>OU342741.1:37384337-38584337 GCA_910589775.1 Avena eriantha
CACAATCACCTATGGATCCACCAGTATCATTGCATGTGTCTTCTGTTCACAATCCACCTATGGATCCACTAGTGTCATTGCATGTGTGTTCTTTTACTAACAACAACAAGAGTCATTTCCTGACTGTTCTTTTCACATACCATATTTGGATCCACTAATGTCATTGAAATGTATGTTCTCTTAAGAGACCACACATGGATCCACCGGTGTCATGTGCATGTGTTATCTGTTTACTAACAATAACTCGAGTAATTGCATGTGTGTTCTTTTCACATACAAGATATGGAAAACCAGAGTCATTGCATGTGTGCTCTTTTCACAATCCACCGATGGATCCACCAGTGTCATTGCATGTGTGTTCTTTTTACTAACAACAACTGGAGTCATTTCGTGAGTGTTGTTTTCACATACCACATATGGATCCACCAGAGTCATTGCATGTGTGTTCTCTTCAGATACCACACATGGATCCACCAGTGTCATTGCATGTGTGTTCTTTTTACTAACAACAACCAGAGTCATTGAAATGTGTGTTCTCTTCATAGACCACACATGGATCCACCAGTGTCATTTCATGTGTGTTCTTTTTACTAACAACAACCAGTGTCATTGCATGTGTGTTTGTTTTCACAATCCACCTATGGAACCACCAGTGTCATTGCATGTGTATTCTTTTCACAATCCACCTATGGATCCACCAGTATCATTGCATGTGTCTTCTTTTTACTAACAACAACTAGAGTCATTTCATGTGTGTTCTTTTCACATACCACATATGGATCCACCGGTGTCATTGAAATGTGTGTTCTCTTCAGAGACCACACAATGATCCACCAGTGTCATTGCATGTGTGTTCTTTTTACTATCAACAACCAGAGTCATTGCATGTGTGTTCTTTTCACAATCCACCTATTGATCCACCAGTGTCATTGCATGTGTGTTCTTTTTACTAACAACAACTGGAGCGATTTCATGACTGTTCTTTTCACATACTACATATGGATCCACCAGTGTCATTGCATGTGTGTTCTTTTCACAATCCACCTATGGATCCACCAGTGTCATTGCATGTGTGCTTTTTTACTAACTACAACCAGAGTCATTTCATGTGTGTTTCTTTTCACATACCACATATGGAACCACCAGAGACATTGAAATGTGTGTTCTCTTCAGAGACCGCACATGGATCCACCAGTGTTATTGCATGTGTGTTCTTGTTACTAACAACAACCAGAGTCATTGCATGTGTGTTCTTTTCACATGCCACATATGGATCCACAAGTGTCATTGCATGTGTGTTCTTTTCACAATCCACCTATGGATCCACCAGTCTCATTGCATGTGTGTTCTTTTTATTAACAACAACTGCAGTCATTTCATGACTGTCCTTTTCAATAACCACATATGGATCCACCAGTGTCATTGCATGTGTGCTTAGTTCACAATCCACCTATGGATCCATATGTATCATTGCATGTGTGTAATTTTTACTAACAACAACCAGAGTCATTGAAATGCATGTTCTTTTCACATACCACATATGGATCCACTAGTGTCATTGAAATGTGTATTCTCTTCAGAAACCACACATGGATCCACCAGTGTTATTGCATGTGTGTTCTTTTTACTAACAACAACCAGAGTCGTTGCATGTGTGTTCTTTTCACATGCTACATATGGATCCACCAGTGTCATTGCATGTGTGTTCTTTTCACAATCCACCTATGGATCCACCAGTGTCATTGCATGTGTGTTCTTTTTACTAACAACAACTAGAGTCATTGCATGTGTGTTCTTTTCACATACCACATATGGAACAACCAGAGTCATTGCATGTGTGCTCTTTTTACTAACAACAACGAGAGTCATTGAAATGTGTGATCTCTTCAGAGACGACACATGGATCCACCAGTGTCATTACATGTGTTTTATCTTTACTAACAACAACCACTGTCATTGCATGTGTGTTCTTTTCACATACCACATATGGATCCACCAGTGTAATTGCATGTGTTCTTTTTTTACTAACAACAACCAGATTCATTTCATGTGTGTTCTCTTCAGATACCACACATGGATCCACCAGTGTCATTGCATGTGTGTTCTTTTTAGTAACAACAACTGGAGTCATTGCATGTGCGTTCTTTCACACACCACATATGGAATAACCAGAGTCATTGCATGTGTGATCTTTTCACAATCCACCTATGGATCCACTAGTGTCATTGCATGTTTGTTCTTTTTACTAACAACAACCAGAGTCATTGCATGTGTGTTCTTTTCACATACCACATATGGATCCACCAGTGTCATTGAAATGTGTGTTCTCTTCAGAGACCACACATGGATCCACCAGTGTCATTGCACGTGTGTTCTTTTTACTATCAACAACCAGAGTCATTGCATGTGTGTTCTTTTCACAATCCACCTATTGATCGACCAGTGTCATTGCATGTGTGTTCTTTTTACTAACAACAACCGGAGCCATTTCATGACTGTTCTTTTCACATACTACATATGAATCCACCAGTGTCATTACATGTGTGTTCTTTTCACAATCCACCTTTGGATCCACCAGTGTCATTGCATGTGTGCTTTTTTACTAACTACAACCAGAGTCATTTCATGTGTGTTCTTTTCACATACCACATATGGAACCACCAGAGTCATTGAAATGTGTGTTCTCTTCAGAGACCACACATGGAACCACCAGTGTTATTGCATGTGTGTTCTTGTTACTAACAACAACCAGAGTCATTGCATGTGTGTTCTTTTCACATGCCACATATGGATCCACCAGTGTCGTTGCATGTGTGTTCTTTTCACAATCCACCTCTGGATCCACCAGTCTCATTTCATGTGTGTTCTTTTTATTAACAACAACTGCAGTCATTTCATGACTGTTCTTTTCACATACCACATATGGATCAACCAGTGTCATTGCATGTGTGCTCAGTTCACAATCCACCTATGGATCCATATGTGTCATTGCATGTGTGTAATTTTTACTAACAACAACCAGAGTCATTGAAATGCATGTTCTTTTCACATACCACATATGGATCCACTAGTTTCATTGAAATGTGTATTCTCTTCAGAGACCACACATGGATCCACCAGTGTTATTGCATGTGTGTTCTTTTTAATAACAACAACCAGAGTCATTGCATGTGTGTTCTTTTCACATGCTACATATGGATCCACCAGTGTCATTGCATGTGTGTTCTTTTCACAATCCACCTATGGATGCACCAGTGTCATTGCATGTGTGTTCTTTTTACTAACAACAACTGGAGTCATTGCATGTGTGTTCTTTTCACATAGCACATATGGAACAACCAGAGTCATTGCATGTGTGCTCTTTTTACTAACAACAACGAGAGTCATTGAAATGTGTGTTCTCTTCAGAGACCACACATGGATCCACCAGTGTCATTACATGTGTTTTCTTTTACTAACAACAACCACTGTTATTGCATGTGTGTTCTTTTCACGTACCACATATGGATCCACCAGTGTAATTGCATGTGTGCTTTTTTACTAACAACAACCAGATTCATTTCATGTGTCTTCTCTTCAGATACCACACATGGATCCACCAGTGTCATTGCCTGTGTGTTCTTTTTACTAACAACAACTGGAGTCATTGCATGTGTGTTCTTTCACACACCACATATGGAACAACCAAAGTCATTGCATGTGTGATCTTTTGACAATCCACCTATGGATCCACCAGTGTCATTGCATGTTTGTTCTTTTTAGTAACAACAACCAGAGTCATTGCATGTGTGTTCTTTTCACATACCACATAGGGATCCACTAGTGTCATTGTATGTGTGCTCTTTTTACTAACAACAACCAAAGTCATTGCATGTGTGTTCTCATCAGAGACCACACATGGATCCACCAGTGTCATTGCATGTGTGTTCTTTTTACTAATAACAACCAAAGTCATTGAAATGTGTGTTCTCTTCAGAGACCACACATGGATCCACCAGTGCCATTGCATGTGTGTTCTTGTTACTAATTACAACCAGAGTCATTGCATGTGTGTTCTTTTCACAATCCACATATGGATCCACCAGTGTCATTGCATGTGTGTTCTTTTCACAATGTACCTATGGATCCACCAGTGTTAGTGCATGTGTGTTCTTTTTACTAACAACAACGAGAGTCATTTCATGACTGTTCTTTTCAGATACCATATATGGATCCTCCAGTGTCATTGAAATGTGTGTTCTCTTCAGATACCACACATGGATCCACCGGTGTCATTGCATGTGTGTTCTTTTTACTAACAACAACTGGATTCATTGCATGTGTGTTCTTTTCACATACCACATATGGAACAACCAGAGTCATTGCATGTGTGTTCTTTTTAATAACAACAACCAGAGTCATTGCATGTGTGTTCTTTTCACATACCACATATGGATCCACCAGTGTCATTGCATGTGTGCTCTTTTTACTAACAACAACCAGAGTCATTGCATTTGTGTTCTCATCAGAGACCACACATGGATCCACCAGTGTCATTGCATGTGTGTTCTTTTTACTAACAACAACCAGAGTCATTGAAATATGTGTTTTCTTCAGAGACCACAAATTGATCCACCAGTGTCATTGCATGTGTGTTCTTGTTACTAATTACAACCAGAGTCATTGCATGTGTGTTCTTTTCACAATCCACCTATGGATCCACAAGTGTCATTGCATGTGTGTTCATTTCACAATCCACCTATGGATCCACTAGTGTCATTACATGTGTGTTCATTTTACTAACAACAACGAGAGTCATTTCATGACTTTTCTTTTCACATACCATATATGGATCCACCATTGTCATTCAAATGTGTGTTCTCTTCAAAGACCACACATTGATCCACCGTTGTCATTGCATGTGTGTTCTTTTTACTAACAACAACTGGAGTCACTGCATGTGTGTTCTTTTCACATACCACATATGGATCCACCAGTGTCATTGCATGTGTGCTCTTTTTACTAACAACAACCAGAGTCATTGCACTTGTGTTCTCATCAGAGACCACACATGGATCCACCAGTGTCATTGCATGTGTGTTCTTTTTACTAACAACAACCAGAGTCATTGAAATATGTGTTCTCTTCAGAGACCACACATTGATCCACCAGTGTCATTGCATGTGTGTTCTTGTTACTAATTACAACCAGAGTCATTGCATGTGTGTTCTTTTCATAATCCACCTATGGATCCACAAGTGTCATTACATGTGTGTTCTTTTCACAATCCACCTATGGATCCACCAGTGTCATTACATGTGTGTTCATTTTACTAACAACAACGAGAGTCATTTCATGACTTTTCTTTTCACATACCATATATGGATCCACAAGTGTCATTGAAATGTGTGTTCTCTTCAAAGACCACACATTGATCCACCGGTGTCATTGCATGTGTGTTCGTTTTACTAACAACAACTAGAGTCAATGCATGTGTGTTCTTTTCACATACCACATATGGAACAACCAGAGTCATTGCATGTGTGCTCTTTTCACAATCCACCTATGGATCCACCAGTGTCATTGCATGTGTGTTCTTTATACTAACAATAACTGGAGTGATTTCATGAGTGTTCTTTTCACATACCACATATGGATCCACTCGATTCATCGCATGTGTGTTCTCTTCAGAGACCACACATGGATCCACCAGTGTCATTGCATGTGTGTTCTTTTTACTAACAACAGCTAGAGTCATTTAAATGTGTGTTCTGTTCAGAGACCACACATGGATCCACTAGTGTCATTGCATTTGTGTTCTTTTTACTAACAACAACCAGTGTCATTGCATGTGTGTTCTTTTTACTAACAACAACTGGAGTCACTACATGTGTGTTCTTTTCACATACCGCATATGGAACAACCAGAGTCATTGCATGTGTGCTCTTTTCACAATCTACCTATGGATCCACTAGTGTCATTGCATGTGTGTTCTTTATACTAACAACAACTGGAGTGATTTCATGAGTGTTCTTTTCACATACCACATATGGATCCACTCGACTCATCGCATGTGTGTTCTCTTCAGAGACCACACATGGATCCACCAGTGTCATTGCATGCGTGTTCTTTTTACTAACAACAACCAGAGTCATTGAAATGTGTGTTCTCTCAGAGACCACACATGGATCCACCAGTGCCATTGCATGTGTGTTCTTGTTACTAATTACAACCAGTGTCATTGCATGTGTGTTCTTTTCACAATCCACCTATGGATCCACCAGTGTCATTGCATGTGTGTTCTTTTCACAATCTACCTATGGATCCACCAGTGTTAGTGCATGTGTGTTCTTTTTACTAACAACAACGAGAGTCATTTCATGACTGTTCTTTTCACATACCATATATGGATCCTCCAGTGTCATTGAAATGTGTGTTCTCTTCAGATACCACACATGGATCCACCGGTGTCATTGCATGTGTGTTCTTTTTACTAACAACAACTGGATTCATTGCATGTGTGTTCTTTTCACATACCACATATGGAACAACCAGAGTCATTGCATGTGTGTTCTTTTTACTAACAACAACCAGAGTCATTGCATGTGTGTTCTTTTCACATACCACATATGGATCCACCAGTGTCATTGCATGTGTGCTCTTTTTACTAACAACCAGAGTCATTGCACTTGTGTTCTCATCAGAGACCACACATGGATCCACCAGTGTCATTGCATGTGTGTTCTTTTTACTAACAACAACCAGAGTCATTGAAATATGTGTTTTGTTCAGAGACCACAAATTGATCCACCAGTGTCATTGCATGTGTGTTCTTGTTACTAATTACAACCAGAGTCATTGCATGTGTGTTCTTTTCGCAATCCACCTATGGATCCACAAGTGTCATTGCATGTGTGTTCTTTTCACAATCCACCTATGGATCCACCAGTGTCATTACATGTGTGTTCATTTTACTAACAACAACGAGAGTCATTTCATGGCTTTTCTTTTCACATACCATATATGGATCCACTAGTGTCATTGAAATGTGTGTTCTCTTCAAAGACCACACATTGATCCACCGTTGTCATTGCATGTGTGTTCTTTTTACTAACAACAACTGGAGTCACTGCATGTGTGTTCTTTTCACATACCGCATATGGATCCACCAGTGTCATTGCATGTGTGCTCTTTTTACTAACAACAACCAGAGTCATTGCACTTGTGTTCTCATCAGAGACCACACATGGATCCACCAGTGTCATTGCATGTGTGTTCTTTTTACTAACAACAACTAGAGTCATTGAAATATGTGTTCTCTTCAGAGACCACACATTGATCCACCAGTGTCATTGCATGTGTGTTCTTGTTACTAATTACAACCAGAGTCATTGCATGTGTGTTCTTTTCACAATCCACCTATGGATCCACAAGTGTCATTGCATGTGTGTTCTTTTCACAATCTACCTATGGATCCACCAGTGTCATTACATGTGTGTTCATTTTACTAACAACAACGAGAGTCATTTCATGACTTTTCTTTTCACATACCATATATGGATCCACCAGTGTCATTGAAATGTGTGTTCTCTTCAAAGACCACACATTGATCCACCGGTGTCATTGCATGTGTGTTCTTTTTACTAACAACAACTGGAGTCACTGCATGTGTGTTCTTTTCACATACCACATATGGAACAACCAGAGTCATTGCATGTGTGCTCTTTTCACAATCCACCTATGGATCCACCAGTGTCATTGCATGTGTGTTCTTTATACTAACAACAACTGGAGCGATTTCATTAGTGTTCTTTTCACATACCACATATGGATCCACTCGAGTCATCGCATGTGTGTTCTCTTCAGAGACCACACATGGATCCACCAGTGTCATTGCATGTGTGTTCTTTTTACTAACAACAACTAGAGTCATTTAAATGTGTGTTCTCTTCAGAGACCACACATGGATCCACTAGTGTCATTGCATTTGTGTTCTTTTTACTAACAACAACCAGTGTCATTGCATGTGTGTTCTTTTCACAATCCACGTATGGATCCACCAGTGTCATTGCATGTGTGTTCTTTTCACAATCCACCTATGGATCCACCAGTATCATTGCATGTGTGTTCTTTTTACTAACAACAACTGGAGTGATTTCATGTGTGTTCTGTTCACATACCACATATGGATCCACCAGTGTCATTGAAATGTGTGTTCTCTTCAGAGACCACACATGGATCCACCAGTGTCATTGCATGTGTGTTGTTTTTACTAACAACAACTGGAGTCATTTCATGACTGTTCTTTTCACATACTACATATGGATCCACCAGTGTCATTGCATGTGTGTTCTTTTCACAATCCACCTATGGATCCACAGTGTCATTGCATGTGTGCTTTTTTACTAACTACAACCAGAGTCATTTCATGTGTGTTCTTTTCACGTACCACATATGGAACCACCAGAGTCATTGAAATGTGTGTTCTCTTCAAAGACCACACATGCATCCACCAGTGTCATTGCATGTGTGTTCTTGTTACTAACAACAACCAGAGTCATTGCATGTGTGTTATTTTAACAGGCCACATATGGATCCACTAGTGTCATTGCATGTGTGTTCTTTTCACAATCCACCTATGGATCCAGCAGTGTCATTGCATGTTTGTTCTTTTTACTAACAACAACTGGAGTCATTTCATGACTATTCTTTTCACATACCACATATGGATCCACCAGTGTCATTGCATGTGTGCCCTTTTCACAATCCACCTATGGATCCATATGTGTCATTGCATGTGTGTTCTTTTTACTAACAACAACCAGAGTCATTGAAATGTGTGTTCTTTTCACATACACATATGGAGCCATTAGTGTCATTGAAATGTGTGTTCTCTTCAGAGACCACACATGGATCCACCAGTGTTATTGCATGTGCGTTCTTGTTACTAACAACAAGCAGAGTCATTGCATGTGTGTTCTTTTCACATGCTACATATGGATCCACCAGTGTCATTGCATGTGTGTTCTTTTCACAATCCACCTATGGATCCACCAATGTCATTGCATGTGTGTTCTTTTTACTAAAAAAATGGAGTCATTGCATGTTTGTTCTTTTCACATACCACATATGGAACAACCAGAGTCATTGCATGTGTGATCTTTTTACTAACAACAACGAGAGTCATTGAAATGTGTGTTCTCTTAAGATACCACACATGGATCCACAAGTGTCATTGCATGTGTTTTCTTTTTACTAACAACAACCACTGTCATTGCATGTGTGTTCTTTTCACGTATCACATATGGATCCACCACTGTAATTGCATGTGTGCTTTTTCTACTAACAACAACCGGAGTCATTTCATGTGTGTTCTCTTTAGATACCACACATGGATCCACCAGTGTCACTGCACGTGTGTTCTTGTTACTAATAACAAGCAGAGTCATTGCATGTGTGTTATTTTCACATACCACATATGGATCCACCAGTGTCATTGCATGTGTGTTCTTTTCACAATCCACCTATGGATCCACCAGTGTCATTGCATGTGTGTTCTTTTTACTAACAACAACTGGAGTCATTTCATGACTATTCTTTTCACATACCACATATGGATCCATCGGTGTCATTGAAATGTGTGTGCTTCTCATTAACCACAGGTAGAGTCATTGGATGTGTGTTCTCTTCAGAGACCACATATTTTCCACCAGTGTTATTGAAATGTGTATTATTTTCAACTACAGCCGTTGGCGACAAACAATCGGGATGCAGAGCTAACCAGCAACCGCTCTAGGCTTCTAGAAGACCCGATCCCCGATTGTTAGGCGCCGTTGGATCGGGGTGCGTGGACGATAGTGATGTCCTTCGCAAGGGCGATCCGCGACAAGTCTGTTATGCGAACTTATTGGCAGTGGCAACGACGTTGGGCCTACGTCCTTGCCCTTATCCCATTAACCTTGGGGCCAAAGATCAAATCTTGTTCCTTCATCGCCATGGAGAGGGAGAGGCCCAAACTCAGCTTGCACGAGGCTCAGATGTTCGCCCACTACGACATACTCGCGCCGCCGTTCGTGAGGCTTCCGTCCGGCTTCGAGCTCAGCTATTGCGGGGTTCCTGTCGTGCCGCTCTTGTGCGACAACGCATTGGCGAGGCAGATCGAGGAGTGGCGCCGCTAGCTATCAGAGCGGAAGAGGGCAATGGCGCGGTACTGGCGAAAGATGTTCAAGAAGGAGCGATCTGTGTTGATTGAGCTGTGCAGAACCCGTCGGCGCGAGATCCACCCAGATCTACGCAACCCCGAAGGGAGGCAGCGCTTCTGGGCAGTGCCTGAGTGTACGACCTCCACCGTTATCGATGCAGTGTGCCGTGAAGAATCCATGAGGAGGAGGAACGCTGCCAGGAACGTAGGCATCGATTCCGACGCAGAGGAGGCTTGCGGCGACGCGGACAACATCGTCAATGATGGACACTGTGGGAGCGTCATAGTCGATTAGGGCCACTTAAGCATAAATTAAATCTATGTACGGTATCTTAATGCGCTCTTTGGATCTGGGTCACTTGAGTCATGGTCGATTATCGTCATAATCTATATATGTTGGCCATGTTTTAGTTGTCTTTGTCTTTAAAACTAGTCGATCGAAACTCGTCCGATCCTGAAAATAAAGTTTGCGCATTCCTGGCATATCTGATGGGACAATACGCTGACTCTGCTCCCAGCACTTGATGGCACAACCATAATTTGAAGTGCGCCAGAGGAGAAGGGATCGAGCGTGTTATAATAGTGTACTACTCCTGTCCAGATATAACCGACTTAGTTTTTTTAGATATTTAATAAATGTGTCTATACCCAAAACATGTCTAGATACATGCTTTAGGTTTCTCTGTCTTTCAAACTAATCAAAAGTCGTCAAATTCTGAACAAACAAAGTCATTGCGTTCACACCTCATGGGACAATACACTGACTCTACTACTTGATGGCACAACCATAATTCTGGAGTGCGCTAGAGGAGATGGGAATGCAAGGGAGATGGGAACTAGTAGCCGCGTCCAAACGCAGGTAAAAAATTAATGTAATAATATTTAAAAAAAATGGTAATCTGGTCCATATGACCTCATCACAAACACGTTGCACGCGCTAGATATAAATAAAGACGACACGACTAGTTTAGTTTCAATGATATAATTCAACATACGATGTTACTGTGCTCGCATCTTTCTGCTCCTCTTATTAGTCTGCTAGCCCACGCTGCATTAAGCATCAATTGATGAGGATAAAAAAAATGATAAAATGGCAAATAAAACAATTTTTAAGCTTACCTTTCATACGGAGAATCGTACAAAGATGAAATTGATAGGGATTTATTATTTCTCATAAAGTTAGCCGAAATATCCTCAAGAACATCCTCAATCACCCCTGCAACTTCTTCATATTCTAATACACCTCCATTATTTGTCCTTTCCTCCCCGTTCCGCTTACCCTTTTGTTTCTTTTCACACCCTTTTCTCGCCGGCACCTCCACTTCTTCATAAATTGGCTGGTTACGTACGTTTTCCTCCGAGTGCTCATCACCGTCTTCGCGCTGCTATTCTGCTAGTTCTGGCTGAGAAGCCTCATTTTCTGCCACAGGGGTGTGAACAGGGGCAATATCATGTGTAACTGGGTTTTTGCACAACCTCTTGATATGGCCGAATCTTCCATAACGTTTGCATTTCCTTTTCCTAGCTCCCAGCCTTGGACCTTTATCGGTGGAGGCTTCGATCCTTAGCTTTCTAGGCCTCCTAGGTGGCCTCCTAAGAACTGTTGGTTGAAGTTGGAACCCTAGATCGACAATCTCCCAATCATTTTCATCAGCCATAGGTCATACGTTTTCTGCATAAGTTGCAGCAAACTTGTCCACAGAGAAATAGTTGTCGACATAGTTCTCTATTTCAGCTCCGTTACCTCTAAGCTTTAAGATGAAGTAAATTGCATGGTGACATGGCAAACCAGTAATATGCCACTGCCTGCATGAAAAAGTCTTGTTTCCAATGTCTATAGTGTACCTCCGTTCACTTCCACGCTTGTATTCTTCATAAACCTCAGCCAATGTTTTGGAACTTCTGACCATCCTCATCTTTATCGTTCTCATTACCCTGGTTCTTGCATTCAGTAACATAACCACCTTTGGAACTATTTTATGGCCTAAAAAATTTCTTGCACAAATTCTTTGCCTTAAATCTATCTTCACCATTATGCATTGTCTTATTGCATCCAACAAAATAACAATTCCAAGTGTCTTCATGCCCGAAATCTTATCATTGAAACTCTCTGCCAAATTATTGCATACAAAATCCACCTTGCTTAACTTACCAAACTTGCTTCTGGCCCATAGCTTGGTGTGATGTTCTTCAAGGTATTTTTTTCACCTTTGGCACTACATACATGTTCTGCAAGTAAGTAGCATGAGTGCTTGGGGTTTATGTGTATGCTGATCGCCACAAGTCCTCTTCAAAGATCTTTCCTTTGAACTTCTTCGTGAAGTTAGTAGCGAGGTGCCGCATGCATTCCCTATGCTCAACCCTAGGAAACACAGCATCAACAGCATTCTCAAGACCCTCGCATGCACTAGTGTGTATCACCAAGCCTTCAGGGTGACCAATTACTTCCCGTAGTCTCTACATGAACCATGTCCAGCTCTCATTTGATTCACCCTCAATAACAGCATAAGCTACGGGTAGAAGCCAATTATGCACGTCCAAAGCACAAGCAGAAGCAACATGTCCCCTGAACTTCCCTGTTAAAGAAGTTGCACCTATTGCCAAGTATGGCCTGCAGCCGTCTAGGAACCCCTTCAGCATGCCTTCAGGTAGACAAAACATCTCCTGAAGCATATCTTATCTGCCTGCTTATACCTGACCCCCCTCGAGACCTTTTCTCTCCCTTTCACAACCTCGTAATCGATGTCAACAACACTACCAGGTGATGTTTTCTCTACCTGAGCTTTGAAACTATACAACATATGAAAACTGTCATTCCACTTGCCTTGAATGAAGTCTAGAGACATCTCCTTCCCATCAAAGACTCTGTGGTAAGGAATCAGAACGTTAAACTTTTTGCTAATCTTTGCTCTGAGTTCAACAGGTCCAACGTTATGATCCTGCCTCACCTAGTCAAGTACAGTAGCAGCAATCCACTTGGTAGTTACCGGTCTAATTTTACCACTTAAAGAAGTATTAGGGCAGTTGTGTTTCTTCGTGTTTATTTTGATCTGCATTCGATAAGAATCCAAATAATTCAGAGCTAGTTATCAGCAGAATAAATATGAGAAAGACTGAAACTAAATGTAGCTATTGCAACCTGAAATCAGTGTCCACCCTGCATTGGAGATGCATGTAATCACCATTTACACACATTACTTTCCCTACCGTGCACCCTAAATCTCTTTTGGTCACTCTTTTCAATGATAAATTCGAACCCAACTCTGATTGCATAGCTTGCAACTGCATATCCACAGTCCTCCACATTATCAAAGATAGTCCCCTCATCAATTGTAGGATTGTCCCTGTCAAAGTGTATCACTGGTCTGTCCACATCTTCGTCCTTGTATCTACATCCCATTTCCACATCTTCACATTCCTCTTCCTCATCAGTCCCATAGTCAGGCTCAAAGTTCGAATCAACCAAATATTCCCTACTCTCCATCCTATCAGGGTCAGGAGCCACGTCTGGATATGCTTTCTCATCATCATCCGCACCGCCAAACATTTCAGTGCCTTCGTGCTCGCTTGACAAAGCATCATGCTCAAGGACAAATTGTACAGACGTCCTGTGGTTACCAACACATATCCTTGCCATCACCACGGGACTAGAAACGCTAATTGGGGTATGCAGAAAAGGAGTCACAGTTCTTACCCTTCAATGTGGACGCACGACACCTTCTCTGGGCTCCATACCTCCAAAGCTCTGCACCCCGCTTCCTCTCCCCCTATTTCGCTGTCCTCTGTGCTCTCCAGACTTGAAGGAGATTCCGTGCTCTCTAGCTGCACAGGAGCCATATCCGTGCTCTCAAGCCTCGCAGGATCCATCTCCGAGTGGGATCCGGATCACCAGCGTTGTTGGGCCCCTAACCCAATGGCTGACTCTCGGTTTTCGTTTCCAGACGCGCCTGGGCGGTGGGAGGCGGCAAGGAGACAGGGCATGAAGGGGAGGGGAGGGGACATGAGGGGATGGCAGGGAGGGGAGGGCGGGAGGACGACGACCCAAGGGGACGACGAGAGCGGTGCACGATTGAGTGGAGTGGCGGCGGCAGGAGCAGAGGAGCAGAGCTGGTTGCGACAAAGCATGGAAAATTGCACAATAATGTGTTGGTGGGCGGCACCAGCCCTCGAACCTGGGACGGTTGCCGTTGAAGGTGGAGGAGGCGGCCCGCCAGTCAGAAAACATGCCACCTGTCAGCGCACTATGCACGGGGAGCACTTCACGGATTTTTTTAGCAGGTCCCACATGTCAGTCTGTTTGATCAAAACTTGCATGTAGTGCATGGCTGGTTCACGCGCTAGTTCCGAAAAAAGCCCGTTGATCCAAACTTGAATTGGCAGTTCCGCTTCTTCTCCCCCGTCTCCTTGTCTCCTCACAGTGGCAGTTCTACTTCGTCTCCCTCGTCTGTTATCCTCTTCTTCTTCTCCTCGCAGTGGTAGTTCTTCTTTCTTCCTCGATCAAAACATTCCCGCACGTAAGCCATGGCCAGTAGCCATATGAAGAGGAACTGGTCTGATCTTCCGACCGACCCACTTCGCAAGATCGCCGACTACTTGCTAGAGAAAGAGGAGTACGTTGACACCTATGCTGCTTGTCGGGAAGTCTGCACCGATTGGCACCGCACTTTAAAGGTGCCCGAATTCCATCTCAACAACTGGATCATGATAGATCACACACTTCCAGACGTTGGCGACTTCACCTTCCTCAACCTCGCCATTGGTCGTTGCTTCAGGACAAATCTAATGGACGTCCATCGCAGGTTCACATTCACATCCAATATTTATTGGTATTTTCCATTGTAAACATCTTAGTGCTAACTGATGCCCTCTTCTTCCAAAAGATTCTACTTTGTCGGTGTTTCTCGTGGCGTCATCGTGCTTGCTCAGAGGGTGGAGCCATACCAGATTCGGCTTCTGAACCCAATCACTCATAAGTCTAACTCTGAATTTCAAGCAGACATACCATCTGATCTTCTGCAATCTGTCGTCGTAATGAAGTCCCCGACGATGGTGTTCGTTTCAACTGATTATCCAGATCATGTTGCATGGGCCTATGAGAGCACCCCAAGGGGGCAAATCAATGGATCATTTGGAGAAGGATTGTATTCGCCACCTCCTGATACGCTTATGGTCTGCATGACGGCATTCTGAGGGGAAGTATATGCATTACATGAGAATGGAGACATCTTGTCGACCAACATCCAGTTAGAGCAGCACGCGAGCACTGTCACGATGGCCAAAATAATTTTGACCCCAGTCTTTGAACAGGTACGCGGAACCTACAATTTTTACCTTGTGGAGTTAGATGGTGATCTGCTTCTTGTGTTGAACGCGGATTTCACCAAAGGGCAACCGATGTTGTACCGGGTGGACACGGAGAAACGCTCTCTCGAGGCCGTCGGCGACATTGGAAGTCGTGCCCTCTTCGTTGGTTACAATCAGTCTATCTCCATTGACACAAGGTTACACCCAAAGTCAAACCCGGTTGCATATACTACAGGAATTATATCAGACCGTATGATCATGAGGTTCAAGCCTGGGAAGAGGAACCAGCAATGGTAATGTATGGCTTAAGTCTGGAACATACATCGAGGCCTTACCCTCTAGACAAGATACTGGCAGCACATTGTAGACGGAGAGAGTTCTCTGAACATGCGTTGCAGCACGCGGGAGCCGCTGCCGACGAAATATATAGGGGAGAATGAATCCTATATTCATCCTAGGTTATTTGCTAGCATTTTCAGGTCTATTTTTCGAAGTAGAAATTTGTACTGTATTTATATTATTTCGATCAGCAGTATGCGTATTACCTTTCAGACAAAAGTGTAATGAACTTATTTTTAGTACTTTCAGAATTCAAAGTATTTATTTTTAGTAGCTTCTTTCAGAATTCCCTGTGTTCGACATGGGCATTAGCTCACCGTCGGAATTCAGGTTCCACATGGAAAATTGCACAATAATGTGTTGGTGGGCGGCACCACCCCTCGAACCTGGGATGCGCGTCGTCGAAGGTGGAGGGGGCAGGCCCGCCAGTCAAAAAACATGCCACGTCGGCATCCCCTGTTTCTGATGCCCTTTAAAAAAAGAAAACACGCCACGTCATTATCCCCTGTTTCTGATGGTGTTGCTACACTCGACGGTACATGGTGGCATATAAATAATATCGTATAAACATAAGGGCAGAGTCGTCAACATTTCTAAAATGAAACCCGGTCCCATCTCCTACTTGTCCTGGTACATTGCCCGATGAGGTGGATAGCCACGACCGATCTTTTTAATACGTTCGCACTCTTATGCTGAGAAGGGAAATAAAGATTGAGCTATTAATGCAACAAGTGTCGAATTATTACCCTCTAAAGAAATGGGAAATGGTTATTTTCACATGTGCTTGTAGTCCAAACCTACTGTCAGTCTTTCACTCCCCTTCTCCGACTAACCACAGTTCACCTTGCGCAGCTCCTCCGTGCCACACCAACTAGGGTAACATGGCCCCGCCTAAGCAGCCGTCGCCACCGCCGTGACAGCTGCCAAAACTAGGGCATTTAGCCCCTCTAGGGCAATCCATGAAGCTCTTCTTCAAGGCCGGTCTCCCATTGCCCTGCCAGGCGGATGATTTCGCCGAATGTGCCGAATCGGCCACGGCGGCGACTACGGCGTCGTCGGCGCCAGATGCGGCAAGCAGGGCCAAGAGAGCAATGTGGAGAAATCGTGCGGCGACATTACGACATGCTCTAGGTAGTGGGAACAAGGTACGTATCAAATCATTCACGAGAGCATGCCGCCGAGGGTACACACCCTCGAATAGGGCAGTGCTAAGGTCTAGGAACTCTCGCGTCCATGCTTCGGCACGGACTACCTTACCTAAGTGGGGGAGGCTGGGAGCACGCCGTCTGCGGAAAAGACCCTCCATCCTACACACCATCGGAGGCCGTACCGTGGCGGCGACCAAGCTTCTACACTCAGCATGCTGGATTGTTCGACAACCGGAGCCGGTGACGCGCATCAGCTCAGCCCCGGAATTCAGGTTCGAGTTCACACAGACCTACGACCCCGACAAGGAGATGCCGAATTTCAGTTTCGAAGAAATCGTTGCGGCGGCGTGGATGGTCCAACTGAACCAGGACTGGCGCACGCAAATCACTCGTGCATGAACGATGCAGATTTCTTGTAGTTTGGCGGGAAGGCAATAGATCAGTTTGGGTTAAATGATCAAAGAACTTATGTCCTCTCAAGGCAATTGGCTAGCCAACTTTTCTGGTGGAGATCTGTAGTTTCTTCAGTGTAGAATAGTTAAGTTTAGACTGAAGAATGGCTTTCGTAGATGAAATGCTGACGAATTGTTCTATAAACAAGTAGGAAGTTTAGCCCACTTTTGTGCAGGTATAAGACCCTTTTGTATGGAAGTACTACTGTTGTAAGCAAATACTATCAAGTATCTATTTCCTTCAATTACTAGTCGTGGTTCAATCCAGTTAACTGGCATCTTTTTATCCCAGACTATAGATTTTGCGTCTGCTGTCTTTGTTGTAAACCATTTTTCCTTTGTCTTGTGTTGCCTGCAAAATAGTCCTGCAGTTCAACGTGTTACAAATGTAGCTACATTGTACTTGAAGAGGAGATGGACTACATTTTCCTGGCATCCACAGAATTGACATTGCTCATTGCCAGACCACCCTCTTTTCATGAGGTTGTCCTTGGTTATTCACAGAAATTATAAAGCACGGTGTTCAACTACATCGATTCAAACTATTACACACACACTACATAAAATTCATTACCCACACATACTACATCGATTCAAACTATTACACACACATACTACTTCAAACTATTACACACACATACTACATCGATTCAAACTATTACACATTTTTAGTCGATGCTAACTTCCTGCTACGCTCTCCATACTACAAATTCATTAGCCACACATACCACAGCAATTCAGTAGAGCTCTGTCTTCACTCGAGGGAAATCAGAACCACCAGCTCGTCCAAGCCTGGTTTCCCCATCGAAACTGTGTGCGCCGTCGCGAAACGGTGGTGGTCCTATGCCATCAATCCTTCTTGGCCAACACTGCAGGCGATGAGGACGCTTTCTGGCAGCCTCTTCGGGGCCCTGAATTCCATGTACCGATTCCAGAACCTCCTCCAAGTGGATGATGACCGGGTGTTTCCAGCAAAGCTGTCGCCCTGCCCTGCTTGGAATCTGCACCTCGTATATCTTAGGAACGGCGTTAGGATCTTTCAGCCACACCTTTACCTCGATGACCCATCTGTCGCTCGGTGGCACGATTTCCACCAGCTCGCCGCCAAGGCTACTGACGACCTGCTTGAGGACCTCTGGCTCCCAGGCATCCAATGGGAGGCCGTCAAAGCTGAGTTTGGAGAAGGAGCAAAGCTGCCCCAAGCGATCGTCCCACCCACAGACGCGATGCCAACGCATGAAGCTCATTTTCTCCCCGCAGCACTCGAAAGAACGGGAAGAATGCAGAACGCACTCGGTGTCTGAGTTGTGCTCGAACCGGACGAAAAAATCGAATGGCGGCACGCATACCTCAATGTTGACCTCATTTCATCTGATCCCAAAACGAGACCTGAAAGCCGACAACAACTCTGCCGGTGACACGGCGGGACAGAAGCCCAGTACGGTGGCCATGAGAGCGTGGTCATCGAACTGCTGTGCCAGGGCTACCATGCCTGGGGTGCGTGGCAGCACGCAACTTCCCGAGGCCGGTCGCCGGCCTGGATTGCCTGACAGGACGCGCTCCGCCATGCAAGAAGGACTAGCTAGAGGCGAGATATAAGTCCGGGGACGCGAAGCTCCGATACGACGGACAATGCAACAACGAGGGCTACGAGGTTCAATTAGAGGCGTGGGAGGTTGACCGGACATGGCGGGGACACAAATTAGAGCAAGTGCGAGCTCCGGTCTGAGACGAGCAGCCGAAGCTGAGCAAATGTTATGGGGAGGGGAGCAGGGGAGAAGACCAGAGCAGAGCAAAGAAATAGATCTGGTCCACTCAGGGATCTGCTCCACGCAGGGGTAAGCTAGTCCACGACCGCAAAAGATAATGGGGAATACTGACATGGCGGGCCAAGAAGAGTTGACCTAACGGCGGTATTTGAGTTCAACCTTTTTCGTATGGTTCAAACGACCGTTTGGCCGTTAGATTTGTATTCACCCCCATTTGGCCCTTATGGACAATTGGCGATTCTACTATGGCCCCTCTGCGCGATTGATGACAACTCGGGTACCGCGGTGCGCTCACCCACCAAGTTTGGTACCGCAAATGAACATTCCCCATAAAAGGTGCGCGCGAGCACCGTAAAATAACAAGATCCTACAGCTACAATGCAAAATAATAATGTAAACATGATGCAAATATGCACTGATCAACTTCCCCAAGCTTAGACTCTTGCTCGTCCTGAGCAAGTTTTAGCTTAATGGATGTGATCCTCATATTCATGAAGATGAGTCGATAAATAAATGAGGCAGTTGCAGCATGTGTTTATCATGTACGATACATGGGAATAAGTTCATGAATAGTACCTTACTCGAACCATCTGAATAGTATTAGCAGGCTTCCACACCTTAGTGATCAACAGTTCATAAAAGATGAATCTCAACATAATGTAAAAGTATCCGGTTCAAACGAATGAGTTAGCGAGGTAGTCCCAAGTGTTTTAGGATCAACGTATTCACTTGGGATTCAGAATATCAAAAGTGTCTATTTGTCATACTATAATACAGTGGTATATGCCTACTTTCTCTTTGCACACTCTCCCTTTTTCTTCTTATTTTTCTTTTGTATATATGCTCACACTTTTGTTTAAGTGTTGTGCAAAGGAGCTAGCCATACATTCTACTTCATGTAGGAATTCAAAGTTTAACGATCTCAATTATCAAATTCCAATTGTATATGAAGCTTTCTTATGACTTGAAGATTCTACCTCAACTTATTCTCACTCTATTTTGATAGCATTTTCATTTTCCTTTGTTCAAGGTTTCTTTTTCAACTTAAATGTATTTTTTCTTTGTAAATCAATCCGTAGACTTACAACATATTGACCAAATTATCTTTAGGTGTTCCATTAATACCAATGGTGTGGAAGACTTCTATTGCTATCATCAAGTGCAAGTAAAATTATACTCAAGCCATTCATATATCAATAAAGCAAACACAAACTCAATATTTCTCCATATATAATAATAAACTCGGAATTTCATAAAAGGGATCGACTATTCCTGAAGGGAATTCTAATAATGCAAACTTAATTGCTAGTTTGAACTAATGCAAAAATAGTAATAAAAACTTATAGGATAGATTACAAGGTCTTAAATATCTACCTAAGCTTGGAATCAAGCCAAGCAGGATCAAATAATCCCTTGCGATTATTTGATACCATGATTGTTGTGGATCACTGTGGCGCCATGGCACGTGGTATCTTCTCCTCATGGGCCAGCGTGAGGCGGAGGGATTAATTGATAACTTCTAATTCTTGAACACGCAGCTTGTAGAAAAGATTGTTCCTCTCCAGCACCTTCACTTGTTCTTTGATGAACTCATTGTTATCCTGAAGTGTTTGTAGCACCATAAGACTCATAGAAAAACCTGCTTCGGTTGGCCGCTTGATATCTTCATCTAGTTTATCAAAATAAAGTCACAAAAATCGAAGGTGTTTGCGTGTACCTATCATCTCCTTGTCCAACTCTTCAATCTTCAGCTCCAGGGCCTTCAAATCCCTCTTCTGATACCCATGGTCGGTGTCTAGGAACTCTATAGGGATGGTCTTGATCTCCTTGCCTTGCTCGCTATTGCTCCCGATCTCCATAGGAGCTTTTCTTGTTGACCTCTATCCCTTGGTTGAGAGTCCTCACACGTGAATAAGAGGTATATTGGCTTCTGGAGATTATGATTAGAGAGAGACAATGGAAGTTTATAAGGGGGGTCAGAGGTCGGTAAAACTCGCGAGAAACATCAAATTGTCGCCCAATAAAAGAATCTAAACGAAATAGGGAAAGAAATCACGGATTTGGAAGTTTCCTGCCGCGTAACAACCAACTATACGGGTGCGGATCGTATAGCTCCGGCCATATAGTTTGTTCTGGGTAGAAATTTCCAAATATCTAGAGTCCAGGTCGATTTAATCACGACACGGAACCAACAATAACATTTTTTAGATGAATAAATGAAAGGTCAAAATGAAAAATTGTCTGAGAGTTTAACGACCAACTATATAGCTAGAATTTTGGTTCCGATCGTATAGTTACGACCATATAGATACAAACACCAAAAATCAAAACTGTCTGAGAGTTTAACAACCAACTATACGGGCGGAATTTTGGATCCGGTCGTATAGTTGCGACCGTATTGATACAAACATCAAAAGCAAAACTATCTGGGAGTTTAACGACCAACTATACAGTCGGAATTTTTGGCTCCGGTCGTATAGTTGCGATCGTATAGGGTCAGATAGCAAAAACAATTTCACGAAGATAATACAGAGAGTTTAATGACCAACTATACGGCGGGAGCTTCCTTTCCAGTCGTATAGTTCCGCCCGTATAGTTGGTAAAACCCCTCTAAAACTTCAGAAAAACACAAGGAATTCGAAGGCAGAATTTTCAAAAGTAAAAATTGTGAAAACAAATCACTTATTTGGGTAAGAACACTTACCTTGCACTTACCATTGTTTATTCGGGGATGAAAAGTTCCTCCCACAACAAAGACTTCTTCTCTCTTGGAGGAATTGACCTTAATTCATTGAATAATTCTGGTAAACAAAAATCACCAGGACTAAATTTCCTCTCAATAAGATTGGTGTCTTGTGGGGCAATCATGGACAGTGCATCCTACATCTTTATTTCTTGCCTCTACATAATTTGCAACTCAAATTCTTGAAGTGAAATAATCCAACAGATCAGTCTTGGCTTATTGTCTTTCCTTTCGAGGAGTTCTTTTAAGCCTTCACGATCCATGTGAACTCTTACCTTTGCATCAACTATATATGAACGAAATTTATCACAAGAAAAAAATACAGCAAAAAGTTCCTTTTCTTCCTTAGGGTAATTCTTTTGAGCACCATTAAGAGTTCTACTAGTATGATGTATAATATTAAATCTAGGACCAATATGTTGTCCCAGAGTTACTCCTACAACATCATCACTAGCTTCACATATTAAGTCAAAGGTTGTATCCCAGATAGGTGGTTTAATGATGGGAGCATGAGATAAAGCATTTTTGAGTCTATCAAAGGCTTCAATGCACTTATCATAAAAATTAAATCTTTTTCCCTTTTACAGGAGGTTAGTCAAAGGTTCAGATATCCCAGAGAAATTTCTAATGAACCTTCTATAAAAACCTACATGACCAAGGAAACTTCTTATGCCTTTAATATCCCTAGGTTGTGGCATTCTCTCTATTGCCTCAACCTTAGTTCTATCAAATTCAATTCCCTTACATGATACCTTGTGTCCAAGGACTATTCCTTCTTTGACCATAAAATGGCATTTCTCCCAGTTTAGAACAAGATTAGTTTCTTCACAACGCTGCAAAACTCTTTTGAGATTATCCAAGCAACTAGTAAACGAAGTTCCATAGACAGAAAAGTCATCCATAAATACTTCCATTATAAGTTCTATAAAATCTGCAAAATAGCAGTCATACATCGTTGAAAAGTAGCCGGAGCATTACATAAACCAAAAGGCATACGTCGGTAAGCATGTAAACCATAAGGACTAATGAAAGTTGTTTTAAGTTGGTCATCAGGATGAACAGCTATTTGAGAAAAACCAGAGTATCCGTCCAAGTAGCAAAAATGAGTATGGTTTGCTAACCTTTCTAAAGTTTGATCTATGGATGGTAATGTATAGTGATCTTTCCTATTCTCTTTATTTAATTTTCTGAAGTCTATGCACATCCTATGCCAAACAATAGTTCTAGTAGGTATCAATTCATAGTTTTCATTAGGAACAATAGTAAAACCGCCCTTCTTACAGACACAATGAACAAGACTTACCCATTCACTTTCTTTAACATCGTAGATTATACATCTGTCCAGTAGGCGTACAATTTCTTTTCCTACCACTTCTTTCATTTCAAGATTCAATCTTCTATTAAATTATGCAACTAGTTTAGCACCTTCTTCCATGAATATTCGATGGACGGCTATCATGGGATTGATGCCCTTCAAGTCATCCATTGAGTACCCAAAGGCCTGGTGATGCTCCTTAAGTATCTTCATGAGTTCTTCTTCTTCTTCTCCTGAAAGTTTAGCACTAATAATAACAGGAAATTTATTTGTATCATCTAAAAACCTGTATTTAAGATTTTCTGGTAGAGTCTTCATTTCTGTGGGTGGTAGTTCTTCGTCCCCTCTCTTTCCCGGCTCTTCAAAAGCCTCATCAGTTGGAGGTCCCATTATGGGAAGTGAATCGAATTCATATTCTAGTTCTCCCAGGGACTTGTCCTCCATAATTATTTCTTCATAATTTGGATCTTCATTTATTTCTTCTTCTTGATTCCTAAAGAAAAGAGCCACCATTTCCTTAGTAGTTCTCTCTTCTTCTTCTTCTTCTTCTTCTTCTTCTTCTTATTCTTCTTCTTCTATCTGTGGAGGCCGGTCTTTAAATTTGGAAAAGTGGAATTTATTTTCTGTTCCCCCAAGCTTAAGAGACATGATCTCCTTCTTGAAATTAACATAGGAACCTATATCACCCAAAAATTTCCTTCCAAATATAATTGGGCAAAGAATGTCAGCTGGCATATCAACAACTACAAAATCGATAGGAACGTTTTTGTTGACAATTGTGATAGTTGCATCTTCAACTACTCCCATTGGAATTCTAAGGTTTTTATTGGCTAACATAATTGTCATATCAGTATTTTCAATTGTAGCCGGTTCTATTTTTTCTTTTATTTCTAAGTAGAAATCATAAGATATAACATTAACTTCGGTGCCAAGATCACATAAACCATAATGAGAGGTTTCTTTAAATATGCAGGAAGAATTGGCTTACCCACATCTTTTACCTTTGTTTTACCTTCAACCAATATGGAAGTCTCTTCATCAAGTTCAACTATGTTACAATGTGCGTACATAGCCATAATTGCTTCCTTGGTTACATCTTCATCTTTGGTTTCTTCCAGATGTTCCACAACTTTTGGCATGCTTTCCTCTTCCTTCTTCTCTTGTACTGCTTTGACCTGTTCATATTCAAGAATATGCTTTTGTGTAGCGTTAGGGAAAGGCATTTCATATATCGGTTCAAGGGAGGCCAGTGTTGCTTTATCTTCTCTTCTCTTTTCAGGTTCAGGTGGTGGATCATACTTGACCGGTCCCTCTTTTGGAGCTTTGATATGTTCTGTAAAACCTTTAACAACTTGCAACACAAGATCTGAATCTAAATAAAGTTCTTTAGATAATTCTTTAACATGGCCTTTTTATTATAGTCATGAATACAATCATGCTCTATTTCTATGCCTCCTTCACTTCCTACACCAAAATTCCATGAAACTCTATGATCACGAATTGTATTAAGTAAAGCCCAAGCTTTAGGTATAGGAAGATTCATAAAGGCTCCTTCTGCGAAAGAGTCTAGTTCAATTTTATTAGGTTCAATTAAACTGCCATAAAAGATATGTAGTAAATAACATTCAGGCAAATCATGATGAGGACATAGTCGTAGTAAATCTTTAAATCTAATATAAGATCTTACTAGTCCTTCATTAGAACGATTCTTCCAAGTCATTATAAGACACCTGATTCCAAAAGATTTTGATTATGGATAATATTTTTCTAGAAATTTACAGGCTCGATTATCCCAAGTAGTAGTGGCTTCAGGGGGTAGAGATCTATACCATGAGAGAGCTGTACTTGTCAAAGTCTGACTAAATTTTTAACCCTTATCCCATCAGTGGTATATCCCGTTAATAGAAAAGTGCCACATATATCTTTGAAACATGCAATATGCTCATATGGATCAGGATCTTCTTCATCTCCAGTAAATTGCTTCTTATGTAGAATACTAAGTAGTAGAGGATTTATTTCAACCCCCCTTGTCTTCTCATTGGAGTTGTCTCTTTTATATATATCATAGGGCTGCTCAAAGTGGTTGAGTGGGTTAGCACCAGTCATATGCTCAAACTCCATCATGTTGGTGGAAACCTGTAACTCAGAACAAAGTTTAGCAAGATAAAAATAAATAAGAAAAAACTAAAAGACCTACAACGCTTAGCTCCTCGGCAACAGCACCAAAAGATAGCTTGATAACTACAAGTGCACAGATCATTTGTAGCTAGTTTCAAAATAAAGATATCGATCCCACAGGGAGCAAGAGTCTGAAATCTAATTACTCTTGCAATAAATATTACGATAGAAATGCCAGATAAAGTTCTAAGTGACAAGATAAAATGCGAGTATTGTGTAAAAAGGTGTTTTGGGGTTTTAGGTATAAGAGCAATAATAAGGTTAAGTCAAACAACTGAGTACAGAAAGTAAGTATCGCGTATGTAAGAGAGATTGGAACTGCAGTAGGGGAAAAGCGTTCTCAGGGAGTAGAGGATACACCACTAGAATTATAAGGATCTAAGATAAAGATTATCATCATGAACATTATCAACTATGTATGTGTGGGAGGAACTCCGTATTTGGACAAATAGGCAGCAACCGCTACTCACATCATACTCATAACCATAGCAGTCAGCAATCCACATCAATCGAATTACTGCGCTATTAAGGGACGTAATCCTGTAGGACGTATCCCATGGCATGGATAATGTTCGGTGAGTTTCCTCGGTTTCCCAAGTTGATTCGTAAGGGCTGCCAAGAGCTTTATAGTCACTGAAAGTGCTAGCACACATCCGTCTACCAACAAGTAGTTTCCTCCATCAAGTCCCCACGAGAGGCAAATATTGAGAGGTCGACTTCTCTCAACATAAAGATGTAGAAAATCTAACACATGGTCACATCAATTAATATCATAATAGACTTTATCTTATTTCAATCTCATACTAGGGGTTCTCCGTATCCCTAAGAACTAATGATCTACTCAGACATGGAGCAATCAACATCATAGCAATGGTAATGGAAACAAGCATAGATGAATAGTACTTGTATAAATCCACAGTGAGTACGGGAATTACAACAAGATCTAGACAAGCTATTGATGGGATGAATGAGATGGTGGTGATGCAGCGGTGGATGATGAAGATCGATGCCTTAGCCTCCTAGATCTGCACAGGGCAAAGATGGATCCTTGGTGGATGAGTTTCCCCTCCAGATGCCTTTTGGAGGTGAGGTTTCTGTGATTTCTCGGTGTTCTGTATGTCGTCTCCTCGAACCAATTGCACGGGGTGAAACTATTTGACGAGACGGAGGCGGCGCCAACTATATGGCCGGAGCTATGCAGCCAGAAAATTTGCTCCGGTCGTATAGTTGGTCGTTGGACTCTTTGCCTCCCTTGTTCGCTTCTGGTTTTCTTTTGGTATTATTAATATTTTCCAAATAAGCGATTCACGTTGTTTTTGACTCCTTTTCTCCACAGTACAACTGCTCCAAAAATTGTATCCATTGGATGCATCATCTGTCCTAATCCTGGTGAAAATAGACATAAAATGTGCGCGCGGGCGCCGTAAAATACCAAGATCCTATATCTACAATGCAAAATAATAATGTAAAACATAATGCAAATATGCAGTCATCACCTACTACAATCCCACTATGTGGAGAAGTGTTGGGTTCGCAGCATAGAAAGCAAAAAAATTCCTACGATGGGAACTATCGCCAAGATTTAACTACTAGATACAAGCAACGGGTGGATATACATCCATAGAGAACTTACCCTCGAAGACAACAAAGCTTTGTTAACGAGATGGAACTCGTGGATGATGTAGTCGTACACTTGCCGATCTCAAGATCATGATGAAGTCCAGCAGGTCTGGCTCCAGCACGTCCATCAGATCCAACTCAAGCAAGTCTAGCACCACTAAGTCTAGCACCGCAAAGCAGCGGTGCATCCGTGATCACACACACGTCCGGTACCCCGACAACCTCCGTCCCTCGCTCCAGCAAAGCAGCAGAAGCAGCAACTCCTTTCTAGATAAAGCCACCGGGAACATGTATCTCGATAATCCGAGACCATGGGGAATAACTAGAGGGGGAGAGAGATCCTTCACGAGGAGGTGTGTAGAAGAAGGAGTGTGAGGGTGGCCTTTTATAGGAGGAGGGGTGCCCCTCCCCATGGCCGGCGCCCAAGGGGTGACCCTTCACCTCCTCATTCATGTGGTGGTAACTCCCTCCACATAAATTTGCCCCTTAACATTCCTCTTTAAAGTCTCCACTTTAAATGCATTAAATTTCTCCAAATTTAATGCTTTCTCATTTAATAAAACTATTTTATTAATTTTATTCAGAATTTTGTTAATTACTTTAATTAACAAACATTCACATAAAACCCCCTACAACATTTCAATATCACATGCATAACCAATTTCAGCAATTTCACCCGAAACAGTTTCGGTGACTATTGAAATAATTCCAGCGCTTTCTTAAATCTTTATCTGAAACATATTTGCTCCAAATGGTGTCGGTATCCCTTAAGTGTGTCACCCTACGGTTCATGAATAATGCAGACATGATCGAGACCCCTCTCTAATTAATAATCAGCAGCGGGACCTGGAGATCCGTACTGACTCCCACATATTCAACGATGACTCTTGTGATCGTGTGGACCTTTAACGCCATAACTAAATCCCTTTGTCTCGTGATATATTATATGTCCGAGATTCGATCATCAGTATCCAATACCTAGTTTGATCTCGTTACCGACATGCACTCATTTCTCGTTCCCATGATATAACATTCTAGTGATCACATCACTTGCTTGCAAGCTAATTCAATGTGATATTAACGAGAGGGCCCAGAGTATATCTATCCGTCATCGGGATGGACAAATCCCACTCTTGATCCATGAGCCTCAACATAACACCTTTGTAGCACTGAACCCACCTTTATAGTCACCCTGTTACGGTGTGACGTTTGATGTTATCAAGATACTCTTCCGGTGTTAGTGATTAACATGATCTCATGGTCTAAGGACTAAGATTACTTTGTATGATGTTATGCAATATAAACATAATGACTTTTATCGTAATGCTATACTTCGGATGAATGTTCATCACATCATTCCACCAATGTTGTGACCTCGTTATTAACAACATCCAATGTGCATGATCAGAAAACCTTGATCATCTTGTTAATCAATGAGCTAGTTTATATAAGAGGCATTACTAGGAAATTTGTATTTTGTTTATTAAACACACATGTATTAACATTTCCAATTAATACAATTATAGCATGCAAAATAAATATTTATCATAAACATAGAATAAGATAATAACCACTTTATTATTGCCTCTCGGGCATATTCCCTTCAGTCTCCCACTTGCACATAAGAGTCAATAATCTAGTTTGTAAACTTGTATATACAACACCTAGATGTTGAATATACGCATTTGCTAGTGGTTAACATAATCTCCGGATCTGGCACTTTCAGGTCCGTGTGTATTTGCATGTCTTTGCGTCTCTACGCATCACTCATTCTCAAATGAGATGGCATTGTATAAATCTGGTCCTTTGGTGATACCTTTAGTTCGTTCAGGTTAAAATATGTTGATATTATTGTCATACAATATATCTTCGTAGTATTATCCCACTTCGAACCACACCTAGTTTGATAACAAACAACTTAACACAAATTCCCTCCTTTGCTGCTACTATAACAGTCATATACTTAGCCTTTTGTTGTAGTATCTGTCACAATGCCTCAACTTTGGAACTCATCTAAATCCATCATGGAACATCCTTTCCATTACATCGTGGCACCAATAGTCTAAATTGAGATAAATTTAATTTGTATCTTGTAACAAAAATAGTATCAACGTAACACTTTACAATGAACTACCTTTAACTATTGGTCACTTATACATGATATATTCTTAGTTATTCCAAAGCTCATAAGAATATCTTTACTATCGTCCAATAATCATCTTATGAATCATTGTGGTATGTGCTCATAATGTTTAGAGCATAGGACATATCTGGATATATACATATCATGGTATAATCGATCAAAATATTCATGTGATTTTACTCACCAAGTGTTGAAGCACTTGAATCTTTATACAATCCTTTCCATGCAGCAAGAACCTTTCTTGTTGTTTCCATATTGAACCCTTTCAATATTTCATATATGTCTGTCTGGCATAACCATATTAGCGCCTCAATCTATCCATATAGACATTGATGCCAAATATTCCGGTTTTGCCCAAGTCTTTCATCGAAATCCTATTTTAATGAATTTCTTAACTTGTGTCAATAAAAGATACATCATTTCCAATCAACAATATGTACTCTGCATAATGTATTGCAAATTTTTCTCAGCGCTCCCACTTAATTTCTTGCAATTGCAAGCATCTTCATCATCTCCGATGAAATTAAACTCCTTTAACATTTTTATCATGGTGAAGATTCCAACTCCGCTATGCTTACTTCAACTATTGAAGTTTGCATGCCCTTTTAGCACCCTTTGAATTAACAAAACCCTTCGGACTATGTCATGTACACGTCCTAGGTAACCATTCTATTAGAAGAACCTTGTTTTGTTTATTCAACTACCATATACCAAATTATATGTGGTGGTTGCAACATTAATCCACCAAGTCTAAATATCAAATCTTGTCATAGTCAACTCTCTGAACATTGCCGTAAACTTCTTTCCGACATGTCAACTATTTCATAGATGTTAAACATCCATGTCTATTTCTTTATACATCCAAACACGACCAATAGGCTTCACGCCTTTCCGGAGGGTCTTCCAAGTTCAGAAACTTGATTTCTCGTGAATGGATACTATCACAGATTCTATGACTTCTAGTATTTTTATGGAGTCTGGGCCCATCATCGCTTCTTTGCATGCAGTCGGTTCATCATTGTCAAAACAATGACGTCTTCTGTTTCAAATCTAATTATTTGATTCTCACTGACCCACATGGTTCAATAGGAACTCTAATCTCCAAGATCACACCCTTTGTAATCACGGGAGCCCTGAGCATTGTGGCTGCCACCATGACACTTTTCGGCACTGCGCTACTTAGCACATATAGCTAAGGTTTAACAACCTTATCAAAGTTCTATTGTCCTCCCACTTAACTTTTCACGAAAAATTCCTTCTCAAGAAACTTGACGTTCCCAGCGACAAACTCTTTTGTCCTCGGTGTTATGGTGGAATTCCCAACAAATTCTTTAGGATAACCTACAAAGACGTGCTTATCCTACTTTGGTTGTAAACATTTTACTTATCATAGCATACCAAAATTTAAGAAAAGACAATTCGGGTTTTATCCCAAACCATAACTCATATGGTGTCATTTCAACGGATCACGATGGTGCTCTTTTCAGTGTAAAAGCGGTAGTCTCCAAAGCTTTAATCCTTAAAACATAATGGCAGTTTATAAATGACACCTTTAATCTTACCATGTCAAACAAGGTTTGATTTGATCTCTCGAACATACCATACTCCTGTGGTGTATCGGGAAATGAAAATTCATGGAATAATTCCTGAAATCTTAGGTGTTTTGCTAAACCTGTAACTCAAATATCTTCCTTTATGATCAAATCATAAACTATTTTATTTTCTTGTTACAATGATTTTTCACTTCATCTTGAAAGTCTTTGAACATTTTTCAAATGTTTCATACTTCTTCCTTATTAAGTAAATATATAGATATATTCACTTAAATTTCTGGAGAAAGCATATGAAGCAAACGGATCGATCGCATATGGCTACACATAATGGACTATATACATCAACATGCAAAATATCCAATAAGTTAGTCATTTGTTCCTATTTGGCCTATGGACGAAGTTTCAATTATCTCGAGGAAAGTTTCACAAGCGTCATTTGATCAAAATCAAAAGACTCCAAAAATCCATCAACATGGAGTTTCTTCATGTTTACTTTCCAATATAATTTAAATAGCGATGTCATTTCATAAGTGATCTTCCAATCATTTGTCTTACGACATTTTAGCAATAATGTTTATGGATGTGATTTCTCCAATTATACTTGTAAAAGTTCATCCATCCATTATGGATACGGTAATTATTTGAACAACCATTGTTCTCGTAATACCGGAACAAAATAATAATTATTAAAACAAATCTTGAAGGCTAGTTTTGACGACAACGAAAACACAATAACACTTTATTTGTTTTTTTTGTGAACATCATCACTTATTCTCTTGCCAGTTACTTAGGCCGTTGTAGTTCATGAATTGTGTTGTTCTGTATGACACTTCACACCAACCAATTCGGTATCCAATACCGGTATCCAATACCGGTATCCAATACCGGTATCCAATACCTCAGAACCACATTGTTTAACAAGCAAGGAATACAGCCATAACATGTATATCTTTTATATACCTAAGTTGGACATCTCCAACCTTTTTCTTTTCTGCCAAATATTTTATAGATTCTCTTTCAACAATTCCTTTTCTTTTAAAAGAATCCATCAACATCAATAGTGGTGTCATTCACATGACACATAGTACAAAGTGTATATAGTCAAATACTAATACCTTTGGACTTGCACTTTGAAGTGGATCACCATCATCAAATGTTTGGTGTTCTTTCAAAAATCCATTCTTTAGTAATCTACTAGTGTAGTAAACATTTTACTTACATCTTCTATTCATCCTTATCATGACAACTTTCATGATCAAGCTACTATAGCCTATAAGGAAGAATCACGAGTATAATGTTAGTTCCCAAAACCTTTTTGGGAGATCCGGATGCCTAGCATCCCCATCCTTCAAAATTCTCATACAATATGAAAACATGTATTTTGATAAATTATACTATATCATAATGCAACCAAAAACATTGTTTCAGATATCACAATATCTTTCATACATGATGGTTTCTGAAACAATTTTCAGCTCCTAGATAATCTTGATATTCAAACAAATTTTGAATATCAATAATCATGGAGGCAAATATGATACTTTAGATACTAACATTGGAATTCTTACTCTTGATTTAATACTACTTATTAAACTTCACGGAGTAAATAGAGTTTGCTGAAAGTTTGCAATAGGACTTATAAACTTTAAATTGACATTCAAAACAATACGATACTAGTTCATAAAGTAAATATCTAGAATTCTATAGTTCTATTATCTGAATTAAAACTAAGCATAAGGTAGTGAATAGATGCCAATGACTACAACAAATTATGCAAATTCACCTCAGTTTAGTTTATGACAAATTGAGTTCGACTAATCGAAATTAGAAATGAACTCCCACTCAAAAACGACATCCCTCGTGCCTTTTTGGTGATTACATGAACCAAATCCACTACACCAAGTCCGATCATCATGTGAGTCGGTGTAGCTTCAAAGGCGAGCATCAATATGGGCATCACATCAACTATATGACTCATGCTTAACCTTTAGGTCCGTGTTCCGAGGCCATGTCTGTACATGCTAGGCTCGCCAAGTAAGAACAGTAGTACTCGCGTGTGTAAAACTGTCTTACACCCGTGGTATGAGAGCATAGAGTCGAGTAAACCCGATCATCACGTGATGTCTCGAAACACGATCCATAGAACTGTGCATACTTAAGGAAGAACACACTTTATCTTGATATTTAAATGAGGGATCATCTTATAATGCTACTAAAAACGCCAAACTAACAATATAAGATGCAAACATCATATGTGTAAAGTGGAATGATATGGTCCATGCATTTGATCACCATCATGTGCATCGTGGTATGATCTCTATCATTCCTTTGTGTGTAAGGCCAAGGTCTATGGAACTTACACGTTAGGTGTGTTGTAAGGGTATCTATCATACATCTAATTACAACATTACCATATCAAGACACTAGCCCAGCAACGATCTAAACTAGACGCCTCTAATTTATCCATTGCAAGTTTTACATGGCTTAGGGCTTTCGGAGATAGAACCCGCCTTACCTACTGATACATTGCAAATGTATCTATAATTTTTGATGTTCCATGCTTGGTTTACCTACTTTCTTGTGTTTTGTCCACACTTTGGAGTACTTTTCATATGATTTCTTGGACTAACCTATTAACAAGTGCCAAAGTGCCAGTTGCCTGTTTTCTACTGTTTTTGGTTCCAGGAAAGTCGGAAAATCAATATTCTCGGAATTGGACGGGACAAAAGTCAAAGTTGATATTTTATCGGAAGACTTACGGAGCTAGAAGACGAGATGGAGAGGGGCCATAGGGCAGCCACACCATGTGGTGGCGCAGGCTAGCCCTGGCTGCGCCACCAGGTGGTGTGGGCCCCCTAGCCGCCCACCGACCTTGCCTCTTCGCATATAAGATGCCTCCCGATGCATAAACCCTAAATCATCAAGCCTCTAGTCACAAAAAGTTCCGCAGCACCGCCGCCACCAAAGGGGAGATTCGGGGGGATAGAAAGTATCTGTTCCGGCACCCTGCCGGGACGGGGAAGTGCCCCCAGAGCCATCTCCATCGATCTCCACCACCATCTCCATCGCCATTGCTGATTCCCATGATGAGGAGGGAGTAGTTCTCTCTCGAGGCTAAGGGTTCTACCGATCTGTTCATCTCTCTCTCTATGCATGATCTTATTGAGATCATGAGCTTGTAATATATAGATCTACCTTGCTAGTCAAGTGCTTTAATAGATCTCTGCTCTCCCCATGTGTGAGAAAGTGACAGCGTGCACACCTTTGTGGCACTTAGGCTAGAGATTACAAATACTTGTTATGAGATATATTTGGAGTTGGATGTCTTTATGAAATTGTGGTGTTTGTTTGACTCATCTAGTACTCAAGGTGACAGTGTGGGGTTTTCTAGATGGGAAAGGCTTACTTTGAGGTGTGCTGTTATAGCCCTATGATACATTGCAAATGTATCTATAATTTTTGATGTTCCATGCTTGGTTTTATCTACTTTCTTGTGTTTTGTTCCAACTTTGGAGTATTTTCTATACACTTTCTTGGACTAACCTATTAACAAGTGCCACAGTGCAAGTTTCCTGTTTTATGCTGTTTTTGGTTCCAGGAAAGTCAAAAAATCAATATTCTCAGAATTGGACCGGACAAAAGCCAAATTTGTTATTTTCCCGGAAGACTCACGGAGCCAGAAGGAGAGTCAGAGAGGGGCCATAGGGTGGCCACACTACCCCATGGCGCAGGTCCCACCAGGCCGCGCCAGGGCATGGTGTGGGCCCCCTGGCCGCCCACCGACCTTGCCCTCTGGCCTATAAGAAACCTCCCGAGGCATAAACCCTAAATCGTCAAGCCTCCAGCCACGAAAAGTTCTGCAGTGCCGCCGCCACCGAAGGGGAGATTCAGGGGACAGAAAGTCTCTGTTCCGGCACCCTGCTGGGATGGGGAAGTGCCCCCGGAGCCATCTCCATCGATCTCCACCGCCATCTCCATCACCGTTGCTGATTCCCATGATGAGGAGGGAGTAGTTCTCTCTCGAGGCTAAGTGTTCTACCGGTAGCTATGTTTTCATCTCTCTCTCTATGCATGATCTTATCGAGATCATGAGCTTATAATCTATAGATCTACCTTGCTACTCAAGTGCTTTAATAGATCTCTGCTCTCCCCATGTATGTGAAAGTGACAGCGTGCACACCATGGTGGCACTTAGGCTAGAGATTACAAATACTTGTTATGAGTTATATTTGGAGTTGGATGTTTCTATGAAATTGTGGTGTTTGTTGGACTCATCTAGTACTCAAGGTGACAGTGTGGGGTTTTCTAGATGGGAAAGATGGACTTTGAGGTGTCTTGTTATAGCCCTACCATCGATTAGAGTGTTCAACCGGAGAGTAGTTAAGAGTAGTATCATAAAGCGAAGATATTTATACGAGAGTGTTCACTAGTGAAAGTATGATCCCTAGGCCTTGTTTCTCAGCATTGAAACACCGTTTGCTACTAGATCTGTTACATGTTTGCTTGCTTCCATCTTTATTTCAGTTTGCCTTTAGTCTCTTCCACGCCATCAAGCTATTTTCTATCACCGTTACCACTTATAATTGTCCATACCACTTGTATTTCACTATCTCTTCACCGAACTAGTGCACCTATACACCTGACAAGTGTATTGGGTGTGTTGGGGACACAGGAGACTTCTTGTATCTTGATTGCAGGGTTGCTTGAGAGGGAATACCTTTGACCACTTCCTCCCTGAGTTCGATAAACCTTGGGTGATCCACTTAAGGGAAAACTTGCTGCTGTTCTACAAACCTCTGCACTTGGAGGCCCAACAACTGTCTACAAGAATAGAAGTGCGTAGACATCACCCTACCATCGATTAGAGTGTTCAACCGGAGAGTAGTTAAGAGTAGTATCATAAAGAGAAGATATATATATGAGAGTTTTCACTAGTGAAAGTATGATCCCTAGGCCTTGTTTATAAACATTGAAACACCGTTTGCAATTAGATCTGTTACATGTTTGCTTGATTCTATCTTTATTTCAGTTTGCCATTAGTCTCTTCCACGCTACCAAGCTATTTTCTAGCACTGTTATCTTATATCCATACCACTTGTATTTCACAATCTCTTCTCCGAACTAGTGCACCTATACATCTTACAAGTGTATTGGGTGTGTTGGGGACACAAGAGACTTCTTGTATCTTGATTGCAGGGTTGCTTGAGAGGGGATACCTTTGACCACTTCCTCCCTGAGTTCGATAAACCTTGGGTAATCCACTTAAGGGAAAACTTGCTGCTGTTCTACAAACCTCTGCACTTGGAGGCCCAACAACTGTCTACAAGAATAGAAGTGCGTAGACATCAAGCTATTTTCTGGCGCCGTTGCTAGGGAGGAAAGGTAAAAGGTATTCACACCGGAGGATTAAAGAAGAAGAACCTCGCACGGCAAACGCCTATTTTCTGGCGCTATTGCCGAGGAGGTAAGGTAAAAGGTACTCACATCCTCCGGTGTGAGTGCTCGAAGTTATTTCCTTTAGATTCTACAATTTTGTCTTTTTGTTTCTTGTTTTCACTAGTTAGGCTTAATGGAAAACAACAACAAAATAGAGAGCTTTATAGTATTTATCTTGAGTTAGGACATGAAGTGTTTGAAGAGAAAATTAAAAAACCCATGGAACTTTATTTGCGTGCTAATAGCAATGTTGTTAGTATGAATTATTTGGACACCATTATTGCTAATGCTATGGAAAAGTCTAAGGGGGAAGCTAGTTTTTATAAAAATGATCTTTTTAGTTCCCCAGCTTTGGAAGATAGCTATTCTATGTCTTATGATGATACAAAACCTCCAATATATGATGATTACAATGATGAATATGATATTTTCAGTCCACCTACTATTGAGGAGAAAATTAATTATGATTACAATATGCCTCCTATATTTGATGATTATGGTGATGAGAATAATAATGATAGCTATTTTGTTGAATTTGCTCCCACCACAATTAATAAGAATGAGTATGCTTATGTGGAGAGTAATAATTATTATATGCATGTGGCTCATGATAAGAATGTTTTATGTGATAGTTATATTGTTAATTTTATAAATGATGCTACTGAATGTTATTATGGGAGAGGGAAACATGGTTTTATGCATCTCAATAATATTAAGTTTTCCCTCTTTATGTTGAAAATTTTGAAGTTGCACTTGTTTTGCTTTACTATGCTTATTGCTTTGTGCTTTCATGACTTGTTTCTTTACAAGATTCCTATGCATAGGAAGTAGGTTAGACTTAAATGTGCTTTGAATTTGCTTCTTGATGCTCTCTTTTACTTCAATTCATATTTCTTATGTGAGCATCATTGAAATTATCATGCCTAATTTAAAGGCGTTAAAGAAAAGTACTTATTGGGAGATAACCCAAAAGTTTTAGATGAGTCTTGGAAGTTATTAATTCTGTAATAACCGCTCCTTATCCTTTTTATTTGCTTTTTGTGCCAGGAGTAACCTCTAATGAGAGAGAAGTAATGATTAGGAAAGTTGCTGTCCCGAAACAGATTTTTGTGCTTCACCATAAAAATTCATGTAAAATCTCTGTATGTCCTTTTGAGGCGTTCTTTTTTGTGCTTCTGCCCCAGGTTGTTATCTAACTTTCCTTAGTTGAACACTTTTTTATTTGAGCAACAGAAGGTCTTCGAAAAAATTCGTATTTACCTGCTGGCTATTTTGACAGATTTCTGCCATTTTCTGCATTTGCTTCTTGTTGGTTCCTTTTTGAGTTCTTTTGGGGAATTGAGCTTTTTGAGGGAAGTGCTACAGTAGATAGTGTTTTAATGGAAGTTTTATTGGTGTTATAACTGAACCTAAAGACTTATTATCTTGAGTGCACTAATGTTGCTAATAAAGATTGTGTGAAGTTTTGTATGGAGGAAAAATTTCAGGTGTATGGAAGGAATGAGTAATGAGATGAAGAATGGACTAAAGCTCAAGCTTGGGGATGCACGCGTGTCACCTCAAGAAATATCCAAGAAGTACAATCGTCAAAGCTTAGGGATGCCCAAGGCATCCCCCTCTTCATCAATAAAAATCCCAGGTTTCTTCCAAACGCTTCATTTTTATTGTTTCATGCACAGTTGTGTTGTTCTTGGAGTGTCTTCTTTTTCTTTTTCGTTTTGGTTTTTTGTTTGCTTGATTTGCTTAGTTTTCTGAATAAATTGCTTGGACCCCCTCTTTCATACATTGGTTTTCAAATAGTTTGGTTTAGATTGGAAAAGAGTAGGAAAGCTCATGCTTAAGTGGTAAAAAGAGCTTGTTTTTGACTGTGGCCTATGCTTTGTCATGCCATGCTTGATCATATTTTGGCTTTATGCTTAGTATTATTTGTTGTAGCATGACTTGTTATAAACAATTGAGATTGCTTAATGTGCCTTGGATGAATCATGCATTGTTTTAGCATATTAAAGCATAGTATTGTGGTATTCTCCTTTGATGCTTTATTTGGGTTGACTTGGTGGATGCTCACACCATGTTATGACTATGAAAAGTCACCATAGCATTTATGATCCTTTAGTTTTTAACTTGTAGTATCACTTTATGCTTTGATCAATGATGTTTTGTCGCTCTGCATGATTATGGCCATTATTGCTCTCTTAGTTTGTCGCTCCCAGTCTTTTGCTAGCCTCCACAACAAAGTATGAGTTCCACTCATGCATCCAACTCCCTAAACCAAGTTATTCCAAAGAGTGCACCATACCTACCTACTAGCTTATGCTATTCCAATTATATTCAAGCTTTTGTTTACCTTCCAAATTAAACTTGTTATGAGAAAACTAGTGATTAAAGCTCTCACGAACATGATGGCACACTTTACTTTTCTTGCCCTCAAAAAACTTGACCCATTGTGTCCATCTTTGTTGCGTATATGCTTGCGCTTTATAAGTTGAAATTAGCAGAACCATGTATCATGGGGAACGCTTTCAACATTGCACTTGTACTTTGTATCCCATTGATATCATGTTCTTTTGCTTATGGATCCCGGCGGTGTGAAATAAAAGTGGAACTTGTAAGATCATGGAGTTTGTATGTGTGTTAGAAAAACGCCTGGGCCGCTAGCCTAAGCCATGCCTAATCATGGTGGGAACTTTCAACATCACCATAATGAGCACTTTATGAAGCATCCTCAATAAAAACCTATGCAAATAGAAAATAAAAAGATCGTTGAGATGCTCATTGTCTGCTTGCCTTGTCATTTTGATTATGCGATAGCTAATGTATCATGTGCAAGGGGTACCCCGTTGGCGGTTCTTTATGATACATATGTACTTACAATGACAAGATCTTACTCGTGACTAAAGTTGAGTAGCATGAGGTTCGGTCTTCGTAAGTAAGGGGCATGAGATTTCGGCTTATAACCTATCAAGCATATCCTCTTAGTTGTCTCACTTTAACCTTAATCACCTTAAAGATGCTTATGATAGGGGCAATGAGAGCTGAAAGCTATAAGTACCATAATTTTTGGAAGCTCTCTGTTAAACTTGAATCCCTACTTCCTTCTCTAAAGGCCTTTCTTCCACTTATATATATTGAGTCTCCGCCTTCTATCTTTATGCACCTACTTTGAGAGCATAGTGGCCATTCTTAGTTCTATGTGCATTGTCCCAAGACTTACTGATTGATGCATACCTTGATATTGCTTGTTTTAAACTATTTGTATCTAGTCACTCTTGTAAACTTTGAAGGTGTCATATGCATATTATGTTTGCTACTCTATGAGGGACAAGCTGAATACTATTATGCTATGTTTTCTTTATGTGAAACAAACAAACGTCTTGCAAAGCATTGTTATTCATGAATCTTTTGTTTGTGCCTTTTCATGTTGCATCATAGTTTCTTTGTCTTATTGCTAGAACTTTGTCTTTCATGCTATGATTGAAGTACTATGATCCCAGCTTTGAATGTTTTACAAATACTTTGATCAAGTTTATGATGGTGCATGTCACCTCAAAAATTATTCTTTCTTTTTATCACTTACCTACTCGAGGACGAGCAGGAGTTAAGCTTGGGGATGTTGATACATTGCAAATATATCTATAATTTTTGATGTTCCATGCTTGGTTTTATCTACTTTCTTGTGTTTTGTCCACACTTTGGAGTACTTTTCATATGATTTCTTGGACTAACCTATTAACAAGTGCCAAAGTTCCAGTTGCCTGTTTTCTGCTGTTTTTGGTTCCAAGAAAGTCAGAAAATCAATATTCTCGGAATTGGACGGGACAAAAGCCATAGTTGATATTTTACAGGAAAACTTCCGGAGCCAGAAGACGAGACGGAGAGGGGCCATAGGGCGGCCACACCATGTGGTGGCGCGGGCTAGCCCTGGCCGCACCACTAGGTGGTGTGGGCCCCCTGGCCGCCCACCGACCTTGCCTCTTCACCTATAAGATGCCTCCCGATGCATAAACCCAAAATCATCAAGCCTCCAGCCAAGAAAAGTTCCGCAGCACCACCGCCACCGAAGGGGAGATTCTGGGGACAGAAAGACTCTGTTCCGGCACCCTGCCGGGACGGGGAAGTGCCCCCGGAGCCATCTCCATCGATCTCCACCACCATCTCCATCGCCATTGCTGATTCCCATGATGAGGAGGGAGTAGTTCTCTCTCGAGGCTAAGGGTTCTGCCGGTAGCTATGTGTTCATCTCTCTCTCTATGCATGATCTTATTGAGATCATGAGCTTGTAATATATAGATCTACCTTGCTACTCAAGTGCTTTAATAGATCTCTGCTTTCCCCATGTGTGTGAAAGTGACAGCGTGCACACCATGGTGGCATTTAGGCTAGAGATTACAAATACTTGTTATGGGTTATATTTGGAGTTGGATGTCTTTATGAAATTGTGGTGTTTGTTTGACTCATCTAGTACTCAAGGTGATAGTGTGGGGTTTTCTAGATGGGAAAGGCTTACTTTGAGGTGTGCTATTATATCCCTACCATTGATTAGAGTGTTCAACTGGAGAGTAGTTAAGAGTAGTATCATAAAGAGAAGATATTTATATGAGAGTGTTCACTAGTGAAAGTATGATCCCTAGGCCTTGTTTCTAGACATTGAAACACTGTTTGCAATTAGATCTGTTACATGTTTGCTTGCTTCTATCTTTATTTCAGTTTGCCATTAGTCTCTTCCACGCCGTCAAGCTATTTTCTAGCACTGTTATCTTATATCCATAGCACTTGTATTTCACTATCTCTTCGCCGAACTAGTGCACCTATACACCTGACAAGTGTATTGGGTGTGTTGGGGACACAAGAGACTTCTTGTATCTTGATTGCAGGGTTGCTTGAGAGGGGATACCTTTGACCACTTCCTCCCTGAGTTCGATAAACCTTGGGTAATCCACTTAAGGGAAAACTTGCTGCTGTTCTACAAACCTCTGCACTTGGAGGCCCAACAACTGTCTACAAGAATAGAAGTGCGTATCACCTACGAACATGGAACCACAATGAGGATAACCAAGTTATTAGCAACTCGTTGTAAATCAGATATTGACTATAGTAGGATAGACAGACACCCGCCAACCACTTATGCAAAACTAGTTGCATGTCAGTCGTGGAACCAGTCTCATGTGTGATGACATGTAAGGTTGGTCCGGGCCGCTTCATCCCACTATGCCACCAATATCAAAAATACATAGAAGATGAAATAACATGATCATCATCGCCCACATATAAGCATATGTGTACTACCCGTGCAAAGCGCCTACACATATATCTGGCTCTGATACCACTGTTGGGTTCGCAGCATAGAAAACAAAAAATTTCCTACGATGGGAACTATCACCAAGATCTATCTACTAGATACAAGCAACGGGTGGATATACATGCATAGAGAACTTACCCTCAAAGACAACAAAGCTTTGTTAACGAGATGGAACTTGTGGATGATGTAGTCGTACACTTGCCGATCTCAAGATCGTGATGAAGTCCAGCAGGTCCGGCTCCAGCAAGTCCAGCACCGCAAAGCAGCGGTGCATCCGTGATTGCACACACGTCTGGTACCCCCGACAACCTCCGTCCCTCACTCCAACAAAGCAGCGGAAGCAACAACTCCTTTCCATATAAAGCCACCGGGAACATGTATCTCGCTAATCCGAGACCATGGGGAATAACTAGAGGGGGAGAGAGATCCTTCACGAGGAGGTGTGTCGAAGAACGGGTGTGAGGGTGGCTTTTTATAGGAGGAGGGGGTGCCCCTCCCCATGGCCAGCGCCCAAGGGGTGACCCTTCACCTCCTCATTCATGTGGTGGTAACTCCCTCCACATAAATTTGCCCCTTAACATTCCTCTTTAAAGTCTCCACTTTAAATGCATTAAATTTCTCCAAATTTAATGCTTTCTCATTTAATAAAACTCTTTTATTAATTTTATTCAGAATTTTGTTAATTACTTTAATTAACAAACATTCACATAAAACCCCCTACAACATTTCAATATCACATGTAGAACCAATTTCAGCAATTTCACCCGAAACAGTTTCGGTGTCTATCGAAATAATTCCAGTGATTTCTTAAATCTTTATCTGAAACATATTTGCTCCAAATGGTGTCGGTATCCCTTAAGTGTGTCACCCTACGGTTCATGAATAATGCAGACATGATCGAGACCCCTCTCCGATCAAGAATCAGCAGCGGGACCTAGAGATCCGTACTGACTCCCACATATTCAACAATGACTCGTGTGATCGTGTGAACCTTTAACGTCATAACTAAATCCCTTTGTCTCGTGATATATTACATGTCCGAGATTCGATCATTGGTATCCAATACCTAGTTTGATCTCGTTACTGACATGCACTCTTTTCTCGTTCCCGTGATATAACATTCTAGTGATCACATAACTTGTTTGCAAGCTATTTCAATGTGATATACACCAAGAGGGCCCAGAGTATATCTATCCGTCATCAGGATGGACAAATCCCACTCTTGATCCGTGAGCCTCAACATAACACCTTCGTAGCACTAAACCCTCCTTTATAATCACCCTGTTACGGTGTGGCGTTTGATGTTATCAAGATACTCTTCTGGTGTTAGTGATTAACATGATCTCATGGTCTAAGGACTAAGATTACTTTGTATGATGTTATAGCAATATAAACATAATGACTTTGATCGTAATGCTATACTTCGGATGAATGTTCATCACATCATTCCACCAATGTTGTGACCTTGTTATTAACAACATCCAATGTCCATGATCAGGAAACCTTGATCATCTTGTTAATCAACGAGCTAGTTTATATGAGAGGCATTACTAGGAACTTTGTATTTTTTTTGTTAAACACACGTGTATTAACGTTTCCAATTAATACAATTATAGCATGCAAAATAAACATTTATCATAAACATGGAATAAGATAATAACCACTTTATTATTGCCTCTCGGGCATATTCCCTTCAAGAAGATATTGGGCGCTTTGGGTATAGAGACTACAACTCCTCTCCAACACCTTATGAGATAAAGAATAGAAGGATAGCTAAAGATCCATTAATATATTCTCAAATCATTGGATCGCTTATGTATTTAGCCAACGCCATGAGGCCTGACATATCGATTGATGTAAGAAAACTCAATCGATTTGTGTAAAATCCTAGAGATGATCTGTCGTGGTGGTGTCACGGCAGATGCCATGTATAGGCTAAATGTGGGGACTAAATGCACTAGGGGAATCCAGGGAGGGATGATGTGGTGATTCCACACACAAAAGCTTTGTATTTGATTCTCCTTCACAGGTTACAAATGCTGCTAGAGCTGTATCGGGGAGAGGAGGAAGAAAGAACTCTCTTACTCTCGCCACTAGCTAGCCCTCAGAGCAATCTCCCAGAAATCAACCAGTCAAGAATCAACCCCCTCTATAGAAGACCTAGCCCTCCTTATATAGGGGTGGCTAGGTCTCCACTTAGGGCATACCTGGAATATGCCTCCTCCCAAAATAGTAAGCCGACCGGGTTACTTTCCCCCCGCATCACCCATGCAGAGGCTACGTGAGCCTCTACGGCGCCTGCGTCACCCGACATTGGCTTCGTCACCTTTGTCGGCCACGCCTCGGTGGTCCGGCCTCTGTACGCTTCACTCACACTCCACGTACAGCAGCCACCTTTTGACCAGCGAGATACCTTCCTTCTCTTGCAAGCTTGATATAACCCGGATCCTGCATAGTTGATCCAGACATACCTGTTCCTGCATACAAGTTAGATATATCTTACCTACTTACAGCTTAAGTCGGTTGAGACCATGTAAGGTGGACGTCCCTGGTCCGGGTTACTCCGTGATCCGGCCTGCCTTGAGGTGACTCGGCCAGCATTTGCTTTGACCTTGCCGAACCTCGGCTAACTCGGCATTTATACCCCGGCGTGACCCTACCCGGGGGTATCCCCCCAACATTAGTCCCCGAAGCTGGTGCGGTCTTAGCTGCCTTAGCCGCTAAGGCCATAGCAGGTTCAATTTCACTGAGCTCTGTGTTCCTTCTCCGAGTTACCTCTTATCTCGGATTCTATGGATTTACTTTTGCTTGGCACATTCCAAGTTTTTACTTGTTGACCGGGTTACCTGATGACCCACATGTATAGGGGGTGTATCGCAGTATTTTCGATAAGTAAGAGTGTCGAACCCAACGAGGAGCAGAAGGTGCTGCCTAGTGGTATGGATCAGGAATTCTCTGCAAATAGTTGGCAAACAGATTTTTAGGGGTTTTCGATAAAGCAAGTAATAAAAGTACGAGTAAATAAAAGACAGTAGGAGTAAATGCAGCAAGTGGACCAATCCTTTATGTAGCAAAGGACAAGCTGGTTGTATTTCTATAGATGACCAAACGTTCTCGAGGAAACATGGGAAGACTATCAAGTGCTTTTGCTTCATATAGTCGATTAATCTTCTCTAGCTTGCGAAGTGTTGTGTGGGTGAACCTGTGCTAATGTACCGCCCCATCCAAGACTTAATACATACTTGTGATTAAACCCCCTTGCAATCATCCGTAAGTACAAGAAAGTAATTAAGGTAGAAACCAAACCACAGCTTTAAACTCTAAGACCTTTACGTCCCTTGTGCAATGGTTTCCTAACGGGGGTTCAGGTTTCTGTCACACCGGCAACCCCTACGATTGGTAGCAAAATACACAATGCATTCTCCTAGGCCCATATAGGTGAAGTGTCATGTAGTCGACATTCACATGACACCACTAGAAGAAGTACACCACAACTTAAATAACAATCTATTGAATCTTTCTCAACACAACTCCACTACTAACAACAAGACTTCTCCCATGTCCTCAAGAACAAAACGAACTACTCACAAGACATCATATTGATCATGATCAGAGATGAAATAATGGTGTATAAAAATCTGAACATAAACAATAATTCAATGGTTCACTCAATAGCATCAACTACAAAGAGTAATCAACACCGGGAAAGTTTCCCCTATGAAGTATAGCAAGATTCAACCAATTGTTATAGCAATATGGAGATGGTGATGAGGCTGTTAATCGTGATGATGGTGGTGATCATGATGATGATGATCCCGATGAAGTCCAGCTTGATGGTGGTGTTGATGGCTACGATCTCCCCTCTCCGGGAAGGAATTCCCTCGGCAGAAATCAGTCTACCGGAGAGATCTTTCTCTCTCGGTGTTTTCCGCCCCGCAGAGGCGGCGGAATCTTTCTATGGTCGCTCCCCGAGTCTTAGGGTTTCGGGAGGTTGATATACGCCAGAGGGGAGAGGCTGGACTGGACCAGGGCGGCCACACCACTCCCTGGCGCGGCGTAGGCTTGCCAGCGCCATGGGGTGGTGTGGGCTCCCTGTGGTCCACCTCCACTCCATCTTCTGGCATCCTTAGTCTTCTAGAAAATAGGAATTTCCATATATTTTCCCGGATTTTCTGATCTATGCGAATTTTGCCTCCAAACAGCACCTTTCCCATCAGAATCCTGACTGCAGCGGTCCATGCTCCAAAAGTCATCAACCATTCAAAAACAGATGAAATAACATAAGTATCACCTCTCAATACGAAATGTATCAATGAATAATAGTGAATTAAGACATAGCATAGTGATGCAAAATGGACGTATCAACTCCCCCAAGCTTAGACTTCGCTTGTCCCCAAGCGAAACTGAGCTCAATAAACATGACCTCAAGTTTATGGAGTGAAGAGTCGATAAAAGGATACGGACAAGAAGCATCACATTCATCAATACCTAGATCATAATAGAAGACAACTCACTATTACACAACTCAACTTGCAATGAGTAAAGGAAACACAATAAAGATACAAAGAGTGAATCAATAATTGGTTATGGCAAACTAAGCTCTTGGTTGAAGAATAGTTGAAAATTTGCTGGAGTTCACAAATATCTGGTTTTTCAATGAAAGATTTCAAAGTAGTAAACTTCAAGATAAAAGCAATGTGCAAAACAAGGAATATAAGAAACATGAATGCATAAATCATCATATGAATGAATGAAACACATCAACTCAAAATACTTGCTGAGATAGAAGGGAATAGGTTTATTGACTCAACTACAAAGTAAAAGAAAGGCCCTTCGCAGAGGGGAGCAGGGATTGCAAGTCTCATAAAGAGCTGCCAAAAATTAAGATACTTACTAGCTTTCAGCTCTCATTGCCCCTATCATAGGCATCTTTAGGTGATTAAGGTTAAAGTGACACAACTAAGAGGATATGCTTGACAATTTATAAGTTGAAATCTCATGCCCCTTACTTATGAGTACCGATCCTCATGCTACTCAACTTCAGTCACGAGCAAGCTCTTGTCATTGTAAATACATGCGTATCATCGAGAACCGCCAACGGGGTACAGCTTGCACATGACATAGGAGCTATCCCACAATCAAAATGACAAGGCAAGCAGACAGTGAGCATCTCAGCGATCTTTTTATTTGCTATTTGCATAGGTTTTTATTGAGGATGCTTCATAGAATGCTCACTATAGTTGTGCTGCAAGTTTCCACCATGATTAGGCATGGCTTAGGCTAGTGGCCCAGGTGTTTCTCTAACACACATATAAACTCCATGATCTTACAAGTTCCACTTTTATTTCACACCACCGGGATCCATAAGCAAAAGAACATGATATCAACTAGGGACAAGGCACCAAATGAAGTGTTGAAAGCGGTGCCCATGATACATGGTTCGGCTAACTTAAACTCATAAAGCGCAAGCATATACACAACAAAGAAGGACCCAATGGTTCAAGTTTATTAAATGCAAGAAAGTAAAGTGTGCCATCAAGTTCGTGAGAGCTTTAATCACTAATTTTCGCATAACAAGTGTAATTTGGGAGGTAGACAAAACAAGAATTTACTCGGAATAGCAATAATGCTACTAGGTAGGTATGGTGGACACAAATGGCAAAGGTTTTGGTTTAAGGGAGATGGATGCACGAGAAGAATTCCCTCTCAGTACAGGTTTTTGGCTAGCAAGGCTGGGTAGCAAGTATAAGAGTTGAAGGAAACAAACAAACATACAAATGATAAATACAAACATGCAATCTTCCTTGGAAGCACAAAAGAACTTAACTAGAGAATACTAAACTTATGAGCAAATCAAGAAAGAAAGATGAGGAAATTATTTTTCTCTCGAGTACTTCTATCTTTTTCTTTTCAACTCTCAAAAAGGGTGTTGCTACTGACCGAGCCAGGTTTGCCAAAACCAACTAAATTAACTCAATGATCCCAGAGTGCTACCAATACTAACAACAAGATCAATCATATAACCATGAATTGAAAACTAATATAAGCTATGCAAAAGAGTGAATGATAGAACTTCTCATTAATAATCCATAACGGCAACTCACACCAAGGGATACATATCTAACGAGAGAGGGGACACTTGCATAATGCAAACCATACTACACAATAACTCCTCTATTCATGATATGACTCTACTAAAAAGGTAAAAAGATAGAAGATAGTGATATGATACCATGGCACCCCCCCAAGCTTGGAACAAACCAAGGGGATGCCAAACCTGATGACGAATTGGTATCTAGTAGATTCTTCCGGAGTCATCACTTGAATAACATCAATATCTTCATCTTCATACTTATTACTTGAGTCATAAAACCATTCTCTTCCTTATTACACCATTGTCTCCACTTCCTAGAAATTTCTTTCACACAAAACTTCACACAGTTCTCATTAGCAACATTAATATAAATGAAGTGATAAAACCTTTTGAGTCCAACTTCAACTGAAAACCATCAAAACATAAGGTACTGTATCAACTCCTTCCGAAAACCCAAAAATAATTCAAAAAGGAAGTCTAATAAAGAAGCAAATGCAAGATTGGCAAAATCTGTCAAAACAGACCAGCAGGTAAAGATCAATTTTTTAGAAAATCTTCTGTTGCTCAAATCAAAAAGTGCAAAACTAACGAAACTTAAATAACAACCTGGGATAGAAGCACAAACATTTACAGCTCAATACGATATACATAGATCTCTCACGAATTTTTACGGTGAAGCACAAAAATCTGTTTTGGGACAGCAACTTCCCCAAATCTTACTTCTCTCTCATTAGAGGTTGATCTTGACACAAAAACCAAACAAAACGGATAATGAGCGGTTATTACAGAAGTAATAACTTCCAAGACTCAAAGAAACAAAACAAACTGAAAGCAAAAACAAATTGGGTTGTCTCCCATAAAGCTTTTTCTTTATAGCCATTAAGATGGGCATGATAATTTTGAAGAAGCTCTCATAGGGATATGAATCGAAGTGAAAGAGAGCATTAAGAAGCAAAAACACACACACTTTTAAGTCTAACCCACTTCCTATGCAAGGGGATTTTGTAAAAAAACAAGTTATTGAAACCAAAGGCAACTTGCATAAGAAGGCAAAAGAAGTGCAACATAAAAACTTTCAGCATAAAACGAGGAAACTTGATATTATTGAGATGCATAAGAGCATTTTTCCCTCTTTCATAGTAACTTTCAGTATCATGCATAAACTTAACAATATATCTATCACAAGTACCATCATAGCACCGATCACTTATTCTAACAGAAAACACGGGAATACTAGCTCTCATAACACTACTATGTGAAACAATATTAGAGGTATCCTTAGAAAGGATAGTGTATCCCTCTTTCTCATACTTAGTAACAAAGTCTTTCACATTTGCTATTATAGGTTCATCAACCATTTGTTTATCAGGTTCAACAGCCTTATTCATACTTTCATCTACCATACTAGCCATCATAGAATGTTCCTTTACCTTGACTGGGAAAGGCATTTTTAATATTTTGAAAGTCATCAGTTCCCATAAAAGATTCAATGCATTCATAATCATAATTTATACCTGACTTTCTACGTTTGTCATTCTCCCAAGCTTCAGCATTGTCTTGAATACGATCTAGAAGGTCCTATTTAGCCTCTTCTTTCATGCGAGTGAATGATCCAGCACAAGAAGCATCCAATAAATCCTTGTCATGTAGAGGGAGCCTTGCATAAAAGTTGTTGATAATAATATTGTTGGGGAGCTCATGAATGGGACATTTGAGCATTAGTAACTTCAATCTCCCCCAAGCTTGAGTTGTACTCTCTCCATCAAGAGGCCAAAATTTGTACATTTGATTCCGATCTTTATGAATCTCACTAGGAGGATAAAACTTTGAGTAAAAGAGAGGCACTATTTCCTCCCATTCAAGAACTTGACCATTCTTCAGCAGCTTATACCATTCCTTAGCTCTTCCTTTCAGTGATAATGAGAATAACTTCTTCTTAACTTGATCTATAGTAATACCTGCACACTTGAACAACCCACATAATTCGTGTATAAAGAGAAAATGATCACCAGGATGGACAGTTCCATCCCCAACATAGTAGTTATCCATAACACGATCAATAATTCTTGTAGGTATTTTGAAAACATCTTTCTCAGTAGGTGGTGGCTTATCTACTACCTTAGCAGTGGTAGTTGCATTACCAAATAAGAAACTCAGCGAATTATCCATAACGAAAATAAAGCAACTTGCAGAAGTAAAAAATACTCACAGTAGAAGTTTCCTTTACCAGTTCCACTCTCCAATAACGCTTCACTCCCCTGCAACGGCGCCATAAAATAGTCTTGATGACCCACAAGTATAGGGGGTGTATCGCAGTATTTTCGATAAGTAAGAGTGTCGAACCCAACGAGGAGCAGAAGGTGCTGGCTAGTGGTATGGATCAGGAATTCTCTGCAAATACTTAGCAAACGGATTTTTAGGGGTTTTCGATAAAGCAAGTAAACAAAGTACGAGTAAATAAAAGACAGTAGGAGTAAATGCACCAAGTGGCCCAATCCTTTATGCAGCAAAGGACAAGCCGGTTGTATTTCTATAGATGACCAAACATTCTCCAGGACACATGGGAAGACTGTCAAGTGCTTTCGCTTCATATAGTCGATTAATCTTCTCTAGCTTGCTAAGTGTTGTGTGGATGAACCTGTGCTAATGTACCGCCCCATCCAAGACTTAATACATACTTGTGATTAAACCCCCTTGCAAACATCCGTAAGTACAAGAAATTAATTAAGGTAGAAACCTAACCATTGCTTTAAACTCTAAGACCCTTACGTCCCTTGTGCAATGGTTTCCTAACGGGGGTTCAGATTTCTGTCACTCCGGCAACCTCTACGATTAGTAGCCAAATACACAATGCATTCCCCTAGGCCCATATAGGTGAAGTGTCATGTAGTCGACGTTCACATGACACCACTAGAAGAAGTACACCACAACTTAAATAACAATCTATTGAATCTTTCTCAACACAACTCCACTACTAACAACAAGACTTCTCCCATGTCCTCAAGAACAAAATGAACTACTCACAAGACATCATATGGATCATGATCAGAGATGAAATAATGATGTATAACAATCTAAACATAAACAGTAATTCAATGGTTCACTCAATAGCATCAACTACAAAGAGTAATCAACACCGGGAAAGTTTCCCCTATGAACTATAGCAAGATTCAACCAATTGTTACAGCAATATGGAGATGGTGATGAGGGTGCTGATAGTGATGATGGTGGTGATGATGATGATCCCGATGAAGTCCAGCTTGATGGTGGTGTTGATGGCGACGATCTCCCCTCTCCGGGAAGGAATTCCCCCGGCAGAAATCTGTCTACCGGAGAGATATTTCTCTCTCAGTGTGTTTCGCCCCGCAGAGGCGGCGGAATCTTTCTATGGTCGCTCCCCGAGTCTTAGGGTTTCGGGAGGTTGATATACGCTAGAGGAGAGAGGCTGGAGTGGGCCAGGGCGGCCACACCACTCCCTAGCGCGGCCTAGGCTTGCCCGCGCCATGGGGTGGTGTGGGCCCCCGTGGCCCACCTCCACTCCATCTTCTGGCATCCTTAGTCTTCTGGAAAAATAGGATTTTCCGTATATTTTCCCGGATTTTCTGATCTTCGCGAATTTTGCCTCCAAACAGCACCTTTTCCATTAGAATCCTGACTGCAGCGGTCCATGCTCGAAAAGTCATCAACCATGCAAAAACAGATGAAATAACATAAGTATCACCTCTCAATACGAAATATATCAATGAATAATAGTGAATTAAGACATAGAATACTGATGCAAAATGGACGTATCATTACCACATACTCATCCGAGTTTCTCTTCCTTCTCTCGTACGCTTGCCCATGTGGAGGCTAATCATCACATCGCCTCATTTTAACGGCCAGCCACAGTAACCGCCGCAGTAATTGTCAGTTGTCACTGTAGCACACGTCACATCGTGCCTGCCTCCTCGTTAACTGCATCATAAGATCACGTCATGGGATCCGCTGTGCTCTGTGGCCTTCCGTGTGGCTCGATGCTGATTGGTCAATCTGGATTGTACACGGCCACACAGTGTGGCCCGTGCGCAAACGCGATCCCACTACTCCCCTGAGGGAGCGGTTAAACAGGGGAGGGGTGCGCCCCTTGGGGCCGTTCCTCACTTCCGCACCCCTTTGCCCCCTCTTCTTCCTCATCTTTCCCCATGACAGCGCCACCGCCACCGCGTTTGAGTAGCTGCGCCGCCACCGCTCTACGTTCGCGCGCACCTGCATCACCGTCGCATCTGCGCGTCTCCTCCGCCACGGGTCCCCGTCAGTCCAGGCCGCTGCCACCCACCGCCGCTAGCGCCAGTGAGAGCAGTGACCTCGAGATGATAAAAGAAGAGCTCACCGTCGCCGAGCAAGAGATGGAGGAAGATGCTGCGAACGCCGACCGTGGCGCGTGGGCAGGCTCCTGGGTCTTCCAGGATGACCTGGACTGGCTCTACCGGACCAGGCACATCCGGAGGGCATCGCCGCGCGCCTCGCCTCCTCCGAGCTTGCCCCCTCACCCAATCCGGGTGAGTACGTTGTGTTCCTATCACACTTCCAGCGGTTGTTCGGTTTGACAGTTAGCGATTTTTTCCATGACTGGTTGAACACATACGAGCTCCAGCCGCATCACCTTCCAGCCAACGCCATCACATCTCTTTCCGCCTTCACCTCCACCATCGAGGGCTATGCCGGATTATGGCCCACAAAGGAGCTATGGATCCGGTTCTTTGGCCTCCGCCAGAATGTAATTCTGAATGTAGAACTAGATCCGGAGGACAAACAACTCACGCAGTTCGGTGCTGCGTCAATTTCTCCCCGGAGGCTGTCTGTCTTCCCCCGAGTTACTAGGCTGGATTCCTGCAAGGGATGGGCCTGGACCTTCTTCTATGTCCGGAACAGCACCACCGAAGATCTGATCCGGCTGTGCCCCTATACTTCGGGTCCTCCTAAGCCGGAGTTGTGGGACGTTATCCCCAAGAAGCCCACAGTGTTGGCCAACCAAGTCAACAAGAGGTTCAAGGATCTGAAGGACCTCGGATTGCGCAACGAGGATGCCATGATCAAATTCGTCCACAACTGGATCTTCCCCTCCAGAAACGCACACACAAAGTGTGCCACATGAGCTGGGGCCGCGACCCCAACCGGACCTCGTCTTTCGAGTTAAGCAATACAGAGATCTATCGCCGGGTCAAGGCCCTGTTCACCACCCACAAGGACTTCTCCTCTGAGTGGACGTGGGGGATTGAACATTTTTGCCGGGATAGGCTTCCTCCTTTGGTAAGTCTCGCACCCCAAACTCTATTCCGAATTGAATCATATGTCGGTCTTTTTGTTGTAGATTTTAATCCGGTTTCCTTTCCTTTTCCTTAGATGTTTCTTCAGCAAACCATTGAGGATGGCACCGACCCTACCCTCAAATGGGCGCCTGACCGGGACACCTCGAATGAGGAAGAACTTGTTCAGGAGATGTTCCTTCCGATGTTGGACGCGACTAAGCGACCCACCGGTAAACTCTCTTCAATTAGAGATTGGCCCGACGATGAGGATGATTCAGATGTTGAGGTGATGGAAGCATTTGACATTGTCCCCCTTTCTTATGCTTTTCTGGCATCAGCTAACCCCGGTGGGCAGATCCATGAAGATCCTCCCCTTGCCGTGGGTGATCCTGTTCCGGTTGCACCGAAGAAGAAAAGGGGAGCCGCATCAACATCTTCCTTCGGACCTTCTCAGCCCGCCAAAAGGAGAAAGAAGTCCGGAGACAAAACTTCCACCAAGCCTGCAACCAAGGCCATAGCTCGGAGGGCTCGAAAGCCCAAGGACCCCCTGACGTCGGATGAGTAAGCCTCTTCTCCCTTTACTATTTTCGTGTCCTTCTTTTATTACATCTTCTTATTCAACAATGTTTGATTTGGCAGGGCCGCGGTGGAGGTCCCACAAAGTGGATCCGGCATTGCCTCCCCACTTTGACACAGCCCTTCTCCCCCTCGCGGCGAGGATTCACGCCCGCTGAGCCCAATCACGGAGGGTCCAGCGGCTGCTCCGGGTTCCAGCCCACCTCGTCAAGAAGAGGGCAACCTTGGAGCGGGGGAGCCGGCTCTGCCAAGGCAACGACCACCACGACTTTGGCTCCGCCGCAACCAGCTACCACCGAGGTTCCCTCAGTACCTCCACCGAAGAAGCAACCAGCACCAGTATCAGCACCAGTATTAGCACCAACTCCGGCACCACAAGCAAAAGCAACAGCAGCAGCACCAAGCCCCTCCGCCTCATCCGAGTCTTCTCAGTCTCGGCGAGAAAGCACCAAGGTCGCTCCCAAGGGTAAATCTGCTGCAGCAACTTCCACTTCTCAGCAGCAGCCTAAGGGAAAAAAGACCCCTGACGCCACTAGGGCAGCGTCCGTCAAGGCTGGACAGCGCACGCTCGCGTCCATGCTCCCGAAGAAGACTCCGCCACCGAAGGGCGCCCCTACCGATCTACCTGATGCACAACAACTTGTTTTGCACACCAGCCCGGCCCTTGCTCAGGTTGAGAGGAGGGAAGCGCATGCCAAGGGTTTGGTAGCGCCCCACATGCCCAGCAGCGAACGATACCCTCCGACCTTGATTGAATTCGTAAACAACTGGAACAAGGCGGAGTTCGTCCACAACGACGACCTCCCGGAGAAGTTCGGTCCCGCCAAATTTTCTACACAGATGAATACTGCCGCCAAGACAATTAACCTCATGGGTCGGATGATGGTGGTAAGTTAGTTCTTGTTTTCCTTCAGATTAGCTCCTTGATAACTTCGAATATGCACACACCTAGAGCCGGGTTAAGTTCCACTTGGCCCGGATCTTTGTACACTTCGAATATGCACACACCTAGAGCCGGGTTAAGTTCCACTTGGCCCGGATTTTGTACACTTCGAATATGCACACACCTAGAGCCAGGTTGAGTTCCACTTGGCCCGGATTTTGTACCCTTCGAATATGCACACACCTAGAGCCGGGTTAAGTTCCACTTGGCCCAGATCTTTGTACACTTCGAATATGCACAAGACTAAGATACCTTTTTGTACTCCTTTTAGGTAACCACCAACCGCCGGAGCACTGAGTTTCAGCGTCTGTTGGACACTCATAAGATGTTGCGCGCAAAGCATAATGCACTTCTCGCTGAATACGAGAGAAGGGGTAAGTTCCTTCCTTGGCATTCTCCTGTTTTTCTTCGTCTTTTTCTGCCGAGCTAACCCATCACTCAGTTTCTGCAGTTGGGGTGGAGGCTGAGAATATCCTCATGAGGAAGAATTTGGACCAGATCAAGGGTAAGTTATTTTTTCTCAACTTTGCTATGCTTTCTATCTGTTTTTCCCCGTGGCTCGGAAAACATTCATACCTCAGGTCTGCCAGGTCAACAAACTATTTCATCATCTCTTGAAGATAGTGTGCCCGTGCCTGATATGATGCTGCATTTTCTCGAACAAGCTGGGCAGCATCAGGCCAAACATAAGAAGAAAGACAACGAGCTTGCCCTCCTCCGAGCCAAAGATGATGAGATTTCCAAACTCAAGGCAGATAAGAAGAAGCTAAAGGCGCAGCACCAAGCCGAATTTCAAAAAGCTGGCCAGGACTATACTGAAGAGCGGGATCGCCTCACCCTCCAGATTTCCAAAGACCAAGAGCTTCTCCAGGAGGCGGAAGTCAAACTCGAATCGGTGAACACTAAACTTGTGTAGCTTCGCAAAAGGTGCGATGACTGTACCAAGGAGTTAACCCGGATCCACAGCCATATTTCCCGTAAGTTATTTTCCTTCGTCCGGCATACTTCTCTGGGTTGCTTCTCATGTCTTTTCCTTACTTGTTTCTCCTGTCTTGTTTTCAGGCAAATTTCCAGAGGGCAACGCCATTGCGAGCACCGCTGTTGCTAAGTTCCGCCGAGAGAGGGGTACCCCCATTGCTCCTAACGCTGAAGAAATTCCCTATGACATGGAGGACCTGTTGGTCAGCTTGTCTTCTCGCGTGGAAATTTTGAAGAACTATGGCAAAGATATCCTTGACGTGGGAGTTCGGATCTTCAATGTCTTTTGGCCTGAGGAAGATACTCCGGAGGGGATGGCAGTTCTCGTCAACAAACTGATGGAATGTGAGACCCAGCTCGACCTTTGGAGGGAATCCGCTGGCCGTGCCGGAGCTGAGACCGTTCTCCACTACGTGCTTACGTGGTATGAGAAGATCGACCTCGCAAGGCCTGCGCCCATAGCCTCATCGAATATGCGCCCATTCATGAATGGAACGAGGGTCCGAGCTTCCTTGGTGCCGCTGATGCCGAAAATGCTGAAAACGCAGAAGATGGTTTGGATGAAGACGAAGAGGACGATGTCTTGGACGTCGAAGATAGCAAAGATGACGCCGAACTTCCTCCTCCTGCTGGTCCTTGAGTGAAAAACTTTAAAGTTTATCAAATCCCAGGTATGCCGGGTGCAGTTGTATCAAGTGTGCAAGTAATATTTTGCTACTAAGTTTTTATGCTGGATTGACTTGGGCGTAGTCCCTGAGTTTCATTTTCTCGTTCTTCCAATCTTTTGGCTCGGCTCGTGTCTACCTTGGTTCGGTTTTATGACTTACGAGTCCGAGCTTCAAAAATTGTCTTAGCAATACTTGGAAACTTTGGGATTAGCTCAAAATAATTCAGCATGATAAATTTAAAGTATACATATGGTTAGTTCGAAAAACAAACGTCGGCTCGATTAAGTTTTTTCCCTTAGTCGTTTTTCATGTGCTACGCAATTCCAAACTTGTTCTCTTGCTTGCCATGAAGCCAAATCTTGTTGACAGCAGCAAGTCGAAGAGTTAGGTTCTTGGTGCTCACACATTACTAATTCGACCTAAGCAGAGCGACTTACGCCAGCCGACGTAAAAATAATAAACGCATAAGACAACTAAAATTACTAAGGCAGCCCCCGAGTTACTGCTCGAGGTGCCAATATTTCATTGATAGGCTCATTACCGGCATACATACCGACATATGAGGAACTCGGATACATACACTTCTCTGCTAAGTGTAGAAAGGACGAAGTAGTGCTACATTACATGGACACTTAGATTCCTTGCCGGACCTGTCCGCCTTGTTCTTTTCCTGTGGCTTTGCATCGATAAGATAATAAGAATCATTGTGCAATGCTTTGCTCACAATGAATGGCCCTTCCCATGGGGGGATAACTTGTGCATGCCAGCAGTACGTTGTACCAACCGGAGTACCAGATCGCCTTCCCAGAAAACTCGGGGGCTTACTTTCTGGCTATGATAGCGTCGGAGATTTTGCTGATATATGGCGGATCTGGACAATGCCAATTCTCTCGCTTCTTCTAGTAGATCAACATCATTTTGCCGGGCTTCTTGCACTTTGGCTTCTGTGTATTGGGTGACCCTAGGCGAATCATGCTCTATGTCGGCTGGTAATACAGCTTCTGCCCCATATACCAGAAAGAACGGCGTATAGCCTGTTGATCGATTCGGAGTTGTTCTTAAACTCCATAGTACCGCTGGTAGTTCTTCTATCCAGAACCCCACTGATCTTTGCAGCGGCTCAATGAGCCGGGGTTTTATCCCAGATAATACTAATCCGTTGGATCTCTCCACTTGTCCGTTCGATGCGGGGTGGGCTACCGAGGCAACGTCTAGCCGGATCTTCTTATCTTGGCAGAAACGCGCAAATGCTCCTTCAGCAAAGTTTGTGCCATTATCTGTTATGATACTGTGAGGGTAACGTATCTCAAGATGATGTCTTTGAGAAATGTTACAGTTGTAGCTCCATCACATTTTCTTATTGGCTTCACTTCAATCCACTTTGTAAACTTGTCCACCATGACCAAAATGTGAGTCATATTTCCCTTTGCTGGTTTAAACGGGCCGACCATATCCAAGCACCATACAGTAAATGGCCATGTAATTGGTATGGTCTTGAGCTCCAACATTGGCATATGTGTTTTTGTCGCATATCTCTGATAGCCATTGCACTTTCTCACCAGATCTTCCGCTTGTTCTAAGGCACTTGGGCAGTAAAACCCATGGCGGAAAGCTTTTGCTACCAAGGCTCTGGATGAGGCGTGATGCCCACATTCCCCTTGATGTATATCTCGGAGGATTTCAAGTCCTTACTCCGGATCAACACATCGCTGGAGGACATTAGTCACACTCCTTTTGTATAACTCGGAATTGATGATCGTGTATGCTTTCGCTCTTCTCTGAGTTTGCCTGGAAAGTACTTCCTCAGTGGGTAAGGTTCCGTTTTTTAGGAATTGGAATATTGGCAATGCCCAAGCTAGTACAACCCTCGCTGGGAATATTTCCTCATCAATTTCCATCAGATCCACCAGCATAACTTCTACCGGATCATGTTGTGCACTCCCCGGGTTTGTCGTGGCAGTCTCCGGGTTTGCCAAGGCAGTTCCCGGGTTTCGCGAGCCACTTCCTTCATCAATGTCCATCGGCACAGCCTCTGATTCCGGGATAAAAATTGAGTCGGACTCCGGGGATGGCCTGATGGATGGTTTCCTGAGGTGCTCCAATGCTACGCCTGGTGGAATTGCTTATCGGGTTGAACCGAGCTTCGACAGTACGTCGGCAGCCTCATTCTCCACCCGAGGTATATGGTGAAATTCACATCCCTCAAAGTAACCAGATATTTTCTGCACATGAAATCTGTATAACGCCATGTTTGCGTCCAAAGCATCCCATTGCCCGGAGGCCTGCTGGACTACGAGATCCGAGTCACCGAAGCATTGGATCCGACGTATACCAACCTCCTTTTCCACTTTGAGCCCATGTATAAGTGCTTTGTATTCTGCAACATTGTTTGATGCTGTGAAGTGGATCTGCAGCACATATTTCAGCTGGTCCTTCTTTGGCGAGGTAAGCACAACTCCGGCACCTAACCCGGTTTTTGTTTTTGACCCATCAAAGTGCATTCTCCAGTAGTTCAGATCTAGCAATGGTGGTTCGTATTGCACCTCGGCCCAATCCACAAAAAAGTCCACCACAACTTGAGATTTAATTGCTTCTCTTCTGTCATATTGTGGTGCATAAGGTGCTAGTTCAATTGCCCATTTTGCAATCCTGCCACTTGCATCCTTGTTACTCATTATCTCGGATATGGGAGCTTCACATATTACCTTGCTTGGGTGTTCCTCGAAATAGTGTTTCACCTTCTTAGCTGCCATATACACATCGTATGCCACTTTCTGATAATGAGGATAGTTCTGTTTTGAGGCTGATAATACCTCGCTCAGATAATACATTGGCCTTTGCACCAACTTACCCTCTTCGTCGCGCTCTACCACAATTACTGCACTTACAACTCGGTTGGTTGCGGCTATATAGAGCAACATTGGCTCCTTTGATAGTGGAGACGCTAACACTGGTGCAGTGGCTAACATTTTCTTTAAGTGAGCAAAGGCTTCATTGGCCTGCGGCGTCCAAATGAACTTGTCCGACTTTTTCATGAGTTGATAGAGAGGCAGTGCCTTTTCTCCCAACCGACATACAAACTGACTCAATGACGCCAGGCAACCAGTGAACTTCTGGACATCGTTAAGAAACTTCGGCAACTCCATTCGTTCTATGGCCCGGATCTTAGTAGGATTGACCTCGATACCTCGGCTGGAGACGAGGAATCCGAGTAATTTCCCAGCCGGGACACCGAAGGTACATTTCTCCGGGTTAAGCTTCATCTGGAACCTTCTTAGGTTCGCGAACGTCTGCCTGATATTGTCAAGGAGCGTTTTGCTTTCCTTGGTCTTTATCACAACATCATCCACATATACCTGCACATTTTGACCAATTTGTTCATGCAAACATTTTTGCATACATCTCTGGTACGTTGCACCAGCATTACGTAAACCAAAAGGCATGGTGCGATAGCAATAAGCCCCATACGGGGTGATAAACGCAGTCTTTATTTGATCATTCGGGTTCAGAGGTATCTGGTGGAAACCAGAATATGCATCAATGAACGACAACAACTCACACCCAGCAGTGGAATCTATGACCTGGTCTATCCTTGGCAGTGGGAACGGAACTTTTGGACACGCCTTATTTAGGTTCGTGTAATCGATACACATATGCCACACCACTACCACATTCAGTTCATCTTTCTTCTTCTCCACCAGCACTGGATTAGACAGCCAATCCGGGTAAAGCACTTCCATGATAAATCCTGCAGCCAACAACCGAGCTATCTCATCTCCTATGACTTTTCTCCTATCTTCGGCGAAGCGGCGGAGAGGTTGCTTCACCGGCTTAGCTCCGGGTCTCACATTCAAAGATTGCTCGGCCAACTCCCTCGGAACACCTTGCAAGTCTTGTGTGGACCAAGCAAAAATATCCCGATTCTCACGGAGGAAGTTGACGAGCTCGCTTTCCTATTTGTCATTTAACCCGGCCCCAATTGTTACGTGTAACTACCTCGGTGAATTACGCTCTTGGTTAATGCCTGGATGAACGAAAGTGGTTAAAATAGTACGGTGGGGCCCAGGGCCACTCACGGTAGACCTTTCGGCCGTCCTAACCACTTTCAGACAACAGGACAAGAACGAGTGGCGTAATTGGCAAGCGAAGGGATCAACTACATACACAAATGAGTATGTATGCAAGCCACATACAACAGTCCTCAGAGCCATTCCATCTAAAAGAAATAGAAATATTGCAATGCCATACGGCAAGATCCAAATGTCCTAGATAGATATAATAATTTAGGATAGCTCCTCATACATCACACATCAGAGTATTAGGCGGAAGCGGAAAACAAGATCCGAGTACGGATAAGAAGCAAATTGGCATAACATGCCCCATAAATAAACACATCCTGCCCACAGATCTCACGGATCCCCGTTCTCGGAATCTCTACACCGAATGATCGTTGCCAACATCATCTGTCCCTTCCACCCAGTATCCATCTTGCGGGTACACCTGTTCATCTGAATCAAACAATTTATCGTGTGAGACCCTAGGGGTACTCAGCAAGTCTTTATGCCGCTAAAGGGGACACAACCTGGGGTGACGCAATTGCAGCAAAAGATAATACCTAACAATTCTACAGATACTCGCTAACCATCCGCCTAACCAATGATAGACGGATGTCCGTGAATTAAGAACAACAGTTATAACAGTATAATTAACCGATCCATCCTCCTCCTCGCTTACCAACGAGGAAGTGGACGAACAACCCCCATCATCCGTTGGCAGTTTTAATAACCATTCCGTGAGGATTGCACTATTTACTAGTCATGTACTTAGTCAATTTAAAAGCGGTACTTTAGTTATACTTGTCTATGATCGAGAAACTGTGCTCCAAGTCGTCCATAACCGCGGACACGGCTTTCAGAAAGATTTACCCTGCAGGGGTGCACGAATAGCAACACACACTCGATCAACCTCGGAAAAACCAAATCAAAACCCAACGAGGCATTCACGACAAAGCAATCACAGGATTCACAAATATTTCAGGGGGCCACCCCGTTAAGCTACCCGCAACGAAGTTGGCCGGCTTCGAGACGGACCCAGGGTTTGCGACGACGGCGGTAAACGACTGGGAACCCGAAAATGTGACTGGGCTTGTCGATACCGCGAAAACGTGGCGCGATCCAAAACAGTACCAGTGCTTCTCGCACAATCTTAAATAAAGCAGTAGCATGGCATAAGTACAGGATAGCAATAAAGCCCCAAACTAATTGTGGCCCCAAGAAATAAGAATGAATCAAGCTCTGGCTCAGGGGGGTCCATAAGGCCTCCCGGATGTGGATAGTGCGAATAAACAAGGAACAGGAATCAAGTACTCGGGGTCCTACGGGACACAAGTGAGCATGAAAAACCAAATAGCAGATATTGCTCACCGGTGCCTCTTTCATTAGTTATCCCATTACTACTCAGGTTATGTTGTTTAGGTACCACGTTATTCATCAGACACTCACATACCCAACACATGCTTTTCTACGACTCGCATGGCCAAAACAACTCCTGTAGTAATGGCTCATGGGATGGAGGAACAAGCTTCGGTGGGGTTTAAAAGTAAAGGCTATGCAGTACTTGGGATTCAATTTAATGCAATCGCGACTCAATGATGCAAGAATAAGATAGAGGCAATAGGTACTGTATGTATGCAAGCATGTGGTAGTGCTTGCCTGGCAGCTCAGTTGAAGCGAGAGATGGATCTGGGTAGTACTCCTATGATTCCTGGTAATTCTCCTGCTGGGCGTCTATTCGAAGAAGAACCAAACAAACAAGGGCCAACATAAATAAAGTGCACAAGCATATGAATTAAATGCGACAAGCAAACAAGTATGCCATGATGAATGATGCACAATTTACATGGCATTAAAGTAGCATGGCAAAGGTGAGGTGTGGATACAAGAATAAACCATTTTACTATTTGTTTAACCAAGTTTTATTGTCATAAACAGTTCAGATTTTTAATATTGACATGATGCATGCTTCAATGCAGAACAAGGACTGCATAGATAGAACGGGCTCGTCGCGCTGATCGATTTAGACATATTATTTGTCAAATTTGGAGTTATAAAACGAAAGTTATTAATTAATTAAGGAAAAGGGCATTTTAATGTAATTTTAATCATCTCGAAAATTTAAAGTGTTCAAAACATATTTTGAAGGGCATATTTGAATTCCTCACATTTTTCTGATTCCAAAACATATATTACTTGTATTATTTGGATTTGTATTTTAAAAATTATTTAAATCTGAATTGGATTTGAATTTAAATCAATTTGGAAAAGGTTTAAATAAAAACCAACAGCCAGAAATACTTTTCTTACTCAGTCAGATCCAGCCACAGCCACTGACGGGTGGGCCTTGCGCTGACTGGGGCCACGCGCGCGAAAATATTTTTCCACCGCGGGCTGGGCTAGCCCGCAAAGGCTGACAGGCGGGTCCAGCGGCTTCGGGCCCACGCGACAGTGGGGATGCCCCCAGAGGCCGACAGGTGGGGCTGGGGCTGGAGCGCGGGTTAAGCCTGAGAAAGCAGGGGGACCTTCCTGCAAAAATACTAGGGCAGCTGATTAGTGGGGTCGCTAGGAGCGCGGGTTGCGAGCGAAATAAAAGGGGGGCTTAATGTAAATTTCCACAGGCCCGTACTGTTCTTCGTCTCCGTGGTCTGACGGCAAGTGTGCGCGCGTCGCGGAGCGGGGGTTTGAACCCAGGTCGCGGGCGTGCGGGCGGAGGGGCTAACCAGTGCGGCGGGTCAAGGGGAGTTGACAGGGAGGTAAGCGCGGCCTAGTTAGGATGCTGCGCGGCGCGGGAGGCTGCAGACGACAGCGAGCTCTGGCGCACTACGGTCGTTCGACGAAATGATCGGCAGCGCTACACGGTGTCGGTGAAGCGGAGGTTGTCAGGGAGGTCGAGGGACTCACCGCGAGCTCGACGGCGGGCTCGGATCGGAGCGAGGAGCTGTGGAGCGGCGAGATCGCTGGCGCTCTAGCGGGCTAGGGTTTCATCGGGACGGCGCAGCACCGGCGCATCTGGGGCTTCTCGTCTAAGTCGGCGAGTGCGGGGCATTGTAGAGGAGCCTCCTCGAGCTTCCAGGCCACCTCCACGTCACGCTGACCGGCTGGAACGGCGGGGACGATGTGGTGCTGGCGGCGAGCGGCGGCAGGAGCTGGGCGTCGAGGAGGAAGAAGGAGGAGAGGAGGTTGGCGCGGGGCAGATCTGGGCGAGCCAGGAGAGCCGTGTGGGAGGAGGAAAAAGGATGGAGAGGGAGGAGAAGCAGTCATGGCAGGGGGTAGATAAAGGTGGCCTCGGTGCCACCTTTTGCTTCTCCCTCACGTGGTCGAGCTGGGGCTCGACCTGGGGGCTGGTAGGGCACGGCAGGGGCTGCAGGTGGGGCTGGTCGGGAGAGAGGGACAAGCAGGTGGGGCTAGCTCCGCCGGTGGAGAAAGAGAGAAATAAGAGGGAGTAGCTCGGCTATGTGGATGGGCTCGGGTTAGGGCTTAGCTAGGGTTAGGGAGAGGAGTAGGGTTAGCTGTGGTGTGGGCCAGGGAGAGAGAGGGTCAGGTGGTGCTCATGGGAGAGAGAGAGATAGAGAGAGAGGAGAGATCAAAGTTAGGGTTTAGTAGAATTAGGGTTAGGAGAAATTAGAGAGAGGAGCTAGGTTTAGGTTTGTTTAGGGTTTAGATTTTTAAAGCTTGAGCACAAGATCACCCCCAAGTGGAACATGATGAATGCTAGGAATTAACATGAGATGAAGGTGAACAAGAATTCCAAGAAAAGAAAAAGGAAAGAATTATGGAATACGCCTCATATGGTTCATGCATGGAGAAATAAAAATAAGAGAAAATGATATGGATGAGACTATGAGGATGGTGGAATGGTAGGAGATGGTTCCCCAAGATAGGATACATTAAATCAAAAGAAAAACCAATGGAGTAAAAGGTGGTGAAGAATTGTGCATGGCCCATGCAAAATAATAATGCCATGATTTATTTTGTGAAACAATAATAATATTATGGCATTATTCTCATGCATTTCCAAGAAGTGGAATAAAGCCAAGCAAAGGAAATTAAAGGACTAGATCCACCCTATTTCCCATGAGCTAGATAAAACCAAAATAAAGACAAACAAGCTCATGGTCTAGTAGGATGGTGGAATTATAAAGTGGTGGAAAAGAAAGGTGATGGAATTGAAATAAAAGATGTGCCCCCAACTCAACTTGGGCATTGAACAATATATCAATAACCAAATACAATATCAAGAGGCAAATACAATTAATAATGCATATGAGAGAAAAACCAAAAGAAAAAGGATTTTATATGATGCTCAAATGCAAGGTGGCATGATGACATGAGCATGATATAATTATGATGCAACAATAATATATATGAAGTAGCCAATGTCTTACTAGGACAAGTAGCATTACAATTGTTAGACAATTGGGATGCTCCAACTCTCCCCCACTAAACAGGAATCTCGCCCCGAGATTCTAGGAAGAAGAAGACTCAAAGAGGGTAGGATACTTGGCACGAAGCTCATCTTCACGTTCCCAGGTGGCTTCATCAACGGAATGGTGCGACCACTGCACCTTGCAGAACTTGATGGACTTGTTGCGAGTCCTTCTTTCTGCGACTTCAAGAATTTTTGTGGGGTGTTCTTGATAAGATAGATCTTCTTGGAGATTGATGAGTTCATGGTCCACGGTCCTGCAGGGATCCTTGAAGCACTTCTTGAGTTGGGAGATGTGGAAAACATCATGGACTTTGAGTTGTTCAGGGAGCTCAAGAGCATAAGCAACTTCTCCTCTTCTTCCACGAATTTAGAAGGGACCGATGTATCTAGGAGCCAGCTTTCCTTTGATACCAAAGCGATGCGTGCCTCTCATGGGAGTGACATGAAGGTAAACGAGATCACCAGGGACATACTCCATGTCTGTGTGCTTTCTGTCATAATTGCTCTTCTGGCGACTTTGAGCAATCTTCAGATTTTCAAGAATGATGTGAACTTTCTCCGTCGCTTGGGTTACAATGTCGGGGCCAAACAATATTCTTTCACCTGCGCCCGACCAACCAATCGGAGTTCTGCATTTGCGACCATAGAGAGCCTCAAATGGTGCCATCTTTAGACTTTTCTGGAAACTGTTGTTGTAAGAGAATTCAGCATAAGGAAGACATTCTTCCCACTTCATTCCGAAAGAGATAACGCAAGCACGGAGCATATCTTCTAGAATCTGATTGATCCTTTCAACTTGTCCTTGCGACTGAGGGTGGTAAGCTGTGCTGAAGTTTAGTTTTGTTCCCAGAGCATTTTGGAAACTTCCCCAGAACTTGGAAGTGAAGATACTTCCACGGTCGGAACTGATCTCAAGAGGAACTCCATACAGAGAGACAATTCTATTGATATAGATTTCCAGCCAACTGAATTGCAGAAATTGTTTCCTTGACTGGAAAGAAGTGAGCTACTTTGGAAAGCCTGTCAATGACAACAAATATTGCATTGTTGCCTTTCTCCGACCTTGGAAAACCAGTGATGAAGTCCATCTCTACTTTCTCCCATTTCCATTCCGGAGGCTTCAATGGCTGTAGAAGACCGGAAGGTTTCTGATGGACAGCTTTAACTCTGCGACAAACATCGCACTCTGAGACATACTTGGCACAATATCATTTCAAACCAGGCCACCAATATTGTGTTTTCAAGTCCATGTACATCTTAGTGCTGCCAGGGTGGATAGAAAGAACAGAATCATGCGCCTCCTTGAGAACTTGCTCTCTTAAACCCGGGTAGTTCGGAACAAACATCCGGTGTTCAAAGAAAAGAGTGCCTTGGTCATCTACGTGGAAAGACTCATACTTTGGAAGTTGAATGTTGCAGATGATCTTTTTAGTGTAAGGATCACCAAGCTGAATGGAACGGACCTTTTCTTCCAAGAGAGGTGTTGCTAGAAGGTTCAGAAGATACCCTTGATCCACAATTTCAAGGTTTAGCTTGCGGAACTCCTCACACAAGAGAGGCTGTTGTTCTTCCACCATGAGATTGTTTACATAAGCTTTTTGGCTGAGAGCTTCGGCCATGACATTTGCTTTGCCCGGAGTGTAGTTGATGGTCAAATCGAAATCATTGATTGTTTCAATCCACCTCCTCTGACGAAGGTTGAGATCAGGCTGTGTGAATACATACTTCAGACTATTGTGATCAGAAAAGATCTCACAACGGTTGCCAAGCAAGTAATGCCTCCATACTTTCAAAGCAAAGACAACTGATGTGAGTTCGAGGTCATGTGTAGTATAGTTGATCTCATGCGTCTTCAACTGACGAGATGCATAAGCAACAACTTGCTTTTCTTGCATAAGGACCGCACCCAATCCTTGCAATGAAGCATCACAGAATATTTGGAAAGGCTTTGATGTATCTAGAGGAACCAAGACTAGAGTGGAAGTGAGCTTCTCTTTGAGTGTTTCAAAGCTTGCTTGACATGCAGGAGTCCAAAGATATTTCTTGCCTTTCTTGAGGAGATCGGTAAGAGGCTTCGCAATTTTTGAGAAATTTTGAACGAAGCGACGACAATAACTGGCCAAACCAAGGAAACTTCGGACTTCTTTGACATTTCTGGGTGGAAGCCAGTCCATAATTGTCTTAATAGTTTCTGGGTTGACGGCAATGCCCTTGGCAGAGATGACCTGACCAAGGTATGTGACTTGAGGCAGCCAAAACTCACACTTGGAGAACTTTGCATACAGGCGGTTCTCACGAAGCTTGTTTAGGACACACCGAAGGTGTTCTTCATGTTCTTCTTTTGACTTAGAATAGACTAGAATGTCATCCAGATAGACCACAACGAACTTATCAAGATACTCCATGAAAACCGAGTTCATAAGCCTCGAGAAGGTGGCAGGTGCATTGGTGAGACCGAAAGACATGACCGTGTACTCATACAGGCCATAGCGGGTGGTGAAAGCTGTGTTGGGAACATCTTCCTTGCGGATCTTGATTTGATGATAACCACTTCTGAAATCAAGCTTAGAGAATACCACAGCTCCAGCTAGCTGATCGAAGAGATCATTAATCCGCGGAAGGGGATATTTATTCTTGATTGTTTTAGCATTGAGTGCTCGATAGTCAACACAAAGTCTATCAGTCTTGTCTCGCTTCTTCACAAAGATGGTTGGACTACCCCAACAAGAAGTACTGTGCTGAATGAAACCCAACTTCTCTTGTTTATCCAATTGACGTTTAAGTTCAGCCAACTCAGCAGGACCCATTTTATAAGGCCGCTTGGAAATAGGAGCGGTACCAGGTTCAAGTTCAATGACAAACTCAACCTCACGATCCGGAGGCATACCTAGAAACTCTTCAGGAAAGACATCTAGAAACTCAGAGACTACAGGAACACTCTGAATACCTTCCATGGCATCATCATTCATAGCCGCCAAAGAATAAAGCTGAATTGCAGGAGTTAGACTTGGAGAATAGACTATATGGCCTTCAGGAATTTTCAGAGAAACCGAACATTCAGCACAATCAATCACAGCTGCATTTGCTGTCAACCAATCCATGCCCAAGATAACATCAATATCAGAATTGCCCAGAATAATTAAGGAAGCCGGAAACGAAGAGCCACCAATCTCAATTTGATTGTCACGGCTGATTTTTGAAGCCCTCATGTTTGAACCAGGAGATTGCACCATAACGCGAGTTGGTAAAGCATCAGAAGGTAACCCATTACTCTCCGCAAACTTGTATGACACGAAAGAATGTGAAGCACCAGAATCAAATAAAACTCGTGCAGTTACTAAGTTAACAGAAAGCATACCCATGACAACTCCGGGTGCATGCTCAGCTTGAGCGACGTTGACACAGTTGGCACGAGCAACCGTAGACCCCGGCTTAGTGTTGATGTTGAGAGCCTGAGGTGGAGGTGCACGAATCATAGGAGAACTTGCTGCAGGGCTTGGAGGTGGTGGTGGAAGAGCTTTGTTGTTCATTGGACAATTCCAGTGCTGATGCCCAGTGTTTCCACAAGTATAGCAAGCACCAGGTGGACGTGGAGCAACGTAGCCAGGGACTCCGCCAGGCGCTCCAGGGTAGTTGTGGTTGTAGCCCCTGGGAGCCGCAGTGAAGGAGTTTGGTGGCCTTGGTGCGTAGCTTGACGGTCTTGGTGGAGCAGGGAGCAACGGTGGGGTGTTAGGAACCCAGACACGACGCTTAGAAGGAGCTTTCATAGCAGAAGAGCTTGCTGTATCACGGCTGTGTTTCTTTGACTCCTCAAACACTTGCCTACTTGCTTCTTCCTGCAGAGCTATGTGTTGAAGTTCCAGAAAAGATGCCGGCCTTGCATGAGTGATTGCATATTTGATGGAAGCATTGAGGCCTTGCCGAAACCTCTTTTTCTTCTTCTTGTCATCAGAGATCTCATCTCCACCATAACAAGACAGATTCATGAAGTTTCTGATGTAGGTGTTGACATTGTCAGTGCCCTGCTTGAGGTTGAGAAACACTTCCTTCATCCTTTCCATGACAATTTCTGACAGATATTGCTCTTTGAAAGCAGCAGTGAACCGCTCCCAAGTAGGCTGAAAACCAGAGAGATCTGCCTTCAGGTAATTTTCCCACCAGAGAGCTGCATCTCCCTTCAGAAGGTGAGTAGCACACTTGACCCATTCTTGCTCGGGAACATCCGCAGTCATCAGCAACCTTGACACTTCATGAAGCCAATCATCCGCATCAAGTGGCTGATCAAACACCTCAAATTGGCGTGGGTTGAACTTGAGAAAACTCTTGATGTCTCCTCGCTTGGGAGGTGGAGGTAGTGGAACAAACTCATTCCTCCTCACGCTTTCCTCGAAGCGCTGCTGGTTCTGCTGCATAGTGCCCAAAGCATTTGCAATACTTGCCAAAGTAGCCCCAAGTTCAGGTGGTATGTCCTCCTCAAAACGGCGTGGTGGTGCCATCCTGTGATTGATATAAAACACAAGTCAGTACTATAATGGAGAATGATTATAATCCAAAATAGTACCAAAATGGAATTAATCAAGATTAAAGGAATGCAATTCACTGAGATGATATTAAAATATCAACAAAGTTCAAGGAAATTAGAAGATATTAAGCATAACGCACACGACTGAACAAGGAGTGTGGTACACAACTAACAAAGAAAAATTTCCCGCAAATTTCGGCATTAAAATACCACTATATGCGCAAAACCACTTAACGAATCAAGATTAGTAACTCTACTAGTTCAATATACAAAAGCAAATGACAAAAGTAGTGGTATGGTCGCGACTCCATCCCGCACTCAAATCATTACTCCGCACATGAATCAGTAAAACACATATCCCAACACCTTCTTCTTAAGATGAACCTAAAGATTGGTAACTACGAAAAAGAACACCCCAACAAGATAACGTCAGATAACAAAGAGTAAGATAGATCGCATCGGTATACAACAAATTAGAATAGATCACGTCGGTTTACAAAGGCCTGTCGGTATGGATGTACCAACAGTTGATAACCAAAAGGCAGACAGTGATAACATTTGGATGCAACAGATAGACAAGGAATTCACACACACACACACACAACCTATGGTACTATGGAACCCAGAACACGTGAATCCTAGTTTGAATTTTAGAAGAGGATTGAAAACGTTACACTTCCTTACTAGAAAAGGGTGGGTGGGTGGGTAAGAAGAAAACTGGAAGCAGTCCTACTCTCACATTTTGTTTTTCCCTAGTATACATAACTACCAAAATATTTGCTAGACTGACAACGACCATTTTGGCTGAGACCCTGAAGGGCGAGATGGCTCTGATACCAATTGTAACTACCTCGGTGAATTACGCTCTTGGTTAATGCCTGGATGAACGAAAGTGGTTAAAATAGTACGATGGGGCCCAGGGCCACTCACGGTAGACCTTTCGGCCGTCCTAACCACTTTCAGACAATGGGACAAGAATGAGCGGCGTAATCGGCAGGCGAAGGGATCAACTACATACACAAATGAGTATGTATGCAAGCCACATACAACAGTCCTCAGCGCCATTCCATCTAAAAGCAATAGAAATATTGCAACGCCATACGGCAAGATCCAAATGTCCCAGATAGATATAATAATTTAGGATAGCTCCTCATACATCACACATCAGAGTATTAGGCGGAAGCGGAAAACAAGATCCGAGTACGGATAAGAAGCAAATTGGCATAACATGCACCATAAATAAACACATCCTGCCCACAGATCTCACGGATCCCCGTTCTCGGAATCTCTACACCGAATGATCGTTGCCAACATCATCTGTCCCTTCCACCCAGTATCCATCTTGCGGGTACACCTGTTCATCTGAATCAAACAATTTATCGTGTGAGACCCTAGGGGTACTCAGCAAGTCTTTATGCCGCTAAAGGGGACACAACCTGGGGTGACGCAATTGCAGCAAAAGATAATACCTAACAATTCTACAGATACTCGCTAACCATCCGCCTAACCAATGATAGACGGATGTCCGTGAATTAAGAACAACAGTTATAACAGTATAATTAACCGATCCATCCTCCTCCTCGCTTACCAACGAGGAAGTGGACGAACAACCCCCATCATCCGTTGGCAGTTTTAATAACCATTCCGTGAGGATTGCACTATTTACTAGTCATGTACTTAGTCAATTTAAAAGCGGTACTTTAGTTATACTTGTCTATGATCGAGAAACTGTGCTCCAAGTCATCCATAATCGCGGACACGGCTTTTAGAAAGATTTACCCTGCAGGGGTGCACGAATAGCAACACACACTCGATCAACCTCAGAAAAACCAAATCAAAACCCAACGAGGCATTCACGACAAAGCAATCATAGGATTCAGAAATATTTCAGGGGGCCACCCTGTTAAGCTACCCGCAACGAAGTTGGCCAGCTTCGAGACGGACCTAGGGTTTGCGACGATGGCTGTAAACAACTGGGAACCCGAAAATGTGACTGGGCTTGTCGATACCGCGAAAACGTGGCACGATCCAAAAAAGTACCGGTGCTTCTCGCACAATCTTAAATAAAGCAGTAGCATGGCATAAGTACAGGATAGTAATAAAGCCCGAAACTAATTGTGGCCCCAAGAAATAAGAATGAATCAAGCTCTGGCTCAGGGGGTCCATAAGGCCTCCCGGATGTGGATAGTGCGAATAAACAAGGAATAGGAATCAAGTACTCGGGGTCGACACAATTGAGCATGAAAAACCAAATAGCAGATATTGCTCACCGGTGCCTCTTTCATTAGTTATCCCATTACTACTCAGGTTATGTTGTTTAGGTACCTCGTTATTCATCAGACACTCACATACCCTACACATGCTTTTCTATGACTCGCATGGCCCAAACAACTCCTATAGTAATGGCTCATGGGATGGAGGAACAAGCTTCGGTGGGGTTTAAAAGTAAAGGCTATGCAGTACTTGGGATTCAATTTAATGCAATCGCGACTCAACGATGCAAGAATAAGACAGAGACAATAGGTATTGTATGTATGCAAGCATGTGGTAGTGCTTGCCTGGCAGCTCAGTTGAAGCGAGAGATGGATCTGGTTAGTACTCCTGTGATTCCTGGTAATTCTCCTGCTGGGCGTCTATTCGAAGAAGAACCAAACAAACAAGGGCCAACATAAATAAAGTGCACAAGCATAAGAATTAAATGCGACAAGAAAACAAGTATTCCATGATGAATGATGCACAATTTACATGGCATTAAAGTAGCATGGCAAAGCTGAGGTGTGGATACAAGAATAAAGCATTTTACTATTTGTTTAACCAAGTTTTATTGTCATAAACAGTTCATATTTTTAATATTGACATGATGCATGCTTCAATTCAGAACAAGTACTGCATAGATAGAACGGTCTCGTCGCGCTGATCGATTTAGACATATTATTTGTCAAATTTGGAGTTATAAAACAAAAGTTATTAATTAATTAAGGAAAAGGGCATTTTAATGTAATCTTAATCATCTCGAAAATTTAAAGTGTTCAAAACATATTTTGAAGGGAATATTTGAATTCCTCACATTTTTCTGATTCCAAAACATATATTACTTGTATTATTTGGATTTGTATTTTAAAAATTATTTAAATCTGAATTGGATTTGAATTTAAATCAATTTGGAAAAGGTTTAAATAAAAACCGACAGCCAGAAATACTTTTCTTACTCAGTCAGATCCAGCCACAGCCACTGACGGGTGGGCCTTCCACTGACTGGGGCCACGCACGCGAAAACATTTTTCCACCGCGGGCTAGGCTAGCCCGCTGAGGCTGACAGGCGGGTCCAGCGGCTTCGGGCCCACGCGACAGTGGGGATGCCCCCAGAGGCCGACAGGTGGGGCTGGGGCTGGAGCGCGGGTTAAGCCTGAGAAAGCAGGGGGACCTTCCTGCAAAAATACTAGGGCGGCTGACTAGTGGGGTCGCTAGGAGCGCGGGTTGCGAGCGAAATAAAAGGGGGGCTTAATGTAAATTTTCACAGGCCCGTACTGTTCTTCGTCTCCGCGGTCTGACGGCAAGTGTGCGCGCGGCGCGGAGCGGGGGTTCGAACCCAGGTCGCGGGCGTGCGCGCGGAGGGGCTAACCAGTGCGGCGGGTCAAGGGGAGTTGACAGGGAGGTAAGCGCTGCCTAGTTAGGGTGTTGCGCGGCGCGGGGAGGCTGCAGACGACGGCGAGCTCTGGCGCACTACGGCCGTTCAACGAAACGATCGGCGACGCTAGACGATGTCGGTGAAGCGGAGGTTGTCAGGGAGGTCGAGGGACTCACTGCGGGCTCGACGGCGGGCTCGGATTGGAGCGAGGAGCTGCGGAGCGGCGAGATCGCTGGCGCTCTGGCGGGCTAGGGTTTCGTCGGGACGGTGCAGCACCGGCGCATCTGGGGCTTCTCGTCCAAGTCGGCGAGTGCAGGGCGTCGTAGAGGAGCCTCCTCGAGCTTCCAGGCCACCTCCACGTCATGCTGACCGGCTGGAACGGCGGGGACGATGTGGTGCTGGCGGCGAGCGGCAGCAGGAGCTGGGCATCATGGAGGAAGAAGGAGGAGAGGAGGTTAGCGCGGGGCAGATCTAGGCGAGCCAGGAGAGCCGTGTGGGAGGAGGAAAAAGGAGGGAGAGGGAGGAGAAGCAGTCGTGGCAGGGGGTAGATAAAGGTGGCCTCGGTGCCACCTTTTGATTCTCCCTCACGTGGTCGAGCTGGGGCTAGACCTGGGGGCTAGTAGGGCACGGCAGGGGCTGCAGGTGGGGCTGGTCGGGAGAGACGGACAGGCAGGTGGGGCTAGCTCGGCCGATGGAGAAAGAGAGAAAGAAGAGGGAGTATCTCGGCTATGTGGATGGGCTCGGGTTAGGGCTTAGCTAGGGTTAGGGAGAGGAGTAGGGTTAGGTGTGGTGTGGGCCAGGGAGAGAGAGGGTCAGGTGGTGCTCATGGGAGAGAGAGATAGAGAGAGAGAGGAGAGATCAAAGTTAGGGTTTAGTAGAATTAGGGTTAGGAGAAATTAGAGAGAGGAGCTAGGTTTAGGTTTGTTTAGGGTTTAGATTTTTAAAGCTTGAGCACAAGATCACCCCCAAGTGGAACATGATGAATGCTAGGAATTAACATGAGATGAAGGTGAACAAGAATTCCAAGAAAAGAAAAAGGAAAGAATTATGGAATAGGCCTCATATGGTTCATGCATGGAGAAATAAAAATAAGAGAAAATGATATGGATGAGACTATGAGGATGGTGGAATGGTAGGAGATGGTTCCCCAAGATAGGATACATTAAATCAAAAGAAAAACCAATGGAGTAAAAGGTGGTGAAGAATTGTGCATGGCCCATGCAAAATAATAATGCCATGATTTATTTTGTGAAACAATAATAATATTATGGCATTATTCTCATGCATTTCCAAGAAGTGGAATAAAGCCAAGCAAAGGAAATTAAAGGACTAGATCCACCCTATTTCCCATGAGCTAGATAAAACCAAAATAAAGACAAACAAGCTCATGGTCTAGTAGGATGGTGGAATTATAAAGTGGTGGAGAAGAAAGGTGATGGAATCGAAATAAAAGATGTGCCCCCAACTCAACTTGGGCATTGAACAATATATCAATAACCAAATACAATATCAAGAGGCAAATACAATTAATAATGCATATGAGAGAAAAACCAAAAGAAAAAGGATTTTATATGATGCTCAAATGCAAGGTGGCATGATGACATGAGCATGATATAATTATGATGCAACAATAATATATATGAAGTAGCCAATGTCTTACTAGGACAAGTAGCATTACAATTGTTAGACAATTGGGATGCTACATTACGGTACGCTTAGGGAACATATCATCAACAGGCACCTTCTTGGTATCTTTTGTCGCTTGGAATGAGACGCTTCCATGCGGGTTACTCAATGCCGGCATATACTGCTAGGCGGATTGAGCTAATGCTGCCACCTCTTGGATCTTTCTCTTTTCTTGCGCTATCACGAGTGATTCGGCTAGGTTTGACCCGGCTGACGCACACTCAATGGAACGTCGGAAATCTCCGGCTATAGTGATCACACCATTTGGCCCAGGCAACTTCATCTTCAGATAACTGATGTGGCAGCTTGCCATGAACTTGTTCAGAGCTGGTCTACCAAGTAACGTGTGATACGCACTTTCTAAGTTCACCACCTCAAACTCCAAATTCTCAGTTCGGCAGTTGTCTCTTGTGCCAAACAAAACATCAACTCGGACCTTGCCTATGGGCTCACAAGAAATGCCTGGCACAATGCCATGGAAAGTTGTCCTTGTAGGTTGGAGCATGTTCTCCGAGATACCCAACTTGCGCATCATACATGATATTAATGCTACTACCATTGTCAATCAGTACCTTGGAGAATCTTACATTGATGTTAGGCACAATGAATGTTGGGTCCAACACCAGTGCATATGAGCCCGGACTAGGCATAAGCTTGGGATGATCTTTGATGCTCCAGGTGATTTCCTGGTCCGACCAAGGCATGTACCTTGTCATAGCTGGCATTACCACATTCACTTCCATATGTTGGCGCTGCAAGCTTTTCATGTCTGTCTCTTCCGTAGTGAACACACAGTAGCTCTGATGGTGTTCTCTGTACTCATTTCTCCCCTCATTTCTGGGGTACCACTGATCCTGCTGGTTTTGGTTTTCCACCTGATGCACTGCATCCCTTCTCTGGTTGTCATACCTCGGCGGAGGGGGAGGCAACATTAACTGTTGCGTGTTCGCTCCGGAGAGCAATTGCTGCCGGGGTAACTCCTGCCGAGGTTGATCATTCCGAGGTGCCTGAGCATTCCCCGAACCACTTTGTTCTATCTTTCGCATCCACTCACACTGCCGAGTTGTGTGACCCGTCGGGTTACTTGGATTAGGCGTGTGAAATTTACACGGCTGATCCAGCATTGCTTCATAAGTATACCTCGGACAGTCTTTCTTCTCTTGCCACACTGTTTTTTCTGCTCTGGCGTCCAAGTTTTCCTCCCATCATTCCTTGGCGTCCATTGCTGTCCTCTAGTTTTCTGACGTTGACTGCTTCCTGCTCCGGGTTGATCTTGATTCACAGCTGCAACTTGTTGCGAACTGTACCGGTAATCTGGTCTGTCATCTCTTCTTTTACCTCGATAATCATTCCTCCGGGATGACCCGGCTCCATCTCCTGGTAGTACTCCTCTCCTGACACGTTCGAGGTGAGCTTAGGTTGCATCGGATCACCCAAAGCATATGAATCAGCAATCCGGATCGTTTCTGCCAATGTAGTTGGCATATCTCTTTGCAACCTTTGCCATAGCATGCTTGCATATCTGCTTCCTTGCGCAAACCAAGCTATGGCCTGTGATTCAATCACACCCTCACACGAGTTTCGCACATTGCACCAATGGGTTAAGAACTCCCGGTATGTCTCATTCGGTCTCTGCCTGCACATTGCTAAGGTTTGTGGCCTGTTGGGCCTCTGATACGTACTTGAGAAATTGCTAACGAACATCTCCTCGAAATCGATCCATCAGTTAATACTTCCGGGTGGCAAGTTGTTTAGACATACATTTGCTGGCACCTCCAACATCTGGGGTACATATCTCACAGCCCACCTCAAGTTTCCTGTAGCAATTTTTACAGCAGTAGCATAGTTAATCAACCAATCCTCCGGCTTAGTGCTGCCGTCATATGTCTTTGTGCCTCTAGGTAACTGAAAGTTAGGTACTGGAGGTTCCTTCATGATCCGGGGCCCAAAACATGCTGGACCCGGAGGACCTTGACATTCAATTTGCTCCGACCTATACAACCGATCCAGTTTTAACCTGGCGTCATCAGGCATTAAGTCTCTGCTTCCCAACCTTAATCCTATCACATGATAGTCCGACCTGGGATAGCCAGCATTCACCATCTCCAAATTACCATCATTGTATCTATCTTGCTCCGGTGGAGCTGCCCTTTGTTGCATACCTTGGCCGACACTGCGCTCTTGTTATGGCATACTCCGCTGCTGCGGTTGACCTGCACCTTCCGCATTACGCTGTCCAGCATTGCCGTTTACAGCATTCCTTTGACCGGCATTGCCTTGGTCCCGGTTACCTCGGCCCACTTCACCTCGGCTCACACTCCTTCGATCCTCATTTCTTTGCACTTCTTTTCCTTTCCCTGCCCTTGCCGGGTCATATGGAACTATCTGTTTATTCCTCCTGGCCGAAGTTACTACCTCTTCTCTCCTAGGACCACCATGAGGAGACGATGCGGCTCCAGCGGATTTTTCCGGGTTACCCACCGCCGAATGAACGATCTTGGAGGCCCTAGCTCTCTCCAGGTTAGCCCTGAGCAATTCCTCGTTCTTCTTGTTCGTGATCCGAACCAACTCGTTAACCCTATCTTGCTGTCTTTGGCAGGCTTCACCCGTCAGACCTTCTAACTCGGATGCGGCTGCATCTGCTGCCCTGAGGTTCTTTGCCGGGTACTGTACTTCGGCAGCCCCACGGACAGACAGTTCTCTGATTCCTCAATCCTAGTATCACCCTCTCTGTTCATTTCACTCATGAGATTTCTCCCCTTCACTTTTACATCATCTACTTTATTTGCCTTTGCATATTCACGCAGTGTCATGTTCAACGACTGCTGAGCCGCGGCTATCTTTTTCGCACCCTCTAGTATTTTCTGCCTAGTTTCCTCTAGCTCGGCCTGTGCCTGAGCCGGATCTACTGCTACTGCTACTGGATTGACCAAGCTATCCATCGCCTGCTGCAGTACATTCTCAGGCCCTCTCTAGTGGAGGACCTCTACTTTTCCTCGGTGCCTTAGGTGTTACCTCCGGATCTGGTGCCGGGTCTTTGCTCGCGACTGCAGCTGGCGCAGTCATCATCACTTCTGCACGGTCCGGGGAGCGAGTGATATGCACCCCGTGAACCACGCTAAGGGATGGCTCGCCTCCTTCGACGACGTGCCGCGGATGACCGCACGACACATCGACAGCAACGTAGACCTCGTGCATGCCGAGCTTGACGAAGAGGCTGTTGCGCGGAAGAGGACGCGTGCCGAGGCAGCCAGCGTTGTCGCTGACAAAATCCAGCGCTCCAAAGTGCTGAACAAGGCCGGAGACGATGCGCTCACCGGTGCCGATGAGGTTTCCCGTCCGGATCTTCACCCCTGCTAGCGCCGCTAGCCCCACGGTGGGCGCCAACTATCGTGGTGGTGTCACGGCAGATGCCATGTATAGGCTAAATGTGGGGACTAAATGCACTAGGGGAATCCAGGGAGGGATGATGTGGTGATTCCACACATAGAAGCTTCGTATTTGATTCTCCTTCACAGGTTACAAATGCTCCTAGAGCTGTATTGGGGAGAGGAGGAAGAAAGAACTCTCTTACTCTCGCCACTAGCTAGCCCTTAGAGCAATCTCCCAGAAATCAACCAGTCAAGAATCAACCCCCTCTATAGAAGCCCTAGCCCTCCTTATATAGGGGTGGCTAGGTCTCCACTTAGGGCATACGTGGAGGCATATTCCAGGGAATATGCCTCCTCCCAAAATAGTAAGCCGACCGGGTTACTTTTCCCCCGCGTCACCCATGTAGAGGCTACGTGAGCCTCTGCGGCGCCTGCGTCACCCGACATTGGCTTCGTCACCTTTGTCGGCCACGCCTCGATGGTCCGGCCTGCGGCGTGACCCTACCCAGGGGTATCCCCCCAACATGATCATTGGCATTCTCTCTCGAGAGGTTTGTGCTATTTGAAAGGCACTATGAGCTGTGGTATGCATTACATCGGGTACACATGGGTACTTGAGGGTTATAGTGATTCAAAGTGGATATCTTATGCTGATGAGAATAAGGCCACGAGTGGTTTTTTTACACTTGGTGCTGTGATGACCCACAAGTATAGGGGGTGTATCGCAGTATTTTCGAGGGAAGTGAAACCCAATTTATTGATTCGACACAAGGGGAGCCAAAGAATATTTATAAGCCTTAACAACTGAGATGTCAATTCAGCTACACTTGGAAATAATCTTGCTCACATCAGTTTATCAGTAGCAACAGTTTTGTAGTAGAAATAGCAAAGTAATAGCAGTAGTAAAAGTAAAGACAATAGTAACAATGCAATAAACAATAGGATTAAAGCGCAATAGGCACAGGGATGGATGGACGGGCGTTGCATGTACAAGACAATTCATATGGCAATTAAGACATAGGGCATTTGCAGATAAATAAGATAAAGCATCCAAGTACTAGATAATCCTAGGCATGTGTTCCATATATAGTCATACACGCTCGCAATGAGGACTTGCACAACATCTTTTGTCCTGCCAGCCCGTTTGCAGTGGGGCCTCAAGGGAACTACTGTCAATTAAGGTGCTCCTTTTAATAGAGCACCGGAGCAAAGCATTAACACTCCGTGAACACATGTGATCCTCACATCAAAGCCACTCCCTCCGGTTATCCCGATTTCTGTCACTTCGGGGCCTTTGGTTCCGGACAATAACGTGTGTATACAACTTGCAGGTAAGACCATAAACAATACTATCATAATGAATTAAAAACATGTTCAGATCTGAAATCATGGCACTCGGGCCCTAGTGACAAGCATTAAGCATAACAAGTTGCAACAAAGTCAAAAAGCACTAATACTAGATACTAGGCACCATGCCCTAACAATCTGATGCCATTACATGAATGATCTCATCCAATCCCTACCATCCCCATAGCCTACAGCAGGGGATTACTCACTCATAGATGGGAGAAACATGGATGGTCGATGGAGAAGCGATGGTGATGATGATGGCGATGATCTCCTCCAATTCCCCGTCCCAGCAGGGTGCCAGAACGGAGTTTCTGGTTCCAAATCACGGAATCCGGTGGTGGCGGCGGAGGAGAACTCTCTCTGGAAAAATGTCAACCCCCCCCCCCCCGGGGGGGTTTAGGTAAGAGGGCAACTTATAGGCGAAGAGGGAGACCGATGAGGTGCCTGGGGCGGACAGACCACCCCCTGGCGCAGCCAGGCCTAGCCCGCATGGCCAGGTGGTGTGGCTGGGCCCCAACCCCTCCCCGTCTCGTATTCTGGCTCCTTGAGTCTTCTGGTGAAATAGGATTTTTGGCATATTTTCCGGGGTTTTTCCTGATAGTTGATTTTCTGCATAAAAACTAGACACCAAGGTAATTCTGCTGAAAACAGCATCAGTCCGTCTTAGTTGTATCCAAATCACACAAGTTTATAGGAGAAACAATAGCAAAAGTGTTCGGGAAAGTAGATACGTTTTGGACGTATCAACTCCTCCAAGCTTAGCTTATTGCTTGTCCTCAAGCAATTCAGTTGAAAACTGAGTGCGATAAAAGAAACTTTCACGAACACATTTGCTTCATATGATGTATATATCCTCAGCATGTGATCAACTACTTAGGCAATTCACAATAGACAGTATGCAACTAAGTTTACTTACAAGTCATTGCAAGCTATGAAGAGATTCCAGCTCAAAAATAATAAATAGCATGACATAAACATAAGCAACATTGTAATGTTCATAAAAAGGTATGATAGAGTGGTATCTCACTTGCCTTTGATTGTAGAGCAAACATAAATGCCAAGGCACCTCTGAAGTTCAAGTGAAGACTAGAAGTAAAGATATAAAAGATACAAGCATCAAAGTCATAACACAAATAATCAAGTTTTGAGACAAGCATATTACACTAAGAATGACAACTATGCTCTCAAGCAGGTGCTCATAGAATAGGTGGTGACTCAACAAAGAAACGAAAAGTATTTGAATAGTTTGAAAGGCTTCCAAATGCTGAAAGTATGGTACTCATTAGCTTTGAGCTCTCATTGCCCCTATCATAAGCATCTTCAAATGGTTAAGGTTAAAGTGACACAACTAAGAGGATATGCTTGACAAGTTATAACTTAAAATCTCATGACCCTTACTTACAATTACCGGACCTCATGCTACTCAACTTCAGTCACAAGTAAGCTCTTGTCATTGTAAGTACATATGTATCATAGAGAACCGCCAACGGGGTACCCCTTGCACATGATACAGGAGCTATCCCATAATCAAAATGACAAGGCAAGCAGACAATGAGCATCTCAACGACCTTTTTGTTTGCTATTTTCATAGGTTTTTATTGAGGATGCTTCATAGAATGCTCATTATGGTTATGCTGCAAGTTTCCACCATGATTAGGCATGGCTTAGGCTAGCGGCTCAGGCGTTTCTCTAACACATATACAAACTCCATGATCTTACAAGTTCCCCTTTTATTTCACACTGCCGGGATCCATAAGCAAAAGAATCATGATATCAACAAGGTACAAAGTACCCGTGCAATGTTGAAAGCGTTCCCCATGATACATGGTTATGCTAACTTCAACTTATAAAGCGCAAGCATATACGCAACAAAGATGGACGCAATGGTTCAAGATTATTAAGTGCAAGAAAGTAAAGTGTGACATCAAGTTCGTGAGAGCTTTACTAACTAACTTTCTCATCACAAGCAAACATTTTATTCGGAAGAAAACAAGGCATACTAAGCATGCACGGAATAGCAAATCATGCTAATAGGTAGGTATGGTCGACACTTTTGGCAATATTGGTTTTGGGGAGTTGGAAGGACGAGTAAAGCTTACTCAGTGCAAATGAAGGCTAGCAATAGTAAGGGAGCGACAAACGAGAGAGCAGTAATTGTCATAATCATGCTTGCAACAAAACAGGCCTAATCATGGCATGAAAGTGATTCAAGACGCCTGAGGCAAAATAATTCTTCGAGGCTTAACTGATTATGTTTCAGTCATATGAATGCATGAGCATGTGCCAAGTCAATTCAAGTGAAACATTCAGAGGGAGATACCACCATGTCATACCAAGTTATGAATAGAGAAATGCAAGCAAACATTCATACATGCTACAAACTATTAACGAGCTAGAGCTAATCATAAGAAATCAAGAACTACTAAGCATCCATAAATAACATACACCCTACATGAACAGACTAAGCATGCCCACAATGATGAGTATATGTACAAAAATGAAAACAAATAGAGTTCGTTACCAGCCTCTTACCACACCTCAAGTTGTCATTAATCCTCATTATTGCCCTTCACTTGTGTGGCTTGAATAATAACATGAAACCAAATTCCACTGAGGACTGCTGAACCCTGCAACAAACTCACAAAACCAAAGAAGAACAACAAATATTTTTGGTGTTTTCGATTTTTAAAAACAAGAACCAAAAAGGAAGAACAAGCAAAGAAAAATCTTTTTGGGTTTTTTGAATAGTTCAAACAAAGCAAAAAAGAGGAAAAGCAAACCAAGGAAAAAAGAACAAGAGGCAAACAAAGAGAAACAACAGAAATATTTTTGGTCTTTTTGTGTTTAGAAAGCAAAAACCAAGAGAGAACAAAAACTAAAAAGAGAACGAAACATGAATATACCAAGTACCGACGAAACATGATATGGAGATGAGTGTGATGTCGGTGTACCTCCCCCCAAGCTTAGGCTTTTGGCCTAAGTGGGTATCAATCCCAAGCTGGCCATGATGGAGCACCTCCGTAGTACGGTGAGGAGGTACCCTCGTCCTGGTGCAAGATCGAGGACGCCCTACCATAGTGCGCAGAGTAATCGTAGGAGGGCACATCCTCCTGGTGCTGCCTGTGGAAACCAAGCAAGCGGAGCTGCTCGTCAACCTCCTCCTTGGAGCGCGACCAGGGCCTCCTGTGAACACTAAACAAAGTAGATTGCGGCAAAGGAATCTCCCTTTCATCCCCGTAAGTAAACAACATCCTGTATACTAAACTGTCCATGTCGGAGTTAGTCGAAGTGATGTGTTTTCATGGCAGCAAGTTCAAGCCTTTGTGGTGCCAATATAGTATCATTTGGATCGATAGAAAGCTCTAATGCATTGAACATACATGAAGCGATGATGCCCCATAAATAGGTCCCCTGTCAGCTAGGCGGCGAGCAATAAGTGAGCCAAGATTGTACCGAGTATCATTGTTAAGCGCGACAACAAGGAAGGCTAAATGATAGTTGGAGATATTACTCGTATTCTCCCTACCAAGAATGCTAGTAGCAAGATAATAGACAAAGTATCTAAGAGTTGGGAGTTGGATGTTTCTTATCTTCCCGCACTGAGCTACGCGGTCATCGTCATTGGTCACACCTTGATAGAGCTCCAGCAAATCAACGGGTTGCCCTTGAATCTTCTTCATGGTCCCTTTCATGCCTATACCTATAATGGTGCAAAATATTTCCAATGGCATGGTAAACACCAGATTATAAATTCTGAAAGAAACAGTTGACTGATAGGGGGTGTTAGTAAAAACGAAACTCTCAACGAAAGTTTTGGTGAGCATGGCATATTGCTCACTCTCATCTTCCATGTATGAGGTCAAACCAACCCTCTGAATCAATAACAAGAAATCATCGAGAACCCCTACAGTTTACAAAAAGGTATAACAAGGAAAAGTAGATGGGTGAGTATCCCCCTCATCTCCTTTATTGCCAAAGCGTGGTGCAATGAGATCTTCGTTGTATGAAGGCCTAAACTGAGAGGCTGATCATGAGGGCCTTGACCTCCTAGGTGCACCCCTCTCAAAAATTTCTCCAAAGGTGTGGTTGTTCATCTTTGATATTCTAAAATTTAAACATCTATTACACAAGTGATTGCAAAGTGAGAATATAATGAAGGGCACTACTCATAGGGACTTATAGAGGCCTAAACATGCATCAAAACAATATATCTAAGCATTGAACAAGCTTACAAGCTCTCATAACTTGTCACCTACAGCAACAAAATACTCAAGATATAAACCACTAAACACAAATCTACTTGGACAAGCGGAGGAGTCACATACCGGAGAACAAACGCTCCAAATTTCAGCAGCAAAGATGGGCTGAGGAAGGAGATCGAAAAATCGAGGGCAAGAACAGCAAGAACGCGATTTCGAGCAATGAACTGGTATTTTCTCGGGAGAGAGAAGAAAGTGGGAAGTGAGAGAGTGAGTGGAGGGCCAGGGGTGGCCCACACCATGGGCAGGCGCGCCCCTGGGCCGGCCGTGCCACCAGGTGGTGTGCCTGCCTGGTGGGCCCCCTGGTATCTTCCAGGCACTTCTCTGCCCCTTTTTTCACGTAAAAAATTAATATGAATTTTCTGGAATTTTTCGAGACACTTTATTTTTGAGCAATTTTCAGGTATAGATGAATGATTTTCTGACAGAAAAATGTTTCTGGAATGATGCAATGATAAAACAAGGCTAAAACTTCAGAAGTTCTAAGGCACTCTAACAAGCAAGCAACTAACAATAGAAAATTAAACTAAACTTAAGAAAAAACTAAAATGGATAGAATAGAAATAAGCGGAGATAATCATGGTGAAAACATTGTTTTGTTCATTAAAATCCCTTTGTTAACACGGTTGATCAGGTCTTGTTACCAAAACAATTTTATATGAAACAAAACTTTGTATTCCACTAATGATTATGTTACCTCAACCTTGATAGCAATGGTCCCAATCATAATAGTTTCAAATTTTTATCTTGGTATGGGACAATATATTTCTCCAACTTGAATGCCCTAACATGTTCAATTGAATTTAAACCATATGTCCTATCAATCTTCTTGGGGAAATAGACAGTATGCTCTTTGTCATTAACATTAAAGGTCACCTTTCCTTGATTACAATTAATAACAGCTCCTGCAGTGTTAAGAAAAGGTCTCCCAAGAATAATAGACATATTATCATCTTCTGGCATTTCAAGCACAACAAAATAAGTTAATATCAAGAAATTATGAGCCACTTGAACATGTACATCCTCACATATACCCACAGGAATAGTAGTAGATTTATCAGCCATTTGCAAAGATATATCAGTTGGTATTAGTTTTTGTAGTTGAAGTCTCTTATAGAGAGAAAAAGGCATGACACTAAATCCTGCTCCCAAATCACACAAAGCAGTTCTAACATAACTATTTTTAATAGAGCAAGGAATAGTTGGAATCCCTGGGTCTCCAAGTTTCTTTGGAACCTTACCACTAAAGGAATAATTAGCAAGCAAAGTAGAAAATTCTTCATTAGGGATCTTTTATTCGAGACAGTATCCTTCATATACTTTGAATAGGGAGGCAATTTAATAGCATCAGTCAAAGGAATTTGCAAGAATAAAGGTTTCATCCACTCACAAAACTTATTGTAGTGTTCATCTTCCTTTGACTTGTGTTTCTTATCAGGGAAAGGAATAGGTTTTTGGACCCAAGGCTCTCTTTCACTACCATGTTTCTTAGCAACAAAATCTTCTTTAGTGTATTTAGTATTCTTAGTGTGCTTTTCAGGTTCTTCTTCAACTTTTTATTTATCAGGAACATCATTTTCTTCATTACCACTTTCAGTTTCAGCATCAGAGACAGATATACTATTAGGATCTTTGGCTGGTTTAGAGGGTTCTATAATAGTTTTATGTTTCTTTTTTCTTTTCTTACAAGTAATACCACTATTTTCAGCTTGTTGAGAATCTTGCTCAATTCTTTTAGGATGCCCCTCGGGGTATAGAGGATCCTGGGTAACAGCACCACTTCTAGTTCTAATTTCATAAGCTTGTTTTTCTTTGGCAGCATTAACTAGCAAGTCTTTTTGTACTTTAATAAGTTGATCTATTTGAGTTTGAACCATTTGAAAATGTTTAACAAGCATTTTAACATCATTAGAGGTTCTTTCCGCAATATCCTTCAACTCAACAATAGCTCTAGTGTTTTCCATTAGATGATTTTGCACCCTTTTATTAAATTATCTTGCTTAACAATAAAAATATCGAATTCTTCTAAGCATTGATCATGAGGTTTAGAGTAAGGGATATCACCTTCATCAAAATGTTGGAGAGAGTGTACCTCAATAGTGGATGACTGAGGAATTGGCTTACATAATTCTTCTATAGGAGGTAAATTCTTGACATCTACAGCTTTAATTCCCTTCTCCTTAAGACATTTCTTAACTTCCTTCATAACTTCATCATTTTGTTCAATAACTCCCCTCTTCATTGATGTTGGTATAGGCATGGAGATAGTTGGTTCAGGTATAATTGTTTCAGGTATAGCTCGTTTAGGAGGAGTCCAATCTTCATAAATTCTTGCTAATTTTAGCCATTAATTCTTCAGCTTCCTTGGGAGTCCTATTCCTGAAAACACAATCAGCACAACTATCCATGTATGTCCTAGATTCTTTAGTTAGTCCATTATAAAAATATATCAAGAAGCTCATTCTTAGGTAAAGGACATCCAGCCTGTGCATGAATCAAAGCACAAAACCTTGCCCAAGATTAAGGCAATATCTCTTTTTCTCCTTGTTTGAAATCAAAAAGTTCCTGCAAAATAGCATGTCTAGCACTAGGAGGAAAATATTTCTGCAGGAAGATACTAAGCAAGCAAGCAGGGCTATCAATAGATCCATGAGAAAATTTATTAAACCAAGTTTTAGCTTCTCCTTTCAGTGAAAAGGGGAAATTTTAGCAACAAAGTAGGTGCGCATCTTAATATCATGAGAAAACAGGATACTCATGGTAGAAAGCTCAGTCATATGTGCTACCGCACTTTCATTCTTAGTCCCACAAAAAGGTTCTTTCTCAATAATAGCTATGTAAGATAGATCAAGAGAGAAATCATAATCCTTGTCTTTAGTGTTTATGGGAGATGTAACAAACTTAGCATTAGGAGACAATTTGGGTTTAATAGTATGCCTCTCAAGGAGACACTTAGCAGCACTCCTATCATGGGTGTTTTGACATTCTTTAATAAATTCATCGGTCATCTCAATATAACCATCTTCAATATCATAGCTCTCTCTAGACTCAGGTGAACTAACAGGTGTAGTAGTGTCTTCATTAGGAGTTTCAGTATTTCCGGATATAGTTCTAGCAATCGTAGCATCTAGGAAAGGACCTAATGAACCACTCTTATCAAGCATAGTAGAAGCAACATCATAAGTATCAGAAGTTTCAGATTCAACAGTAGTAGCAATGTGTATAACATGTGTATGTGGTGGTGTAAGGAACTTACTCATAACCGACGGTGAATCAAGAGCAACAGAGGTGTTTAGAACCGTACCTCTTCTTGTAGTGGATGGTAAAATAGAGACTTTGTCATCACGAGACTTACCCATGATAGATGGATGGCAGCGAACAACAATGATTCCAAGTGAACTTGATAAATAAAGCTATGCTCCCCGGCAACAGTGCTAGAAAATAGTCTTGATGACCCACAAGTATAGGGGGTGTATCGCAATATTTTCGAGGGAAGTGAAACCCAATTTATTGATTCGACACAAGGGGAGCCAAAGAATATTTATAAGCCTTAACAACTGAGTTGACAATTCAGCTGCACTCGGAAACAATCTTGATCACAGCAGTTTATCAGTAGCAATAGTTTTGTAGTAGCAATAGAAAAGTAATAGCAGTAGTAAAAGTAAAGACAATAGTAACAATTACAGTAAACAGTAGGATTAAAGCGCAGTAGGCATAGGGATGGATGGACGGGCGTTGCATGGACAAGACAATTCATATGGAAATCAATACATAGGGCATTTGCAGATAAATAAGATAAAGCATCCAAGTACTAGATAATCCTAGGCATGTGTTCCATATATAGTCATACGTGCTCGCAATGAGAACTTGCACAACATCTTTTGTCCTGCCAGCCCGTTTGCAGCGTGGCCTCAAGGGAACCATTGGCAATTAAGGTGCTCCTTTTAATAGAGCACCGTAGCAAAGGATTAACACTCCGTGAACACATGTGATCCTCACATCAAAGCCATTCCCTCTAGTTATCCCGATTTCTGTCACTTCGGGGCCTTTGGTTCCGGACAACAACGTGTGTATACAACTTGTAGGTAAGACCATAAACAATACTATCATAATGAATCAATAACATGTTCAGATCTGAAATCATGGCACTCTGGCCCTAGTGACAAGCATTAAGCATAACAAGTTGCAACAAAGTCAAAAAGCACTAATAATAGATACTAGGCACCATGCCCTGACAATCCGATGCCTTTACATGAACGATCTCATCCAATCCCTACCATCCCCATAGCCTACAGCGGGGGATTACTCACTCATAGATGGGGGAAACATGGATGGTTGATGGAGAAGCGACGGTGGCGATGATGGCGATGATCTCCTCCAATTCCCCGTCCCGGCAGGGTGCCAGAACGGAGTTTCTGGTTCCGAATCACGGAATCTGGTGGTGGCGGCGGAGCGGAACTCTCTCTAGAAAAACGTCGAACCCCCCTGGGTTTTTAGGCCAGAGGGCAACTTATATGCGAAGAGGGAGACCGAGGGGGTGTCTAGGGCGGCCAGGCCTAGGCCGTGCGGCCAGGTGGTGTGGCTGGGCCCTAGCCCCTCTCCGTCTCATATTCTGGCTGCTTGAGTCTTCTGGTGAAATAGGATTTTTGGCATATTTTTCGGGATTTTTCCTGATAGTTGATTTTCTGCACAAAAACTAGACACCAAGGTAATTCTGCTGAAAACAGCGTCGGTCCATGTTAGTTGTATCCAAATCACACAAGTTTAGAGGAGAAACAATAGCAAAAGTGTTCGGGAAAGTAGATACGTTTTGGACATATCATGGTGGTGCTTCTCTTGGGAATGACCACGACAGTCACTACCGGGGGTAGCGATTGAGTTGAGGGAAAGGGCGAGTGAGCCATCTGCTGTGCGAAATTGAGGAGACTCGGGATTTTACCCAGATTCAGTCCCCCGTAGGATAAAGGAGCTACTTCCTGCTAGATGTATCAATCAGAGTGAGATTACAAGGAGAGGTCGAGCTTGGCGATGAAGGCAACGAGTCATCTCTATGGGGTGTATCAAAGAGTGTCCCCATAGAGGGTACCCTAGGGAGGCTTATATAGTGCTACCTTGCTAGGGTTTACATGGATAATACCGAATCGGATAAGGTTTAGGTGATCCTGACCTAATCCGACTAGGCCTAACTACGCTTCTGGGCTTCCTGTATCCAGTCGCTAGGCCTCTTGGGTCATAGTGCTTCTAGTCGTCGTACTAGTGAGCCCACTCGTCGTGGGCTTGGTCATTTGAATCCTCCACGTAGGCATACCTAGATTGGTATATCCCCATCAGTAGTCCCCGAGTGTGCCAGGAATTTGGCGAAGGCTTCAACTTGACAGTCGGACTAGGCGAGTCCAAGTGGATGCCCAGTCGAATTGGTGACAAACTCCTCCAATGAATGGAAAAGATGTAGGTTCAATGTAGGATCCCAATCGCATTAGACGGGTCGCATAGTCTACAATTTGCTTCTTTGAGCGAGTGATCAATTTTATCGAAGTTGGACTATCAACCTAGTCAAATTAGCCGTTAGGTAACCTTTAACACTAACTCTGATGAAATTACCCTAAAGCAATGGCTAATTCGGGTTGTTTCATTAGCGTCCCCTACTTAAGGGGGAGTGCGGGACCATTGTACGAATCTTATTTCGCATTCCTCCATTCCTTCTCATTCTTCCCGAGCCGTCCTCGATCTAGATCTCTATACCAAGCGAGCTCTTTCTTGATTGCTGATACCTATGATCTAGATTACGGATGTATTAGAGCTTCTTTTTCCCTAGTAGACCTAGGTTATCGAATCCTCGGGAAGTGAATGCGTAGTGAAGTTACTTTAATGGACCTTCGGGAGTTTTAGAATTCCTTTTGTGTTTTTACTGGACCAATAGCTTGCGTCTTTTTTGTTGTTGTCGATGATGGAGAGAGAGGGCCTAGGGCGTTCGGTTTCACCTGTAGCTGTGCAAAACATCTGATGAGAATAAAAGATAGAAATAAAGTATACATGTACTTGTTAGACCAAGATAAATTATATGTGGGCAGTGCATCCATAATTGCTATTGCCTCCGCAATCGCTTATAGCAATAACCTACTAGTCTCATCCATAGAAGAAAGAGAACTAATGATATGCATAGTGATGTCACCATTAATCCCATGCAAATCCCTAACATATAGCCATACTACCTCTTCTGTCACTGGGGTTCCCAACCTTCAGATCAGTCATCACTCATACTCCCAATACCTGGCTCAACCCTCGGGGTCTTGGGTACCTGACAAGTCCTTGGATTGAAGCAAGAGAGGATACAATAATCATCATGTCATACAAACTAATACACGATCCCGTCTATGATAAATAATATGCACAATTGCTACATGGCTAGGTCGAAGCCCTTAGCCCAAGGAGAATTACTCACACATAGAGATGAGATCAACAATCACAAACATTGTAATGAAAATCATAAGATTGATAGAAATAGTCTTACAATCTCGCCAATCGGAGAAGATATCTACTATTACAAGTGGTGGATAATGTCTATGAACATGGAGAAGGGTTTGGAGATCTGGAGGCGGCTGGTGATCTGTGGCAGAGACTTTTTGGCGAGGTCTGGCTTGTTTTATTATCGCCCGAGGCTTCTTTATATAGGGGTCCCTTCATGAAAATTGTTCTGTTTGACCTAACGGTGGTGGCGCCAACTACACGACCGGAGCTATACGGCCGGAATTTTTGCTCCGGTCGTATAGTTGGTTGTTAAAGCGTCTGTCTCCGTTGTACGGCTCTTGATTTCTTCTATTTGTTGGAAATCTCGTATCTTTGACTTTAATGTAGTGATTCCCTCCATTAAATGACATTATCTGCACAGGAAAAATATAAAAGAAAGGATTGCATACCCCTTTGAATATTAGCATTAGCGACAGGGTTTAGAGAGATATTTCATCAAGAATCTTTACTATTAATTTCAAAAGCATGGTGAATGCCTGGTGTCACACTTCAACAAATTACAAAGAAAATGGCACCGCATGCATGCAACCCACAAAATGAGATTATCAGTTATTCCCCTAACAAACCATACCGCATGCAACAACCAAATCGCCATACAAAACAGATTAGACAAAAAAAAATTGGCACCATTCAGAACAGATTACAGCCGACTCCAACAAACTAGCCAAAATAGTCTCACATATCTGTTAATCAAAACAACTCATCTGATGACCTTGATGACACCTCCCCATACAGGCCGTCTACTAGCACGAGCGAGGTGAGCGACTGACCAGGCTCCGAATATTTGGGACCCCCAAATCACGATTAGTTATTAGTTATAAAAGTGACTATTTAGCAACAGATCTTGTGCGTTTTGTTTGTAAAAAAGGATCGTAAGCAGAGAAAAAAAGGAACCCATGCATGGTCAGGCAACAGCAAATCACGCAACACCGCTAACCTTCTACTTCCACTCCTGAGACATGAGATGGTGAGATCTGATCCCATCGGGCAATGCCGAGACGTCTGGTGACGTATTCATCTTCGGGGCTCCCTCCGGCCTCAGGTCTCAACGAGATGATCCGCAGATCGCACCAGAACAACAATGTGCGGCCTGCGAGGGTGCTTGGTTTCATGTACGCATAAGTGGCAGAGCCCCCACAACTAACGGCCCAAGCCTGATGGTGATCGGCCATTCACCGAATCAAGTCCCGATCAGGTTAATGTCTGCTCCATGTTCGCACTGATTAATAAAATTAAGTCAAGCGGTTCCAATTTCCAAGCTTGTTCAATCTATTGGTTCTGTGTGCAATTGTAGTCCATATGTAATTCTGTAGTTCCCCGTTACTTTGGAACCCCACTCTTTCTCCGGGGCCTAGGGATGCATGCACAAATCAATGTCCCCTCTAAGAAATCCTTTGGTTCGTTCGTTGAAGGGTTCGCATGCAAACGGAAATAGACAGCCGGCGGCCGCTATATACTTTGTAATCGTTGGTCTTGGTCAGGACATCCAGATACGAAATGGTTTGTTTCATGTTTTATCTTGTGATAACAGATAAAGATGTAGGGTGCCTGATATTTGCTCCTGCAGGAGAGGATGTGAAATATTGGTCACGTATCAAGTTGCGAAACTGGTTCTAAGGGATATTCTAGGTTCTTAGTATGTACCACACCAGCCTCATCCGAAGTACAAAGTACTACATAGTCACTTCTTATCTAAGCTGTGCTTTCCATTTACATGTTTTGCAATGCCATTGGTCTTGGAATTCATCTCGTTTGTCAACAGTTCTCTGTGTAGTTTGTGTTATATTATTTAACAGCTAACAATTGATAATCTTTTTGAACTGCTATGTTGTTAGTAATGCCATGTCTACAAACGTCCAAGTTAGATCTCAAGTACTTCAATATACAAACCGAGAGCGAAGTGCAGGAACTACTTATGGTTTATATAAGGGGAGCAAGTGCGTAGTATTTCAACCTTGATTTGGATGTTGGTTTTGAAGCCCTTTGAAAAGATTGGCATTTATATTGATTGGATTTGTATGGATGCTTTATCTCTTTGTAAACTAAGATAGCAAGATTTTCAGCTTCCTAGGCTTTAGTTTTACATCTGTCATTATTTTTCAATGTCCGTCAAGTGGAAAATCCCGAGTTTTCATTGATACGAGGCCCAAAGTGGCAAGGCACCAAGACCGGAAGGGACTACGTATCAAACTATTTTTTCAGGTATATGATGATGTTGCAGGCAAAGAAGGCGCATAATTCATTTCGAAAAATCGATATGCCTATTAGATGTTGACAAAATAGCATAGATCATCTACAATTTGTTGTGCATACCATGCGACAAGTCCTAATTTCAGTTCACTTTGTACCTTTTGCATCTCTTTTCTATTTTCATGTTGTATCTTTACAATTAAATAGGGGTTGATGGTCGTAGGTCATCACTCGACATCAAATAATGGGGTAATCTGGATCATCTAATCTACATCCGATGGTACAATGAGTAGTCTCAATACTTGCTTTAGTTAATTTTATTTCTCTACCACCGCTAAGTGGAACGCTGGTTGAGGAGTTCTAACAATGGACACTCAAAAACACACCGTCTAATTTCCCACAAAAAACACATTGTCTGATGTCGTACTCTTGCCCGCTCATGGAAACCTCCATCATGACATCTCTCTTGTGTGTGCCTCCACCAAAATCCCCTCTCTTCCTCTGGATCCAATGGTGCCACCGCCTCCCCACCACCCACCTTGCCGGCCATACCAACCCCTCCCACAGCCGAGCCAGTCCTCCAACACCCCTCCTCCTGTTGACTGTGATCAATCGCCAGTCGAGGGACTCGCATGCCGGTCGGCCACCATGCTCGTGCTCCCTCTCGTACCAGCCGCGTCACGGCAAGAAGGCGATGATGGCAGGAAGAGCGAGCCAAGGGCAGGGTAGGCAGCAAAACTCCGGGTGTGTCCCTGGTGCTTGACGGGGATGACCAACGCGGTGTGATGGTTGCGGACGGCTAGAGGATCTCCAATGTATAGGCACTGTAAGTTCCCCCATCATACAAAGACACTATTTAGAATTTCAGAAAGCACATAATTTATAATGTTGTTTTTTTATTATTATAGTGTGAGAGCTAGTCTAGATTTAAGAGGTTCACTTAATACATTCATGCTCTCACCAACTTTTGGCGTTCGTTGAGACTAGGATGATGAGACCTTGAATTCTTAGAAGATTGTGGCAGTTTGTCTGCTTGCTAGCAATACTAGACAGACTAGGACTAAACACTGACCCCGACTATGTTGCTTCACTTGCCTTTTCATTGATATTCTCTCCACATTGAGTTAGTCAAATTATAATTTTAATAGAAAATTTGCGGGGTATTCCCCTCATGCAATTCTGATTCCTATTTTCTATTTAATTTTGTATGTTATCGTTATATCAGATTTGTATTGGACATGTGGTGGAGGAATGTTGATGGACTATATATGATTCTATTTAGATCGCCAACCTTTGAATTCGTTGTACAACTTTATTACTTCAAAGAATTAGGCGTAGATGTTTATTGCAAGATGTCAAGATACATTGTCTAGGGGTAGATCTTTGTTACAACACATGTGTTGGCACTTGAGTAGACGATATAGTACATTTTGATCCAAAATGAATATATCTTAGCAACACACATCACTTTGGATGGTGAAATTAATTAATGTTTGTCGTGACATGGTGAGAAATGATATGTGCTCCATGCTCGTCATTTAGAGTTGTAAAGTAAACAATAGTTTGACGTATTTCTCTCTCCATGTAATTATTCCCGTAGCTTCTGGTTCCTGGAAGTGGTTTGACCTACATGAATCTATACGTAAGTCACATCAAAATAGGAATAACAATACAAGAACGTGAAAAAATAGAAAAATATTGATAAACCATAGAAAATTAGATATCAAAGTTCTCAAATATATTATCAACCAAAAATTCATAAAGTTAGTCAAATGAATAGTAAGAAAAATAGAAACGCATGTAAATCTGTGACTTCTAGATTCCGGTGACGGGAACATCAAGAGCAAGCCTTGTTAGTTCAACTAATTCAAACATTCTATTAATACATCAATTAAATAGGTATTTTTTATATACCTTTCATGTCACCGGGTATCAGATCTTTTATGTGGATTATGTTTACATGTGCGACGATTAAAAACATTTGAAATACCGTAGCAATGCATGGGTATTCAACTAGTATAAGTAATATCCAGTTTAAATGTGGACGTAGATGGCTATATTTCAGAGCCATCAATGGCGCCTCCCAATAATCTTTGGGGGAATTCCAAGTGCACGACAGCTGCGCTTAAATCCTTCTAGGAAGCCAGAGTCCTCGTGAAGGGGAACTGGTGAATCCCTGCGGCTAGCGAAGTCGAGCCGAAGCCATGGGATGGAGAATTCATTTCGTTCCTCAGTCACCTGAAGCGAGGGTTGGGATTCCCCACCTCAATATTCTTCTGGCACTTATGTGCCTATTATCGACTACGGGGGTTGCAGCCTCCTGAAGGTGTCCGGGTATAAGATATTGATGGAGCTTCCTCCCGTCCATCAAGGTTTTTGGTAGCCAGTTGTCGGTCACCTTTGGTTTGACGACCAAGGCGACTTACCTTGGGTATTCCATTCGGGGCACATGGTCTTCGTGGCTCCAGGTGATGGTGTGTTCCGACCAGTTGAGGTAGCAGGGGATGTCCACTTGGGTCACCACGTTCACGGTGAGTGGACGGGCGAGTATCTTCTTCTCGCGCTTTGCGCCTACTCCGGTGAAGGTGTGTAGTGAGCCGACCGTGTTGCCTAACGCGCCGACGTTGCCATTGTATCTCAGTGGCTCTTGGTTGGGGCCTTCCTTGGATCGCCTTGCTTTCTCAATCTCTTTAAGAGAGTGGAAGTCGGCGGTTGTATGGGTGATAGGTCCCTTCCCTACTATGGTAGACACAGGGTTGGTTGAGGAGCACCGTGGGGTCGAATTTTGGCCTCACGGTGTTGTTCCTGTGGTAGTTGCCTCTTTCATGGCAGAAGTTCTTGGGGTCGCACTGACTATAGCTGGTGTTGGCGACGAAGTCGGATCTGCCGTTGCCATGGCGCTTGCTTGTTTCATGAGTGTTGCTATAACGTAACCCGCGGTGTCTGCCTTTGTCGTGGCGACGGTGCGACGTGTTGCACCCGACTCATCGTTTGAGTCCTGGTTCCGTTCCTCCTCCGCGTAGAGCTTGGCGATCTCGAGGATGTCGGGAATGTTGTCGGGCATCCTATAGAACCACTTGATCTTTGCGACTAGAGATTCATACCGGCACGCGTTTTTGAAGTAGTGAATTGTGGTGTCTAGGTGGATGCCAGAGGCACTGATCCACGGGTCCTGCCAGTGTTGGACCCAATGTCGAGTCGACTCGTGAGGTCCCTGGATGCAGCGTTCTAGATCTTCGATGGTGGTGGCGCACATATAGGAGCCCATGAAGTTCTTGATGAAGTCCTCCCGCATTTCCTCCCACGAGTCAAAGCTGTTCTCGGGGAGGGTGTTGATCCATTGGCGGGTCGCTCTCTCCATCATCAGGGAGAGGTAGCAAGCAACGAGTAGCTCCGTATGGTCGGCGATTCCCATTGCCATGAGGTACATGTTGATCCATACTGATGGGTCGAGTGTGGGGTCGTACTTCTCGATTTCCTTTGGCCCCTGGAAGTTGGAGGGGTATCTTTCTCCTTAGACCATTGGTCTGAAGCACCATGGGCCGATTTGGCTGAGGGAGCCCTTAGGCTTGAGCTCGCGGTCACCGCGGTTGGAGAGGGTGTGCTGAAGGTTGTTGGGCTAGCGAGCTCGCCATGCCTAGTTGGCGACGATGTGGGTCCGAGCATCAATCGGCTGGCCATTGGCAGTGACCGTGTTGTTCATTAGTCGCGGCTCATTAATGGAGTTTGCGGAGTTTTCGCTTGTGGTTGGAGCTGCTGGGGCTCGAGTGGTGGACAGTTGTTGACGATGGCGACCTCCCACTCGCCCAGACGGTTCCTATGGGCTATGCGGCTGCCAGTCGAGCGGGAGTACATCCTTCCCTGCGGGTCGACCCCCATGTTGTTGTATAGCTCTGGCGAGTAGAGCGTGAGCGTACTTGACTTGCAGCACGCCCTCACCCGTGAGGTTGAGGTTGGCGACTATCGCTTGCCCCACGATGATATTGTCCATTGGTGTGGAGTAGGGTGGAAGGCTCCTATGGCACAATCATCATCCATGGATGCTCTGGAGGAGGCAAGCTGTGGGGTGGTGGTGAAGCTCCATGTGCAAGTGCCCAGCGGTCGACCGGCTGGTGCCTGGTGCCATGTTGCGACAGTATTCGTGCTCGGCAGCACGTGCGGGGTCTCGCTTGTCGTCGAAGTTCAGGACACGACCCTGCGTGGTGGGGTTGAGGTGGCTCCTGATGTGATGTTGTTGGTAGAGCGATATCTCCTGCGCCGTTTTTTTCTCGATGCGGAATTTCTCGCACTCAGCATGTTCCTTGGCGATGGCCGCTTCCAGTCGCTGGGGGTGCTCCTTAACTTCGAGCATCGTCGCCGTTGTCAGAAGTCGAGTGGTGAAGGGATCCACTGGTGTGTTGTTGTCCGCCATGTAGATGGTGTTGTAGAGATTGGATCTGATCCATGCCTCATCGAGGGATTCCTATCCAGAGTCAGAATCAAAGTTCCCGAGGATGGATAGATCCTCTAAATCGCTGGCATTGGAGATGCGCATCATAGAGTCGGTGTCTGACATGGTGGTGATGGATCCGGTGACCGAAGCAGGGGTCATCGAGTTAGCACCATCGTGGAGGGCCGCATCACTCGTGGTCGGGTTGCACTCGTAGGCTAGGAGGGTGATGGAGCAGACTTGCTCCCCCGAGAGTAGATCGTGCGGGGGCGATCCATTAACAATGTCGAATCCTGCCAATTCGGCCGGGTCGGTGATATCCATGAACCCGACGAAGAGGTTTATGGTGCCAAATTGTCACCACAACAATGTGGGTGACCAGGCATGATGCTGACACATAGTTGCTCAGCAGGATCTGGAGGAACCCTTCGTTGGAAATCATATGGCCGGTGGCGAATGGCTGGTCGATTCGAGTGTAGGGTCTCACCGCAAATCTAAGGCTTGACTGACCATGCCCCACGGTGGGCGCCACTGTCATGGGAATGACCATGACATTCACTACCGGGGGTAGCGATTGAGTTGAGCGCAAGGGCGAGTGAGCCATCTACGGTGTGAGATTGAGGAGACTCGGGATCTAGGTTCAGCCCCCCTAAGGGTAAAGGACCTACTTCCTACTAAATGTATTAATCGGAGTGATATTACAAGGGGAGGTCGAGCTCGGCGATGAGGGCAGCGAGTCGCCTCTATGGGGGTTTATCAAAGTGTGTCCCTATAGACGGTACCCTAGGGAGGCTTTTATAGTGCTACCTCGCTAGGGCTTACATGGATAATACCAAATCAGTTAAGGTTTCGGTGATCCTGACCTAATCTGACTGGGCCTAACTACGCTTCTAGGCTTCATGTATCCAGTCGCTAGGCCTCTTGGGTCACAGTGCTTCCAGTCGTCGTATCAGTGAGCCCACTCGTTGTGGTCTTGATCAGTTGAATCCTCCTTCTAGGCATACCCCGATTGGTATATCCCCATCAGCGTTGTTTCCTGGAAGTCTTGCAAGAAGTCCATCTCAACAAGGTCAATAATGGAAGCATAACTCATTGCACTAGATACAACTTTGAGCTCTTGATGGACCATCTAAACAAGGTCAACATGAGCTCTTGATGGACTTATATGTGGTTGAAAAAGCAATACCTGACATCCTAATGAATTGTGATAATCAAACTTTGATTGTCAAAGTAAACCGTTCTAAGGATAATATGAAGTCATCAAGGCATGTGAAGAGGAGAATGAAATATGTCAGAAAATTGAGAAACTCCAGAGTTATTGCGTTGGATTATATCCAAACAACTAATAACCTAGAAGATCCCTTCACAAAGGGTCTATCACACAATGTGATAGATAATGCATCAACGGAGATGGGTTTGAGACCTACGTCGTGAGTTATCCTCAATGGTAAACCACTCTATGTGATCAGAGATCCCGTGAATTAGAGTTGGGAAGGCAAGCTGTCCTCAATGGTAAACCACTCTATGTCAGTGATGTCTACAAGAGCACAGATCATTTGTAGCTAGTTTCGAAGTATAAATATCGATCCCACAGGGAGCCCAAAGGTAAATGTTTATGGGTGAAGTCTCTATCACACCCGAAGTTGTCATAAGTCTTCGAGGGAATTGACTGCAAGTGTTGAAATAGGAATGGTATTTTGATTAAATGAGATGTATTTAAATAGAACTAAAATGTAAACTTTAGAAATATAAAGCATAAAAGTAAAGAATGACTTGGTTGTTTGTTGTTTCCTGAAGATGGCGAAAGAAGGCGCGGGGAGATTCAGTTCATGGTGATAGTGAATGTGCTAGGTGGACGGATGATAAATGTAACAATTATAATCTTATAAGTATATGTGTAGGCGAACACCCCATAATTAGCCGGAACTCCTCTTGGTAGATTTTATTCCAACTTCAATAATCCTACTAGCTTGTTACCAAAACCATGGTTAGCCACTAGACAATTAAGACCCTTCAGGTCGCTTAGAGATTAAGCTCCTTAGATCGGACTAATGCAATAAGCACAGTGGTTCCTCATTATCCTCAAGTCTACTAGCTTTCCATTGGTATCCCCGTGTCACCCGGGGGTCGCCGGTCCACTAGCGAACAAGATCTTATCTATGTAGAACAAAGCATCATGTTGTCTGGGCCCTTAATTGGACAACAAGCATTAGGCATCCCACAGATAGTCAAGCACACATAATATAGTAATTAGAATCAATCACAAACTAATGGAAAATATATGAAGGCACATCACATCTCACCAATCCCCTACATCTCCCACACCCAAGGGAATTACTCACACATGATAGAAGAACGGATCATCAATATAATTTAAATAAAGGGAATTCGTCTTGGTATTACCGTGAAGATCCACAATAAGAATAGAAAAATATCCAACACAATTCAAGATGGGAAGAAACAATCTCAAACTCTAGTCTTGCAAGGTGGAGATCCCTCTCTCTCAAGTACAAGTAGTGGCTATGGGGGTGTATTGGCTAGGAGGTCGAAGATCGTGGAGCGAGATGAAGAACGTCTTCCCCTTCTTATCCGGATCTCTTCTTCCTCTCTTCTGGATGGTATGGCGGCTGATGTGTTGTGTTTTCGTCCTCCGTACCTTCACGGAAGTTGTCCCTTTTGACAAGACAGAGGTGGCGACAACTATATGGCGGGAACTAAACGACCGGAAAAATATTCCCGCCGTATAGTTGCTCATTAAAGCTTCTGTGAGGTCCCCTCGCGTGCTTCCAAATTGAGACTTGCTTGTTTTCTCCAGAATATTGTGTTTCTCTAGTTAAAACCTTATGTTGACGTTCAAAAACTGAAACACACATATTAAAAACCAAGTTTTCTTCGCTACCGAAGTATTAGCGTTAAGTAAAGCCATAAAATGATCAAATCCGGGAGAAAATCATCAATAAAAGCCATAAAAATGTGTCGAATCTCACAGCTATCAGTCAGCTGAGAGGATAATATCCCTATATTAATTTAACCTCTCTGAGAAGATGCAATATTCTCCTAACCTGCATAGCAGGTTGATATATATCTTAATGCGTTTCAAGTGGCTTATCTATATAGAGATGTTTTCTTGCAGAAAATATCCCGAGGAACACACCTATATAAATCTGACTGTCAAACGTCGTAGTCTGTGAGATTTGGGTGCTCTCTAATGAACTCATAAAGGGCCAGAATTATGACGTATAAGCTCCAAGTTGCGGTGAAGCCGTGTGGTAGCCCTGTATCGGTCTAGAATTTATGTGAAACTAGAATGCAGAAAACTTATAGTTCAAGGCATAGTCCACTATTCAAGTTGCAAGAAAGTGTAGCATAAAGTTTAATGTGAAAGTTCAACTTAACAGTCTCCATAAGCACCGGTATATAAAAGAATGTTTTGGAACAAAAATGATATGATGTGCCAATGAGACTTTGTGGGAGTTGTTGAAATTTGAAGCATTTTGGTGTTGGGCCTTTGGCCCATAACTAATGCCTAAAATTCCCTTTGGCCCATTATTGGTCACAACACTAATGGATCTAAAGTTTAGTCACACATTGCTAGTTGAGAGAAGGTTGCATCAGATTATATAGGAGGCTATTCTAGCACCACTAAGTGAGTGAGAAGTGAAGCATATCTCGCGCACTCCTCCTCTGACGCCACGCCACGAGCCGAGCTCATGTTTATATTTCCTTATTCTCGGGACCTTGTCCCAAAGCTTTCTGAATAAGGAAAAGGGTCCTATTCCTTACAAACTGAGATGCATCGGGTACCACATCAGATTCAGAACACACACCTCCTTCCAGTTCATTCCGCAGCTTCCTTCGTCTTCTCCATCCTGGCTTGCGGAGTGCACCACGGATCGAGATAGTAGGCCTCTGGAGCCCCACTTCTCATGAATCTGTACGGCTAAGGTGCAATCGGGTTTGCGGGGCGCGCTCAGCGCGACTACTGGCTACCACGACATCATCCGGCGATGAGTTCCCTGATGAAAATCGACGGCCTCTTCGATAACATGGTCGACAACACGAACGTTGCTGCTACTCAGGCTGCATCGTACGTGCCCCTAAACTTCCTCTTTCAGATTGTGCTAGATTTCTTGTTCTAGCATTTGGAGTAGATGTGATAGGTTTATCATATTGGATGTCGTTAGTTCATCTACTCTGTTAGTATGCACGATTCGTTTAATTACTGTTTTATCGTCTAATTCAGATTATGTCGTATGAATTGTTTTACTCATATTTTCAATAAGGAAGTGGGCTTTTGAGCGGGCAGAATTTTACTATTGGTGCACTTTGAGCCAGAACTATCAATGGTGAGTTGTATATCATCAGTAGAGTTCATTTTATCATCTTCATACGTATATGTCTGTCTAAGGATGACAATTTTACTCATGGGTATCGATACCCACATCGGCAGGGTGTATGCACACTTTTGTACCCATGTGTAATATCCATACCCTAACCGTTAAGTCAAAGGTACAAGCACAGGTGCATGCTTGTACCTATGCTATAACCATGCCGTACCCATTTAAACTAACATGTAAAACTCAACTGTAGAGTTTTAACCTATGCGGCCGAGCAACCTAGGGACGAGTATGTGATTGCGATTTTTAAACTTCGATAATTGCCATGTTCTTGTCTACCTATTATTGAGTAGAGATAGTTATTTTTTATCAACTATGATATTGACGAATTTTAAATTGTGATTAACTTGTGTACTATTAGATATACCCGTCGGGAGTACCTGTCGGGTATGTGCACGAGTAAAGTTTTATACCACGGTACAGTTATGGGTAGAGTTTTCTACCTGGTGTGGGTACAGTGCCATCCTTATGCCCGTCCTTGTTAACGATGTCACCACTTACTTGCCTCATTTGTAGCTCATAAATCGAGACCTTTTGTGTGCATAAATAGGTCCATGCATGTGTCAATGTCACCAAGGACCAGTTCTCGGTTACCCTTTAGTGGTAGTAAGTGTTACTACTAATGACTGATTCTTGGCAATGTCAGAGGTGAATAAATGTTACTACTGCTAATGACTGACTCTAGGTCCGTGAGAAGTGGCCAGTCCTCGATAAATATTTCTGTAGTAGCGTTTCTTGGGTTATTTTGCGCGTAACCACCACAATAATTCATGTAGTCATATTTTAGTCACTTATTAAATTGAAATATCCACATGGAGAGGCTTGCTTTGAGGCCATACTAAGAACATGCAAATAAATTACAAGAGAAGACAGCTCAGTTAAAAACCGTCAAACATACTTTTACTTTGAATTTCAGAAGTCAAGGGAAACAAATAAACATATATAAAATACATATGATTATTCATACATGACATGAATAAAAAAATATCTTTGAATAGTAGCAAATCTAAATTAGGCGGTGAATTCATCCCATTAGCACTATTCACAAAGTTTGTTTTAAGGATGCTCCGTACCTATTGCTTCTATTGTACTCTATGTTTTCCTCGATTTTAAATTTCCTATATATTTATAACGAGATTGGGCGCACCCATACGTTCTGAAAGTCTATACTTAAGACACGTTGTGAAATTGCTGCAACAAAGCCTCTTTACCTTCTGAAGTATGATAAGAGAATACTATTACCGTATTACGCGTTGCGACTAATGTATACATGTATAAAAGAAGTATATAAGTTTGAAGTACATTTCTGTTATAGTTGTAAATGTGCATATAATTAATATGCCCATCTGTGCCAAAATATAAATTCGATTGTCTACTCTAGCTACTATAACTAACCATTATAAAAAACCTCGCAAATACTAACTATACATGAATTTTTACAAGTGGCTACTCCATATAATTTGCTATCCTCATTTATGTGCATTATAAGGTCGCGTAAAGCACCTTTCCGTGAGTTATATTCTCTCTCTCTCGTGGACCATTTCTTAACCGTACGTCGGCAAGCTAAAAAAATAGCTTCGCAATGAATAGTCTCCACGAATAATCTATCACTCCAGTTCTGTCGGATTCAAACTGAAGCTTGCTGGGATTATTTGTTAACACCAAACCGGTCACATCGTCAACATATTATATCCGTGCTTAAAAACCATGTGAATGTATATGTGATGCTGTTGGGTCGCTCGATCTAACTTTGGGCGCCATGTGATGGGGACCTACATATGCATATTATATATTTAGCTAGCTTCAAAAGGAATGCTACCTGTGTCGCCATCACCAAAGAGGAGCGGGTGTACTATATGCATTTGCATTGAAAATTTGGTTCGTAATGCATGATTAAACCAACCAAAGGTATCTACAGGATTAGATTGCCATATGTCTAACCTATGCTACATATCAACAAAGAGGAATGGGTGTACTACCCATCTCACACAAAAAATAATTTGAACACATACTTTGCTCATAAAGCATGGATGTGTTTTTCAATTGACGAACTGCTAAACAATGTGACCGGGCTTAACTTAGTATCAAGCCATAACACATAGGTACAACCCCAGTAGATTCTAGGGGTATACTTTTAATGGGAGAACTACATGAATTAAATATTCATGTCAAGTGGGAATATATTTGTGGAAAGGATGCGAATATATATTCAATCATGTGATGTGACAAGGGTAGGTGCAACCTATACCAAGTTTCTCTTTTGTCAATGTTATTGTTTCTTGTCCTTCTCAGCAGTATGTTTTTATTTCGGTTCTTATTTTAATGGCTTAGTATCTCTATATTTTATACATTTTTCAAAGCACACACACGCATATAAAGCACATACAAAACTAGCAGATTAACTAAACATTGAAACTCATGTGACGAATGACTAGTTAGAATATAGAAGCACCATGCTTATGGAGGAATATATCATGACAAAAGTATCGGAATTATGTCTTAATGTTTATTTAGCACATGAATATGGGCTCATATCCTTGTTGTCATAACTATATAATTTACTTACCACTTATAATCACTCAAAGGTCTAAAACACACACTAGGTGAGAGACACATGCTCCTTGATCAATAAAATGAACTATACTCCAAGTTTAATATTTAAATACGTGCTCCACTACCAGTGAGAAGACAGCCCTCAAATCGAAGGAACATTTAATTTATACCCTTTGGCCATACTAGGGTAGCTTGCACAGTGTGCTCTCTAGCTATGTATTAATTTGTTATAAGATAATATCCACATGGCCAAAAATATGCAAGTCACCATCATCACAATTTAGTGTTTCACTAAATACGAAAGAGTCAAGCAATAGGAAATACATTTGAGGAATTTGTAAAAATGGAATAAAATATTTTATTATATTGAAACAAATATGTCATCACTCTTTTGCATCTAGGACATTTGATATCATCCAACCTCATGCTTTAGTATTATTTTTATATATTTCTATTTTTTCAAATTCATTTTTTAAATTATTTTATTTGTGTCATGTTACTGCGAGTATTAGAGTTCTCATTGAAATTTTCTTGACCTTAGTACTTTCTCTCTTAATTTTTCAATGTATTATGTATCCTTGTTTAACCAATGTTGCTAATTATACTTATTTTTTCAGTTGTTCCGGTTTTGAGATTTATGTATGTACCTGAAATTCGGACATGTTATATATATATATATATATTAAAGTACTTATATATATATGAGAGTAATATATATCGTAATGCTCAGTTCTATTTCTTCATGCATTAATTATATTGTTCTTTAATTACCAGATATCTTGTGTTCTGTTTTAGAGAAGAAATAGTTGTGGATGTATTGCGCCTTAACTTCCTTTCGGGACAAAAACAACGCCTTCATCTTGATAATTTTTTTGTTCGTGTCATGTGAAAAGCATCCTTTAGAAAAACAAATTGTCCACATTAGCATTTCTTCTTTTAGAAAAAGTAGTTGTCATATATATGTCTTGGTATGCAGATTAATAATGTGATTAACTTGATGATCCATGTATGGTTAATTAAGATATGCATCAAGGAGCTAGGCCCATTATCCCACCAAAAGAATGATTTCCTTGAAGGAAAAAATATTATATCAGGAATCTTTCTTGGATTACTATTCATGCCAATCCTTTCCAACGTCATGTCCAACGCCGACCAATTTGGTAATCATTAGCACCACCATAACAAAATAACGCCTAGGACGACGGCGCATTGTCCTCGCGTCTCATCAACAACGGTTTAGAAAAAGCACAATGAAGTTGTCATCGATCTCAGGGAAACTTAAAACACAGTGGTATTTAGGTGAGTGGATATATAAGAATAACATTAGGTGAACTGTTGGGATCAAATCATTGAAAGATATATTATATAGTTTGTATCTTTTGGTTGATGTGGTGGTTAAGCGGTTAATTGTTAGTGCTAGTTCGTAAACAATTGCTGACTGCACCGGCCGTCGTTAAGTCATGCCTCTTTTGACACTTCAAGTGTCTTAGCAGTGTCCTGCACTTGTTCCATGCATTAGTTCTTTATGTCATCGATCGATCACCTTTTGGTCAAGAATTGCTGAAGAGAATAGACTCCTAACGTTGTTTAGTAAGTATCTAAGGAGATGTTGTTAGGTGAGGTTTCATAGATATTGGAAGATATATAACAATATGATAACTAGTTAATGTCCCTATCCTTTAATTTCTCTGGAAGCTAGATTCTCATGCACGTATAGGTTTGGATGTATGGAGAAGATATGTGGGTCCATCCAAGGATGCTCCATCACCAAGTTGAGGTGATGCACCGCCGTCCGGCCGGGCTTTAGGCGCGCGGTTGGCGCTGTTTGTGAATGAACAGGTCCATTCCATCAACAACCCCAAATCGAACGAACCATGCCGAGGTGACGGCTGATAGATCGATGCTAATCGATTTTCTAAGCTTACCGACAAATCATATATGTGCGCTAGCACCTAGCCCTGTAAATTAATACAGTATAGATTTTGGTGATTATACCACTTCGCCCAAATCATACAGAGTTTTAGTTTTTTTTGAAATAAATCACAGTCATACATATTGTATTGATACTTACTTGTGCAAAATTTCAAGAAAAATACAATTGTGTATGTGGGCTACACATAAAAAGGAGAAATAGAACTTTGTATTTTTTCCACAGTACAAATCAGGGTCATTGTAATTTCACCAGACACTTCGTATTTTTTGCACAAGATACGTGCTTCCTAATTTTATTTCAAACATGGCACGCACTTTGCTGCATACATTCTCTACACCCATGATTTATGACTATATTTATATATATTTTTAATATATTTCCTAATTTTACTGCTCATAGGGATCACTTGCACCCATGTCCTCTAAATGTGGGCCGGGTATTTTATATTTACTTTCTAATGTATCATTGAATTGTCGCTTGGTCCTCGCTTCGCGCCGCTCGAAGAGATACAGGAGGTGAAGAAACTCCATCTAGGTACCGCCCTTCTCTTAGTCTTCTCCATCATCGTTGTTAGGGAGATCGCCTGGTAGAGAATGGTGATTGCCAAGGAAGGTGGATCTCGCTGCTCTTGTGGAGGGGTGCGCCATTAGGGACTGCTACCTTGGGAGGTGAAGGCGGTGTAGATCCAATGGCAGGGGACATGTGTTGGTGTCGTTGGTCATCATCCTCATTCTCGTGGGGTGAAAGGGGGGTGAGGCCACTGGACACAGGACGAGGAAACCCCTCATGTTCATGTGCAAGATCTGAAGAGGGCGTTCTCTTCCCGCAGTGCTCGTTCAATCTTGACATCCTCTCATGGATGAGAAGACTGTTTGTGGTGGGGGCTTTGGTCTAGGGGAAACATCTCATCGACGGTGGCGGCCACGGAGATGAAAATTCAAGCAACATTACACTCTATGGAGGATATGTAGAGGTCCATCTCCCACCCCTAGTCCGCTCTTTCCCCGATGAAAACCCTAATCCCCCGTAATGGGTGGTGGCAGTATTTTAGCATTGTCCCCTCTTGGGACGTGCCATCTTGGTACCACTAGGTGGCAGACGAGTAGTGATATGGTCAGTGCAACTTCTCCGATTGCTATGTTGTTCGTCCCGAAGTGGTCCTTCTTTGTTGATGGGTAGGCACCCACGAGCCTGGGCAACAACAGATATGTAACATATGTTTCCCCTCTACCGTGGCAGCGACTCAGATGTGGTGATGAGAGCCAATAGACTGTGAGTTTTTTTTAGAGTTGCTTTGTTTCCCTGCCTTGTTTACCATGCCTTCTTCAATGATGTCATCCTAAATCTTGTATCTTGATGAGTTGTTGGTGATGTGGGCGACGACGACCGTTAGTGGATAGCTCGTGTGAGGATGTGGTCCGTCTCATTGTTCGTCTCTCTTTGCATGTATTTCTTGCTTGTGTGAGTCGCTCTGCAATGGCATGCATGTCTTGTTCGAAGTTAGAGGTGGATGGCACGAAAGGGCCCATGATCTTTCTTCGGTGGCATACCAAGATTCACAATGTTGCTTCTCCTTCTAGTCTAGCCGTATGGATAGACGAGGGCCTCAACTTGTGCTTTTATTTTTATTTTTGATTGCTTGTTTTTCGCTCTTTGCGCATAACTTGATTTTTCAAAACTTTGTATCAGCTGTGGTTGGCGCTTTATTAATTTATATGTAACGCCTTGCGTCTACAAAATATACGATTGTAGAAATATTTCTTGGAACTTTTGACAAGTAAAACAGATTGTTTGGTGCATGAAAGTTGGTAACCTAGTCATACGCAGCTAAGCACGCTATGTGTACATACAAGACTTTAGCTTGAGTTAGTTTGCATCTAATGTAAATTCCCTATCTAGCTAGGTAGCTAGACGAGCAAGATTAACCTACCGTACCCGACCCGACACACATGTATGGGCACCAACTATGTATGGGATTAGATTGATCGATGGATACACTTTTCATTACGTGGAAGACGTGGCCGGCGTTGATTAATTTATCAACATCATAGTGAGAACATGCGTAAAACCCTACCGACTAAGCAGTAGCTATCCCATTAGCGGCGCCCCAAACCGTACTGGGCTATCAGCTAGAAATAGAAACTTCTTGGCCGGTGCCACTTTTTTCTTGCACTTTATTGACCTTGCAGTGCAAGGTTATTAGTCTCTGTTGCTTTCCATGGGTTGGGAGAGATCACAAAAGGATTAGGTTAGTTAAGATTGTGAACACAAGGTAATCTAGCTAGCTAGCTAGATAGGTGGCTATAGCCTATAGGTAAAGGATACGTTACGTGATCTCCCCTCCCCTTTTTCGTGAGGGGTTTTCTTAACGTGTCTAGTGCAAGAACGGCGGAAAAGGCGACCATGGATTTGCAATTCTCTGTACCCACTATCTTTGGTATGGGCTGCCTGCACCCAGGCGCTCCTTTTGGGCGTCAGAGATGCCCATTTCTGGAGTGGATCAGCGTAGTAGCGTAGAGGAGGTCAGGAATATTTTAGGGCTGGTGTGATCTTTGCTTTGCTTGTAAAGGAGGAACCCAGTGCTAATTCCAAAGCAGCCAAGTGGAATACGTACGTGTTAAATCTAGCTGTATTCTCTCACTTATTTGCGCACTCTGAAAAGTTTTAATTTTATATACTACCAATGCACTTAATGCATTCTCAGGAAGAAGGCAGTGTTTGCATAATTGACTAAGCATACTACTCCACCGCCAAAAGGGAGAAATTAGTCACAGTTCAGCTATAATTTTTTTTTCAGAAGTAGATTTGAACAGTCGTACTACCACTAACTGGGCCATACTGTTTGTTTGGGCATGTAACTTCTAATCTTCCGCAGCAAATGTAAATTACTTTTGGGCCATTGTGGCTTCTGTTGGCTGATTCTCCACACTTTGTGGCAAATAGAAGACTTCACATGCATTCCTTCACGGGCGTACTGGCTTGGCCCATTAAAACGTAATGACGCTTCGCTTTTCCTTTTTTCTTTTTATACATCTGGAACATTTTCCTACACCTCAAAAAAAAATCTGGAACATTTTCGTATTTATATATGTTATAAATTCAGATTAGAAGAGAAAAACCCGTGTTTACAAAAAAGAGAGGTCCTTGTGGTGCACACATATTAAAGAAAAAGATATTCATGTAGAGTAAAAATGTTTTTTTGCACATCTACCAAAATGTGCAAGTATATTTCAAGAAGTGTCCACGTGATTTTTTTATGTACTGAATAATATATATATATATATATGTATATTCCATTTTAAAAATTACGATAATGAAATGTTCATTGCAACAAGATATTTCTCATGTATTCCCTAAAAATGACATTTCTCATGTATCCAACAATATAATGTTTATGTATATGAAAAAACTACCCATACATATCTAGAAGTAATATTTGTGAACTTCACAATTCTTTCATAAATAGAAGGAAAACGAGAAAAAAAATGATAAATAATATAAAGAAAAATAAGTTAAGAATAGAAAAACAAGAATAAATATCTAAAAACATAAACTAAAAAAATGAAATGTGCGTGTTTGGATAAACAGTAGATCAATAGTAAAAAACCAAGCTCGAGGATAAATGGATCAGCCCTGAAAGACGTGCAGGTACGCGTGGAGGACTGCTTGGGGTGTGTTTGTTTGCTAGGTGTCATATTTCTCGATTTTCCTACTTGGTCGGCCAGATTTGGCTTAGGTCAAGTTTGCTACTTTATATGGTAGCCTACATCTAGTTTTTATGTAATTTTGGTTACTTGTTTGCTTGTCAACAACCCTGATTATGGCTCATTCGATGCAAAAATATGCATATTTGGTTGCTTCTATGATATGATAGTGTTGTGGTCACCACTTTTTACGGGGGGTGATGTTATGCAGCAAATTAAACTAGTAGTAGAAAATTAAAGTAGCAGTATCAAATTAAACTAGCAATAGGAAACTAGAACTCTAGCTACTAGCAAATATCAGTTCACGACAATATTACCTAGCAACTAGCAAATGAGTTCAACAAAATATTACTAGCTACTACGAATGATTGTTTTACACTAGTAGAAAAATGCATATAGCAGTCATTTTTTAGTGGCGCGCCTAGGTAGTCACACGCCACCACTTTCTGAGAAAATAGTAATGGCGTCCTATATTTTAGTGGCATTCGGAAGCAGGCAAACGCCACGCATATAAGGTCCTCGGAAATGCAGCCGGGACAAAGTAAGTAGTGGCGTTCGGATTATATAAACGCCACCACTAGTGGCACATCTGACCGTGTTTGTTTCTTTCGAATGCCACCACTAGCTACTTAACAAGACGGTTCCAAGTTTCGAATTCAATCGCGTGGATTGCCGGGTCTCACTCTCGATCCACCACTCCTCTATCTTCCGTCCTCGGCCGCTCCGCACGTGCGCCGCCCCTTCCCCAGCGCACTCCTCTTCCCCTTCCACTACCCATGCGCACTCCCCTTCCCCTTCCCACACCCATGCGCACTCCCCTTCCCCTGCGCCGCCGTTTTCGTCCACGCCGTCACGCCTCTATTCTCTCCTATTGGCTTGCCCCGCCACCGTCACGGCAAGTCTCTGATCCAACTTCGCGGTTAGATTTTTCCCGCCACCATCTAAGATTAGTGTTGGATGTGTATGTGTAGATTCAAATGGTAGGTAGAGATTTATATGTATGTGTAGATTCATATGGTGCCTAGAGAATAAATTGTAGCTTGAGATTTATATGTATGTGTAGATTTATATGGTAGCTAGAGATTTATATGTACGTGTAGATTCATATGGTAGCTAGAGAATATATTGTAGCTAGAGATTTATACGTATGTGTATATTCATATGGTAGCTAGAGATTTTTATGTATGTGTAGATTCATATGGTAGCTAGAGATTTTTATATATGTGTAGGTTCATATGGTAGCTAGAGACAAAATGACTATATGCATTGATCATATATATGAATGACTATATTTTCTTGTTTAGGACACAATGTTTTGTCAAGTTTGTTTCACCGACTGTAGTGATGAAAGTATGTCAGACTCGATATTCAGTGTCCGACTCATAAAGGGTCGATTTGAGAATTCTTAGTATGTATAATATTTGATATGTAAATTCACTCAATTTTCCTTTTATTGTTATTATCATTTATTTAATTTGTGATGTTCATGTACAGACAATGCCATGCAATGTAAGGAGAGAATTTAATAGAACTAAAGGAAATTTCGTGAAATTTTATACTCTTGGGCTAACATATAAGGTTGATGTGCACAAAGAGCGAGCAATTACTCACCTTGCAGGTTCAGCATGGAGAAGATTCATTACCCGAAATCAAATCTCCGCAGGTGTGGCTCTATATTTTTCAATGTGGTGGCCTCCTGGGCAAAGAATCATTGTGTTCAATTTCAATCATGATGAGGAGGGTGATGATGAGAAGGATGACGGCGAGGAGGGTGACATCGAGGAGGGTGGCCCATTGGATTCTGCAATTATCGCTCAAATATGCAATCGTACCGATAGTGAGGAGTAGTACCCGATCAACATCTATCCTACAACGGCGTCCTTCATTGGGCTGTCATTTGTCACTCGCTTGACAATCACGCATATTGAGCTACACAACATGGTATGTTTTCACTTAGCATTCTTTATTCAGTTGTTACTTTATTCATATTGTGTGGTGGTGCCTATTGAGATATCTAACTTTTGCATCTTAGAAACTGTCAGAGAGAATGGTTTCTTCTCTTCATAGTCCCGAAGAAGTCATGGCTGGAGTGCGGGTTGGAGTAGAAGGTGGAGTTTGCATCATTTCGTACAAGACAGTGATAGATGGCCGATTTTCTTGAATAACCAAGACTGGATGAACTTCCTTGACTCTCAAGACCTGTATGTTGGGCAAGCCATTCTCGTCACCAGAAGGACCACCTCACGCCGTGAACTTCATATGATGTTCGACATTGATGTAATTCATAATAACTAGTCGTAGCGGTGCAACTTCATATATGATGTTAATAACATGTGGTGAACAAACTTGTTTGTTTTCAACTATGGGACTTCATAAGATTGCTGATGTATTATTGCTGCGGTGAACCAATTATTTTATTTATCATATTTTTTAGTGGAGCTTAGGTACATTGGAACGCCATGGGTGATTTACTTACTAGTGGCGATCGACGAACACACCACCACTACGAATCTTTCTGGTGGCGTTCAAGGGACACGCCACTAGTACATATTTTACTAGTGGCATTAAAGCCGCACGCCACCACTAGCTGGTACTAGTGGCATAAAGTTAGTGGGGTGTAAGTTCAACGTCACTGATACATTCCAAAAGTATCTATAATTTTTGATGTTCCATGCTTGGATTTATCCACTTTCTTGTGTTTTGTTCCAACTTTGGAGTACTTTTCTTATGATTTCTTGGACTAACCTATTAACAAGAGCAATAGTGCCAGCTGCCTGTTTTCTGCTGTTTTTGGTTCCAGGAAAGTCGGAAAATGAATATTCTCGGAATTGGATGGGACAAAAGCCAAAGTGCCTATTTTTCCGGAAGTCATCAAGTGCCAGAATACGAGACGAAGAAGGGCCAGAGGGCAGCCACACCACCTGGCCGCGCGGCCAGGCTTGGTCCGCGCCAGGGGTGGTGTGGCCAGCCCAGGCACCCCCTCGGCCTCCCCTTCTGACTATAAGATGCCCTCGGGACGTAAACCCTAAGGACCCGATCAAAAATCCACAAAAGAGTCTGTAGCCGCCTTCATCTCCATCCCTAGATCGGGAGGGATCTGAAGCTCTTCCCGGCACCCTGCCAGAGAGGGGATTTCACCCTGGAGGCCTTCTTCATCACCATGCAAGCCTCCGGTGTGATGCGTGAGTAGCTCATTCTTGGACTATGGATCCATGTAGTAGCTAGATGGCTGGTTCTCCTCCTTTGTGCTTTCATGTCTAGATCTTGTGAGCTCCGTTCATGATCAAGATCATCTATTTGTAATCCTGCATGTTGTGTTTGCGGGGATCCGATGGATATTGAGATGCTATTTCAGATTGATTATTGATTCTATCATGTCTTTGTTATTTGTGATCTTGCATGCTTTCCTTTGTTAGTAGCTATCTTGGCCAAGTAGATGCTAGCAACTCCAAGAGTTAGTTTTTATGCTCGATAGTTGGTTCATGCCTCTGGTAATCTGGGGAAGTGACAGAAATCTCTAAGGTACTAGATGTGCTGTTGCTACTAGGGAGAAAACAACAATCCTTTGTTCATAGAACAATCGTATTGTTTACTTTATACGCAGTTCATAAAGAAATAATCGGTTGCTTGCAACTTAATACTGGAGGGGATTTGTATGATAACCTGAAGGTGGATTATTAGTCATAGATGCAGTTGGATGGCGGTCTATGTATAATGTTGTAATGCCTAATCAAATCTCAAAGGAGTCAAGATGTTTAGTATATGCATGTATTGCTTTCTCGATGTTTGTCAATTGCCCCGCTGTAATTTGTTCACCCAGCATGTTATCTATCTAAGGAGAGCCACCTCTAGTGAACTATGGATCCCGGTCCTTGTCTTTTACATACAATCTATAAACTGTGTACTGCTTTGTGTTTACTTTCTGCAAACTTTTACTTCTTTCCATTCGATACGTTTAATCCTTTGTTTTCCGCAAAACACGGTGAGATTGACAACCTCATCGAAGTTGGGGACAAAGTTCTGTGGTTGTGTTGTGCAGGTCTCCACGTTGCTACTAGCACCGGTAGTGCGCCCTGCCAAAGCTCAGCTAGTAACACCTTTGGGGTGTTTCCTTGCTCCTACTAGTTCGATTAAACCTTGATTTCATAACTGAGGGAAACTTGCTGTTGTGCTCATCATACCTTCCTCTTGGGGTTCCCAACGAGCTCTACATCATCATTGCTCCAGCATTTTTCTGGGCGCCATACTCTGAGCCATCAGTCACTAACCTCGTATTCCGAACGCCACCAATGGGCTTTTTCCTAGTAGTACTGTTACACCAACATTAGGGGTTGTTCATAGAACATAAGGACACCACTTCATCAGTCTTCTTCTTGACTTTTCTTCATATTAAGATCTTTTAGTTTCCTCTAGTCGCCCACATGTCAAGGGCCCGCTGTATTCTCTTGTTCCTCCAAGCAGAATAATCATTATGCGCAACACCATGGTCACCATCAGTGTCATTGTCGTCAGGAAATACATCTTCCTTTTCTAGGAAGTATTCATCCGCGCCAAGTTGCAAGATCCAGTTGTGTAAAATACAACATGCCAGAACAAGCTTAACTTGGGTGGGGAAATAATGAAAAGGCTTCTAGTCAAGGATCTTAAACCTGTTCTTCAGAGTAGCGAAAACCCTCTCAACCATGACTCTAAGGCTAGAGTGCCTGATATTGAAAATTTCCTCCGAATTCCTAGGATAGTTCCTAGTAGAGAATTCATTGAGATGATATCTTGTTGACCTGAAGGGTGGAAGAATTCCATGCCGACAAGCATACCTGGCATCTGCTAGGTAGAACTTACCTTCAAGGAGCTTGAGCCCATCAGCTCTCTCAAGGCTGTCATTCAGAATTGTGGCATCATGGGCAGATCCTTCCCAGCCAATAAGCACATATGTGAATTTCATGTTGAAATCAACAATGACAAACACATTCTGAACGGGGTAGTGCTTTCTCCCATGTATGCAGCATGTTTGACTTTCAGCACTCTAGGCATGACATGAGTACCATCAATTGCTCCAGTACAATCCTGGCATTACAAGAATGTTAGGCGGTAGTGTAATACAACCATCTCATGAAGTACAAGGTAGAGTTGCTCACCTTGAAAAATGGGAACCATCGAGCGTTTCCTTGTATCTTCGAGGGGGTTTAACCACTAGGTGGCTTGATCATCTCTCCCCTGAGATCGCCAACAGCATAGAGCACTTGATGGAAATACCAGGAAATCATCTCGGTAGATCTCCTCCATGTGTTGTGAATCACACGGAATCTCCGGTTATGTCCTAGAACATGAAGAACCAGAGCCACTTGCTGTTTGCTAGAGGTGTTGATGTTGTTCAAGCAAACCCCTAGACCTTAATATTTGCACAAGATGGTTAAAAGGAGCTCTTCTCATCCTGAGCATGGTGATAGCCTTTGTATCATTGTTGTTGTAGATGTAATTTAGATTTGCCATCCTTTCTCTATCGCGCTGCATTATATGACCATATGTCACTGCCACCCTGTTATTCCTACCAGCCACTCTTATATGGATCAAGAGCATCCATGCCTGAATCACAACGACCAAGGGCTGTGTTGGGGTTCCGCGTATGAAAACAATAAAAATTTACTCTATGCCCCTGAACCCCTGAAGCTGCCAGGACCTATCTATTAGTAATATAGTAATGGGAGGGGCTTTTCGCGAACTTACCCTCGAAGACCGAAAATCATTGTCAACGCTTAGGAGAGCGTGGTTGATGTAGACGAGCCGACGCCGACCTCAAGGTCGTGATGAAGTCCTTGTGCTCCTTGGCTCCAACAACTTGAATGCCTCAAGTGCGACACCTCGCGGGGAGTTACACACGTCCGGTGCCTGACAATGACTCTCGCTTCCCCGATCCAGCAGCAGTTGCGGAAGTAGAGCTCCCGGATCCGAATCCCGCAGCGCGACGGCGCTCCGTGGTGAAGATGTCTCTCGTTCGCACAGTCCAAACTTGGTACCACGGTCATGAAAGAGAGAGAGGGGGAGAGAGAAAATATCAACTAGAGGTCCTCCCAAAAGTGAGAAGACCTTTAATGATTATTGGTGTATTTTATTTGTCCAAATACCCCCACTATATATAGGGGGAGGGGAGGTACTACCTCCCTCAAAGTCCCGGGGTGGGACTAAAGGAGAGGAGGTGGAGGGGTGGCCGCCGGCCACCCTAGTGGGCCCCGCGCGGGGGGCTATGCCCAGCCGGCCAGCCCCCTTGCCTCTCTCCCTCTCTCCTTTCCCCTAATGGGCCCTCTCCCTCTAGAAATTGGCCCATTAAGCCTTTGACCATTTTAATTGATTTTCTCTTTATTAAATAATTATGAATAAATTGTTAAATCAACATTTAACATTCATTCACATATTATTCAACCTCCGTGGCCATGGAACACCTTCCACCTCCACTTCGGACATCCTCTAGACTTACCGAAACCCTTCCGGTTTTCTCTCTACTATTCTTCGGTGATTCCACCGATCCTATAAACACTCTCTAAGCATCATCAAGCCCTTAAGCGTGATACCCCACGGTTCAGGAACACTCCAGACATGGTCGGGACACTCCCGCACCAATGATCAACAGAGGGACCTGGATGGCCATGTGACCCCTATGCGTTCCACGAAGATCTTTCGTCGTTTGAACCGGGACAGTCATGTCTTATTCCCTTTGTCACTCGATACTTGCATTGCTCGAGATCTGATCAATGACATCACCATGTCATGTTCAATCTCGTTACTAAACAATGCTACTTGACTCGTTCCGATAAGTGATATCCCCGTGATCAAATCACACGTTGCGCAGCTATTGGATATAACTTCTCCGAGTGGGCCCTTTGAGTATCTTCCCGTCACATGGACAGACAAATCCTGCTCTTAACATATAGTGCCTCTATGGTTTCCTCCAAATACCTGAACACACCTTTATAACCACCGTATTACCAGATGGCGTTTGATGCTATCTAAGCACTCCCGGGAGACAGTGATTGATATAGCCTCACGGTCTAAGGAATAGTCTACGAGGATCCATTTCTAATCATCGTAACTTGAACTTCGTGACATGATCGGGTCGCGATGTTTAGGTTGGGTATTGGTTCATCATCTTATTCTCGGAATGAGATGAACTCATTTCCAACTGGAAAAATGCCACATGATCAGGAAACATGATTATTTGTTGACCAATGAACCAGTGACTAGAGTTTCACTAGGAACCCCTGGTTGTTTCTGTATCACACGTGTATTGATGTTTCGACTCAATACAGTTATAGCATGATATAAAACTTATTCATAAACTATAAGAAATATGATAATAGTCCTTACTACTATTTGTCTCTAGGGCATATTTCCAACAGTCTCCCACTTGCACTAGAGTACAAATACACTAGCTGCATTTGTTCTCAATCATTGGCACCATATATCCGGTACCCTGAACATGCTTGCTCATGGAAGAGGTTGAGTCTTGGGTATGTACTTTACAATCGCAAATCCTTTACAACTTACTAATGTCACCTTGATTGACATTAATACTTTATCATCACATGATAGCATCTGTGTGTATGCATCGTCGCTATGGCAGCAGAACGAGGTCTGATTCCAGGAGCCAACAATGACGTTAAATCAACCTCGAGGGCCTTCTCATGGGCACTATGCCCTGGGACACATCATTCTATGTTAAAAGCAAAATAGCCCTGCCATAACATTATACAACACTTTAGATGGTACCCTTATCTATTATTATAACTGTATTCATCGAAACATCAGTGCACTCTGTGTAACTTTCGATGTTTTGTTCACCTCGCTTCCTACTTGACTTAAATCGGTATTTACGGGAGTTTCCAACATATGCCCTTATAACATAACTCTTTATGTTTTACGATATGTCATCCTTTATGGATTTGGAAAACATGTCTACAGTTCTCTACTAGACACTGTGGACAAAAACTCAGCTCAACGTTCTTTGATTCGAACTTAATCACTTTCAAACGTTCCTGATTTGGATCACAGATTATGCTAAGTTATCATCATGGTTTTCTAAGATAGAACCTATGTCTCAACATAGTGGATGATGATCATCCTTTTCTTTCTTTGAACCATTGATGTTAAACTTAATGATATTCCTAATTCGAGTTATTAAGGACTGGTTCCTTAATTAACTTCTATTCCAAAACCCCTTTCAGAATCCCTTAAGGAATACTACATAATATCATAATACACTTATTATCAACTTCTACATCTTATAAATCATTATTTATAAGTATTTGCGCTTTCATTCTTAACACAATTAAGAATTACTCCCATAAGCTCTCACTCAAAAATATGTCATTCACATATTGTTTTAGGAAGACTTTCATAGCTCCCACTCAATTTTATGCAAAGTGCATATCTACTCACCATTTGGAACAACTTCAAAATCCTTTGATCAAATATCAAACTTGGAGTTTTACTATGAGATACCAGTACTATTACTAGTTTTAAATCCTCCAGACATTCAGCACACATGAATCAAATTCATTTGAATTTTTCCAAAACTTGACAAATTGTGCTTTTGTCATTCACCCCTTTTTTCCACTATGGCTTTGCAGTCATTTGGGAAAATTCCAAGCAACCCCTTTTACTTGTGAGATTCAACAACGAATTGCCTTCTAATCTCAAGTGAATTTCGCTATTAGGATTTCTCATAATTTTAGTTTTACCATTATTTTCTTAGTAGTTCATAGGTATGTCATATTACAATAATCATGACAAATGATTCACAAATGTCTCCATACTAGATATGGATTATATTTTGAATCCTACTTTATGCAGTGAAAACACCAGTGGGGAAAACACAATGATCAATATCATTGGTTCTTTCCTTTGTGAAGAGAATCATTCAGGAACGTTGTCTGTTGCGCTTCTCAACACTCTGATGCAGGGTTTTGAATCCTCATCGTGTTTTACACTAATTTCCATTTGCTCCATAATTGAGAAACATCACTGAAAGTGAGCTTTCTCAAGAATGCACCAAAATCCAAGCAGTACGAATCTTGCTTTCCTTTTGGTTTCAGCTATGGATTTCATATTCAAAGTTTCCAATGAATACTTTACAATGACTTATTTGCTATTGTTTTGGTTATATCGGATAACCCCCAAAACTTTCATGAATTCAAATGGTTCACTACTTTCTAATTGAGTGCTAACTATTTCTAACTAATGTTCTCTACATCTACACTACAACGATTTATTTGGTGCCTCCTATTCACCCACTTTGATATCTAATATCACATTGTGATGCTTCGCATTTTGACGTTTCAAAATGCATTGCATTTCACAATTACTTTTATGCCATTCTTATAAATTCAAATTTCATTACTATTGATCAAATCATAGCAATTAGATTCTATTATATATTTGTACCCTTCGTTAACGAAACATTTTGATCATATCAAATAATTTCATATTCATGTTTCCTTCGGTAAACTACTTTACACATTCAAACAATCATATAATGATAATTACCATTTTCGTTTAAAACCCAATACATCGAATATGTATTTACTTTTAACAATTCTTCAAACACTTTGTATTCAAGTAATACATGGTGTTCAAGTTATTTTGCCGAACTTAGCCATGATTTATATGTGACAAGAAATCGAAAGAGTTTCACATATGATCACATAACTTTGAATTTAAACAATGGTTTCATTGATTAATGAAATATCATTTAAGTCGGGTATATTATGGCATTTTTATTGTTTTACAAATGTTCATGCATTATCAATTAGTTTCAAACAACAAGGATATTTCACAAGTAATCAAACAAGATATGAAAACGAATAGAAATCATTCATAAAAGTGGAACAACTGTTTGTTACAAACTCATATGAATAACCGTCTCACGAAGTGTGAGACACACTAAAGAACTTCACAATCTCTTGATTACAATAATCATCCTAAAACATAAACTAAATGATAAATGTCGAGGGAGAGTGTCGTCGGCCATAATCATCATGCTCGCCATCAACACGCGGCGTCACCTCCTCTCCAGCAAGCACCTCTCATGCAGAAGGACCTATTTTCAGCAAAATAGAACAAGTATCAGATATACTTAACACTGCAAATGTGTTTGCAAGATTATAACATTTATAAAACTGTATATCAAATATATACCTTTGTCATCGATGACTCCAGCGACATTGGGTTCATCTACCACATTTCTGAAATGTGATATGAACTCGAGGAAATCCAGTGTTTCCGTGTCGCCTCTCATAATGCAGATCCTGAACTGTGCTTGGAAGCTTGGTGGAAGCGACCGTAGCAAAACTCCCATCGCAAATGAGCTTGAGAACCAGTTGTCCAGGTAGTATGCCAGAATCATGTATGCATCGTAGATGCTCAATAAGTGCTCGTCTAGTGAGGAGCCCTCCTCCATCTTTATGGAGAGGAAGTCCCCCATCAGCTCATACTCCCACATGCGAACTTATTCCACGAAATGCGATCTTAGATGTGCCATGACCACTCGGGGCTTAAGACTTCCCACCATTGGCCATAGCCCATCCTCCATTTCGAGGCGCATCGTCACTGATATAAATGTGGCCATCACACGACGACGGCAGCGCAGATCCCGCTGCTCCTGGGTCGCATGAGAATAGGGTGGCTCCAAATACATCTCGCAGGTCATGTAGTCAGCTACATTGTTCTCACCAAGGAGATCAAACAGGCGTATGACCCATGCAGAAAAGTTGGATCCATCTAACTTGAGCTTTTCTCCTTTCAACCAATCGTCGATAGGAAAGGTAATCTCGGGAAGAACCATTTTCTACATTTATAATTGCGAAAGGAATTTAGACTAAGTTTATAATTAAATGAGTTAATAATAAATCCACTCAGAAACGCCTATTCTAGAAGGGTTCCTAGTGATAACACGACCCCTATCAGCCAGATCTCCCCCGATTGAACACAGCCATCGATGTGGGTTCAAACGTGGACGCTAAACGTCGGTCACATCATTCATGCGACTCGTGCTCGATCTTTCGACCATCCGTGTTCCGAGGCCACGCTTCTGTGGCGTGCTAGGCTCGCCAACTCAACCTTAGTGTATTCGCTGTGCAACATGTCTTACACCCATTGTATGCGAACGTAGATATGTCTGACACCTAGGCCTGTAACCCTGGATCGCCTCATACCGAAGAACTTTCTTGGTGGTGCACACTAAGGGGGAACACAATCGTTGGTAATTTTAACAGGGATCATCTTATTGGGCTACCGTCGAGTACCTAATACTAGCACACAATAATACATACAAACAATAACATTGAATGTAAATGCTATGTGATATGGTCCTGCACGTCGTGATCTCCATCCGTCGTCACCGGGTTCCGACGCTAGGGTTCCGGCGCTGTCGACACCAGGGTACTGGTGTCATTCCGGCATGGTAGTCCATCACCTCCGTGAATATCTACTACTACGTAACAAAAGGTAATCACTTTACCTTTGCCACAACCATATCACAAAGCAACACCCCTCTACAAAACAAAGTTAGACGCCTCTACTTTATCTTTGCATGTTTTACGTGGCTGAATGGGCTTTCGCACAAGAACCGTTCTTACCTACGAACTTTCAGCACAACGCTGATCAAGTAGTTGTCTCTACTACACCCCTTTCGGGGCCCTCCATTGCAAATGGCATACCAACTAATGCGAGAGAGATATACACCCCCCTAAGCCACTTTATACGGTACAAGCCGTATGTCAAGCGTGGACCAGTCTCGCGAATGAACGCGTAAAGTCGGTTGGGGGCCGCTTCATCAAGCATTACTACGGTATACACAAGTACACGTGGGAGGGTAACAACTAAAAGATCAACGCCCACACGCTACATCTCGTGTGTTCTACTCGTACTAGCATTACTACGCATAGATCTAGCTCGGATACCACTGTTGGGGTTCCGCGTATGAAAACAATAAAATTTTACTCTACGCCCCTGAACCCCTGAAGCTGCCAGGACCTATCTATTAGTAATATAGTAACGGGAGGGGCTTTTCGCGAACTTACCCTCGAAGACCGAAAAGCGTTGTCAACGCTCAGGAGAGCATGGTTGATGTAGACGAGCCGAAGCCGACCTCAAGGTCGTGATGAAGTCCTTGCGCTCCTTGGCTCCAACGACTTGAGTGCCTCAAGTGTGACACCTCGTGGGGAGTTACACACGTCCGGTGCCTGACGATGACTCCCGCTTCCCCGATCCAGCATCAGTTGCGGAAGTAGAGCTCCCGGCGAATCCTGCAGCGCGACAGCGCTCCGCGATAAAGATGTCTCTCGTTCGTGCAGTCCAGACTTGGGACCACGGTCACGAGAGAGAGGGGAGAGAGAAAATATCAACTAGAGGTCCTCCCAAAAGTGAGAAGACCTTTATTGATTATTGGTGTATTTTATTTGGCCAAATACCCCCACTATATATAGGGGAGGGGAGGTACTACCTCCCTCAAAGTCCCGGGGTGGGACTAAAGGAGAGGAGGGGGGAGGGGTGGCTGCCGGCCACCCTAGTGGGCCCCGCGCAGAGGCTAGGCCCAGCCGGCCAGCCCCCTTGCCCCTCTCCCTCTCTCCTTTCCCCTAATGGGCCCTCTCCCTCTAGAAATTGGCCCATTAAGCCTTTGACCATTTTAATTGATTTTTTCTATATTAAATAATTATGAATAAATGATTAAATCAACATTTAACATTCATTCACATATTATTCAACCTACGTGGCCATGGAACACCTTCCACCTCCACTCCGGACATCCTCTAGACTTACCGAAACCCTGCCGGTTTTCTCTCTACTATTCTTTGGTGATTCCACCGATCCTATAAACACTCTCTAAGCATCATCAAGCCCTTAAGCGTGATACCCCACGGTTCGGGAACACTGCAGACATGGTCGGGACACTCCCGCACCAATGATCAACAGAGGGACCTAGATGGCCATGTGACCCCTGTGCGTTCCACAAAGATCTTTCGTCGTTCGAACCGGGATAGTCGTGTCTTATTCCCTTTGTCACTCGATACTTGCATTGCCCGAGATCTGATCAATGACATCACCATGCCGTGTTCAATCTCGTTACTGAACAATGCTACTTGACTTGTTCTGATAAGTGATATCCCCGTGATCAAATCACATGGTGCGCAGCTATTGGATATAACTTCTCCGAGTGGGCCCTTTGAGTATCTTCCCGTCACATGGACAGACAAATCCCGCTCTTGACATATATTGTCTCTACGGTTTCCTCCGAATACCTGAACACACCTTTATAACCATCGTATTACCAGATGGCGTTTGATGCTATCTAAGCACTCTCGGGAGACAGTGATTGATATAGCCTCACGGTCTAAGGAATAATCTACGAGGATCCATTTCTAATCATCGTAACTTGAACTTCGTGACATGATCGGGTCACGATGTTTAGGTTGGGTATCGGTTCATCATCTCATTCTCGGAATGAGATGACCTCATTTCCAACTGGCATAAATGCCACATGATCAGGAAACATGATCATCTGTTGACCAATGAACCAGTGACTAGAGTTTCACTGAGAACCCCTGGTTGTTTATATATCACACGTGTATTGATGTTTCCACTCAATACAGTTATACCATGATATAAAACTTAATCATAAACTATATGAAATATGATAATAGTTCTTACTACTATTTGTCTCTAGGACATATTTCCAACAGGCTGCCTAGACCTTCAATTATTGGTCTGAAACAGAGTGGCATTGCATAAGAACTCTAGGTACTACCCTAATGTCGAGCTAACTACCTATGTGGCAACGTAGAGGAGGAGTTGCCATGGACAAGGTTCTTACCTCCATGGTTGTAGACGTCGATGACTAGGAGCAGGCGAGGGAGAAGCCGATGCCGCAGATCTGCGAGGTCTCAAGCAGCCGCTGATGGAGATCTAAAGTGCCGCCGCTACCGCCACAGTTGCCGCCCAAGAAGAAAATGGGAATGGATTTTTCTCCCAGCGAGTGGTGACACCGTAAGAGTGAGGTGATGAGCCTACTTTTCGCGCCGTACGGCGGTACAATTTTCCCGGCTCCCGCCATCTCCTTGTTACCTCCTCGTGCACGACATTCCTCTCCATGCGCTCGCCAGGGCCTAGCATGTGAAAATGTTCAAATTCAGTGTTTATAGCGGGCCAACTTTTGGCCTGCTTTAAAACTCATGTGATGCAAAAAAATCCATGCGACCAACAATACAAATGGACCAATTCTTTCAGCGCCATGCGAGAGGAAAAGCGGGCTAGCAAACATGTCCTTGACATACTCCGTGAGGATGGTAAATAGGATTTACCCTTGTGTTGTCGATAAACCACACGAAACGACTAGTTGCGAAAGATAGAGGGCGTGGCACACACTTCCTCGTAGTCCTCTGTTTCCCTCTTCTGCATTTGCATTTCTACTTTTGCAGTGATGAATTAAATCCAGCGTTCTTGTTGATTGCGATCTCTACCATACAGTAATCTTCTTCAAAATACAGTTAAGAACAAGTGCAGTGATGCATTAATTCCAGCGTTCTTGCTAATTGGTAAAGCTCATCAGAGATCCATATCGACCACATAATAATAGTATAACAATGGATAAATATTTGGAATACGAACCCATCTTTAAGCCCATCAAATCACATCCCTGTCTTTGTCCACTTTTTACTGTATGTACAATAGACTTAATGCCACTTGAGATATGCTCCTTTTCGGAGAAAAATATTAATATCACGAATATACACTTGATATATGCTCCTAGATCATCCTAACAACAATTTAGCTTTTAGATGGAAAACCGATTAATATGGCAATTTGGTGTTGCCAGGTCTCAATCAAATCCTAGCGGCCAAGAACTCAATGATGTCCAGCAGGTTTGGATTTAGCCGCAACGCTTAACCTGTTCCTTGTCGTCAGTTGCCTGTTCGCTGCAGGAAGAGATTATGCGGCCATATTGAGCAACTCGGTGGCGGCCTGCCTTTCCCCCTCGCGTGGAGGAAAGGTCAGGGCTCTCTCACCCTCAGCGGCGGTGCGTGTAGGGAGGCGGCGGTTCGGCTCCCGGCTGGGTGGTGGTGGCACGGCGCCGCTCAGGGTGCAGCACTACGGGCGGCTGGGTGGCGTTGCCGGCTTTGTCTTCGTGGCCTAAATCGGGGCCATCAGGCTCCATCTGGGTCGGGATGGGCCAGCTATTTCTGCGCGGCGGCGTGCTCTGCAGGTGGTGTCGGGGGTGTGTCTCGTCTAGGCAAGTAGCAGCGATGGCGACTTTGTGGGCCCGATTTGGGTCCGGCCGGGCCCTCCGGGCCTGGTATAACCCTGCTGACGCGTCCGGTCGGCTACCGCCTCTTGTGGTGGAGGTTGTTCCCTCCCGCGAGGCTGCGATGATGAGGCTTCCTGATTCGAGATGTACCTTCCTTGTTCTCCCTACAGTCCATGCGTTGTTTGCCACAACGAGACGGCGATGATGGCTCCAAGACCGCGATGGCGCATGCTGGTGGGCGGCAAGCTTGGTGGTGGTCAAAGGATCGTCCATTTTTTTGGTTTGGTGGTGGTCAAAGTGGTTATTATCTTATTCCATGTTTATGATAAATGTTTATTTTGCATGCTATAATTGTATTAATTGGAAACATTAATGCATATGTGTTTAATAAACAAATAAAGGGTTTCTAGTTATGTCTCTCTTATAAACAAGCTCGTTGATTAACAAGATGATCAAGGTTTCTTGATCATGGACATTGGATGTTGTTAATAACGAGGTCACAACATTGGTTGAATGGTGTGATGAACATTCATCCGAAGTATAGCAATACGATCAAAGTCATTGTGTTTAAATTGCTATAACATCATACGAAGTAATTCTAATCCTTAGACCATAAGATCATGTCAAACACTAACACTGGAAGGGTAACCTGATAACATGAAACGTCACACCGTAACAGGGTGACAATAAAGGTGGGTTCAGATACTCCGAAGGTGTTATGTTGAGGCTCATGGATCAAGAGTGGGATTTGTCCATCCCGGTGACGGATAGATATACTCAGGGCCCTCATATCACATAGAGATAGCTTGCAAGCAAGTGATGTGATCACTAGAATGTTATATCATGGGAATGAGAAAAGAGTGCATGTCGGTAATGAGAACAAACAAGGTATGGGGATACCGATAATCGAATCTCGGACATGTAATATTGATGGGTTCGTAGCATGGAAAACAAAAAAATTCTACCGCAAGAATGAACAAAACCCAGATCTAATCTAGATAAAAGCCAAGATCTAATCTATTAGACATGTGCAACGAGATAGATATGTACTAAACCTCGTAGATCCGAAAGTGTTACGAGATTAGATCTCGTGGTTGATGTAGTCGATCACTTGCCGATCTCAAGATCGTGTGGACGATCCTTCCGGCGCCGCGTTCCGGCAGCGCTTCCGCAGTCGGTCACACGTGCGGAGTCGAAGCAGACCTTCCTCTCCTCGTTCCAGCGAGCAGCGGAGGTAGTAGATCTTCTCCACGGAATCCTAGCAGCACGACGGCGTGGTGGTGGTGGAGTAGAGAATTCTGCAGGGCTTCGCCTAAGCCTGAGCAGAAGAGAGAAAGAGGAGAGAGGCGGCTAGGGTTTGGAGTGGTGGAGGGGGCCAGGGGGTGGCGCCTCCACCCCTCTATTTAAAGGAGGGAGGGCGCCTTGGGAGGGGGAGTCCTAGTAGGACTCCCCTCCCTCCTTGGCCGGCGGATTGGGGAGGGGGGAGGAGTCCTCCTCCCCCACGACTCCTTGTCTTGCCCCACAAGGACTCCTTGATCCCTTTCTTGGTTTTCAAGCAAACTCCAAGAATTCTTCCAGAACCTTCCGGAACATTTCGAAACCTTCTAGAATCCTCATACAAATACTCCGGAACATTTCCTAACTCAGAAAATGATCCCCAATATATGAATCTTATTCTCCGGACAATTCCGATCTCCTCGTGATGTCCCGGCTCCAATCCGAGACTCCGAACAACATTCGGTCTCCAACGCACATTCCATATCTACTTAAAACAACTTCGAACCTCATGTGTGTCACCCTACGGTTCGTGAATATGTAGACATGACAGAGACACATCTCCTATCAATAACCATCAGCTGGACCTGGAGATCCATAATGGCTCCCACATACTCAACGATGACTTCGTGATCGATAGAACCATTTACATACGAAACCAATTCCCTTTGTCTCGTGATACTATAATTATCCGAAATTTGATCGTCGGTATCTCCATGCCTAGTTCTACCTCATTACTGATAAGTACTCTTTACTCGTTCCATGTTATGTCATCCCTTGTGACCTAGTCACATGCTTGCAAGCTAACTAGATGACATTCCACCGAGAGGGCCTAGAGCATATCTATCCGTCATATGGATGGACAAATCCCAATCTTGGTCCATGCGCTTCAACACATACTTTCAGAATACCCAATGACACCTTTATAACCACCCAGTTACGAAGCGGTGTTTGATGTCATCAAAGTACCCATCCGGTGATGGTGATTAACACAACCTCATGGTCAAAGGATTAGGTTACTGTGCATTTAAAAGCTTATAGCAATACGAACTTAATGATTTGATCTTATGCTATGCTTACTATGGGTGTGTGTCCAACACATCATTCTCCTAATGATATAACCTTGTTATTAATCACATCCAATATCCATGATCAGGAAACCATGATCATCAATTAATCAACAAGCTAGTTCAACAAGAGGCTTACTAGGGACTCTTTTATGTTTACAAAACACACATGTATTAGTGTTTCCTAATAATACAATTATAGCATGGGATGTAAACATTCATCATAAACACAAAGATATAATAATAACCACTTTTATTATTGCCTCTTGGGCATATCTCCAACAGTCTCCCACTTGCACTAGAGTCAATAATCTAGATTACATGGTAATATACCTAACACCCATGGCGTTCTGGTGTTGGTCATGCTTTGCCCTAGGGAGAGGTTTAGTCAACAGATCTGCCATATTCAGATCAGTGTGTACTTTGCAAATATTTATGTCACCATCTCGGACATACTCGCGAATAGCGTGGAAACGTAGCTTGATGTGCTTCAGCTTGCTATGTGACCTTGGCTCCTGTGCATTAGCTATGGCACCTGTGTTGTCACAGTAGATGGCCATCGGGTCCAACGCACTGGGAACCACGCCAAGTTCAGTAATGAATTCCTTCATCCACACGGCTTCTTGTGCAGCCTCCGAAGCAGCTATGTATTCCGATTCAGTTGAAGATTTCGCCACAACGCTTTGCTTTCCACTCCTCCAGCTCACTGCAGCACCATTCAAAATAAATACGTATCCCGACTGTGACTTTGAGTCATCCAGATCGGTGTTCCAACTAGCATCGGTGTAACCGTTTACAACAAGCTGTTCATCACCTCCATAAGAAAGAACCATATCCTTAGTCCTCTTTAGGTACTTCAGGATATTCTTGACCGCTGTCCAGTGCTCCATTCCAGGATCACTTTGATATCTGCTAGTCAAACTAATAGCATGTGCTATATCTGGTCTTGTACACAGCATGGCATACATGATAGAACCTATAGCCGAGGCATAGGGAATATTATTCATTTTCTCTCTATCTTCAGCCGTAGCTGGACTTTGAGTCTTACTCAAGGTCTTACCTGACAACATGGGCACGAACCCTTTCTTGCTCTCTTCCATTCTAAACTTCTTTAGAACTTTGTCTAAGTATGTACTTTGTGAAAGCGCTATTAGGCGTCTTGATCTATCTCTATAAATCTTGATGCCTAGAATATATGTCGCTTCGCCAAGATCCTTCATTGAAAAACTATTATTCAAATAGGCTTTGACGCTATTAAGAAGTTCTATATCATTCCTAATCAACAATATGTCATCTACATATAGTACTAGGAATGCTACAGAGCTCCCACTCACTTTCTTGTAAATACAAGATTCTCCATAAGTTTGTATAAATCCAAAGTTTTTGATTACTTTATCAAAACGTTGATTCCAACTCCGGGATGCTTGCTTCAGTCCATAAATGGAGCGCTGAAGTTTGCATACCTTGTCAGCATCTTTAGGATCGAAAAAACCCTTGGGTTGTACCATATACAACTCTTCCTCAATGTCACCATTAAGGAACGCCGTTTTGACATCCATCTGCCAAATCTCATAATCGAAATGTGCAGCAATTGCTAACAAAATCTTCACAGACTTTAGCTTCGCTACTAGTGAGAATGTCTCATCATAGTCAACTCCTTGTATTTGTCGGAACCCTTTCGCGACAAGTCGAGCTTTATAGACGGTAACATTACCATCAGCATCTATTTTTCTCTTGAAAATCCATTTGTTCTCGACAGCCTTACGGCCATCCGGTAAGTCCACCAAAGTCCATACTTGGTTTTCGTACATGGATCCCATTTCGGATTTCATGGTTTCTAGCCATTTGTCGGAATCTGGGCTCACCATAGCTTCTTCATACATCGCAGGGTCATCAGCGTTGTCCACCAACATGACGTTCAAGGCAGAGTCATACCAATCAGGAGTGGTACGAACCCTCGTTGACCTGCGAGGTTCAGCAGTAACTTCGTTTGAAGTTTCATGATCATTATCATTACCTTCCTCTCCAATTGGTGTAGGCGGCACAAAAACATCTTCTGGTGCTGCGCTACTCTCAAATCCGAGAGAAGGTTCAATAACCTCATCGAGTTCTACTTTCCTTCCAGTCACCTCCTTCGAGAGAAACTCCTTCTCAAGAAAGGATCCATTCTTGGCAATGAAAACTTTGCCTTTGGATCTATGATAGAAGGTATACCCAATTGTTTATTTAGGGTATCCTATGAAGACGCATTTCTCCGCTTTGGGTTCTAGCTTATCAGGTTGTAACTTCTTTACATATGCTTCGCAACCCCAAACTTTAAGGAACGACAACTTAGGTTTCTTTCCAAACCACAATTCGTACGGTGTCGTTTCAACAGATTTAGATGGTGCCCTATTTAAAGTGAATGCGGTTGTCTCTAATGCATAGCCCCAAAACAATAGCGGTAAATCTGTAAGAGACATCATAGACCGAACCATATCTAAGAGAGTTCGATTACGACGTTCGGACACACCATTACGCTGTGGTGTTCCCGGCGGTGTCAACTGCGAAAGTATTCCACATTTCTTTAAATGCATGCCAAACTCATAACTTAGATATTCACCCCCGCGGTCAGAACGCAGAAACTTAATCTTCTTGTTACGATGATTTTCCACTTCACTTTGAAATTCCTTAAACTTCTCGAAAGTTTCGTACTTATGTTTCATAAAGTAGACATACCCATATCTACTTAAGTCATCTGTGAAAGTGAGAACATAACGATATCCACCACGCGATGCTACACTCATTGGACCGCACACATCGGTATGTATTATTTCCAATAAGTCTGTAGCTCGCTCCATTATTCCAGAGAATGGAGTCTTAGTCATTTTTCCCATTAGACATGCTTCGCATCTTTCAAGTGATTCAAAATCAAGTGATTCAAGAAGTCCATCAGAATGGAGTTTCTTCATACGCTTCACTCTAATGTGACCAAGACGACAGTGCCACATGTATATAGAATTATCATTCAATTTTATTCGTTTAGCATCTATGTTGTGAACATGTGTATCACTACTATCGAGATTCAGTAAGAATAAACCATTCATCTTAGGTGCATTACCATAAATGATATTACTCATATAAATCGAACAACCTTTATTCTCGGACTTAAAAGAGTAACCGTCTCGCAGTAAACAAGATCCAGATATAATGTTCATGCTTAACGCAGGCACCAAATAACAATTATTCAAATTTAAAACTAATCCCGAAGGTAGATGTAGGGGGAGCTTGCCGACGGCGATCATATCAACCTTGGAGCCATTTCCAACGCGCATCGTCACCTCGTCTCTCGCTAGTCTTCGTTTATTCCGCAACTCCTGTTTCGAGTTACAAATATGAGCAACCGAACCGGTATCAAATACCCAGGCACTACTACGATTACTAGTAAGATACACATCAATAACATATATCAAATATACCTTTCTTCTTGATGTTGCCGTTCTTCAGATCCGCCAGGTACTTGGGGCAGTTATGCTTCCAGTGACCAGCACCCTTGCAGTAGAAGCACTCAAATTCAGGCTTGGGACCAGCCTTGGGCTTCTTTGCAGGTGCGGCAGCTTTCTTGCCGTCCTTCTTGAAGTTGCCCTTGTTCTTAGGCTTGCCCTGTCTCTTGAAATTGGTGGTCTTATTGACCATCAACACTTGGTGCTCCTTCTTGATCTCCACTTCAGCAGTTTTCAGCATGGACGATAGATCAGGCAACGTCTTGTTCATGCAGTGCATATTGTAGTTCATCACAAAGTTCTTGTAACTTGGTGGCAGTGATTGGAGGAGACGGTGAATCCCTAACTCATTAGGAATCGATATCCCCAACTCTTGGAGCTTGTTTGCGTACCCAGACATGGTGAGCACGTGCTCGCTAACGGAGCTTCCCTCTTCCATCTTACAGTTAAAGAACTTTTTGCAGGCCTCATAGCTCTCCATGGCCGCCCGAGTCTCAAAAATTAGCCTGAGCTCCTTAATGATCTCGAACGGGTCGTGGTGCTCAAAACGCTTCTGGAGCTCCGCTTCTAAACCGTACAGGATGGCACACTGAACTGTGGAGTAATGATTTTTCCGAGTGGCGTAAACATTCTTTACGTCATCGGTGGCATCTTCTACAGGTGGGTCACCTAGCGGTGCTTCGAGCACATAGGTCAACTGACCAGCCCTGAGGACGATCTTCAGTCCACGGAACTAGTCCGTGAAATTGCTTCCATTGTTCTTAAGCTTTTCTTTCTCTAGGAACGCATTGAAATTGATGGAGGGGGTCGCCATAATCTACAACAAATTTGCAAGTAGTTTAGACTAAGTTTATGATAAATTGAGTTCAATTTTAATTCTTAAATTAGCTCGGTGAACTCCCACTCAAAACAACATCCCTCACATTGTCTTAGTGATTACACGAACCAAGTCCACTACACCAAGTCCGATCTTCATGAGAGAAGATGTAGTTTCATCGGCGAACAATCTTCATGTTCATCATATCAATTATATGATTCATGCTCTACCTTTCGGTATTCCGTGTTCCGAGACCATGTCTGTACATGCTAGGCTCATCAAGATAACCTTAGTTTCCGCATGTGCAAATCTGGCTTGCACCCGTTGTATGCACACGTAGAATCTATCACATCCGATCATCACGAGATGCTTCGAAACGACGAGTCTTAGCAACGGTGCCAACTAAGGGTGAACACTTTATTACTTGATATTTAGTGAGAGGGATCATCTTATAATGCTACCGTCGCGATCTAAGCAATACAAGATGCATAAAGGATTAACATCACAGGCAATTCATAATTAGTGTGATATGATATGGCCCTTTCTTCTTGCACCTTTGATCTCCATCTCCAAAGCACGAACATGATCTCCATCATCACCAGCATTGCGTCAAGGTCAGTGGCGCCGCTTCATGGTTGTCCATCATGACTAGCAACTATTACAACTACTTGGAATAAAGCTATTACAAGATGAATAGACACGCAGGTCTTAATAGAATTAAAGACAACCATTAGGCTCCTGCCGGTTGCCATATTACAACAAGGATCATTGCATACATCAAATATAATCACAATCACATGATGGCCATATCACATCACAAAACCCCTGCAAAAACAAGTTAGACGCCTCTAATTTTCTTTGCATGTTTTACGTGGTTTAGGGCTTTCGAATTAGAACGGATCTTACCTACGAAACTGAACCACAACGTTGATACAAGTGCTATCAAGTGCAAAGTGTAAATTAGATCTATACTATGGTGGGAGAGACAGACACCCGCAAAGCCACTTGTGCAAAGCAAGTTACACGTCAAGCGTGGAGCAAGTCTCATGTGCGATGACATGTAAGGTTAGCCCGAGCCGCTTCATCCCACCATGCCGCAAGATGCAAAGTACACAAAGCAAAAGACGGCACGAGCACCAACGCCCACAAAACAATTGTGTTCTACTCGTGCAACAGATCTACGCATAGATACGGCTCTGATACCACTGATGGGTTCGTAGCATGGAAGACAAAAAATTTCTATCGCAAGAACGAACAAAACCCAGATCTAATCTAGATAAAAGCCAAGATCTAATCTATTAGACATGTGCAACGAGATAGATATGTACTAAACCTCGTAGATCCGAAAGCGTTACGAGATTAGATCTCGTGGTTGATGTAGTCGATCACTTGCCGATCTCAAGATCATGTGGACGATCTTTCCGGCGCCGCGTTCCGGCAGCGCTTTCGCAGTCGGTCACACGTGCGGAGTCGAAGAAGACCTTCCTCTCCTGGTTCCAGCGAGCAGCAGAGGTAGTAGATCTTCTCCACGGAATCCCAGCAGCACGACGGCGTGGTGGTGGTGGTGGAGTAGAGAATTCTGCAGGGCTTCGCCTAAGCCTGAGCAGAAGAGAGAAAGAGGAGAGAGGCGGCTAGGGTTTGGAGTGGTGGAGGGGGCCAGGGGGTGGCGCCTCCACCCCTCTATTTAAAGGAGGGAGGGCGCCTTGGGAGGGGGAGTCCTAGTAGGACTCCCCTCCCTCCTTGGCCGGCGGATTGGGGAGGGGGGGAGGAGTCCTCCTCCCCCACGACTCCTTGTCTTGCCCCACAAGGACTCCTTGATCCCTTTCTTGGTTTTCAAGCAAACTCCAAGAATTCTTCCAGAACCTTCCGGAACATTCCGAAACCTTCTAGAATCCTCATACAAATACTCTGGAACATTTCCTAACTCAGAAAATGATCCCCAATATATGAATCTTATTATCCGGACAATTCCGGATCTCCTCGTGATGTCCCGGATCCAATCCGAGACTCCGAAAAACATTCGGTCTCCAGCGCATATTCCATATCTACTTAAAACAACTTCGAACCTTAAGTGTGTCACCCTACGGTTTGTGAATATGTAGACATGACAGAGACACATCTCCTATCAATAACCATCAGCGGGACCTGGAGATCCATAATGGCTCCCACATACTCAACGATGACTTCGTGATCGATAGAACCATTTACATACGAAACCTATTCCCTTTGTCTCGCGATACTATACTTATTCGAAGTTTGATCGTCGGTATCTCCATACCTAGTTCTACCTCGTTACTGATAAGTATTCTTTACTCGTTCCATGTTATGTCATCCCTTGTGACCCAGTCACATGCTTGCAAGCTAACTAGATGACATTCCACCGAGAGGGCCCAGAGCATATCTATCCGTCATATGGATGGACAAATCCCAATCTTGGTCCATGCGCTTCAACACATACTTTCAGAATACCCAATGACACCTTTATAACCACCTAGTTACGAAGCGGTGTTTGATGTCATCAAAGTACCCATCCGGTGATGGTGATTAACACAACCTCATGGTCGAAGGATTAGGTTACTATGCATTTAAAAGCTTATAGCAATACGAACTTAATGACTTGATCTTATGCTACGCTTATTATGGGTGTGTGTCCATCACATCATTCTCCTAATGATATAACCTTGTTATTAATCACATCCAATGTCCATGATCATGAAACCATGATCATCAATTAATCAACAAGCTAGTTCAACAAGAGGCTTACTAGGGACTCTTTTATGTTTACAAAACACACATGTATTAGTGTTTCCTAATAATACAATTATAGCATGGGATGTAAACATTCATCATAAACACAAAGATATAATAATAACCACTTTTATTATTGCCTCTTGGGCATATCTCCAACAAATATATCACAAGACAAAGGGATTTGGTTACAACGTTAAAGGTTCACACGATCACTAGAGTCATCATTGAATGTGTGGGAGTTAGTACGAATCTTCAGGTCTCGCTGTTGATTATTGATCGGAGAAGGGTCTCGATCATGTCTGCATTATTCGCGAACCGTAGGGTGACACACTTAAGGGATACCGACAACATGTGGAGCAAATATGTTTTAGATAAAGATTTAAGAAAGCACTGGAATCATTTTGATAGAAACCGAAATTATTTCAGGTGAAATTGCAGAAATTGGTTCTGCATGTGATATTGAAATGTTGCAGGGGGTTTTATGTGAATGTTTGTTAACTAAAGTAATTAACAAAATTCTGAAAAAATAAATAAAATATTTTTATTTAATGAGAGCTTGTATTAAATTTGGTGGAAATTTAATGCATGTTAGTGGACATGAGTGGAGGTGTGTTTATGTGAGTGGGAGCTCCACCCACATGAATGAGGGAGAGGTGGGGGCACCCACCATGGCCGGCGGCCGACCCCCTTGGGCAGCCCCCTCTCCTATAAAAGGAGTACCTCCTCCTCTTCTACTCTCACACCTCCTCGTGAAGGATCTCTCTCCCCTCTAGAAATTATTCCCCATGGTCTCGGATTAGCGAGATACATATTTTCGGTGTCTTTATCTGGATAGGAGTTGCTGCTTCCGCTGCATTGTTGGGTCTGCAGCATAGAAAAAAAAATTCCTACGATGAGAACTATACGCCAAGATCTATCTACTATATACAGAGCAACAGGTGGACATACATACATGGAGAACTTACCCTCGAAGACAACGAGTTTTGTTAACGAGTAGGAACTCGTGGTTGATGTAGTCGTACGCTTGCCGATCTCAAGATCGTGTGGAAGTCCGAGCGCCGCAAATCAGCAGCGCATCCGTCCTCACACACACGTTCAAGCCACCGGACAACCTCCACCTCCTCGCTCCAGCAAATCAGCGGAAGCAGCAACTCCTTCCAGATGCAAGGCCACCGGGAACATGTATCTCGCTAATCCGAGACCATGGGGGAATATCTAGAGGGGGAGAGAGATCCTTCACGAGGAGGTGTGGTTTGTGAGAGGGGAGAGGGGGGCTTTATATAGGAGGGAGGAAGACCCCTCCCCTCCCATAGCCGGCGCATGAGGGGGGGGGGACTCCTCCCCTCCTTCATTCATGTGGTGAACATCCACTCACATAAACATGGCCTCCACCCAAAATCCCACTCACATGTATTTAATTTCCACCAAATTAAATGCAACTCTCAATTAATAAAACTCTTTTATTTATTTTATTCAGAATTTTGTTAATTACTTTAATTAACAAACATTCACATAAAACCCCTTGCAACATTTCAATATCACATGTAGAACCACTTTCTGCAATTGCACCCGAAACAATTCCTGTTTCTATCGAAACATTTCCTACGCTTTGCAAACCTTTTGTCTGGAACATATGTGCTCCTAAATGGTGTCCGGCAACCCTTAAGTGTGTCACCCTACGGTTCGTGAATAATACAGACATGATTGAGACTCCTCTCAGATCAATAATCAGAAGCGGGACCTGGAGATCCATACTGACTCCTGCATATCCAACGATGATTTATGTGATCGTGAGAACCTTTAACGTCAGCAATTTAATCCCTTTGTCTCATATATAATACATGTCCGAGATTCGATCATCGGTATCCAAATACCTAGTTTGATCTCGTTACTGACATGCACTCTTTTCTCGTTCCCGTGATATAACATTCTAGTGATCACATCACTTGCTTGCAAGCTATCTTAATGTGATATCACCGAGAGGGCCCAGAGTATATCTATCCGTTATCGGGATTGACAAATTCCACTCTTGATCCATGAGCCTCAACATAACACCTTCATAGCACTGAACCCACCTTTATGGTCACCCTGTTACGGTGTGACGTTTGATGTTATCAAGATACTCTTCCGGTGTTAGCAATTAACATGATCTCATGGTCTAAGGACTAAGATAATTTGTATAATGTTATAGCAATATAAACATAATGACTTGATCGTAATGCTATACTTCGGATGAATGTTCATCACATCATTTCACAAATGTTGTGACCTTGTTATTAACAACATCAATGTCCATGATCAGGAAACCTTGATCATCTTGTTAATCAACAAGCTAGTTTATAAGAGAGGCATAACTAGGAACCCTTTTTGTTTATTAAACACACATGTATTGATGTTTCCTATCAATACAATTATAGCATGCAAAATAAACATCTATCATATACAAGGAATACATAATAACAACTTTATTATTGCCTCTCAGGACATATTTCCTTCAGTCTCCCACTTGCACTAGAGACAATAATCTAGTTTACATAGTGATAAATCTAACACCCATGGAGTTCTGGTGTTGATCATGTTTTGCCCTAGGGAGTACTTTAGTCAACGGATCTGCTACATTCAGGTCTGTGTGCACTTTATAAATCTTTATATCTCCATCCTTGACATGCTCGCGGATGGAGTGAAACCGGCGCTTAATATGCTTGGAATTCTTGTGAGACCTTGGTTCCTTGGCGTTGGCTATGGTTCCATTGTTGTCACAATAGATCACCATTGGGTCCAACGCACTAGGAACCACACCTAGTTCAGTTATGAACTCCTTCATCCAAACCGCTTCCTGTGCCGCTTCTGAAGCAACAACATATTCCGCCTCCGTCGTTGATCCAGCCACCACAGGTTGTTTGGAGCTCCTCCAACCAACTGCTGCTCCGTTCAAGAGAAATACGTATCCGAATTGAGACTTAGAGTCATCTGGATCAGTTTCAAAGCTAGCATCGACATAACACTTAGCGACTAGCTCTTCTTCACCTTCGTATACAAGAAACATATCCTTAGTTCTTCTCAAGTACTTAAGGATATTCTTGACCGCTATCCAGTGTTCCGAACCTGGATCAGATTGGTACCTACTAGTCAAACTAATAGCATGTGCCATATCCGGTCTTGTACATAGCATGGCATACATTATAGAGCCTATGGCTGAGGCATAGGGGATCTTATCCATTATCTCTCTTTCTTCCGCCGTAGCCGGACTTTGAGTCTTACTCAATGTCTTGCCTTGCAACATAGGTAAGTACCCCTTCTTACTTCCGTCCATATTAAACTTCTTTAATATCTTATCAAGGTATGTACTCTGCGATAGCCCAATTAGGCGTCTTGATCTATCTCTATAGATTTTAATGCCTAATATATATGAAGCTTCACCAAGGTCCTTCATCGAAAATTTGCTGTTTAGATAACTTTTAACACTGTTTAAAAGATCTATATCATTTCCAATCAATAATATGTCATCCACATATAATATCAGAAATGCCACACTGCTCCCACTCACTTTCTTGTAAATACAAGCCTCTCCATAAGTTTGGACAAATCCAAACTCTTTGATCACCTCATCAAAGCGGAGATTCCAATTCCGGGATGCTTGCTTGAGTCCATATATGGATCGCTGAAGTTTGCACACCTTATCAGCATCCTTAGGATCGACAAAACCCTTAGGTTGTATCATATACAACTCTTCTTCAATATTACCATTGAGGAACACAGTTTTGACATCCATCTGCCATATTTCGTAATCGAAATATGCAGCAATTGCTAACATAATCCTAACCGACTTAAGCATCGCTACGGGAGAGAATGTCTCATCATAGTCAACTCCTTGAATTTGTCGAAACCCCTTTGCGACAAGTCGAGCCTTATAGATGGTTACATTACCATCAGCATCAGTTTTTCTTTTGAAAATCCATTTATTCTCAACGGCCTTTCGATCGTGAGGTAAGTCCACCAAGGTCCAAACCTGGTTTTCCTACATGGATTCCATCTCGGATTTCATGGCTTCTAGCCATTTGTTGGAATCAGGGCTCATCATCGCTTCTTCATACGTTGCAGGGTCATCTATTTCATCAATCATGAAATTCATAACAGGATTGCCGTACAGTTCAGGAGCTGCACGTGTCCTGCTTGACCTGCGAGGTTCGGTAGTGTCCTCTTTCGGAGTTTCATGATCAATATCATTAGCTCTCTCTTCATTAGGTGAAGTCAACTCCGAAACAAACTTCCAGTGCTGCGCTACTCGCCATTTCATGAAGAGAAGGTTCAATAACCTCTTAGAGTTCTACCTTCCGACTACTCACACCTTTCGCGAGAAACTCCTTCTCAAGAAAGGATCCATTCTTGGCAACAAAGACCTTGCCCTGAGATCTGTGATAGAAGGTATACCCAATCGTTTCCTTAGGGTATCCTATGAAGACGCATTTTTCCGCTTTGGGTTCGAGTTTATCCGGTTGAAGTTTCTTCACATAAACATCGCATCCCCAAACTTTAAGAAATGACAGCTTAGGTTTGTTTCCAAACCATAATTCATACGGTGTCTTTTCAACGGATTTAGATGGTGCCCTATTTAAAGTGAATGCAGCGGTTTCCAGTGCATAACCCCAAAATGACAGTGGCAAGTCAGTCAGAGACATCATAGATCGAACCATATCCAATAAAGTACGATTACGACGTTCTGACACACCATTACGTTGTGGTGTTCCGGCAGGCGTGAGTTGTGAAACTATTCCACAGTCTTTCATATGTGTGCTAAACTCGTAACTAAGATACTCTCCTCCACGGTCGGACCGCAGAAATTTGATCTTTCTGTTACGATGATTTTCCACTTCATTCTGAAATTCTTTGAACTTTTCAAAGGTTTCAGACTTATGTTTCATCAAATAGATATAACCGTATCTACTCAAATCATCCGTGAAAGTAACAAAATAACGATATCCACCTCGCGCCGACACACTCATTGGTCCACACACATCAGTATGTATGATTTCCAATAAATCTGTCGCCCGTTCCATTGAACCGGAAAACGGCGTTCTAGTCATCTTGCCCATAAGGCATGGCTCACATGTATCAAATGATTCAAAATCAAGTGATTCCAAAAGTCCATCAGAATGGAGTTTCTTCATGCGTTTAACGCCAATATGACCTAGACGGCAGTGCCACATATATGCAGATATATCATTATCAAGTTTAATCCTTTTAGCATCAACATTATGAATATGCGTAATACTACTATCGAGATCCAATAGAAATAAACCATTCAACACAGGTGCATGACCATAAAAGATATTATTCATATAAATCGAACAACCATTATTTTCAGACTTAAACGAATAACCACTTTGCATCAAACATGATCCGGATACAATGTTCATGCTCAGTGCAGGCACCAAATAACAATTATTCAGGTTTATAACTAATCCCGACGGCATATGGAGAGGCAGCGTTCCGACGGCGATCACATCAACTCTTGATCCATTGCCGACCCGCATCGTGACCTCATCCCTTGCTAGTTGTCGCTTGTTCCGCAACCCCCGAACCGAGTTACATATATTAGCAACCGATCCCGTATCAAATACCCAGGTGCTACTGCGAGTACTAGTCAAGTACACATCAATAACATGTATATCACATATACCTTTGTTTGCCTTGCCGGCCTTCTTGTCCGCCAAATACTTGGGGCAGTTGCGCTTCCAATGGCTAGTCCCCTTGCAATAGTAGCACTCGGTGTTAGACTTAGGGCTAGCTCGGGGTTTCTTTTCAGGCGCGGCAACAGATTTGCTGCCCTTGTTTCCCTTCTGCTTGCCTTTCTTGTCCTTCTTGAAACCGGTGGTCTTATTGATCATCAACACTTGATGTTCTTTCCTAATCTCCACTTATGCAGTCTTAAGCATTGACAGAAGCTCGGGAAGAGACTTCTTCATGCCCTGCATATTATAGTTCATCACGAAGCTCTTGTAGCTAGGTGGCAGAGATTGGAGAACACGATGTATGCCTAAGTCATTGGGAATCGTTATTCCCAAGGACACAAGCTTATCGGCGTACCTAGACATTTTGAGTACGTGCTCACTAACGGAGCTGTTCTCTTCCATCATGTAGCTAAAGAACTTTTTAGAAGCATTATAACTCTCTACGGCAGCATGGGTATCGAAAATCATTTTCAATTCTCCCATGGTATCAAAGGCATTGCCATTTTCGAAACGTTTTCGAAGTTCTGGCTCTAGCCCATACAGTATGCCGCAATGAACTAAGTTGTGGTCCTCCTGACGAGTTATAAGACGTTCTTTTCCTCGTCAGGGGCATCAGGAGCTGGTGGGGGGCCTAGCGGCGCCTCTAGCACATATTGCTTTTGTGTAGCAGTGAGGAGAATCCTCAAATTCATAGCCCAGTTGGTGAAGTTGCTACCATTCGCAGCAAGCTTCTCTTTCTCCATGAACACATTGAAATTAAAAGCAGGTGGTGCCATCTACAACGGAATTTGTAAAATATATTTAGACTAAGTTTATGATAGATTGAGTTCAACTAATCCAAATTACTAATGAACTCCCACTCAAAAACGACATCCCTCGTGTCTTTTTGGTGATTACATGAACCAAATCCACTACACCAAGTTCGATCATCACGTGAGTCGGTGTAGCTTCAAAGGCGAGCATCTATATGGGCATCATATCAACTATATGACTCATGCTTAACCTTTCGGTCCGTGTTCCGAGGCCATGTCTGTACATGCTAGGCTCGCCAAGTAAGAACCTTAGTATTCGCGTGTGTAAAACTGTCTTACACCCGTTGTATGAAAGCGTAGAGTCGAGAACACCCGATCATCACGTGATGCCTCAAAACACGATCCACAAAACGGTGCATACTTAAGGAAGAACACATTTTATCTTGATATCTAAATGAGGGATCATCTTATAATGCTACCAAAAGCGCCAAACTAGCAATATAAGATGCTAACATCTAATGTGTGAAGTGAGGTGATATGGTCCATGCATTTGATCTCTATCATTTGCATCGTGGTATGATCTCTATCATTCCTTTATGTGTAAGGCCAAGGTCAATGGAACTTACACGTTAAGTGAGTTGTAAGAGTATCTATCATACATCTACTTACAACAATACCATATCAAGACACTAGTCTAGCAACGATCTAAACTAGACGCCTCTAATTTATCAATTGCAAGTTTTACGTGGCTTAGGGCTTTTGGAGATAGAACCGGTCTTACCTACGAACATGAACCACAACGAGGATAACCAAGTTATTAGCAACTCGTTGTAAATCAGATATTGACTATAGTAGGAGAGACAGACACCCGCTAGCCACTTATGCAAAACTAGTTGCATGTCAGTCGTGGAACCGGTCTCATGTATGATGACATGTAAGGTTGGTCCGGGCCACTTCATCCCACTATGCCACCAATATCCAAAGTACATAGAAGATGCAATAACATGATCATCATCGCCCACATATAAACATATGTGTACTACCCGTGCAAAGCACCTACGCATAGATCAGGCTCTGATACCACTGTTGGGTCCGCAGCATAGAAAACAAAAAAATTCCCACGATGAGAACTATACGCCAAGATCTATCTACTAGATACAGAGCAACAGGTGGACAGACATCCATGGAGAACTTACCCTCGAAGACAACGAGTTTTGTTAACGAGTAGGAACTCGTGGTTGATGTAGTCGTACGCTTGCCGATCTCAAGATCATGTGGAAGTCCGAGCGCCGCAAATCAGCAGCGCATCCGTCCTCGCACACATGTTCAAGCCACCGGACAACCTCCACCTCCTCGCTCCAACGAATCAGCGGAAGCAGCAACTCCTTCCAGATGCAAGGCCACCGGGAACATGTATCTCGCTAATCCGAGACCATGGGGGAATATCTAGAGGGGGAGAGAGATCCTTCACGAGGAGGTGTGGTTTGTGAGAGGGGAGAGGGGGCTTTATATAGGAGGGAGGGAGACCCCTCCCCTCCCATAGCCGGCGCATGAGGGGGAACTCCTCCCCTCCTTCATTCATGTGGTGAACATCCACTCACATAAACATGGCCTCCACCCAAAATCCCACTCACATGTATTTAATTTCCACCAAATTAAATGCAACTCTCAATTAATAAAACTCTTTTATTTATTTTATTCAGAATTTTGTTAATTACTTTAATTAACAAACATTCACATAAAACCCCTTGCAACATTTCAATATCACATGCAGAACCACTTTCTGCAATTTCACCCGAAACAATTCCTGTTTCTATCGAAACATTTCCTACGCTTTGCAAACCTTTTGTCTGGAACATATGTGCTCCTAAATGGTGTCTGGCAACCCTTAAGTGTGTCACCCTATGGTTCGCGAATAATACAGACATGATTGAGACTCCTCTCAGATCAATAATCAGAAGCGGGACCTGGAGATCCATACTGACTCCTGCATATTCAACGATGACTTCTGTGATCGTGAGAACCTTTAACGTCAGCAATTTAATCCCTTTGTCTCATTATATAATACATGTCCGAGATTCGATCATAGGTATCCAAATACCTAGTTTGATCTCGTTACCGACATGCACTCTTTTCTCGTTCCCGTGATATAACATTCTAGTGATCACATCACTTGCTTGTAAGCTATCTTAATGTGATATCACCGAGAGGGCCCAGAGTATATCTATCCGTTATCGGGATTGACAAATTCCACTCTTGATCCATGAGCCTCAACATAACACCTTCATAGCACTGAACCCACCTTTATGGTCACCATGTTACGGTGTGACGTTTGATGTTATCAAGATACTCTTCCGGTGTTAGCAATTAACATGATCTCATGGTCTAAGGACTAAGACTACTTTGTATAATGTTATAGCAATATAAACATAATGACTTGATCGTAATGCTATACTTCGGATGAATGTTCATCACATCATTTCACAAATGTTGTGACCTTGTTATTAACAACATCCAATGTCCATGATCAGGAAACCTCGATCATCTTGTTAATCAACAAGCTAGTTTATAAGAGAGGCATAACTAGGAAACCTTTTTGTTTATTAAACACACATGTATTAATGTTTCCTATCAATACAATTATAGCATGCAAAATAAACATCTATCATATACAAGGAATACATAATAACAACTTTATTATTGCCTCTCAGGGCATATTTCCTTCATGCATCACTAGAGTGAGGACGTGGAGGTTGTCGGGGGTACCAGGTGTGTGTGCGATCACGGATGCACCGCTGCTTTGCGGTGCTGAACCTTCTGGACTCGCTGGACTTCATCACGATCTTGCGATCGACAATTGTACGACGACATCAACCATGAAATTAGTTTCGTTTACAATGCTTTTCCGCTCTTCAAGGGTATGTTCTCTATGGATGTATATCCACCCGTTGATTGTATCTAGGTAGATAGATCTTGGTGCTTAGATGTTCACATCGTAGGATTTTTTTGTTTTCTATGCTGCGAATCCAACAATGGTATCAGAGCCTCATCTATGCATAGATGCTTTGCACGGGTAGAACACATATGAGTATGTGGGTGTTGATGATCATGTTATTGCATCTTCCATGTATTTCGGATATTGGTGGCATAGTGGGATGAAGCGGCCCGGACTAACTTTACATGTCCTCACACATGAGACCTGTTGCACGCTTAACATGCAACTAGTTTTGCATAAGTGGCTAGCGGGTGTCTGTCTCTACTACTATAGCAATGTTTGATTAACAATGACTTGCTAATAATCTGGTAATCACCGTTGTGGTTCCATGTTCGTAGGTAAGACTGGTTCTATCCTCGAAAGCCCTAAGCCACGTAAAAACATGCAATTGATAAATTAGAAGTGTCTAGTTTAGATTATTGTTGGGCTAGTGTCATGATATGGTAATGTTATAATTTGAATTATAGTTGATACTCTTGGAAATTATAGCATACCTAACGTGTCAGTTCCATAGAACTTGGCCTTACACATAAAGGAATGATAAAGATCATACCACGATGCACATGATAGTGATCCAGTCCAAGAACAATATCATTTCACTTTATGCATATGATGTTTTGTTTGTATCTTATATTGCGTGTATGGTGTTTTAGTAGCATTATAATATGATCCCTCTTTTAGATATCAAGATAAAAATGTGTTGTTCCGTAAGTATACACCGTTCTATGGATCGTTGTTTCAAGACATCACGTGATGATCGAGTATTTTTGATTCTACGCTTTCATACAACATGTGTAAGACCGTTTTATAGATGCGAGTACTAAGGTTCTTACTTGACGAGCCTAGCATGTACATACATGGCCTCGGAACACAGACCGAAAGGTTAAGCATGAGTCATATGGTTCATATGATGCCCAAGTAGATACTTGCCTTTGAAGATACACTAACTCACGTGATGATCGGACTTGGTGTAGTGGATTTGGTTCATGTAATCACCAAAACCAACTCAAGGGATGTTGGTTTTGAGTGGGAGTTCATTTGTAATTTGGATTAGTCGAACTCAATTTATCATAAACTAAAATCAAAGTGAATTTGCATAGTTTGTTGTAGTCATTGGCATCCGTTTACTACCTTATGCTTAGTTTTAATTGAAATAATAAAACTATAGAATCCCGGATATTTACTTTACAAACTGGTATCGTATTGTTTTAAGTGTCAATTTAAAGTTTAAGTCCTATTGCAAACTTTCAGAAAACTCCATCTACTCCATGAAGTTTAATAAGTAGTATTAAATCAAGAGTAATAATTCCAATGTTAGTATCTAAAGTATCATGTTTGCCTCCATGATTCTCGATATTCAAAAGTTGTTTTAATATCGAGGTTATCTAGGAGCTGAAAGAATTGTTTCAGAAACCATCATGTGTGGAAGATATTTTGATATCTGAAACAATGTTTATGGTCGCAATATGATAGAGTATAATTTGGCAAAATACATGTTCACATATTGTATGAGAATTTGCGAATGTTGGAGATGCTAGATATCCTAATCTCCCAAAAAGGTTTTGGGAGCTGACATTATACTCGCAATTCATCCTTATAAGGTATAGTAGCTTGATCATGAAAGTTGTCATGATAAGGATGAATAGAAGATGTAGGTAAAATGTTTACTACACTAAAAGACTACTAAAGAATGGATTTTTGAAAGAACACCAAACATTTGATGATGGTGATCCACTTCAAAGTGCAAATCCAAAGGTATTAGTATTTGACTATACATGCTTTGGACTATGTGTCATATGTATGGCGCAACTGTTAATGTTGATATATTCTTTTAAAAGGAAACGAAAATGATGAAAGAGAATCTATAAAATATTTGGCACAAAATAAAAGACTAGAAATATCCAGCTAAGGTATATAGATGATATAGATGTTATGGTTGTATTCTTTGCTTGTTAAAACATGTGGTTCTTGGGTATTAGATCTCGAATTGGTTGGTATGAAATGTCATACAGAACGACGCAATGCATGAACTATAATGGCCTAAATTACTAGAATATGTGATGATGTTCATCGAAAAAAATAAAGTGTTATTATGTTTCTCGTTGACATCAAAGCATGCCTTTAAGATTTGTTTAAATAATTCTTATGTTGTTCCTATATTATGAGAACAGGGGTTGTTCAAATAATTACCGTATTCCATAGAAGATGGATGAACTTTTACAAGTCTAGTTGGAGAAATCATGTCCATAAAACTAATGCTAAAATGTCGCAAGACAAATGATTGAAAGATCACTTATGAAGTGACATCGCCATTTAAATTATATTGGAAAGAAAACATGAAGAAAATCAATGTTGATGGATTTTTGGAGTCTTTGATTTTGATGAAATGATGCTTGTGAGACTTTCCTCAAGATAATTTAAACTCCGTTCATAGGCCAAATAGGAACAGATGACTAACTTATTGGACATTGTACATGTTGATATATATAGGTCATTATATGTAGCCATGAGTGGTGCATCTTTCAGCTTCATATGCTTTCTCCAAAAATTTGAGTGAATATATATGTGTATTTACTTAATAAGGAAGAAGTATGAAACATTTGAAAATTGTTCAAAAACTATCAAGATAAAGTGGAAAATCATTGTAACAAGAAAATAAATAGTTTATGATTTGATCATAAAGGAATACATTTGAGTTTCTAATGTCTATGCACTTCTATTCTTGTCGACAGTTGTTGGGCCTCCAAGTGCAGAGGTTTGTAGAATAGCAGCAAGTTTTCCCTTAAGTGGATCACCCAAGGTTTATCGAACTCAGGGAGGAAGTGGTCAAAGGTATCCCCTCTCAAGCAACCCTGCAATCAAGATACAAGAAGTCTCTTGTGTCCCCAACACACCCAATACATGTGTCACGTGTATAGGTGCACTAGTTCGGCGAAGAGATAGTAAAATACAAGTGGTATGGATATAAGACAATGGTGCTAGAAAATAGCTTGATGGTGTGAAAGAGAGTAAAGACAAACTGAAAGTAAGATGGCAACAAGTAAACATGTAACAGATCTAGTTGCAAACGGTGTTTCAATGCTTAGAAATAAGGCCTAGGGATCATACTTTCGCTAGTGAACTCTCTCATATAAATATCTTCTCTTTATGATACTACTCTAAACTACTCTCCGGTTGAACACTCTAATTGATGGTAGGGCTATAACAGCACACCTCAAAGTCCGCTTTCACCGTCTAGATAACCCCACACTGTCACCTTGAGCACTAGATGGTTCCAACAAACACCACAATTTCATAGAGACATCCAAATCCAAATATAACTCATAACAAGTATTTGTAATCTCTAGCCTAAGTGCCACCATGGTGTGCACGCTGTCACTTTCACACACATGGGGAGAGCAGAGATCTATTAAAGCACTTGAGTAGCAAGGTAGATCTAATTGATTACAAAGCTCATGATCACAATATGATCATGCATAGAGAGAGAGATGAACACATAGCTACCAGTAGAACCCTTAGCCTCGAGAGAGAACTACTCCCTCCTCATCATGGGAATCAGCAATGGTGATGGAGATGGTGGTGGAGATCGATGGAGATGGCTCCGGGGGCACTTCCCCGTCCCGGCAGGGTGCCGGAACAGAGACTTTCTGTTCCCCGAATATCCCCTTCGGTGGCGGCGGCGCTGCGGAACTTTTTGTGGCTTTCTGATTGGCCATTTAGGGTTTCTATATCAGGAGGAATATATAGGAGAAAGGGCAAGGTCGGCAGAGGACGGAGGGGCCCACACCACCTGGTGGCGCGACCAGGGGGACCCGCGCCACCCTATGGTATGGCTGGCCCCTGGCCCCTCTCCGTCTCGTCTTCTTGCTCCGGCATCCCCTCGGTGAAATATTGACTTTGGCTTTTGTCCCGTCCAATTCCGAGAATATTCATTTTCTGACTTTCTGGAACCAAAAACAGCAGAAAACAGGCAACTGGCACTGTGGCATCTTGTTAATAGGTTAGTCCAAGAAATCATATGAAAATTACTCCAAAGTGTGGACAAAACATAAGAAAGTAGATAAAACCAAGCATGGAACATCAAAAATTATAGATACGTTAGCAACGTATCAATTATATGCTTAACAAAACACCTAAGATTTGAGAAATTCTTCCATGTATTTGTGTTTCCCATAAACCATAGGAGTATGGTATGTTCGAGCGATCAAATCGAACCTTGTTTGACATGGTAAGATCAAAGGTGCCATTTATAAACTGCCAAGCTTTAGAGACTACCGCTTTTACACTGAAAAGAGCACCATCGTGATCCGTCGAAATGACACCATATGAGTTATGGTTACCCAAGTTGTCCTTTCTTAAATTTTGGTATGCTATGCATAAGTAAAATGTTTACAACCTAAGTCGTATAAGCACGTGTTTGTAGGTTATCCCAAAGAATTTGTTGGGTATTTCTCCATAACACCAAGGACAAAAGAGTTTGTCGTTTGGAATGTGAAGTTTTTGAGAAGGAATTTTTTCGTGAGAAGTTAAGTGGGAGGACAATAAAACTTTGATAAGGTCATTGAACCTTAGCTATATGTGCTAAGTAACAGAGCACCGAAAAGTGTCCCGATGGCGGCCACAATGCTCATGGCTACCGTGATTACAAAGGTTGTGATCTTAGAGATTAGAGTTTCTATTTGAGTCGTATGCGTCGGGTAACAATCAAATAGCGAGATTTGATAAACAAGTCGTTATTGTTTTGACAATGATGAACTGTCTACATGCAAAGAAGCAATGATGAGTCCTGACTCCATCAAGTGACTATAAGTCATAAATTATGTGATAGTTTCCATATACGAGAAATCAAGTTTTTGAACTTGGAAGACCCTCCGAAGAGGCATGAAGCCTATCGATCGTATTTGGATCTATAAAGAAATAGACATGGATGTTTGACATCTATGAAATTGTCGACATGTCGGAAAGGAGTTTACGACAATGTTCAAGGAGTTGACTATGACAAGATTTGATCTTTCATAGCGATATTTAGTCTTGATGGATTAATGTAGCAACCACTACATATAATTATGTATATGGTAGTTGAACAAACAAAAAATATTCTTCTAATAGAATTGTTACCTAGGACATATACATGACACAATCCGAAGGGTTTTGTTAATCGAAGGATGCTAAAAGGGCATGCAAACTTCAATTGTTGAAGTAAGCATAGCGGAGTTAGAATCTTCACCATGATGAAAATGTTAAAAGAGTTTAATTTTATCGGAGAGGATGAAGTTGCTTGCATTTGCAAAAAAATAAGTTGGAGCACTAAGAAATATTTCTAATACATTATGTAGAATACATGTTGTCGATTGGAAATGATGTATCTTTTATTGACACAAGATAAGAATTTCATTAAAATTAGATTTTGATGAAAGACTTTGGAAAACCCAGAATATTAGGCATTAATATCTATATGGATAGATTGATGCGCTAATATGGTTGTGCCAGACATACATATATATGAGATAATGAAAGGGTTCAATATGGAAATGACAAGAAAGGTTCTTGCTGCATGGAAAGGATTGAATCAAGATTCAAGTGTATCGTCACTTGGTGAGTGAAATCACATGAATATTGTGATCAATTATACTGTGATATGTACATATCCAAATATTTCCTCTGCTCTAAATGGTGTGAGCATATACCATAATGATTCATGAGATGATCATTGGACGATAGTAAAGATATTCTTATGAGCTTTGGAAGAACTAAGAATATATCATGTATAAGTGACAAATAGTCAAAGTAGTTCATTGTAAAGTGTTACATTGATACTAGTTTGTCACAAGATACAAATTAAACTTATCTCAATTTAAACTATGGGTGGCACAATGTAATGAAAGGGAGGTTCCATGATGGATTTGGATGAGTTCTAAAGATGATACATTGTGATGGATACTAAAACAAAAGGCTAAGTATATGACTGCTATAGTAGCAACAAAGGAGGGAATTTGGTTATGTAGTTTGTTATCAAACTAGGTGTGATTCACAGTGGGCTAGTACTATGAAGATATATTGTGTGACAATTATATCAACATGTTTTAACCTAAAGAAACTAAAGGTCTCACCAATGGACTAAATTTATACAATTCCATCTCATTAGAGAATGAGTGATGCGTAGAGACGCAAAGACATGCAAATGCACATGGACCTGAAAGTGTCAGAACCGGACATTATTTTAACCACTAGCAAAGGTGTTTATACAACACCAGAAAGCCATATGTGTTGAATGCGTAAGTTTACAGACTAGATTATTGACTCTAGTGCAAGTGGGAGACTGGAGGGAATATGCCCAAGAGGCGATAATAAAGTGGTTATTATCCTATTCCATGTTTATGATAAATGTTTATTTTGCATGCTATAATTGTATTAATTGGAAATGTTAATACATGTGTGTTTAATAAACAAATAAATGGTTCCTAGTTATGCCTCTCTTATAAACTAGCTCGTTGATTAAAAGATGATCAAGGTTTCTTGATCATGGACATTGGATGTTGTTAATAATGAGGTCACAACATTGGTTGAATGGTGTGAGGAACATTCATCCGAAGTATTGCAATACGATCAAAGTCATTGTGCTTAAATTGCTATAACATCATATGAAGTAATTCTAGTCCTTAGACCATGAGATCATGTCAATCACAAACACTGGAAGAGTAACTTGTTAACATGAAATGTCACACCGTAATAGGGTGACAATAAAGGTGAGTTCAGATACTCCGAAGGTGTTATGTTGAGGCTCATGGATCAATAGTGGGATTTGTCCATCCTGATGACGGATAGATATACTGAGGGCCCTCTTGGTGATATCTTTGAGATAGCTTGCAAGCAAGTGATGTGATCACTAGAATGTTATATCACGGGAACGAGAAAAGAGTGCATGTCGATAACAAGATCAAACTAGGTATGGGGATACCGATGATCGAATATCGGACATGTAATATATCGCGATACAGAGGGATTTAGTTACAATGTTAAAGGTTCACACGATCACTAATGTCATCGTTGAATGTGTGGGAGTCAGTACGGATCTCCAGGTCCCGCTGTTGATTATTGATCGGGGAAGGGTCTCGATCATGTCCGCATTATTCGCGAACCATAGGGTGACACACTTAAGGGATACCGACACCATTTGGAGCAAATATGTTTCAGATAAAGATTTAAGAAAGCGCTGGAATCATTTCGGTGGAAACCGAAACTGTTTCGGGTGAAATTGCAGAATCTGGTTCTACATGTGATATTGAAATGTTGCAGGGAGGTTTTATGTGAATGTTTGTTAATTAAAGTAATTAACAATATTAATAAGAGCTTGCATTAAATTTGGTGGAAATTTAATGCATGTGAGTGTACAGGAGTGGAGGTGTGTTTATGTGAGTGGGAGCTCCACCCACATGAATGAGGGAGAGGTGGGGGCGCCCACCATAGCCAGCGGCCATGCCTCTTAGGCAGCCCCCTCCCCTATAAAAGGAGCACGTCCTCCTCCTCCACTCTCACACCTCGTCATGAAGGATCTCTCTCCTCCTCTAGAAATTATTCCCCATAGTCTCGGATTAGCGAGATACATGTTCTCGGTGGCTTTTTCTGGAAAGGAGTTGGTGCTTCCGTTATATCGCTAGAGCGAGGGCGCGGAGGTTGTCGAGGTAACCGACGTGTGTGCGATCACGGATGCACCACTGCTTTGCGGTGCTAGACCTGCTAGACTCGCTGGACTTCATCACGATCTTGAGATCGGCAAGTGTACATTTACATCAACCACGAAATCAATTTCGTTAACCATGCTTTGTCGCTCTTCAAGGGTATGTTCTCTATGGATGTATATCCACCCATTGATTGTATCTAGGTAGATAGATCTTGGTGCTTAGACGTTCACATCGTAGGATTTTTTTATTTTCTATGCTGTGAATCCAACAGTTTGTATAATCAGGATGCACACCGTCCACCAAATCAATAATAACCAAAATAAAAATAAAACCCTAGATTTCCTATGGCGGTTTGAACCCTAAGGCGGGCCATACAACCGCTATAGCCGCCACCACGACGTTGTCGACGTGCTTGCATAGCACGGGTACCTGTCGCCCGAGCCAGCGCCTCGTGTCCAGCCGAGGTGTCAAGTCATGCTCTCTCTGTTGTCACGCTCCCCACTGGTGGGCGACCCACGTGCGTGTTCCATGTCACGCAGCGGCTTGTAGCGCGCGGCGGCCTTTTGCATGCAATGCTGATGCTCGTGCTCAAGCAGGAGCCGCCATCTCCTCCACGATGCCAGCAGGGCGGAATCGTCTTCTGCACTGCCAAGACAGAGACGCCATCACCTCCATGGCGTCAACGGGGGCGAATCATCTTCCGCACCCCTAATAAAGGATGCACCAGATTGGTTGGATTTCTCAAAGCTCGGAAATGCACGACTATGTTAAGATGTTTTTCATATGGAGCTCCTCCAGATACACAAGATTTTCAGATACACAAGATAATTATCTGCGCATGGCTAAATCCACAAATTTTAAGAGCGTGTACAGGTTTTCCCATGCGGTGGTGGGAGTTTTTGAGCCTACTACATCTGAGAGCACCAAATGAAAAATACACCACTCGGATACTGATATAATGCACAACAAATGTATTTCCTAGGATGGTTGGAAGCATTGACTGCATGCATTGGGATGAAAGAATTATCCATTAGCTTGTCAAGAATGTACAAACTAATATTGGAGAATGCAGCATAGTAGTTGAAGATGTGGAAAATTATGACATGTGAATTTGGCACCTTTTTTTGACATAGCTAGATCTCACAATAATATCAACGTGTTGCAGCGATATCTAGTGTTTGGCAGACTTGTGGAATGTCATGCTTCGGCGGTCAACTATGAGATTAGTGACAAGGCATACACCAAAGGGTGACATTTGTGAAGACAATCCCCGACCCTGATACCTTGAAGAAAGTATGGTTTTTCCATGCTAGGAGGCCTCCATGAAGGATGTCGAGCGGGCATCTCGTGTGCTATCGTCAAGATGCTCTTACCTAGTCAACATCTTAGTGGACGGTGATGAAGGATTGCATTATCATGCATAATATGTTAATAGAGAGTGAGCGCGATGCTCCAGTGGTTAATGGTCAATCGTTTGAGCACCAGAGCACTCTTGGCGATGTTGATCACGAGGTGCCAATCGAGTTTGGTGCTCTCCTCACCATTCATCAAGAAGTCCGTGACAAACATGTTTATCCTAACTACAACATGATCTAGCCAAACATTTGTTGGTGCTTAAAGGAAACATCTACTGATCTATTTGAATTATTTACTATTTAAATTATTGAGTTAACTATTTAATTATTATTTTGAATCATTGTAATAAACTATGTATTTAGACTATGCAATATGATAGCACCGTGGTCGAAAATTCGTATCTATTCCAAAATTGCGAAAAAGTAGTTTGTGAGACTATGGTGTGGGCAGGTTGTCCCAAACTTGTCTGGTGTCGGACGTCGCATGGGCCGGTGGAGATGCTTTGTCCGGGGTCGGACGCCCCATGCACCGGTGGAGATGTGTTGTCCGAAGATACATGAAACAGAACAAGTGTCCAACGTCCTTAAGCATCACATCACATCACCCATCCCATCTTCTTCCATCGCACCACGAATGAAATATCATCCAACATAACACTCGGACGACTGAAGTGTGTCCATCACAATAACACTATGTCTATGCATATGCGTAGGCTACATCCTCTAGTATCGATCGCACTCGCCGTCTGAAGTCCCCGTCAGTACCGCAACAACATCATTGGGGGGAGGAGGCACTGCAGATGCCAGACGGTCCCGTACGTCGCCGTGTTACACTATTGTAGTCGTCGCCTGTAACGTCTGACCAACTTCAAATATCCATCACCACCTCCTTTTGAGCGTCAAGATGCCAATACTTTCAGAAAAGAACCATCATGACAAATGACATTTACGGTGTACTCGTCAACTTACAATCAGAACGTGGATGCTACTGTTGGAGCCTCTAATCGACAGGTATTTTCGGCGGCCATCTGGATCGCTCTCCCTACATACCATGTCCGGCGAAACCATTCCGCCATGCTCCACAAGAATTTGGATCGCCGGCCAGGGCGTGGCAACCGCGCAGGGAAGTCTCTTGTTCTCTTGGTGTTGTTCCTCGCCTAGGCATTCCGGTGTAGGGGAAGAGACGACCTAGCTTGAATCTGGCGATCTCAACCGGACCTTGTATGAGCCCCCGCCATACGTTGCTCATCTCCACCATAACTTCCTACTTCATTACAAGGTTGTCCGGCCGCACCGTCCACGAGTGGAGAAGACCCAAGCGGCCAAGCCGAGCTCTGTCTCATCTTCTCGTTAGAGCAAGGGCAATAGTAAAGTCAGTTGTTGGCTATAAGCCATGTCCATATCATCTAGAATCAATCTAATAACCAATATGTACAATAGTTAGAGGTAAAAATATAGTACTTTATTAATGTATGACCCACTTTTCACTCACACATACTCTCTCTGTTTGGGAATTCTAATCCGGAGAGAATTTTTCAGGTATTTCGAGATTATAGGCCGTGTAATCAATTCTCCTTAAATCTTGTGCTAGTTAATTCCAGTGTGAGGAGAGAGCCCATTTTTCTCTAGTCTTCGTCTCCCTAGTTATTCTCCTTAATTATGGAAGACTTAACTTCCCAATGCATGCATTTTTCCATGCGATGGATCGCTAGACTTGATTAGGTTGAGAGATTTTAGGTGCAGTTAATACAAATGTAAAACGTTCCCGAGGTATATTTCTCTTGTGCATGCTCACGTCTTGGTATAATCAAATTGGCTCTTCGGACTAGAATACCCAAACAGAGGGAGTAGTGCCTAGGAGCACGTGCTGCAGCTGCTCTTAACTAAGCACCCACTCCTCTTCTCTCTTCTCTTCTCTCTCATCCAATTAAGTACAAATATACTATTTTAAGTCCTATAGTTGCTGACTGGATCTTATTGTACTTGCTCTTATGTAGTTATGTCAGCATATTGAGTGTGTAAGAAAACTCATAAAATTCCTACAGAGTGTAGGATTATAGTTGTTAGAATTATAATGATATGTTGTTCGAACAATATTAAAATATGGGAGAGTGAATGTCCGTAATGTAATTTTTCTAGTCTAGTACAGTTGAAGAAAAATATGAGCAGACAAAGTCTCAGATCGCTAGATTGTTTAGGACACGGGGGTCCAATTTGGCTAGGCTGCTGTGTGGTTGCTGGGAGTTCTGAAAAGAGAAAAATGCCAATTAGGTACATCAACTTGTCCGAAGTGAGAGTATTGGTCACGAAGTAGCAAAATACGAACTGTGGGTCACGAAGTTGCCCCACACGAGTGTTTTGGTCACTCCATCACGGTGAACGTTAGTTTGCTGACATGACTGACTGCTTTTTACGAATTAGTCCTTGAAAATTATGTCCAGTGCTCACGGATGCACGAAGCTAATCTGTTTGATAAAATGCCTACACCCATTAGAAGAAACTGATGAGAAGAAACAAATTTTCAAGGGATAATTCGTAAAAAACAGCTGTCATGTCAGCAAACTAACGTCCACCTTGACGGAGTGACCAGAACGCTCGTGGGACAACTTCGTGACCCGTATTTCGTGTTTTGCAACTTTATGACCAATGCTCTCATTCCGAGTAAGTTGATGTATCAAATTAGCGTTTTTCTCTTCTGAAAATGTCCAGAAGCATAAGACAACCTCCGCAGCAACATGAACTTTCAGTCCTTCCTAAGAGCATAAAAATGTTGTGGACTATACACAACGACCTGGGCGGAGGATTAATTGATCCCTACCGCCGTGGCATGTTGTAGCCATACTCATGTAGCAGCATGTCTCCCAATTTCTTTTACGCATCAAGGACTTAGGAGTACCTGTTACCACATTATCAATTCCACGGTGATTATCTTTTGTTGTTTTTACATCTCTTTTTTACCAATGGACTTTTAGTCACTTTCCCCAGATGGCCACTAGTAGAAAAGGGCAGATCAGTCCCGATTCTTAACTGCCTTTAGTCTCGGTTGTGCAACCAGGACTGCGCAATCAGGACTAAAGCCCTTCCACATGGCTGCGGTCGGTGTTGGAGCTGGAGGACACTTTAGTCCTGGTTGGCAACACCAACCGAGACTAAAGGTGCGGCTAATTTTTTTAATTTTTTGGAAAACAAGTTTCGGTTTTTTTAATTGCACCGCTTTAGATTTTTGAATTGTTTGACAGTTTAATCTCAAATCACATCTATTCTCATGTCAACGTGCATATTTATTGTCAAACATTTCGGTCGGTCACCCATCCTCACAATGCTCCACCCTCAGCACGCTTAACTTTTGATTTCCTTCCAAATTAGCTTCCAAGATTGCGCTCATAATTAACTTTCTAATAATAGTATGCTATTAATTCTATTAATCTTAGACTTTGATAACACATGATTTTATTTTTTGAATTATAAATAATTTTAGAAAATAAGCAACAATGATTAAGTAATAATAAGCAATAATGAATTCCAAATGATCTTTATTCATAATTCAGTTATTAATTTAAAAACTCATCATTTTCAAAAAAAAATCTTCAAAAACTAAAAAATCAAAAATTCCAAAATAATATAAAAACTTAAAAATAAACAAAATAAGAAATTTCAAAAATCAAAATAAACAACAAAAGAAATTTCAAAATTTAAAATATCATTTTTCACATTTTTTCCTGGCAAAACCTATAATCTTCCCGATTTCATATTTCCCTTTGGAATTTTTAAAATTTGTTATTTGTGGAAACGGTACTAGGTGGTTGAAATCGGATGTAACTTTTCGTGTATATACTTTTTCATATATTACACAATTCTTTTTGAGTTCGTATGCAAAAGTTACAGTCGTTTTAATTCGGAACAACCTTTTTTTGCAAAAAAAAAATTTAATTTTTTTTAATTTTCTCTAAAAGTTGGTTGTGTGAGGTATAGGCATGTCAAAGGATTTTGAAATTTGAAGTTTTTATCATTTTTTCAGACGTTGTTTTTTGCACACGGGGGTGGGGTAGGCATGAGAGTAAAAATATACATTTACCTTTAGTTCGGGTTGGTGTCTCCCGTTCGAACCGGGACTGATGCTGGCCCTGCCCCGTGTGGCACATGTGAGCATTAGTTCCGGTTCGTAACGCGATCGGGATTGATGCTCCGGGCAGCTCCGAACGGAAGCCCAGGGTGGAGAGGTTGCGTGTCTGGCTTAGCGGCGGCAGCTAGCGTTGCAGCGGTGGTGGCATCTTCTCTAGGTTGCCTGGGCAGCGAGGTAAGGCGGCGGGTGATGCTGGTGCGCGCTTCTTCGGGTGGCAGCTCATGGTCCACTGGTCCTTATCTAGAGACCTTGAGATGGTGGCGGCAGTCCTCCGTTGGGTTGCTTTGGCGACCCTTGGGTGACATGGATGATATACCGAGCAAAAGCTCTGTGGCGGCAACGACAACTACGAGTGTCGTATCCCTCGTAGGGGTGCTATTGTGAGTCTCCTCTTCATGCCAGGTTCCAGGTGAAAACCCAAGTCTGACTCTTTGGACTCATCGGTGGTGGCGCATTGCTTCGCTACCCTCTAGGGGCGTTGTCTGGGAGCTTAGGTTTCCATTAGTACCATCTTCACGAATGCTTTGAACCTAACATGAAGCTTCTTTGACTACACCGTATGATGACCTCACACTAGTAGAGCAGCCTATTATTGACATTGCCAAGTTGACTTCGGTAGCATATATCCGCCACACTACTAACTCGTTGTTGCTGGTAAGTAGTATCGGTAGCATGGCTTGTGGAGTGTCAGGGCCATGCCGCTGGTAGAAAAAAAACTAATAAAAAAAGCATTGTTTAAAAAATCGCCCGAATCAGTGATTAATAGGCCGATTAATCGCTACTAGAGACCTAACCGTGTCGATTACCACTAATTGGTCATGTTAATCCTTTAGAATGACTAATAGCTCTGATAGACCGATTACTAGGTATATTTCGATTAACTACCAAACTTGGTCAAAAAGTTGCAAAAGTTTCAACGAATATCGCATGTCTATAGGAGGAGGATAGTCGGAATGAGGGTACACACTGTTAGCTGGTGGATCCTGAGTCGCTCGTGACCTTAAAGATTAAGTCAAGAGGAAAAGTGTACATCTTTTAATGGGCTTTTCGGCTCAAGAGAAGTAGGGCCGGGCATATCGAGGCACATATACTATTTTTTCTTATATACACGTGTTTTAGGTGCTAATTTGTGTAGGTTGCACCGATTAATAGTCGACCGATTAAATCATTTAATCATCCAAATTTCGATTAGTTGCTACTCCCAAGCCGACCGAGTAGTTAACGATTACCGATTTCCTTGGCATTGAAAAAAAGTCATGTGGCCCCTATTGATATTTCTTGGAATTTTAACGGCGAATTGAAATTCAAACATATCTTAAAACAATTAAAATAAGAAATAAATTCCATTCAAATTTAGGATATATTCCATCGATTATAATGAAATTAAAAACCTAATCTAAATCCAGATCTATCCATCAATGTTGTTGAACATGCTATAGTTTAGGGATCCATCGCCCTTCCATTGCTAGAGAAACCGGAGAGGTCGTTGTAGTCACCGCCATCACTAGGGAAGCAGGATAAGAAGCCATCATCGCCATTGCCGCTGTCATCCTTGCCGGGGTCGATGGTGATGATCATGAAGTCCTCCCCCGACCACCTGTCGACACTCTTAGGCATCATCGGTTGGACGGTGTTCACCTAAGCAATTACCGCAGCGGTGAGGCCATTCCAGTTGTTGATGTTAAGGTGACACAGTGGCGAAGGGATGTGGTTCTCCATGAGCTAAGCTGGTTGTTGCTGATGCGGAGGCGATTGTGGCGTTTGAAGGGGATTCTCCTCCTTGGGTTGACGGAGGAAAAGCTTGGCCTCCAAGTGGTTGCATTGTGGTGTGGGTGGCGGTTCTTGCACCACTTTTAGCTCCTCCTTATTGGGACGGTGGAAAAAGGATTTTTGTGGCGGATGTGGTGGCAATGGTTTCTAGTTTGTTAGAACCTTAGGATCATCTATCTCAAGGATTGAGCCATGATGGGCTGGGTTCCTGCACCAAAACAGGGTTATTGCAGTACCTATAGCAGCAAATATTTAAAGAGTTTGTCCCGATGGGAGCTCAGCGAACACGACCCTCGCAGCTGCATTGTCAATACGACCACGTTCGCACCCAAACCGTGGTTTGGAAATAGCCTATTCTATAAGTTGCTAGGATAAATGAATTTAAGATGTTTTGTAATAACTACTACTAGGACTGGAAGAAAACTAGAACAAAAGTAAAACTGAAAAGCGGTGAATGCAATAAGATGAAATATTAATGCTATGATTCCTCAAGTAATGTTGTGTATACCGGTGTGCATGATAAGTGCTTATGGAATAGCTGTTAACTATAATTGTGACGGTCCCTCATATACCGTTATCTCCCAGCGTTGATAAGTGGCAACTAGACAACTCAATTGTCCACACCCTCTTCAGACATGGGTCATCTCGTAAGAGAATAGTGTATTAAGGTAACAAGACCAATCAAGGTAAACCAGAGCAAAGGCGTTAAGTTCTATGGACAACCGTACTCCTAAGAAAGTGTGCTAGTCACAAGATATCCCATATGTCACTTTGGGGTCAAGCAATTAGCAACACTATACCTATCTATATCATGAGTGATCTTGAGGAAATTGAATCTTAATGGGCGGTGCATCCTAAGATGCTATTGCCTCCGCAAATCACTTATAGCAAATAACCTATTAGTTCTACCCACGGACTTGTCAAGCCCATGGAATGAGTAGATACTAATGATAAGTTTTGTGACACTCCGTGAATCCCTAGTAAATTCCTCAACAATGGATTGGACACGTCTCCAATCTCTAGAATAATATCATGAATAGAACAATGTAAATAAAAAGCACAAAGATATTAATTAACAAGAACACACCATACTTCAATTACTCAAATCATAATAACATTAATAAAAGGGGGTTCAATACATGTTACAACCCATCACAGAGATCATGATGGGGAAGGATGAAGGAGTAGCGGCGATGGAGATGGTGATGACGGCGCGGTGATGGTGGCATGGCGTGGTGATGGCGGCATCCTCCTTCTCCTCCTCTTCTTGCTTGGATGGCTTGATGGTGTTGATGGAGATCTAGATCTTGGTAGAGCTGTAGAGGCTATGGAGACGGCATGGCGACAGGGCGCCTCCACGGAGGCGGTAGATGGGATCTAGATCTTGTATATGGTGTATTGTGGCTTCCTCCTCTCTTCCCTCCTTTATATAGGCCTTGGGGTGCCCTAGGGTTCCCTCAATACCATCATATGACTTAGGGAAGGTTCTGGAGTTTTTCTGGGGCAAAATCCCATCCTTTACGACCCTTTTTATAACTATACAGGCGCAACTATACGACCGGAATTATTGCTCAGGTCGTATAGTTGCTCGTTAAACTATTTGTTCTCTTTAGTATTTTGGTCACCATTTCTTCATACAAACTCCGTTTTGGGCGTTCTTCGGCTCGTTGAGTTCGTATCATCGAGGGATACAACCCTGTGGTCTTGGATCTTTATTTTGATAAGTTGGAAATTTTCACTTTTCCAACACCTCAAATGGCTAAGTCTGGTCCCTGCAGCTCCTCCATACTATGCTCTCTTTATTTTTTTGCCTTTGTTTTATCCATAATAATCATCAACACCTACACACATATCAAAGACAAGGAAGAGGGATAAAATTCGACCTAAACTACTAAATGTCCAAAGCTCATATTGAATTTAATAAAAACAAGTAATCATGCATATTAGGCATAACAATAGTTAGATGGAGCATGATATGATAGGAACATGACACAATTTATATTGCTAAAAAGTGTTGTATATCACAGCCATCAAGCCAAATAAAAGGAGGACCATGAGTATGTACTGTGATCTAGAGGTCCAGGCATGGCCTCCACTTACTCCACTTAGACTGAATCTTGATCTGGAGTTGTGAATGGATCCTCCTGGTGTTGTGAGTGCTAGGCTTGATCAGTGAGAAGGGGAGGGAGAGCGGGAGCCACCATGAGAGTGATATGGTCTCAAACCCTAGAGCCCCTTTTATAGCACTTCCACCAGGGGAACCTACACCTCTAAATGGACGGTGAGGAAGCCCCTGATCAGGGCATGTAATGGTTGTAATTAACAACCCCTTAATTGACCCTAATTTAACTTAAGTTGATCAAAAAACCTGTAGATCACTTATATCTAACATTCCCACCTTGATCGAAAGAATAAACTTATAAGCCCAATCTCAACAAAATGTTATACGAGGCAATATGATTACAATGGTCATTCAGTACCATAGAACCCAGCTAATACAATACACCGCTTTATCTCAAAATAGAGCTTATTTAATTCACGAGCTCCACACACCTATACTTATTACAAACTTATGAGCTCATATCTTAGTTGAAACTTATACAGAGACAAGAAATTACAATGGTTAGTTATGTACCATTGAACTAATTGACTACAATACATCATTCCATCGAAGAGAAGAAACCCTTCTTAGGCTTATGGGGATATGGTGTCATAACGGTCCCAATTCCAGGATCAAAATCGTTATGCTAATCCCATGCTAGAAACATGCTCTTTGAACATACTAGGTGGAATGCCTTTTGTGAGTGGATCCTCTAACATTGAGTTAGTTATTATATGCTTAATACTTATCTTCTGGTCCTAAATTTTATCTTTCACAACACGATACTTGATGTCAATGTGTTTGGCATCACCACTTGACGTTTTGTTGCTCGAGTATATCATTGCAGGTTGATTATCGCAGTAAAGAGTGAGTGACTTAGATATATTGTCAATCACCCTTAAACCTGGGATAAAATTCTTCAACCATACTGCCTGCCCGGTTGCCTCATAACATGCCACAAACTCTGCCTGCATTGTTGACGAGACAGTAACACTTTGCTTAGTGCTTTTCCAAGAAATTGCTCCTTCTACAAGGTGAATATATAATCTGACGTGGATTTCTTAGTGTCCATGCACCTCGCAAAATCAGCATTTGAATAACCCACCACCTAGAGGTTATCAGTTCTCTGATATGTGAGCATGAGACCTTTAGTGCCTTGCAAATGACGCAGGGCTTTATTAGCAGACTTCCAATGATACAACCCTCGATTAGACTGATATCTTCTAAGTATCTCAGTTATGAATGCTAAATCAGGGTGAGTGCACACTTGTGCATACATCATACTTCCAATAATTCAATCATAAGGAACTGACTTCATCAGTGTAGATTCATAAACATTACTTGGGCACTAGAAAGTCCCAAACTTGTCGGCCTTGACAATAGGAGCAGATGAGGCTGAGAACATATGCATATTATACTTTTTAGTACGTTCTCAATATACAGTCTTTGTGATAGCCCCAAGATTCCTCTAGATCTATCTCGGTGAATTTGGATCCCTAAGACATAAGCAGCTTCACTGAGATCTTTCATATCAAACTTTGCAGAGAGAAACCTTTTAGTTTCCAGCAACATATTATTATCACTATTGGCTAAGAGTATGCCATCAACATACAATATCAGGAAGCCAAAGTTTCTCCCCTTGAACTTCAAATAAATGCAATTATCCACTTCATTTTCTTTGAAACCAAAATTCTTTATGACTTGATCAAACGTGAAGCACCATTGCCATGAGGCTTGATTTAATACATAAATAGATTTCTTAAGACGGCATCCTAAATATTACTTTCCTTCCATAACAAAACCTTCATGTTGAGCCACTAAACATCCTCATGTAAGTCACCATTCAGAAATGCCATTTTGACATCCATCTGATGCAATTCCAGATCATAATGAGCCATGAGTGCTATAATAATTCTAAACGGGTCCTTAGAAGCGACATGTGAAAAACTCTCATTGTAAACAATACCTTCTCTTTGAGTGAAACCCTTAGCCATAATCCTTGCTTTGAACCTTTCAGTATCACCCTTGGACTCACGTTTGGTCTTATAGACACATCTACTGCCCACGATTTTGGATCCTTTAGGAATTTCTACTAAGTCCCATACATCATTAATGCTCATGGATTTTATTTCACATTTCATAGCATCAAGCCATCATTGAAATAAATGATCACTTTGTGTGGTCCTTAAATGAGGTGGGATTATCATCCAACATCGACTCATTCATATCCTCACTCATATAAGTGACATAATCATCAGGAATAAGAGACTCTCTAGCCCGCTTTGACCTTCTTAGAGGTTCATTATTTGGTACATCAACCACAACTTCCGGATGCTGATCATCTTTCATAGAAGTATTATTAGGTATGGACTCTGAAGGAGTTACACATATCTCAGCAGGTGTAGCATTAGCAGTCCTCTCAACAGGAGGTGTAACCTTCACATGAACATGAAACACTGGCTCTTGGATCATAGGTACCAGGACATATTCCCTCTTCTCCTCCAAGGCTATTCCCTAGGAGTCATGCTCCCCCTCATCATATCACTTTCCAACAACAGAGTGTGTCCTATTTTAACAAACTTAGTGAATTGCTTTGGACAATAGAAACAATATGCCTTAGATTTATCAAGATAACCAATAAAATGATAGCCGACTGTCTTGGGGTCTAACTTTCCCATAACTGGATTGGAAACTATTGCCTCAGCAGGGAAGCCCTACACATGCAAATAACTCACGGTTGGTTTTCTCCCTGTCCATAATTCATACAACGTTTTTGGAACCGATTTGCTGGAGGCCTTATTAAGAATATGTGCAGCTGTATTTAGAGATTCTATCCATAAACCAAGCGGCAAATTGGACTGACTTAACATACTTCATACCATGTCCATAAGAGTACGATTCCGCCTTTCAACAATTTCATTTTGCTAAGGTTCACCCGGTGCTGAATATGGGGCTACAATACTATTTTCCTGTAGGAACTTAGCAAAAGGTTCAGAAAATTTGCCATAAGATTTTTTCCCATAGTACTCACCACCACGATCATACCTTACACCTTTGATATTTTGTCTAGCTTGATTCTCAACTTCAACTTTAAATATTTTGAACTTTTCTAATATCTAAGATCTTTCTCTGATAGGATAGATGTATCCATAGCGGGAGAAGTCATCGATGATTGTTTTGAAAGAATCAGAACCATCCAATGATTTCACATTAACCAGACCACATATATCCACATGAACAATTTATAAAACTCATGTGCTTCGATTTGCACCTTTTTTGATTCTATTAGCATATTTCGCTTTGATGCAAACAATATAATGATCTAGATCCGCATCTGAGAAATCTAAAGGATGAAAGATTTGCTCCATAATGAGATTCTCACCATCGAAATATGCCCAAACGGTAGTGTCATAATTTCGAACAAGTCTCATCATTATCGTGCTTACGCTTGGCACTAACATTCATATTAGAAGAGGGGTCAACTTCATTTATGGAATCACTTAGGAAAACAAGATAAAGTTTATCTTATCGTAAGGCAAGACCAATATTATTATTGTCAAACATAATTATACATCTTTTATTCCCAAAGTCATAGTGAAAACCATCACCATCTAAGTATGATACAGACACAAGGTTTCGTCTCATAGAGGGTACATAAAGTACATTACGTAAACGAAGCGTAAAGACACTATGGAGTATAAGTGTGAACTCTCCAATAGCCTTAGCCACAGCTTCTACACCATTAGCAACTCTAATGGTTCTTTCCCCTCTTCTTAGGGTCCTCTTCGTATCAAATTCATGTAGGGAATTTGCAACATGATTTGTTACACCTGATTCAACCGACCATGTATTGGTGGCATAATTAATATAAAGGGATTCATCAATAAAGGTTATAACATCACTACCTTTATTATTGAGCCATTTCATGAACCCAATACAATCCCTTTGAATGTGTCCGCTTTTTCTACAAAAGTGACATCCATTAGGATCTTTACCATCAACATTAAGGATTCTAGCTGCATTAGGAGCTCTATCAGGATTCTTTTGTTAAGAGAACTTAGAATATTGCCCATTATCTTTAAATTAAGCAGGCTTAGGCTTCATAAACTTTTGGTTTTTATTCTTCTGAGAGTGCTTAAACTAATTGACATGGTCAACCTGTCTAGCCTTAAGCCTTTCCTCCACTTGTACAAACCTAGCCATCATTTCATCCATGCCCCACTTAGAATCCATCACATTGTAATTGATGGTGAACGGAGAGAACTCCATGGGCAAGGATGACATAATAAAATAGACAAGGAAACCTTCAAATATTTCCATTATCTTAAGTTCAGTGGCCATGCTAATCTTCCTCGTGATATGCTCTCTCAAACTCCCAGTTAGATCATACCTTTTATCAATAAGCCTTCTAATGAGAGTTGTTGCATAAATTTTGGATGGTCCCTTAAATTGGTCCTCAATCTTTCCATGGTAACCCTTGGCAGTCTGAGAGTTTGGAAAAATCCCCTCATACTTTGAGTGATGGAGCACTTAATGATCATGAAGAACTTACGATTTAAGTCCTCCCACTTAGTTTTCTCATCATCATAAACCCTTTTTAGGGCATCATAATTTTCATCACCTTCAACATGTGCTATAGGAGGATCCTTCAGGAGGGCAATATTCAACAAAGCTAACGTGATCTCAAGCTTATCCTTCCATGTGCCAAAATTGCTACCAGTCAACTATTATATGCCACTAATAATTCTGACAATTTGAGAGGCATTATATGCTACAGAAAAAATAGATGCTTTAAGTAAGTATCGCCATTTAATACTCCTTTTATCAATGTAGTCTATATCAGCTTTGGCCAGAAATAGACATGCTTAATGTTGTGGTCAAAACATCCGCTAATCAGCTTTTGTCAGAACGACAGATATAATTCACACTTAATTGAATCCTCACATATATAGAATTCTTTCATCAATCTGGTACACATCAGCTTTGGCCAGAAGTGAACCAGACCAATAAAATTTCATGGTCAAAATACCCATCAATCAGCTTTGGCCAGAATGATAAACATATGCCATGCTTAATTTGAGGATTTACAAACTTTATTTTGCAGCAAAATATTATTATCAAAATTAATTGATGATATCGTAAAAGAATAAACTTAGCATAATAAAAAACATTAAAACTACATAGAGATGACACATAATTGCATGACAAAAGAATAAAATGTCACACAACTACGTTCCATAATTGACATAATAAAATATGCCAAATATTTATCCACAAAACATATTTTTATTAGTCCCAATATTTATGAAATCAATTAGAAAAACTTAAGCGTATTCATAATATGGGCTCAAAAGTATTTGGGCCCAACGATTATTTTTCTTGGTCAAATTTCATTCCCAGACAGGCCAAAACCAGCCCAGTCCGCCCCCAGGTTCCCTAGAGCGGCCCACCTAGCCTATTAAGCAGCCGAAGGATGGCGCGCCCGATTGGATAGAGACCGACCTGCAGTGAATGCCCCCAACCCTAACCCCCATTCGCCCTTCCCATCCTCTGTCTCCCGACGCGATGTGACGGACGCGGCCCGGCGGAGCCGCTGCAGCGGAACAAGAGGACGACATCGATGTCGGCCAGGCCCCCTCACCGGAGCTACGTGCGGCTTTGGCTAGCACGCACCTCTATCGAGCGGCTCTAGACGACACACTTCTGCGTGGAGATAGTGGTGACGAGATGGTGGTGACGCCATGCCATATCCAGCACATTGGCAAACTTCCAACAGCAACAAGTGCACGAGAGGCTGATCCACCACCCGGCGCATCCGATGGTGAGAGCGCTAGGGTGCGAGCCCGAGCAGGTCTACCCAACTCAGGTGGTGAACCCGACGCCACCGTGGCTAATGATGACAGCAGGATCTTGTGGTAAGTGCCAACTACCTCTTAATCTTATGAATTTAGGGTTAAGGTTGCTCAATTTAGGAATTAGGGTTAGGGTTCTTAGCAAAATTGGGGAATTAGGGTTAGTGTTCTAAGAATTAATGAACTAGGGTTAGGGTTCATCAATTTAGGATTAAGGGTTAGGGTTCTTAGGAAAATTGGGGAATTAGGGTTCTAGGAATTGATGAACTAGGGTTACGGTTCATCAGTAAATTGGGGATTTCGATTAGAGTTTGCCTAAGAACTTAAATCCCCACATTAGAATTGCATAATTGCAACCCTAGGTCCTGTTCTATCTTAATTAAGGCTCAAACTTAGTGAATTTAGGGCTAAATCATCAACTTTATGCATTTATGAAGCAAGAACTTGATCAAAGAACATAGCTCCAGCAACAGAACCTTGATCTTAATCTTGAACTTAGTCACAACATAAAAACTTGAAAAACCAAGAAGAACAGGCTCACTTGAACATGATAAGGGTCGTCTTAGTGGTTGATGGCCTCCCGTCGTTGTGATGCTAGTACATCCAGCCAGAGATCGTTGTGGAAGGCGTAGAGTCGGCCCTTTCCATATCGGTGAGCACGACACGGCGATGGGCATTGAGCAGCTCATTCCGCCATCCTCTCGACGGAGGCTGCACGACATCCCCCCCTCCTCCGCGGCACACGGTCGCTTTTCCACGCTCCAGTCTATGGGTCGGTGCCACTTAGCCGCAACGTGTCAACCGTGCTGACGCGCTTTTCTATCGTAACAACACCCGCGTACAATATTTTCACCTCTTGTTTGGGCTCGCTCACCTCTCCTTTGTCGTTTCTTTAAACTAATGAGGCCCTACGGGTTCAATTCCACTTGAGCATGCAGTTTCTTTTTTAAAGATATACTTATTTCACAGCAACACTTGCTGAATGCCTTTTACTGCCATTGCAACTTACCTGTTCTGTCGCCATGGGCCATGGCCATCCATCGATCTGTTGTTGTCACAGAGATGCAGATGCAGATGCAGACGAAGAAAGTCGTCTCCATTGTACTGGAGTGTAGTACTGTGGATGCTGACAAAGTCGATGTGAGAACTATGTACCGATGGAACTTTCAGAACTCGCTTTAACAGCTATGTCGACAGGAGCCAAGTGAGTAAGAAACTCGTAGTACGAGTCGCGTTGCATGTACACCGACACATCGTAGTACCGATTGCTCCGATCGAGCGGCAAAAGTGCAAAAGTATCCCTCGTAAAGGCATACAGCATGGCACGACACTTTTTATTAAGTCCCTTCGATCCGGCGCCAAAGCGTGCCAGAAATAATTGGTGTTGTTGCTCGATGCGATAGATGGTGCAAGAGGAGGAACGTTGGTCGTCTTACTCGTCTCTGCGCACGCGCCACACGCACAGACACAGACGTGTATATATGTGCGAGTTATGTATGGAATGTGGGACTCACGAGAAGCGATGAATAAGGAACTAAGCAAGGCAGGATGGTAGGCTGTGTTAGGTCCGGCCAGACCCTCAGAGCTAAATTTGGGGTTGACAAAATGACTGCAGCTAGCTAGCTTGTCCGTGACTCCGTGTTATGGCCGGCGCACCGTTCAGAGAACATCAGGCCCGATGGAAACTGCCGATTTCGGCCGCCCTGGAGGTCTCGGCAACTTGTAGAAAGTGGCACCGACAAGTGTCGATAAACAAAGAACTATGAAAACGTCAGGTACGCCACAGTTGGCTTGCATGCGATTGCGCGTCATCTCGTGGCTGAACGAACGACTGAAGGTGCCCATCCATCCACAGCGCTGCTTGTGCGGATAGATGCATGCATGAACTCAGCCACAGTGGGTGGTTACATTTTCCACGCTGTTAATTAATCAAGTGTACTCTCCTGTGCCAGGTTCAGGGTGAACTCAGCAACGGTCGTGCTCGCACGGCAGGTGGCGACGTACACGTATATGTCCTCCATTGAAAAAAGGGCATGCAATGCAATTACATGCATCATCGTGGTACTCCCTCCGATCCAAATTAATTGACTTGGATTTATTTAGATTCAAATGTATCTAGTACTACAATATGTCTAAATACATCCGAATCTAGACAAATCCGAGTCAATTAATTTAAATTGGAGGGAGTAATTTCATCGACCCGGCTTTCGGGCAGCAGCGCCAAAAAAAAGCCTTGGATCGATGGCACTGCTGCAACATGCATATCTTCTGAGAAGTCGCCGACCTTGTCCATATCATATCGAGCTTTGTGTTTTTACTAGTACTAGTACGTGCGGAGTACTCTAGTACAATGCCCACAGAGGCAGTAAAACAGCAAAGTCGGAAAAAACTCGCATTATTCCGGGGCGACTTGGCCATGCCGACATGGCCGTTTGAGGCCTTTTGCCTATACACTGTTTTTTTTTGTTGTTGCGAAATTGCCTATACATTGTTGTGGGCGGGCTCGTGGCATTCATACTCTTACGTTTTCCCTTTAACTGATGGACCTTTGCCTCCTTTAAGAAAAAATATATATGCCCAACATCTTAACTTTGTTGTGTGCATTGCCTTGATCGACGAAACAAATTTAGGGAGGTGCTATTCTCCGCTTTTATAACGAAGTACTGCATTTTCTATTTTTTTTATAATACTCCCTCTTATCCATATTAGTTGAATTGGATTTTTCTAAATTCCGATGTATCTAGTACTAAAACATGTCTAGATATATCTAAATCTAGACAAATTTGAGTCAACTAATATGGGTCGAAGGGAGTAATAAAATTGTTGAAAATTTTAAAAGTTCACATTCAAAAAATGTTTAAATTTGCTAATTGTTCAGATTTTAAATCTATTCAAATAAAAAGTTGTTTATATTCAAAAATTGTTCAAATTTGAAAAAAAATCCAATTCAAAATTTGTTCAAAAAAATATTCATATATAAAATTCGTTCAAAATATTTAAATGTCCATCTTTAAGAAAAAAAAGGAAAACCAACGGAAAGCTAGAAAAACCGAACCTATAAAAAGAAGCATGAGGAAAAAAAAATAAAAACGAGCTGGAAAATCCACCAGGAAAAACAAAACACTAACACGCACAGTGACTAATGGCTTGGCCCAACCCGTAGAAACACTCAGGTCTGCGTTACAAACGCGGAGAATACCAATTGCCACAAATTTAGGGCAATTCCTATTTGCTGTGCAACGCTTGCATTTAATGTGCTTTGCTCATGCGGACGCTTTTGTTTGCCTGGCCCATTTAACGATTTTTTTCATGTTTTCTTTTCTCTTTTATTTTTTGCTTTATTTTTTTATTTTCTATTTTTTTACTTTAGCTTTTATATTTTAGATTTTAAAAATGTATGACTTTAAAAGATTTTTAGATTTTAAAAATATTGTTTTGAAAAGTTCATTTGAAAAAAATATTCAGATATGAAGATTTCATATCTTGAAATTCTTTACATTTTTAGAACTCTTCGAACTAAAAATGATAAAATTTGAAAAATATTTGCATATTGAAAATGTTCAAATTCGAATATTTTTAGAAATTTCCAAATTTTAATATATATTCATCGTTCAAAAATATTTAGGTTTTGAAAAACTAAAAGCAATTAAATAGAAAAATAGAAAAAAATTAAAATATACTCCCTCCATCCTAAAATAAACGACTTTCATTGTCTAGATTCGGATATATCTAACACTAAACCAAATCTAGATACATGCGAATCTAGGCAAATTTAAGTTAGTTATTTTAGGACGGAGGTAGTACCTATCATTGAACAGTATTAGGTGCACTACTAGTGCATGCAGCGAGCGGTGTATAGACACTCCCAAAATTGAGCTATATACACTTTTAGTCCCACATCTTGCAGGGTGTGAACGTTTTAGTCCCACATCTTGCAAAGTGATCAACACTAGTCCCGCAACTTGTATCCTGAAAGCATTTTAGTCCAATTTAATCGAATTTCGTTGAGTTTGACCAATTTTGACCAAATTCGTTGACCTATGACACGATCTTTTTAAATGATCCCTGTGTATTTTTTCTATGACACATGTGTCCTCGGTGCTAACCAGCATGTGGGTCCATCTGTGAGTAGACGTACAAAATAGATAAAAATCTAGCAGGGATCAAACTTGTGACCTTTGCGCTGCTACTCACCTCCACAAGCCACTACGTTGAATGATGATAATTATTGATCAATAGGACGGTACTATTTTTATACTATAAGCGCACGCACACGTAAAAATGTTTACTTGCACTCTTAGCATAATCTTATGCGTCATAATGTGTGGAGGCCTTTATTTTGAAACTTGGGCTATGTGGAGGCTTTATTTTGAAATTTTAAAAAATGCAATTCAAAGTATCAAAAACACCTTTAAATATACGAACACATGGACAATGATATAAGATTTTAGTGTGTAAAATTTAAGCCTGGATTGATTTGTATTGGGGCTACACACAAAAAAAATCTAACAAGATTTGAAGGTGCACCCTTTACTCTAATTTTGTCTTTTCTATAGAGCCTAGAACATAAATTACTTTAGATTAAAAATTAGTATTTCTTCTATTCCTCCGATCCAAATTAATGTTCTCGGATTTATCTAGATTCAGATGTATCTACTACTAAAACATGACTACATACATTCGAATCTAGATAAAGATAAAAACATTAATATGGATCAGAGGAGTATAAATTTTCCAACGTTAGAACATGTATTTTTGAATGTCCAAGATAAGGTTTACATGTAGCCTGGATATACACACTCAATCAATAAAAGCTTCACTTCACTCGTATGTGTGTGCTTCATGTCCGTGTGAGGCTGTGAGGCAGTCAAAGCCAGCTAGCCTGTTGCGCGACAGGTATGTAACTCGTGTGTACTAGGAGGCGAGCACAACACGTCACCGTGTAGACGAGTAAGCCTGAAATTAATTATAAGAACGTTGCGTTCTTCTACTTAACAAATGTCTGCGTGCGCTGTATTGGCAGACATCTACTAAATCAACAGCGCAGGTCGTGAGTTCGACTCTTGCCACTGCATCTACTATAACAAAATAGGCTGTATTCGTGATCAGCTAAGTTCTGTCCCCTAGCAAAATAACTAGGGTTTCTCTGTCCTCCGGCGGCGCCGTGGTGCCCTCGGAATTTGGTATGCATGCGTGGATCTGATCATTGACGCCTTTCGCTTCGACTGCGCTGACCGGTGTCGTCTCCCCGCGTGGGTCATGCACTCCAGTAATGGCGGAGGAAGGAGATTCGAGTAAGGCCACTGGAGAGATTAAAGACGCGGTGGATGAACTTCTGGAGAGATTGCGTCTGGAAGAAGATGAGGTGGATGATTTCATCTGAGAAGAGGAAGCTGAGGAACCAGAAATTAAGGCGAAGTGGCTGGCAATAGCTAGGGTTCATACGTCTAAACTAGGGTTTAACCAGAGTGCCATGTTTGCAGATATGAGATCCGCATGGAACCCAGCGTGTGACGTGGTGTGGAGAAGAGTGGACAACAACTTATTCACCGTACAATTCAACTGCCTAGCGGACTAGAATAAGGCCATGAATCAAGGACCATGGCTATTTAGGGATCATGCATTGATTATTGAAGAGTATGATGGATTACAAACCCTCGATCAGTTAAGCTGGATAGGGTTATGGTATGGGTTCAAGTTCATAAACTGCCTGATAATTATCTGAAGGAACAAGTGATCAAAGGGATGTGTCGTAATGTCGGAGAAATTAAGGAGGTGCAAATTAAGTTGCCGGCGGGTTATATTGGTAGTTTTGTTCGTATAAAAGTGAAGTTGGATGTAAACAAAAAACTTAGTAGATTCGTGTCAATCACAAAAGATGGGAGGAAGGATTTCTACCAGTTGAAGTTTGAAAAACTATCGGATTTCTATGGGTACTGTGGATTTATTGGACATTGGTATGAGGAATGTGGGACAGGCGAACATGATCCGGGAAAACTAGAGTGGGGTGACTTCATTCTGGCAGATGGAGGAAGAGGTCGAGGTAGAGGACGTGGAAGAAGCGGTGGCAGAGGTAGAGGAGAAAGTGAAAGAGACCCGAAGCCATGGGGCCGAGGGAGAGGTAGAAGCTCGTACCCGATGGGGGATTTCAGTGATGAAGACTTGACTAATGGAAGCAACAAGCTGGATATGATGGAAAATAGGGTACAACTCCACAATCGATCTATTAGAAAGAGACTAGCCATAGACTCTTCCCATGATGGAGGAGAGACAGGTGCAAATTTAGTTCTGAAAGAGGGTGACAATCAATCTTCAATAGTGGCAAACCTTGTGGGACAGTTGGAAGAGGGAGTGGCTGCGAGAAAGGACACTTGTGCTACCCCCAGAAAAATGCAAACAAGAAGAAGATGAGAAAGGATGGTGATGAGTTACACAGACGACATGACAATCGATGGATCGGCAGCCTCCCTCGAGGAGGACCGCCGGGAACAATGAAACTCCTAGGTTTAAACTGCCGGGATCTTTAGGGGGCTCCGGCAGTAACAGCACTTCTAAAAATTCAGAAGCAAAGGGGGGCAGATATTTTGTTTCTATCTAAAACTCACCTAGAGGAGTGGCCTGCTGAATGTCTGCGTCGCAAGCTGCAGATGGATCATAAAATTGTTGTGAGAAGTGATGGGCGGAAATGTGGCTTATTGTTGCTCTGGAAGAAGGAGGTTGGAGTGGAACTCCATTATAAGATGGATAATTACATAGATGTTACTATTGGGAGAGGGCAGGAGAACATTTGGCGATTCACTGGCATGTATGGAGAACCAAAGTGGGCGGATAAGCATAAGACGTGGTCAAGAATTCGCGATCTTCATGCCCAAAGTACTATGTCGTGGCTGATCTTGGGGGATCTTAATGAAATCCTTTACCCGTTCGAAAAGGAAGGTGGAAACCCAAGACCACTGCGTTTTATGCAAGAGTTCAGAGATGTGCTTGTTGAGTGTAACTTAACGGACTTGGGCTATGTGGGGGATAAGTTCACCTGGCACGGGGGTTTAATCAGAGAACGGTTAGACAGAGCTTTGGTAAATGATGCGTGGAAAGATAAATTTTCTTTAGCTACTCTGGAACATCTTCCTTATAGTTGGTCTGACCACAGACCTCTACTTCTAAATTGTGATCCTACTCCTACTCAGGAATCTTTTGGGCCAAAAGTTCTGCGATTTGAAGCCCGTTGGTTGAAGGAGGCCCAGTTCAGAGATGTGGTGGAGGAGGCCTGGAATTCTAGCGAATGTTTAAACTCGGATCTGGCGGAAATATTATCTTCGGTACACTCAAAGCTTCATCATTGGGACCGATCAGTGTTACAGAAAATAAGTAGAAGGATCAAATCAGCACAAAAGGAATTGGAACGTATTGCTTGTGATGCTTTAACTCCAGAAAATGTTAATAAGCATAAGGACCTTGTTGCTGAAGTGGAGAAGTTATTAGAACAAGAAGATATTTTCTGGGCTCAACGCAGCCGGGTGAATTGGCTGAAGCTTGGGGATCGAAATACATCTTTTTTCATAACTTTGCTAATGCTAGGAGGCAGAGAAACAAAATAAAAAAGCTGAAAGATAGTCATGGTAATTGGTTGGAAGGCACGACATACCTAAACCATACGATTACCGATTATTTCTGGTCTTTTCTCAAAGGAAGTATATGATATTGACCCAAATATGCTAGATAAAGTGATGCCAAGAGTGACTGCTCAGATGAATTTGACCCTAACTGCTCCATTCACAGCGGAGGATGTTAGGAAAGCACTCTTCTCTATTGGGGACGTGAAAGCACCGGGATCAGATGGCCTACATGCAATTTTTTTCAAGAAGTGTTGGCATCTTCTTGGAGAAGTGCTAACAAAGGAGGTCTTGGATGCTATTAATAATAAAGCAATTCCATATGGATGGAACGACACAGTGATTGTTTTAATTCCTAAGGTGGAGACCCCGGAGTTAATTTCTCAATACAGACCAATCAGTCTGTGCAATGTTTTATATAAGGTAATATCTAAGATGATTGCCTTTCGTTTGAAACACATTCTTGATGAGGTTATATCTCCCGTTCAGAGTGCCTTTGTACCTGGGAGGATGATTACTGACAATATTCTGCTAGCTTATGAAAGTTTACATTACCTAAAAAATAAGAATAAGGGGAAGACAGGATATTGTGCAGTCAAGCTGGATATGCACAAAGCTTATGACCGTGTTGAATGGGGTTTCTTGGAGAGAATGTTGCAAAGATTGGGCTTCCATGCAGATTTTATTGGAATAATTATGGCGTGTGTCCAGTCAGTAAGATACAAGATTAGATACAATGACCAAGAAACAGAAGGTTTTACTCCTTCCAGAGGTCTGAGACAGGGGGATCCCCTTTCTCCCTACTTGTTCTTAATCTGTGCAGAGGGTTTATCGAGTTTATTGGCTCAACAAGAGGAGGTTCGTGGCATTGAAGGAGTGCGGGTGTGCAGAAATGCACCATCAGTTTCACATTTATTATTTGCTGATGATTCCCTGATCCTTATGAAGGCAAACTTAAGTAATGCAACCTCGTGGAAACAAGTGCTTGATACTTACTGTGCTAATTCGGGACAAATGGTTAGTGAAGCTAAATGCAGTATCTATTTTAGTCCCAATGTTGGTGTCCAAGAAAAAGCTGATGTCTGTCAAGAACTGAATATTACAACAGAAGCTTTATCTGATAGATACCTCGGGTTACCATCCATGATTGGTTTGGACAGAAGTGATAATTTCCTTTACCTTCTAGAAAGAGTAATTGAGAGACTAAAGGGGTGGAAGGAGAAGATGATGTCTATGGGGACAAAGGAAATTCTACTAAAAGCAGTGATCCAATCTATTCTAGTTTTTGCTATGGCTATCTTTAAAATTCCAAAGAAGGTATGTAAGGAGCTCACGGATGCAATGGCGGCTTTTTGGTGGGGAGACTCAGAAGAGCAAAGGAAGATGCACTGGTGTGCATGGTGGCGAATGTGCATACCAAAAAATGATGGAGGTATGGGCTTTAGAGACTTACATGCTTTTAATCTTGCAATGCTAGCAAAACAAACCTGGAGATTATTAAATAATCCTGAGTCACTGTGTGCGCAAGTGTTAAGGGCAAAATATTACCCAAATGGAAAATTGTTGAACTCTGGCCCAAAGAAAGGATCATCTTTTACTTGGCAAAGTATAATTGAAGGTATGCACACTTTCAAAAGAGAGCATATTTGGAGAGTAGGCAATGATAAAAGCATTAATATTTGGGAGGATCACTAGGTTCCTAGACTGGTTTCTAGGAAGATTGAAACTAAGAGAAGGAATGTGATCTATCGAACAATGGATGAACTGATATGCCCAATTACGGGTCAGTGGGATGAGGACATTATTCAAACTATTTTCAATCCTATGGAAGCAAGGTGTGTCCTCAAGATTCCCTTGAGTAACTCTCTGGATGATGATTTTGTGGCGTGGCATAAAACAAAGTCCTACAATTTTTCTGTACGATCGGCCTATTATACCGAATGGGAACATCAATATGGGAGTAAGATTAGACGTACAGATGGACAAGGAACTACTAATAAAAACCCAGTGTGGGAAATTCTCTGGAAATTGAATGTTCCGGCAAAGGTAAAGAATTTTGCTTGGAGAGCTCTGCATAGAATAATACCTGGTATGGGCGTGCTTGCAAGTAGACACCTGAAGGTCTCTGCGCAATGCCCAATTTGTATGCAAGGATGTGAGGATATCAAACATATTATCTTCACTTGTAAAAGGGCAAAGGAGGTTTGGAAAGCACTTGGTCTGGGTGACCTTATTAGAGAAGCAAACCTGATGGACTTTTCAGGATCAGTTGTGTTGGAAAACATCCTTCGAAGGCCAAGTGGGAAATCACCGGTTCTTGGACAACTAGGTTTAAAGGAGACGATCGTGGTGGCTGGATGGTACATATGGTGGCAGAGAAGACAAGCCGTTAGAGGGGAGGCAGTGGCCTCATCAACTATTTCCGCTTTTTCTATTAATGCTTTAACTCTGAATTTTGGTGCAGCAACATGAGTACCGAAACTGCATGAAGTGAAATGGCAAAAGCCTCCTCCTAGAACCTACAAACTTAATGTGGATGCTTCTTTCTTTCCTGGGAGAGAAGGAGTTGTAGCTGTAGTTGTGCGAAATTCAAAAGGAGAAGCGGTGGCTGGATCAGCGAAACCAATGAACAATCTTTCAGATGCAGCTACGGCAGAAACTTGTGCTCTAAAATTAGGACTGGAATTGGTGGAGAGAATTGGTTGTTCACCTGTTATTATAGAATAGGACAGTATGGATATTATAAAAGCTTGCAGCGGGGAAGTTGAAATTTGGTCTCCTTACACTCCAATCCTATCTGATTGTTTCCAATTGATCCACATGATGGGAAAGATTACCTTTTCCCATTGTCCCAGAGAGGCAAATAAAGCTGCTCACAATTTGGCTAGAAATAGTTTTCTTTCGAATATTAATTGTAACTAGAACGATGAGCCCCCTAGGTTTTTCATGCAAATCCTCCTGGATGATGTAAAACTTGTTTAATTGGCTGTAAATTTCTGACGCACTCTTTTTTCTTACCAGGGTACCTAAGAGGACTGGAAGGTTTTAATGAGGCGGCTTACATGCCTAATATATGTTTGGAGATTTCAAAAAAAAGACTCTTGCCACTGCATCTAGATATTTTATTATCTGATCACTGACACGTGGGCCTGCCTATCAGGTCGTACCCAAAGTCTCAACCGGTAGGGAGAAACACATAGGGATCATTTTACAAAAATTACGATGGCACATTTTGGCTCTAGAATTCGTTTCGACCTACAAGTGGACGAAATTGGTCAAAATCATAGAAATTCAAATGAATTGGACTAAAATACTCCCGGGTTACAAGTTATGGGACTAATATTGCTTATTTTGTAAGATATGAGACTAAAACGCTCTCACAGTACAAGTTGTGAGACTAAAAATATATATACCTCTCCAAAATTAGCCAGAGCAGGCACCATCCGATACTGCTGCTATTAGGTGTTACATATTCATAAGTCAAAAAAACAGGTGTTACATATTCATTAGACAGCGAAAGGTCCAGCCTTGCCTAGTTAGTGCAAGTGCGCGTTGGACTCACCATTGACTTGAAAAAATTCCCTAAAGAAGTTACTTCACACTTTTAAACCTGAGAATATCATTTACTCCATCCGTTTTAAAATATAAGATGTTTTAGCTTTGTGAAAGCATGTATCTAGACCACTTTTAGTGTGTAGGTTCACTTCAAATTCATATGACCCTACATATATACTAAATGGGATCTAAATACACTCATTTCACAAAGCTAAAACATCTTATATTTTAAAACGGAGGGAGTATCATACAACCACTTGGTAGCTATACAAATGAGAACAATACATAAAAATAAGATAAGCTATAGCATTTTTTGGTCGCGTCTTTGTCTTTGTGACGATGATATACCTTGCAACGATAAAATGAACAGGTTTCTTCGCTTACCTCTGAGTCACCATCACCGTGTACCATGCTGTAGTTGGATCACAATTGTCATGATAACGCTTCTTGGCAAAGGGTAGAAGCCACGGGTTAGAGGATGGGCACTTTTGCTTTGTAGTATTGCTCAAAGGATCTAGAAATATATTACAACATGTTTTTCAATATGAAAAATATAAATAAATAGAAAAGATTATTAGATGCGTAAATTAAAATAATTCTTCACTTATGTGCAGCTGCGGACGTCGTGGGAGAATGCAAAGGAAGGTGAACCTTCTGAATTTTTTCAAACCACGATGTTTTTAGCTTAATAAACACCGGTCAAGTCTTGCCCTGTTATTGACTTTGTACTATGGAGTGTTATCAAAATAAGATCTCTATTAAATAAGTATTATAAATACATATTAGTATATATGGTTATACACATTCGCTGTTTATTTGAAGGAATTAAAAAGACCAACACAAATAGAAAAAGTCAATACATGTAGATCTAAAGTGCATAACCACACTAACAACGAATGTATCATGCATTTAAAGGATTAAAAATACCAACACAAACTCAGCCTAGTACATATATAAATCTAAAGTAATTAACAAATCCAACGTGCATTTGAATGTATTAAAGAAAACAAACACAAGGCGGTATAGTGCATATGTAGATCTAACGTACACCAACACAGTAAGAGGAGAGTAATTAACAAACAGACCGCGCATTTGAACGGATTAAAAAAGACCATGCATATGTAATACATGTGAAGGATTTAACAACATGGCAGGCAGAAGTACACCACCACACTAAAAGGAGAGTAATTAACTAAATAGACCGTGCATTTGAATGGATTAAAAAAGACCATGCATATGTAATGCATGTGAAGGATTTAACAACATGGTAGGGAGAAGCCGTGACACCATTGACACCTTCCACCATGCTCTATGGATGAAGAGGATGTGCCTACGCAGATGCAGCATCTCATCAAAGTGGATGCACATCATACCAGAGAACTACCGGAGAATAGCTATGCAGCACCTCACCGACGTAGCTCCAACCAGATGTGCTTCCTAGGTGCATATTAGCAAAAATAGGAAGTGGCGGTTGCGGTTGGAAGTGCGCTCGTATTCTCTATGCCTAGTCGGTTGGTCCCCTTTTATAAAGGTAAGGTTCCACTAAATGGGCCCTGGCGAGCACTATTTGTGCATATGGCACATAATTTTCTACCCATAATCATTTACAATTATGTACACACAGTGATCCGAGTGTACCCGTGTTCGATGTGATGACTACACCAACATGTTAGTGTACCAACATTGTGGAACCATGTACTGCGCAGACGCTTTTCCCATTGCCAATCACTCACGATCGATATTTCATAAACGATTCTTTTCCATTTGTCATGTGCGATAACAATTGTCGCACACACTTTTATTTACTCTATACGTTTCAATATCCATTGCACTCTTTCTATACACACAACTTTGTGCCTAGGCATTAACCAAAGAAATAGTTCATAATATTTGAGCCTATATAGTCTGAAAGGGTTCCAATTAAACATGGTTGACATAGCTACTTGTTACTGAAAGGATCGTATGGTCACCTAGAGGGGGGGGGGTGAATAGGTGCTACTTCAAATTTTACTTCTTTTTCAAATTAGGGTTTGACACAAAGGTAAATTTTGTAGATATGCAACTATGGTGAATTTACCTATATGTCACACTAGCACAACTAACTAAGCAAGAACTAGACAAAATAAGGTGCGATAAGGATAGAAGTAACCGAAGTGAAGCACACGGGAACACAAGGATTATTTCCCATAGTTCCTTCCTTTTGATGGGAAGTACGTCTGCATTTGGAGAGGGGGTGGTATCAAACCACCAATGCCACGAGAGGTCTCCCTTGTTCTCCGCTGAACCTCACCCCAAGGGGATCGATTCATGCTTACACTATATCGGCAACCTTCAAGGTGGTAGCTGGCACCCTTACAACAAGTTCGAGGCACACACCCACAACTTAATTGGGGGCTCCCGAATCCAAGAAAGCTGTCACACAATCAAAAACAAGCTTGTAAGAATCAAATCAAACCAAAACAAGGCTTAGGGTTTCTAATGAAACCCTAAAGCAAGGGGCCCTCAAGTAAATGAGGGGAAAATGAAGATGTCTCTTGGTGAAGCTGTAGATCGATGCCTCCTCCTCCGATTTCCCAAAGATCAGCGACTTTGGGTGGTTGGATGAAGAGATCTTGGAGGACTGGTGGCTCTAATGGAGGTCCTTTTCTTTTCTGGAACGACCAGCTTGAGGAAGAAGATGAGGTCCCCTATTTATAGACCTCACAACTTCAGACCGTTTTATGACCATTGGGGACCTTCCACACCGGAGACTCTAGTTGGGCAGACCAGAGACTCTGGTCTACATCAGAAACTCCAGTCCACCTCCGGTCCATCTCTGGACAGGCTCTCTGGCTGACTTAGGCCGTGTCTTGAAGCTCACACTGGAGACTCTGGTAGAACCTCCAGACCAGGGATACCGGAGACTCCGGTGTTTCCACACTGGAAACTCCAGTCTGAGAAATCACACCGGAGATTCCGGCCAATCTCCAGCCCATCCCCGGAACCCCTCACAGAATGACTTTGGGAAGATTCTCGAGTCCACTCCGGAGACTCTTGGGGAAAGTTCGGACCACACCGGAAACTCTGGTGTTTTCACACCGAAGCCTCCGGTCTGGAATCTTCAGGAAAATTCAGTTTTGGCTTGGGAATTTCCCACATTAATCTAACCTTTTCTCTTTTCAACAGATTGACCTGTAGACATTAACACACAGTAAAAGAACCTTATGTTGTTAACAAACACCAAAACAGATTAGGAAAATAAATGTCCTTTAAATCTCCCCCTTTTTGGTGTTCGATGACAACAAGAGGTTTTGCATGGATCTTTTTAATAAGACATAACTATGCTCCCCCTGACGATGTGCAGCAAGATAATCAAGTAATACATGCAAGTTAGGTAATGGATAACTATTACAATAATGGAACAGACATAGACATGTCCAGACAAACAAATAGTTCACATAAACCAGATGAGTCTCACAAGAACCAAATGAAAGCAAGTGTTCAAACATAAAGATACAACAACCCCACCAATGCAAATCCCGGTGCTCCTAATGGACAACTTCTCCCCCTTTGGCATCGAAACGCCGAAAAGGAGAAAAATCCAAGCTATCGTCCTAAAGAAGATCACTCGAAGTCATCGTCATCGTCATCGTCATCATCCTCATCCTCATCCTCATCATAATCACCATCAACAGAAGAAGTCTGAGGCCCTTTGTCGTGAGGACGAGAGGAGGAAGCGCCCTGAGGAGCAAAGATAGAAGTGACCTCAGAGAACATCTGCCTATCAACCAAGCTCGCATTCATAGAATTCCAAGCACCAAAGGACAGTGTGTGATCAGACTCTGCAGACGGTTCAGCTCCATGCTCATTGTTGTATTGAGACTCCCCTTCCTCTTCTTCCTCTCCTTGAGCCTTGATGTCCTTGAGTAGCTTCTCAATTATGCGGTTGCTCTTGTAGGACTCATGCTGTCCCTTGCGGATGTCCACGCTCATGCAACACATGGTCTTCTCCCAAAAAGACGCCTTCTTGACTTTCTCCTAAACAAACTGACGTGTGATAGGAGGCATGGGTGCATTGGAGGCATTCTTCCTCCTAGAGATCCTAGGATGGGTGGGACCACGCTCAGCCTCAGATATCTCCTCATCCTCACTCTCAAACGGCTGCCTAGAAACCATCTTCCCTTTCTTTTGAAGGGACACTAATGCATGCTCTGTAAGATTGGGAGGGAGGGCAAGTGGTGAACCATGGGCTTGAGTGTTTATAAGCCTCATCACTAGAGCAACATATGGAGGAGACTTCCGAAAGAGAATAGCATGGTGCATCTCCTCAAAGATGTAGTCCATAACATCAATAGCATATCCTTCAGCATCAGGGCCAACAATGTGTACCTTGTGAGCATGGTGAAGCAAGTTGTCAAGCCCACATCTAATAGCATCATCATTTCCAGCACTGGGAGAAATGTTGTGGTGGAATATCCTCAATAGCAAGTTGTAGAGAGGTTTGAGGCCCTTGGCCTCACCTACGACTGCACCCTTGCCATAGAGAGGAGCCAACTTGGTCTTGCTCTCACCAAGGGCAACATCATGCATACGGTGCCCAACTGGAACATACACACCCTAGAAAGTCTCATTGATGACCCTAGCAAAGTCAAAGAAGGTAGCTATGCAGCGGACATCGCGTGTCATCCAAGTCATGTTCCTTGCCTGATCAGTCCCAAACACCACAGTTGTATAGAATTGCCGGACAAGAGTAATGCTGTAATCTTCTTGGAGCTCAATGAGCCCATGCATCCTGAGATTCTCAGTGATCCACAGAGCATCTGCAAAGTAGTTGTTGGCACACATGTACTCGAGCTCCATATACCTTTGAGGACAAACAAGGGACTTGGTGAGATTGCTATAGACATCAGTCATGAACACTTTATGTTCCCTCCTACAATAACAAGGATCCTCACAGGTCCTTGGCAACACATAGAAGTTTGTCTTGTGCAGGTCACGGAACTCATTCTTGGTCATGTGGGCAAGAGATTGCAAATTGTCATACTTGGCCCTCTTGGCACGGTATTCCTCCTCTATGCGATCTTGGTTCTTTCTCATGTACTTAGCATCTCTGAGTTGCTGCCTGCGGTTGGATGGCGGGATCACATATTGACCATCTTTTTCATGAAACCGAGGATCTGTCCTCCTAGACTTGGCCTTGGTGCGACCACGACGAGAACCATAGCGACCTGTGAATATAGAATGATGGAGATATCATGGGGGTAAGCACATATGTCCCAGAGATAACCACCAGACCCTCACAACTTTACCAGATCTACTATAGGCAATCTACATCGGAGTCTCCAGTGTGCAACACTGGAATCTCTGGCCCTCTTCGACCAAATTTTGGGACATATGTGATAGATAGAGTGTTTATGGGAGGGTTCTAGGCTTAGGTTTAGATCTCAAACTGTGAATAACCAAATAGGCAATGAAATTCAACTAAATGGTTATGTGAAACTCCAAATCAATTAGAACCAAGACCCAATCCTTCATAATTAAGGGGCGGTGGCCAAGGCCACCATGTGAGAGTGTGAAGCATGAAACCACGAAGAATTATCCTTGGGCTCGTAACCTCTACTCATCAATGAAGCTCACATATCACAAACTGATATTAAGAGAATTGTTTTTCTTAATCTTGGCATTATAGGAGGGTAGCCCAATGGATTAGGACCGCACTCCCTATCTCCATGCCTGCACCTAAACCACATCATGATCAAGTAATAGATTATTATGCAAGATGATCAAGTTAAAATTCTTGAATCTATGATATTTAGCTCATTCCTCAAATAAAAAAACCTTGTTTCATCAAGTGGCTTCGTGAATATATCTGCAAGTTGGTATTTAGTTGATACATAAGAAAGGTCAATATCTCCTCGAGAAACATGATCTCTAATAAATGATGACGCATATCAATTTGCTTTGTTCTTGTATGATCCACCGGATTGTAGGCAATCTTGATAGCACTTTCATTGTCACATAAAAGAGGCACTTTGTCACAATGGACACCATATTCCTTTAAAGTTTGCCTCATCCATAACAACTGAGTGCAAGCACTAGCTGCAGCCACATATTCAGCCTTGGCGGTGGAGATATATACAGTTTTTATTTTTAGAAAACCAACACACGAAGGACCTACCAAGGAATTGGCAAACCCTGGAGGTTGATTTTCTATCATCCTTATCACCAGCCCAATCTAAATCAGTGTATCCACAAATAGAGAATGTTTAGCCCCTAGGATACCATATACCATAGTTTGGGGTATGAACCAAATATCGAAAGATTCTTTTGACCGCCATCAAGTGGCTTTCTTTAGGAGCTGCTTGATATCTTGCACACACTCCTACACTTAACAAAATATCGGGTCTAGATGCACATAGGTAATGAAAAGAACCAATAACGGATCGGTATACCTTTTGATCAACATCTTTACCATTTGGGTTAAGTTCAAGATGAGTCTTGGTTGCCATGGGAGTTGGAGCTCCATTTAGTTCCTTCATGTTGAACCTCTTGAGCATGTCTTGGGTATACTTGGCTCGAGTGAAAAAGGTTCCTCCTCTTTATTTCTTGATCTCAAAGCCAAGAAATACCCTTAACTCCCCCATCATAGACATCCTGAACCTGTCAGTCATAAGCTTCGAGAATTCATCATTAAAATCTTTGTTAGATGAGCCAAAGATAATATCATCAACATATATTTGGCAAACGAAAAGCTCCCCATTAACTTTCTTCGTAAAAAGAGTGGGATCAATTTTCCCAACCTCAAATCCACGGTATAACAACAACTCTCTAAGGTGCTCATACCAAGTACGTGGAGCTTGTTTAAGTCCATAGAGCGCCTTATCAAGTTTGTAGACATGGTTTGGGAAGTTGGGGTCCTCAAAACCCGGGGGTTGCTAAACATAAACCAATTCATGCAATGGACCATTTAGAAAAGCACTTTCCATATCCATTTATTGTAATTTAAAGTTGTGATGTGCAACATATGCAAGAAGGATATAGATGGACTCAAGGCGAGCCGCGTGAGCATAAGTCTCTCCATAATCAATGCCTTCAATTTGAGAGAACCCTTGTGCTACCAATATTGCCTTGTTCCTCACAATAATACCATGTTCATCTTGCTTGTTCTTGAATATCCATTTAGTGCCAATAACATTGTGACACTCTCTGGGATTTTCTACTAACTTCCATACTTTTTTCTCTCGAAGTTGTTGAGCTCTTTGTGCATTGCTTCTAGCCAATCTAAATCTTCAAGAGCTTCCCATACTTTCTTTGGCTCCACCATGGATATATGCACTTGATGCTCACCAAAATGTTTCAATTGGGCTCGAGTGGACATTCCACTCCTTAGATCACCAATAACATTCTCAAGAGAGTGCTCTCTTCTTTCTAACATTATGTCCACTCTAGCTTTGCGACGAGTTTCGATCTCCTTGTTGTTCCTTGCAGGAGTCTCTACATCATTCTGGTCCTGTTCTTGACCATAGAATTGACCTTGATCAACAATGGGTTCAACTTCATCAACATGTGATACAGGTTGATCTTTGTCTTGATCAGGCAAGATACTTGAAAGGCTCGGAGAGGATCTTGCAGCTGATTGAATAAATCTGCCTTGAACAAGTAACTATGCGGGGCTGTACAATCTAGTCAGTGGAGAGAGTGAACAATTCAGCCTAGAACATTCAGCCCGATCATCATGGAGAGGGTTCTGAGCTTGTCTTTGGCTTGGGTCATCATTACCCTCAATAATAGGAGCTTGTTGAATTTGTGAAGATGAGGGCTCCACTTGAGTAGAGCATAGTTCTTCCCGATCTACCACAAGGGGTTCCTCAACAGGGCAGATGAATCCCGCACCCATTCTTCTTATGGCATCTTGAGGTATTTCATCATCTACATCACAAACATCAACATGCCCTGTTCGAGGGGCCATCATATTCTTCAAAAACCACACTACAAGATTCAATGACAATTCCGGAGAATTTATCATAGATTCTATAAGTGTGGGAATCAAGACCATAGCCAACAAAAATACCCTATAAAGCTTTGGAATCAAATTTGGACAAACGAACACCTTTTATGATATAGAAACACTTATAACCAAACACCTGGAAGTACAAAATGTTGGGCTTGTAACCGGTAAGTATTTCATATGGCGTCTTGATCAATTCTTTGCGGAGGTAGAGGCAGTTTGATGCATGGAATGCGGTGGAGATTGCCTCCGCCCAAAAATTGTATGGAGACCTAAACTCAGCCAACATGGACCTTGCCATATCCATTAAAGTCTTGTTCTTCCTCTCAGCTACATCATTTTGTTGAGGGGTATATGAAGTGGAATATTGATGTTTTATCCCCTCATCCCTAAGAAAACCATTTAAAGTGTAGTTCTTGAACTCGGTGCCGTTGTCACTTCTTATTGTCAGCACGGCCAAGTTGTATTGACGTTGAACCATATTAACGAAGTCGATGAAATATTGTTGGGTCTCACTCTTCAACTTGAAGAAGTAAACCCATGAATATCTTGAGTAGTCATCAACAATCACAAAGCAATATTTCTTCCCACCAAGGCTAGCATGAGATGGAGGACCAAAGAGATCCACATGAAAGAGCTCTGATGAATGCAAGTGCATAGATCGTTTGTAGCTAGTTTCGAAATAAAGATATCGATCCCACAGGGAGCAGTAGGCGAAAGACTAAAATGCTTTTAACTAAAACTAAACGTAGTACTTAAGGAATAATTTTGAGATGCAAGAAAAGTAGAATTATTTTTGGGTTTTTGATTGAATGAAGTAATTAAAGTAAAGTAAAACTTAATGCAGAAAGTAAGAATCGCGTATGTAAAACAGCTTGGAACTGCAACAGGTCAAAAGGCGTTCTCTGGGAGTGGTGGATACACCGCTAGCAATTTAGACTAAGCAATCAAGATTATTATAACAAATATTCTCATGATATGTATGTATGTGGGAAGAGCTCCATATATGGACAAATAGGAAGCAACCACTGCTCACATCATCCTTCATAACCACAACTGACAGATAAATGACATCAATCGTATTACCCTGCTATTAAGGGATTTCTCCTATGGCATGGACATGGCTTTATGAGTTATCCTTGTTTCCCCAAGTTAGTACGTAAAGAGACAACAGATTTATAGTCACAGTAAGTGTTATCATCCCTCCATCTACTAACAAGTAATCCCCTTCATCGTGTCCCGATAAGAGGCAAATATTAAGGAGGTGCAGAACTCCCAACATCAAGATAAAGACAATTAACACATACACATAATGATGTATAACATAATAATATCTATCTTATCTCAATCATATGCTAGGGTTTCTCCATCTCCCCAAGAACTAATGATCTACTCAGACATGGAGGCAATCAACATCATAGCAATGGTAATGGAAATAATTATAAATGAATAGTTCTTGTATAAATCCACAACGAGTATAGAAATTAATACAAGATCTAGATGGGGTGAAGATGGATGGATGGAGATGATAGTGGTTTAGCGGTTGATGAATATGAAGATCGATGCCTTGGCCTCCTAGATCTATGTAGGGCGAAGATGGATCCCTTGAGCGAGTTCCCCCTCCAGATTCCTTCTGGAGGTGAGGTTTTCAGCGATATGTCGTCTCCCTGATCTAGTTGCATAGGGTGAAACTCCTTGAGGAGGTGGTGGCGGCGCCAACTATACGGCCAGAAAATTATTCCCACCATATAGTTGGTCATCAAACCCTCTGGATGCCTCGATCGCTTCGGGTTTTCTTCTATTGTTATTGATATTTACCAAATAAGATATTTACGTTGTTTTTGACTCCTTTTATCTCCAACACGACTGCTCCAAGAATTGAGTCCATTGTATCCATCATCTGTCCTGATCCTGGTGAAAATAGACATAAAATGTGCGCGTGAACACCGTAAAATACCAAGATCCTACAACTACAGTGCTAAATAATAATCTAAAATATGATGCAAATATGCACTCACCAAGCTCGAAGATCCTCTTTGACTTTATAATGTTACTTGGCTTGTGGGGAGAATCATGCATCTTTCCTTCAACACAAGCCCTGCAAACATGACCTTTGGCAAAACAAACATTGTCATTTAGTCTCACAATATGGCCACCCTTGTGGAAGATTTTCAAAGTTCTCATATTGACATGGGCTAGTCGGCGATGCCATAACCAACCCACATCGGCCTTTCTGAATAAGCACATCGCACTTGTGTAGTGGTTTTCCCAAAAAAAATCACCACATACAAGTAATTTTTGACATACCCAACGAAAGCGACCTTTAGAGTCTTTCTCCACAAGAGGACCACAATATCATTATCAATAAAGATAGCGAAACCCATCTTGCCTAGGGCACGGTCTGAAAGTAAATTATAGCTAAGGGTCTCAACAAGCATGACGTCCATGAGAGTAACATCGTGTGCAACCACAACTTTGCCAATACCATTACCTGAGATTTTGACTTATCGACATATGTGAGGGTTATATGACCTTGATTTGCTCTTATCTCCTTCATTATTGCTTTGGTTCTGGTCATATGAGTTGTGCAACCACTATCAAGTACCCACTTTGACCCTCCGGAAGCATAGTTCTACAAAAGATCAAGCCAGATTTTTAGGTACCCATTTTCAATGGGTCCTCTTTTGTTAGTGACAAGGGCCTTTTTAACCGAAATAGACCAAGAAATATAACCATCAAATGGACCAACATATTGTGCATAAACATCGCCATAAGAATTACACATTAAGACATAGTGAGGGTTAGCAATTCCTGCAAAGTCATCTTGTGACATAATTTTGCCACTTTGGATATTACTACCGATAATCGTCTTATCTTTTGGTTGAGCGGGCTTGGCCTTCTTTTTCTTGTTGTTGTTCTTCTTCTTGGCTTTGGAAATATAACCAAGACCTCTTTTCTCATTATTTAGCCTTTGCTTACTTAAAAGGTCATCAAGAGACTTGTTATCTTTGGGAAAGGTTGCCTTTGCAAGCTCCCCCTTCAACCTAGCTCTTCAAGGATATTTGTACTACTAGGGGAAATGGAAATGCTAGGTGAAGCAACATTAGTCAATTTAGTTTGAAGTTGTTCACTGGACTTTGAGAGAGTCATGAGATCACTTTCCAAGGCCCTGTGAGCCTTATTAAGCTTCTCATAATCCTCGACAAGTTTGTCATGAATAACACCATAATCAATCTTGTCCTTTTTAGCATTTTTGTATTTAGCAATGGCATGATCATGTTCCTTAATGAGTTTAGCAATAATTTGATCATTTGCCTCATCAAGGCCTTCAGGTTTTTCTTCAAGAGATACCCTACTCTCTTGTTCTTCTTCAAGAGCATTAGTTAGAGCCTCCATCTCAAGTAGATGCTCTCTCCCAAGCTTACATCTCTCATCTAGGAGCTCCTATGTGTGAGCAAGTTGGTTCAAGAGATTTACAAAATGCTTCTTATGCTCTCCTTGCAAGTTAGTCATATAAGGATCAAAAGCAACTAATTCCTCCTTCACCTCAAGAGTTATATCATCATTGATACTAGGGCTGGAGAGAGGAGATGGTGATACCTCTGATGCTCTTGCCATTAGGCAAGTGACGTTCTTGTTGGAGGTGTTCTCATTTGGGGAATCGAAGAGGGAGAAGGTGGATGTAGAGGTAGTGGCTATGGTAGCCACACCATTCATTGTTTCTTCTTCCTCTTCCTCCTCATCATCGGAATATAACTCTTCATGTGCTATCAATGCAATATCACCGGATTTCTTGTTGCTGGCATTCTTCTTGTAAAAAGGCTTCTTCAAAGGGGTCTTTGGATTTTTCTTCAATATGAGTGCACCACCATTGTTTTTTCTCTTCTCATAAGGAAATCCGGCAACAAAATGATAGCGGTCACCACAGTTGAAGCAAGTTCTCAATTTTGAAGCATTTTCTTTTTCACCACTTGGGTTGCTTTTTCGTTGCATCTCCATCTTGGCCTTGGCAGGATCATTCTAGAAATTTCTTGTATAGAAAGCCATGTATTCACCATGAGCAACCTTCACATCTTCCGGATGGCTCATAGAGAGTGCATCATCACTTCCTTATTCTTCATCATACTCTTCAAGGAAAGATCGGCACCACTACTCATTCCAATGGCACGAGCACGAGCATCTTTGACATTCTTGGCAGCAACCTTGAAGGCGGCCATTTCTTGCATAACTTCATTGGAGGTCATGAGATGGTAGGTGTGTCTACCTTGGAGAATCTTCAAGTAAATGGGCTCGAAGGGCATGAGCACACTCACATACTTCATCTTGATCCAAGCATCATCAATGTGAGAGGCACCAACATTTCTGAAGGTGGTGGCTGTGGATTTGAGTCTTCGATACATGTGTTCATTAACCTCACCATCCTTCATAAAGAAACCTTCAGCTTCATTGCTTAAGGCATCATATCTATTTCTTCTCATGCTCTCATTTCTAACAAACAAGTCAATGAGAGCATCCCAAGCTTCCTTGGCGGTATTGTAGTGCTCAATGTGGGGAAAGTCCTTTGGCCCCACTCCAAGTTGGATCATGTGCAAGGCGTTGGCATTGAGTTGACTATTGACAACTTCTCTTCTTGTCAAGTTGGTTGGATCCTCAATTTTGAGTCCGTCTTCAATGTTGTTCCATAAGTCAATGCAAGAGCTACGCACATGAGATTTCATTAAAACTTGCCATTGAGCAAAGGTATGTGCAGCTAGCTTACATGGGTCACCTCGATTATTTATATGGGGATGAGGCATAGGAGGTCGGCTGAGTACCATCCGGGAACCGCATGGTGCTCTTCCTTCCCATCACCCCTTTTGGTGGGAGAGTTAGTGGAATTATGTTCATCCCCCACTTCCAAACTAGTTGGCTTAGCCAGAGCATTCACCTTAGGGTTAGGAGGTGTTTCCTCAGGAGAGGGAGGTGGTGAGGCTAACTTTTCTTGAACAAGTTACTCAACTAGTTGGCGCAACTATTGGATTTTGTTCCCAGGGTAGATCTCGAGCTTGTTTCCAACTTCTTGAGATCTACCATGGTCACCGAAGTGCTAGCCTCACCCTTTCCACCATCCTCTAGGTTGACCATTTTCTCTTAGGCGGTTAAGCCTGAATAAAGAGCCGAGGCTCTGATACCAATTGAAACGATCATATGGTCACCTAGAGAGGGGGTGAATAGGTGCTACTTCAAATTTTACTTCTTTTTCAAATTAGGGTTTGACACAAAGGTAAGTTCTCTAGATATGCAACTATGGTGAATTTACCTATATGTCACACTAGCATAACTAACTAAGGAAGAAATAGACAAAGTAAGGTGCGGTAAAGGATAGAAGTAACCGAAGTGAAGCACACGGGGACACACTACCAGGAAAATGGCTATAGGTAATCCGCACATCTGTGGCGCACGTGCTAGTGGTGCCCCACGGCTAAAATAGGCGTGGTGCACTGGCCACAGGTGCCCTACGGCTATCTACCATAATCGTGGCGCACATGCGGATGGTGCGCCACGACTGTGTGTGGGCCAGCCCCCTATCGGCCGTAGACCACATAGACATAGCGCACCCCGGTGAAGTGCACTACAGGTGTGGCCGGTAGTCGTGGCGCACACGGCCTCCGTGCGCTACAGGCAAGATCGGGCCACCCGTACTGTTAACTGGGAAAACACGTCTGTGGCGCACTGCCGGTATGTGCGCCACGGATGTTCTTTACTCCTGTGGCGCACCCTCCCCATGTGCGTCACGGATGTGCGTTCTGCTACTTCTTTTTGGCAGATACACCTTTGCACATTTGACTAGATCTCACCATCTCACACTTCACTTTCCCCTCCTTCTTCCTCCTTGGATCTCGCCCCCCTCCTCCTTCCACCTCAATTTCTCCACTCTTTCACCATTTGTAGCATGTAAAACTTACCTTGGATGCTACATACATAATAGAGGAAAGCTCTCCTTCCGGCCACCATCTCTCGGTCTGTTACCTCTCCTTCGAGATCTTCTCGGTCTCTCATCTTGGTAAGTTGTCTATGTAAGAGGATGTGTTTATGTGTATGGATGATATATGGTCACATATCTATGGAGAGGATCGATGCTCTCATGTGTTTGGAGAGCATGAATTGTATGCTCTCTCATATATTGGCATTGTTTTGCCAAAATGTTGATTCATTTCCATTTTGGCAAGACTTTGGCATTTCGCAAAGGTCCTAATTTTAGGATAGGTCATGCCGAAATTTTCCATCGACCATTGCATGCATGCATTGGTTCTGTGGTTGTAATAAACTTATAATTCTACCTTGTACACCGCGCAGGCAACCATGGTCCGCATAATGAGCGAAGGCATTGTGGCTAGATTTTTGAAATGCGCGACGGCCGACATGATACGAAATAACATGACGGAGATAAGATGTCCGTGCAGAAGATGCAAACTCAATTGGTTGATTGACCCAGATTCCGGAAATCTGCAAGCGCACCTGCTCCGCCATGGTTTCATGGATGGCTACACTCGGTGGATAAGTGATGACGAAGACGATGAGGCCGTAAATGGGGCGGCGGAAAATGAGGAAGGCAGGCAACATGATCATGATCACGGCAAGGACGGGCGAGATGAAGAAGAGTCTCCTGGAGATGGTGAAGGTGCGGAAGCAGACCAGGATGATGATGATCTAGATGCCGGAGCAGACGATGGAACAACGTCAGGCTGGGTGCAGGACCCTTATGTTCAAGAACTACTTCTCAAGCAAACGAGTAACGCCAGGGCTTCCGCTAGAGAGAAAGCCAAGCTTGCGCAACTTGAGAAAGACGCGGTTACTTCATTGTATGAAGGATGCAAGCCCGATGATACCCGGTTGAATGTAACGCTCAAGGCTATGGAGATGAAGGCAAAACACAAATGGACCGACGCAAGCTTCGACGATATGATGGCATTATGGCACGATCGTCTCCCGGAGGGGAACACGTGTCCAACTAGTATCGAGGACGCTAAGAAAATCGTGTGTCCTCTTGATCTACCGCACATTGGATACCACGTCTGCATCAACGATTGCATAATTTATCGAGGCGAGGACGCGGAGAAAACCACATGCCCGGTGTGCGCGTTAGTCGATACAAGAAAGGGAAGAAAGCTCCTTGAAAAGTGGTATGGTACTTTCCTATCACTCCTCGTCTGCAACGCTATTTCGCAGACCCTAAGGAAGCAAATCTCATGCGCTGGCATGCGGAAAGAAAGAAGCCAGCAGATGACGATGACCCTAAAAAGGATGAGCTGCTGACACACCCTTCAGATGGTAGCCAGTGGAAAGCATTAGACCTCGAATTCGCCGAATTCGGTGGAGATTCGAGAAACATTAGGCTAGGTGCAAGCACCGATGGACTCAATCCGTTCGGTAGCCAGAGCAGCACGCACAACACTTGGCCCGTGTTTGTATGGATGTACAACCTCCCTCCCTGGTTGTGCATGAAAAAGAAGTACATACAAATGAGTATGCTAATTCAAGGGCCAAAACAACCTGGTACTGACATCAATCTATATCTCGGGCTGTTGAAAGAGGAGCTAGCCATGTTATGGGAATCCGGAGCCAATACGTATGATGCTGTCGCACAAGATTATTTCACTATGAGAGCCACGTTGGTCACTACGGTGCAAGACTATCCAGGTTGCGGATATTTCTCGGGGCATGTTATCCGAGGATTCTACGCATGCGTTAGGTGCATGGATAACATGACCTCTATCCAACTAGAGAAAGATCCAGGGTCTTCGAAAACCGTGTTCATGGGGCACCGTAGATGGCTTGGAAAGAATGATGCATGGAGAAAACGTGGAGATCTGTTCAATGGAAAATCCGAGACCCGAGGAATCCTAGAGCGGAGGAGCAGTGAAGAAGTGGATGAATTGCTGAAAAACTGGAAAGAGTGTCCTAAACCAGGAAAGAAGCGAAAGAGGCAGGAAGACAAGCCGTTGATGAAGGTATGGAAAACAAGGTCTGTTTTCTGGGAGTTGCCATACTGGAAGTTTCTCCGCACGCCTCATAGCCTTGACATCATGCATATCACGAAGAACGTGTGCGAGAGTCTAGTCGCCACCCTAATCAACATGCCAGATAGGACGAAAGATGGTCCTAAAGCAAGGAACGACTTGATATTCATGGACATCCGGAAGGATCTTCACGGAGGACGCCCTACTCCTGATGATCAGGAAGATGACGATGATCATCAGTCGGAGGCGACACAACAAGGTCGTAGAAAGGGTAAAAAGGTTTGTGAGCGTAAATAGCTAGGGCGGAACCAATGGGATATGCAAGTGTTAGTGTCAACTAACGGGGCGGCAGCTATTTGTTTGACTTGTCATGACACTTAGCCGTCGCGCACCCTTACCTAGTGCGCTATAGGTACCTATAGTGCACTAGGGTACCTGTAGCGCACTAGGTAAGGGTGCGCTACGGCTAAGTGTCGTGACAAGTCTGTTGTGCTGCGCACGGTCATCTCCCATCTCCCATCTCGCTCCCATCTCCCATCTATCCTCCGCCGCTCGATCTGCCGCCTCCGCCGCTCGCCCGCTGCCTGTCGAGGAGGAGGAGAGGAGGCCGCCGCACATCCGTGGAGGAGGAGAGGAGGCCACCGCGTCCGAGGAGGAGGAGAGGAGGCCGCCGCGTCCGTGGAGGAGGAGAGGAGGCCGCCGCGTCTGAGGAGGAGGAGAGGAGGCCGCCGCGTGTCCGTGGAGGAGCTCCGTCCGCGCTCTTCATCGTCGTCGTCCGCACGCTCTTCATCGTCGTCGTCTTTGAGGTGAGCGTCCCCTCTCCCCTCTCTCCCTCTCTCCCCTCTCCAGGGTTTCCTCCTCCGAGCACATGAACCCTAGCTTGATTCAGTGATAGATTCCGAAAATTTCAACCCTAATTAGGGTTTCCTCCTCCGAGCACATGACCTAGAACACATAATGCAGTGATAGTGTTTAGGGTTCAGTCATTCAGTGACCCTAATTTCAACCCTAATCAGTGATAGTGTTTAGGTTTCAGTCATTCAGTATTATATAATGCAGTATTATATAATGCAGTTCTGTTTGTATGATCATATAATGCAGTATTATATATCATCATGCAGAATTATATAATCAGTATTATATAACACATTATTAAGTAAAGTTCTGTTTGTATGATTATGGTTGGAATGATTGCCACCTAGTATGTATAAAATGTTGGGATGTACCACATGTGTTTGGACAAAATCCTAATCTGTTTTAGGGGCTACAAGTCTATGACTTAGTTTTGATGTTGTCGTGTTAGCGATGGTTGATTAATTTGAGTGATGAACTATATCGAAGGTAATTAGCAATCTCATTGCTTACTTTCTAGGTCTGTTTGCTCATGGCCATTGGTTTTAGCTCTTGGCCAGATTTCTGTACATGAGAGCAATGATATGGTGTGCAATTGCAATGTATATGTATGAAGGATCATTTGTTGAATTGTAGTATGCTTAGAGCACATGTGAGTTTATTATATGAACCAGTTTTTTATCGATTTTATTAAACTGTCACTTCATACATACTTTGAATTCTATTTGAAGCTATGTATGTTCTAAATGTGCATATTTACAGTAATTCTTGTTGAAAGAAAAGATAATATGTCAATATCTTTTTGTTCATGGTCAGGTTCCTGAATAAAGTACTCCTAAGATTCATACTACTACACCAGTTCTATTCTTCTCCAGGTCTGATCTGCTGTTAGGCTTTTATGCAGGTGCTCCAGGTCTGCTGTTAGGCTTATATACAGGAAAGTACCCTGCCTAGTTGTATTCGTATGCAGGTGCTTGTATGAAATGAGTCCCGATTTTCGCCGAAATGTTGATTAACTTCCGTTTCGGCAGAAATCGGGCACTCCTAGTTTAACAAAAATGAGCAATGGTCATGCCGGATTTTTCCGCGCACTTTACTAACCATTATTTGCCTTTTATTAGTGCAAACATGTGTGACAACGACGAGGCTGGATCTTCTCAGCATATCCATGCTGAAGGAGAAGTGGGACCTCAAAACAGACCCTTGTCATTCTGGGAGGAGGTCGAGCGGCTAGAAAGAATGACAGAGGGTGATGAAGAATACAACCCTTCCGAGAGTGACGCCGATGAGATGGAAGACGCGGAGGAAGAAGAAGCGGCCGAAGGAACGGCGGATGATGAAACCACTGATGGCGGCGAGGGCACAACAAGTGGTAGGATTCCGCCTAAGAAGAAGAAGGAAAGGCGCCCGAACACGGTCGGCACCGTCAGAGAGGAAATTACCGAAGTAAGCCCAAAAGGGGTTCCTTTGGAGCCCGACCATGTGGTCAAAGGGTACGGTGGGAAAGTGGCGGCTATCACCCGGACCACCATCTCGATCAACACCGAGAATCTCCGGCATAAAGATAATGGCCATTTGCGCACACTCCACTTAGAGAAGCTACACGCAAGATACAAGTTCCTCCTTCAGTATCGGAACACAGATTATCATGGGAATGAAGTAAATAAATCCGCCCTGACGAGGATGAGCACCGCCCTGGCCAGCTGGAGAACCCGGATAAAGAAGAAGATATTTAAAGAAGAGAAAAGTCTCGAGGAGATCCAGAAGATTGACCCGCAGATCACCGAAGATCAATTCCAGGAGTTCATGGCCAAGTGCACCTCCGAAGCAGCCAAGGCCTCAAAGAAGTGGGGAAAGGAATTGCAGGAGATGAATATAGGTCACCACCATCTTGGATCTGGTGGTTACAGAGCTGCGGAGCCCAAATGGGATAAGGAGGACGACGAGTATAGAGCTAAGGGGATACCTAACCCCTTTTCAAAATTTGAAAACAAGCAGCTTCAAAACTTCATCAGGGCTCGTAACCATGTGGACCCCAAAACCAAAGAACTCACCGCGGAAACTAAGGTGAAGGACTTCGAGGTTCTTGCGGTAAGTAATTTAATTACCACGGATCAAGTCGATTACATTATAATCGATCAAGTCGACTTTCTAAACGGTTCACGTTACTTCTTCTGCAGGACAAGGAAATTGCTAGTCAGGGATCCCATGGTTCCTCATCCCACGGGTCGACGGCGGCCACCCGGTGGGATAACCCTTTTAACAGGGCGATGAACCGGGCCAAGAAAATCACGCCGGTTACAAAGAAGCCATCATTTGGCTGGCCGTCTGGCCGGCTTCGGGGCTAAGAATTGGGTGGATCATTTTGGTCCACCCCCGAGGACGCATGTGGAGGGAAGGAGCGACGAGGAAAACCGCGAGGTTCAGGAACTTAAGGAACAAGTGGCGCGGATCCCGCAGATCGTCCAAGACAACCTGGCAATCACCCTCACCTCCATCCTGCCTACCTTGGTGGAGTCAATAGCGAACTAGAGTGCGGGTGGTCGACAAGGGCCATGCCCGATTCCAAGCATGGTCAGTAGCCACTCAAACAATGCGGCGCCGATGATCCCGGTGAATTATGTGTTCGTGACTACGCTCGCTAGCACGGCGGCGCCGGAAGCATTGGTGACTCCGCCCACTAGCACGGCGGCGCCGGAAGCATTCGTGACTCCCCCTGCCATCACCGCGGCGCCGGAGCTTAATGCAACCGATAGGGAGAATACATCGGCGGCCGGCACCGTGCCATCAAGAAGCCCCTCCGTCTCTTGCACGCCCGTCGTCGTATGCGGTGCCTTGACATTAGACGAGCTCGACGCCATCACGGTAAACCAAATAGTTTACCGCCTTGCCATTTATTACTCTTATGGCATCTTTTTAATGCCATACATGTTGTTCGCAGACGGATGTTCCATGCACTCTCTTAAGCTTCGTGAACAACGAGTTGAGGGATGTTGCCAAGGGTACCATCATTCAACCCTTGCACCACATGTTCCACTCAAAGCCGATGCCAGATAGCGTGCATAGGGTTAAAATTATCCGGGTGCTAAGGGGCTGCGATGACCTGGAACCTCCCATTCAACCCCTAGGAGCGGATGAAGAAGAGCCGGCTGTCCTCAGAAGTTGCTTCGGCTTATTCCTGCTATGGCCAAAGAGCATGATTCGTTTGGGGACGGCCGGGGCCATCACCCCACAGACAACAACACTGTCTGGCGTGCCAGCGCCAAGCCATGGCAAGACCCCCACACCGTCACCTCCACACGATTGTTCGGCTGGTCATATTGACATGACCATGGCGCAGGATCCGAACGAGGATGACGAAGATTACTTCGATGATTTCATCAACACTAATCTTTTCCCCAGCGACCTAAACAAAGACCCAGCTGGTGGCCCCGCAGAGAAAGCCACTTGCAACAAACGTCTCTTTTGTTCTCAGGAGACGCCTCCAACTTGCACCTTCACCGAGCCAGCGGATACATCCAGCCGGCCCTTTTTTCTAAGCCCTGACACACTACATAGGGCGATCGATGCTCAGATTGCGGTGCCTACCCACTTCCCAAAAGGCAAGAAGACCAGGAAAAGAAAATCTCGCAGCTCGAGCCAGCCGGTGGCGTCAACTGCGAATCCGATCAGGTTTCAGGACAGGCCACCAAGACCAAAGGGTATTATGTGGAGGATGCATGTGGCGGGTGAGCCCATGCTAACTAAGAAATTTCTCAGGCTTCCCACTTCAGAAAATAGGAGTGTGCATGACGGTGTGCTGACGATAGAGAGACGCCTTCTTGCGGAGAAAGATCCCTCGCACCCGGTATTCGTGGTTAAGGTGCCACGAGGCTTGGGCTTCGTTGATAATGTCCCCGCGGATCTGTTCTTCCTGCGGTTTGACGACATCTTCAATATGTTCCACCTGTATCCGCTGCACTATACCATGGTACGCCTGTTTTCTCTCAGCCTGGCCATTCAGATTAGTAGAGAGAACACCACGGGCATCGCTATAGTGGACCCGTACTACATGCGTGATGGCTGCTTGGGAAGCGCCATTGAACGGCGATTCGTGGCCTCGTACCTCCAAGGCATCTTGGTGGCGAACAAGACAAAGGAATACATTCTCGTGCCTTTCTTTCCCGAGTAAGTCATTATTCACTCGCCGCCATAAAATGCTTTATTAGATTTTCATCATTCTTTTTCCAACACATTCCGTTTGAATTGTTTTGCGCAGAGATCAACACTTGCACACTCATCTGCTTGTCGCCGAAACATTCGCAAGCCACGTATTTCGACTCGGGGAGTCAAGAGAAGAAGAAAAACTACGACAAGATCAAGGAAGTTCTGGATGATGCTCTCACCGGCTATGCCTCAGCGGAAGGTGCCACATTCGTGCGTAAGAAGCTCAAGTTTGGCAGGCACGTCTTCACCCATGTGACGGAATTCCCCTGCGTGAAGCAGCCGGCAGGCAGTCAGAAGGAAGCCTACTATGCACTCCATCACATGAGGGCGTTCCTACTAGAGCAACAGAATTCTACGCTGCCAGATCATCTCAAACGGTGGGCCGAAGTCAAGGCCAGGATCAATGATTCAGATATTAGACAAGAGATGTATCACATCCAGCAACAGTTTGGGGCAATCATCAGTCGTGATGTCATGACTTCAGGGGGGTCTTCTATGGAGGCAATCCCCCGAATAACCGTGACGTACTAGATCGCCTAAAGATGCAGGGTGACTATAGGGCGTTCATGACGAAACAAGGCGTCCTCCCGTTCCCTGAGCCGAGCCAGAAGTCTTGATGTGTTGGTCTAGTTGTAGTTCTTTATCCCCACATGTACTTGTGTGTGTCGACATGTACATGCTACTACTTGGTATTTTTTGCTTAATTTGTTACCTTATTTGATAAGTATATCTTTATATGCGACTTTTACTTGTTTTTTCACCATCATTTAATTATTATTGCCAAATTTTAGATGACGTGGTACGTCGTGTACAAGGGACGGGTTCCTGGAGTCTATGATGATTGGGAAGACTACCGGAGACAGGTGCACCGTTTCAGCGGCAATAGCTACAAAGGGTACAATACTATGGCGGAGGCGGAAGCTAGATACGCGCGCTGTCTAGCGGGAGTTAGGACGAGGAACCGGATGAAGACCTATACCTCCGTCTTGGTGATGGTTATTGTCCTTGGTTATCTGTCATGCATGTTCCTACTTTAGATGTCTAGGTGAGCTTCCACGAGCTCTAACTTGGTTGAGACATGTATTCATGTCATCACTAGCTACTTTGTAACTTGATCGAAATAATATAACTTATACTGTGTATTTATGTATGTGACTTATCTATATGTATTTGTTTCTATCTTGTCTGTGTATTTATTTCTGTATTGTATATCTGTGTATTTATTTCTGTACTGTATATCTGTGTATATCAGCTGTATTGTATATAATCTGTATTGAATATCATCTTTATTGAGTATGTTTTTTGTTTTTTGAAAAGCTAAGCCATGGCTCACATATAAGTTGTTAGTGGCGCACCTGGTCAGCTACTAGTAGCGCACTACGTCATGCGCCACAGGAATAACCGTAGTGGCGCACCAGCCAGTGCGCTACTACTAACTACATACTAGCAACGCACTTGTCATGCGCCCCAGGAAAAACAGTGGTAGCGCACTATGTTGTGCGCCACTACTATGTCGAGATTCCTGTAGCGCACCCGGCAGTGCACTACGGGCACCTTTTAGCCGTAGCGTAGAAGTCGTGGCGCACCCCTAGTGCGCCACGGAAGGGAAAATAGGTGTGCCACGGATTAGCTTTTTTCTAGTAGTGACAGAAGGATTATTTCCCGCAGTTCCTTCCTTTTGAGGGGAAGTATGTCTGCGTTTAGAGAGGGTGGTATCAAACCACCAACGCCACGAGAGGCCTCCCTTGTTCTCCGGTGAACCTCACCCCAAGGGGATCGATTCATGCTTCCACTATATCGGCAACCTTCAAGGTGGTAGCCGGCACCCTTACAACAAGTTCAAGGCACACACCCACAACTTAATTGGGGCTCCCGAATCCAAGCAAGTTGTCACACAATCAAAGACAAGCTTGTAAGAATCAAATCAAACCAAAATAAGGCTTAGTGTTTCCAATGAAACCCTAGAGCAAGGGGCCCTCAAGTGAATGAGGGGGAAATGAAGATCTCTCTTGGTGAAGCTGTAGATCGAAGCCTCCTCCTTCGATTCCCCAAAGATCAGCGACTTTGGGTGGTTGGATGAAGAGATCTTGGAGTTTTGGTGGCTCTAATGGAGATCCTTTTTTCCTAGAGTGAGCAACTTGAGGAAGAAGATGAGGTCCCCTATTTATAGACCTCATAGCTGTAGACCGTTTTCTGACCGTTGGGGACCTTCCACACCGAAGACTCCGATATGGCAGACCAGAGACTCCGGTCTACACCGGAAACTCCGGTCCACCTCCGGTACATCTCCGGACCGGCTCTCTGACTACTTGGGCAGTGTATTGACGCTCACACCGGAGACTCTAGTAGAAACTCTGGACCATGGGCACCAGAGACTCCAGTGTTTCCACACCGGGAACTCCTGTCTGAGAAATCACACCGGAGATTCTGGCAAATCTCCGGTCCATCTCCGGGCCCCCTCACAGAATGACTTTGGACAGATTGTTGAATCCACTTCGGAGACTCTTGGGGAAACTCCGGACCACACCGGAGACTCTGGTGTTTTCATGCCGGAGACTCCGGTCTGGAATCTTTAGGAAAGTTCAGTTTTGGCTAGGGAATTTCCCACATTAATCTAATATTTTCTCTTTTCAACAGATTGCCTGTAGATATTAACACACAGTAAAAAGAACCTTATGTTGTTAAGGAACACCAAAACAGATTAGGACAATAAATGTCCTTTCAGTTACAAAACACCGCCAACTTGATACATTACATAGTTCTTAATTATATAGTCTTAGTACCAACTATCTAATTAATTAATAACTAACCAGTAAACACTAAACGTCCTCGTTAACGATGGTGTCATCGGTTTCATCCTTCCTGGACCCTGATGCCCCGTTCTCTAACACCTGGCGCCTTGTCGTGGCGGCTTTCCAAATGCCGCAATCTCGTCAAACCTGTCGACAGGAAACTCCGGACATCGCAATGTGCGGATAGGCCTCTATGCATTCAACCTCCTTCTTCTTGGTGGGCAGCTGGTCCTTGCGGAGAGACTCGTACTCCTGCTCCACCACCATATTCTGCTAGATTTGCTCCGACATCCCATATAGGTCATCCACCGCATTCTCGTACTCCTCTTCCGAGGACCGACCGTAATACGAGGGTGAGGAGCCACCATCGTGGTCCCGCGGCGGAAGGGGGTGGTCCTCCTCGCCAACCAGAGATGGTGGCTCTGGATCCACTACCGGAGATGCCTGGCACATCGGCATCTAAAACATGTTTCCACTAAAAAATGGTGCGCAACAGCGAAAACATCGAGTCAAGTTATCACCCAACAAGCTGTCTTCTGAGAAGCGCATGCTAAAATCATGCATTTCCAATTGAGTGTGCACCTTTCCAGAACCAAGAATTGTGTTTCAATCCACTTGAGCTAGTATTTTCGACTTGAGGTACTTATTTCGCAGTCAAAATTGCTGAGTGCCTTAAAAAGCGACGGCAAAAGGTTTGCCATTTTTTATTTGTTAAGTAGTAGAGGTTCGAAAATTTGCGGAACAGACCAAGGCCAAAAGGAAGGTATCTACTCTCCGGAATAAAAACAAATTTTTAATAAAAAAGAATATATTAATAGCACGAAGATACCGATTACACCGGTATTTAAACCAAAAAGTTACCGGAAGACACGGAAGATGCACACATATGAAAAAGAAAAACACCTACTAGATGGAAGGGCACCTCTGTCTTAACCCAATGCACGGCCTCTCTCTTAATCTTGGCAAAACACAAATTGGAAGGCACCTGCCCAATGCCTTCTACAGCCATTGTAATTTACCAGTTCTGTCGCCATGCATGCCCCTGGACCCGTTGGTCACCTAGAAAAGCAGATTGTGCATGCAAGAAAAAGTCTTCTCGATTGCATGTACTGGAGTAGTACTGTATCCTGGAACTTTCAGCACCCGATCTATAACTATGTCGGGAAGAAAATTGTGAGTAAAAAACTTGAATGTACCTGCACCGATGCTTCGATCCACCGGCAAAAAGGCTAACATGCCCTCGTCGAGAGTCTTGCTTGGAATCCAGAGGTTTGGCTATCTGCGCCGGGCAGAAGGAGATAAAAGTAGCCCCTATAATTTTCTTTCAACCGCTACAGGGTTCCGCTGTCGGAAGATACATAGAAGCAGAACAAGCGTCCAACGTCCATAAGCATCACATCACATCACACATCCCATCTTCTTCCATCACACCATGAATGAAATATCATCCAACATAACACTCGGACGACTGAAATGCATGTGTCCATCACAATAACGCAGTGTCTATGCATGCGTAGGCTACATCCTCTAGCATCGATCACACTCGTCATCTGAAGTCCCCGTCAGTACCGCACCACCATCATTAGCAGGAGGAAGCACTGCATGCAGATGCCAGATGGTCCCGTACGTCGCCGTGCTACACCACTGTAGTCGTCGCCTGTGACGTCTGACCACCTTCAAATATCGATCGCATGCCTGCCAACACTTTCAGAAAAGAACCATCATGACAAAAATGATATTTACGGTGTACTCCGTACTCATCAACTTACAATCAAAACATGCATGGATACCGATTTCGGCGGCCATCCAAATCGCTATCCCTACAAGAATTTGGAAGTTTCCCGGTCACTTGGTCTTGTTCCTCGCATAGGCATTCGATCGGGTGCAGGGATAGAGAGACCTAGCTTGAATGTGGCGATCTCAAGCGGGCCTTGTATGCTGTGTGCCCCGCCATGCGCTGCTCGGGACCCGAGTCCCGACCAGACGGCGGCGTTCATCTCCACCGTAACCTCCTACTCCATTCCAATGCTGGACCACCGCTTCGTCTTTCCCCACGTTGCACGCGCACCGTCCAGGAGATGGAGAAGACCAAAGCCAAGCTCCGTCTCATCTTCTCGCAACTCTGCCTGCCACCTAGTTATGCCGGCATGTGGTGTGTAGGATTATATAGTTGTTAGAATTGTAATGATATATAGTTCCAACATTGTTCAAGTATGGGAGAGTGAATGTCAGTAATGGAATTTTTGCCTTGTTTGATAGAGTTGAAGTAGAAGATGAGTGGACAAATTCTCAGATCGCTAGACACTGGGGGATCCAAAACTGTTAGGTAGTTTTGAAAATGCCCGGCAGCATAAGACAGCCACCGCAGCAACATGAACTTTTAGTCCTTCCTAGAGCACAAAAGTGTTGTGAACTATACACAACGACGTGGGAGGAGGATTGATTGATCCCCTACCACCGTGGCATGTTGTAGCCATATTCATGGAGAAGGCTAGCACTAGCAGCATGTGTCTCCCATTTTATTTTACTACATTATCAATTACACAGTGATTATCTTTTCTTCTTTTTACATTGTCTTTTTTGCTTTACCCGAACGGAAGAGACATGCATACTATAGCTATGGAAATCATTTTTTTTAGAATATGGAGGTATCACACGGCATTTCCATCGACTGTATGCATTCATATCCTTTTTGTGAAGTGAAGTCTTACCCTAAAAACAGAAAAAGGTGCAACGGCCGGCAAAAAGGCCCACAAAAGATTGCGTCATTATCGGGATTTTACTTTCCAGGTATACTAACGGCAGACAATTATACTCGGAGATCAGGGTGGCTAGAGCATATGGCTCCACGGACGGCCAGTCAGCGAGAACAGACAGACCCCTGTCTAGCTACGAGAAGGTCCATAAGGATTACCGACTAGAGCCTGACACCAGAAGACCTGGCATACAAGACGTAGTAGTTACTGACTATGTTGTAATTTGTACCATAGTCGGATAGGATACCTCCCTATAAGCCATATGCCGGATAAGCCGACATACATGCATCCCTTAGGACACGATTCATAATATCTCGCACAGGCGAACCATAGTCAAACCCTCTATAACCTACGGTTTTGCTGATAATAGTGGATTGATTGTAGGAGTAGGATCGGACCACTGCAGTCGAATCTGAACCTAGATAAACTTGTATACTCCGCGTCTTGGTCATCCTTTCGTCTCACACCCCCTCATGGTGTACAATTCATCAATATGACGACAGTTGGCGCCCACTATGGTGCAAGCGACCTCGAAACTTCGAATCCGGGCGGGATCCAACTCTACGGGAATCGGCGAAAACATCACCATCAGTCACGTTCTGTATGCCTTCGGCATGCCATCGTCCCCAACGACGAGACCTGGGTTCCAGCTAACAGCTACGTCACCAGCTACACCATCGTGTCGTTCAGTGGCACCCAAGTCTTCATCGGATCAATCGATCCTTCGGGATTCGGAACTAACAATAGAGCCTGACCAACCCACCCCAGTAACGATGACAATGGTGGGAGCTAGGTCCAGATCTACTCTATCTTTGGAGATGATGGAATTCCATGTCTCTGACAAATCCACTAAGCCTGCTCAAGATGCATAGAACAAGGTGAAAGAAAAACCTATCTCACCTGTCTAAAGAATCGGAAAATTTCTGGATCTCCAAGCAACCCACTCAGCCTGCCCTAGAGGCAGAGATCGCAGTGGAAGAAGAGTCCGAGGAGGATCTTCCAGCTAAGACCCGATCCTATGGATCTCGCTACTTCGGCTACCGTGATGTTGTTGACCTCGCAAATTGCATTCAGGGGTCGAAGGAAACTCCAGAAGAGTTCCTAAACCAGGTGGGTCTAGACCAAAAACTCAATTGAAGGACTCTGGAACACGACAGCGGTGCCCTACTTCATCAATGGGCTAATTAAAGGCTCACTTATATGGCACAAACTAAGGCAGATGTCCATGGGGCCACGTCTACGCCTCGATGATGTAATTGAAATTGTGGAAAGTTTCTTTGACGCCGAGGCCGAGGGTCATGCCCTACTTCATGCTAGATCTTCTCACCACTTTGTCAGTTATTTTGGTCCTAGATTGAGCTCTACCGATGCTAGAGTCGAAAAATACTATGTTCTGGATGCAATCGACACTGACGCGGGCTCGTACTCATTGACTGGACTAGAAAGCGAATACCAATCCGCACCTAACAAAGATGTAGGTAGGGGACTGATGAAACAAATCCAACTCCATATGACAGCATGGATGAAGGGAATCTTGGAGATGATTTCGCTTTACCCAGAAGTTTTGACGGATCTGAGTTTACTTAGCTTGAGAGCACTGCGGGAAGCCTCCCTCTAGTATAGGGTCCAAAGTCCATCCTTGTCACTGTCACTGAAGTCGGGGGAGAGCCTAGAGCTACAGAACGGTAGAACATTCTGGCTCCTCCCCAGATCGACGAACCTCCGATAGATCCTGGATCAAGTAGGCCACAAATTTCCTCTAACATCGGCGTGCCATTGGTGGTGGAGATGTTTGGAGAGGCCTTCACAACTCTGGTTAACACGATGACAAAGAAGACTGCAACGACTCTAGAAGCTAAGCGTTTATCGGTCTTGGAGCATACAGAGAATATCGCTGAGATTAACAAGAATATAGACTCAAAATACGATCATTTAGATCATCTGAGATCGAGTACAAAAAACTCACCGCTCTCTACAAGAAGGAAGACATTATGCGCGCGGGAAAGAACCTAAAAGTGCACAATAAGTTGTTCAACCATGAAGAATAAGATAAGTCCAGGAAGCATCCGACGGGCAAAAGCGTGTCTTGGAAATCAAGAAAGAAATAGGAACCAACATAATATTAGTGTTGTAATTATGACTTGTAACCTATCCGTATACGGCTTTGAACCCAGCCTATTATATAAAGGCTGTGACGAGCCAACGGAAAGGTACCAGAGCTTTGAGCAATCTGCAATTATACTTTCAACCATAATCAGCCGACTCCAACTCTCTTGTTTGTCTGATCAGCCGACGAAATCTCCAGCGTTCTCTTTTCCACGAAACCCTAAGTCCATAACCATGGGCATTGTCGAGGTTACCCCTTGCCAATTGGCGCCGTCAGTGGGAAATCTGGACGATGGAGTCATGGATTCGGCGGCCCCCTCCTCATCGGAAAAAAAATGACAACTAAGGCCGGTGAGATCCGTGATCTCGTCGATCCACGCCCGCCCACCCCTATTTCCGCTTCCGTCGACTTCAACAAAGAGGCCGATCTCATGATCAGGGGCTTCCAATTCCGCGTGGGGGAACCCAAAAATCTTTGCCTTTCAGCCCCGATCTACTTGGGCCCCTCAGTGACAACAACAGAAGCCATGGCGACACCATAATCCTATGTCGGCTCATCCGAAAAAGCCACACCTTAGCAGAAGAATGTCAAAGAAGGTCACGGAAACTGCGCAGATCTAGGGGATCTAGCCGATCTATATGACGACCTCTTTTTCGGGTCAGACTGGCAGTTACCACTATGCAGCTCAGTCCTGATAGGCGTCGAGCCCAAGGAAACCGAGGAAAGCATTGACTTCTGGATCAGAAAGACCAATCCTACTCGGACAAGAATTCGTGGGATTTCACTGGTTTTCAAGACAATGTCTCTTATGAATATGACAACGACAACAGTGATATGTCCATTTTGCATCACTATTCTATATCATAATTTACTGTTATTCATTGATATATTTCATATTAAGAGATGATACTTATGTTATTTCATCTGTTTTTGCATGGTTGATGACTTTTGGAGGATGGACCGATGGTGTCAGGATTCTGATGGAAAAGGCATTGTTTGGAGGCAAAATTCATGAAGATCAGAAAATCCTGGAAAATATATGGAAAATCCTATTTTCTAGAAGAAGAAGGATGCCAGAAGGGGGAGCATAGATGGGCCACAGGGGGCCCACACCACCCTAGCCCACCTCTGGCTCTGCCCTTTGGCGTATATTATCCTCCCGAAACCCTAAGACTCGGGGAGCGACCACAGAAAGATTCCACCGCATCTGTAGGGCGGAAAACTGCAGAGAGAGAAAGAGATCTTTGGCAGGCAGAAATATGCCAGGGAAATTCCTTCCCGGAGAGGGGAGATCGTCGCCATCAACACCACCATCAAGCTAGCCTTCATCGGGATCATTATCATCATCTCCACCAGCACCATCATCACCACTCCATACCGCTGTAACAATTGGGTTGAATCATGCATAGTTCTTAGGGGAAACTTTCCCGGTGTTGATTACTTGTTGTAGTTGATGCTATTGAGTGGAACCATTGAATTATTGTTATGTTCAGATTGTTACTTATCATTATTTCATCTCTGATGTTAATCCGTATGATGTCTCGTGAGTAGTTCGTTTAGTTCTTGAGAAGATGGGAGAAGTCATGTTGTTAGTAGTGGAATTGTGTTGATAAAGATTCAATAGTTTGTTATTTAAGTTGTGGTGTTATTCTTCTAGTGGTGTCATGTGAACGTCGACTACATGACACTTCATCTTTATGGGCCTAGGGGAATGCATTGTGTATTTGGCTACTAATCGTAGGGGTTGCCGAAGTGACAGAAACCTAAACCCCTGTTATTAGGAAACCTTTCCACAAGGGAGTGTAGGATCTCAGAGTTTAAAGTTGTGGTTAGGTTTTTATCTTAAGTACTTTCTTGTACTTGTGGATGCTTGCAATGGGTATAATTACAAGTATGTATTAGTCCTAGGAAGGTCACTATATTAGCACAGGTTCACCCACACAACACTTATCAAACTAAAGAAGATTAATCAACTATATGAAGCGAAAGCACTTGATGATATTCCCATGTGTCCTCGAGAACGTTTGTTCATCTTAAGTAATACAACCGACTTGTCCTTTGCTAAAGAAAGGATTGGGCCACTTGCTGCATCTATTATTATTGTCTTTTATTTACTCGCAGTTTATTTATCTGCATTATCAAAAACCGCTAAAAATTCGTTTGTTAAGTATTTATAGAGAATTCCTGTTCCAAACCACTCGTCAACACCTTCTGCTCCTCGTTGGGTTCGACACTTTTACTTATCGAAAATACTATGATACACCCCCTATACTTGTGGGTCATCAAGACTATTTTCTGGTGCCGTTGCCGGGGAGTGAAGCGCTATTGGAGAGTGGAACTGGTAAAGGAAACTCCTACTGTGAGTATTGTTTACTTCTGTTTGTTTATTTCAATATGGATAATTCACTCAGTTTCTTATTTTGTAATGCTACTACCACTGCTAAGGTAGTAGATGAACCACCACCTGCTAAAAACGATACTTTTAAGATACCTACAAGAATTGTTGATCGTGTTATGGATAACTACTATTTTGGGGATGGAACTGTCCATCCTGGTGATCATTTGCTCTTTATACACGAATTATGCGGGTTGTTCAAGTGTGCAGGTATTACTACAGATCAAGTCAAGAATAAGTTATTCTCATTATCACTGAAAGGAAGAGCTGAGGAATGGTACAAGCTGCTGAAGAATGGTCAAGTTCTTGAATGGGAGGAAGTAGTACCTCTCTTTAATTCAAACTTTTATCCTCCTAGTGAGATTCATAAAGATCGGAATCAAATATACAACTTTTGGCCTCGTGATGGAGAGAGTATAGCTCAAGATTGGGGGAGATTGAAGTTACTAATGCTCAAATGTCCTATTCATGAGCTCCCTAACAATATTATTATCAATAACTTTTATGCAAGGCTTTCTCTTCATGATAAGGATCTATTGGATGCTTCTTGTGCTGGATCATTTACACGCATGGAAGAAGAAGCTAAATGGGATCTTCTAGACCATATTCAAGACAATGTTGAAGCACGGGGAAATGATAAAGGAAGAAAGTCAGGTATAAATTATGATTATGAATGCATTAAATCTTTATGGGAACTGATGACTTTCATAATATTAGTAATGCTTATGGTCTAAACTCTCAAGCTAGTGCAAGTTATTTTAAAGCTTTTGCTTCTTATATTGAAATTCCTAAAAAAGAAATGGAATAAGTATCATGAACCATATAAAGATATTGCTAATTATGTTCCTGCAAGAGATACCGAAGTTCATACTATTGATCATATTTTACCTGAACCTTACATTGAAAAAATGCCTTTCCGAGTTAAGATAAAGGAACATTCTATTATACCTAGTATGGTTAATGAAAGTACAAATAAAGTTGTTGAACCTGATGAACAAATAGCTGCTGAACCTGTAGTAGCAAATATGAAAGACTTTGTCACTAAATATGTAGAAGATGGATACACTATCCTCTGTAAGGATACTTATAATATTGTTTCACAAAGTAGTGTTATGAGAGCTAGTGTCCTTGTGTTTTCTGTTAGAATAAGTGATCATTGCTACAATGGTTCATGTGATAGTTATATCGTTAAATTTATGCATGATACTGAAAGTTATTATGAGAGAGGAAAGATTGTTCTTATGCATCTAAATAATATTTAGTTTCCTGGTTTTATGCTGAAAGTCTTTATGTTGCACTTGTTTTGCTTTCCTATGCTAGTATCCTCTGGTTTCAACAATTTATTTTCTTACAAAATTCCCTTGCATAGGAAGTGGGTTAGACTTAAACGTGTGTATGTTTGCTTCTTAATGCTCTCTTTTACTTCAATTCATAATCTTATGTGAGCATCATTGAAATTATCATGTCCATCTTAATAGCTATAAAGAAAGAGCTTTTTGGGAGACAACCAAATATTTTTCTTTTGCTTTCAGTTTGTTTTTGGTTATTTGAGTCTTGGAAGTTATTGCTTATACAATAACCTCTCCTTATCCTTTTTTTTGGTTTTGTGTCAAGATCAACCTCTAATGAGAGAGAAGTAATATTTGGGGAAGTTGCTATCTCGAAACAGATTTTTGTGCTTCACTATAAAAAATTGTGAAAAATCCCAGAAAATCGTATTGATCTGTAATTTTTTTGCATGCATGCCCCAGGTTATTATTTAACTTTCGTTAGTTTTGCACTTTTTGATTTGAGGAACAGAATATTTTCGAAAAAATTGATCTTTACCTGCTGGTATGTTTTGACAGATTTTTGCCACTCTTGCATTTGCCTCTTATATCGATTTCCTTTTTGAATTCCTTTTTGTGCTTTTGGGAGGAGTTGCTAAAGTAGCTTATGTTTTGATGGATTTCAGTTAAAATTGAACTTAAAGGTTTATTATCTTGTATGCACTAATGTTGCTAATGAGAATTGTGTGACGTTTTGTGTGAAAGAAATTTCCAGGTTGTAGGAGAAAATGGTGTTAAGATGGTGAATGGTTAAATGACTCAAACAGTATGTATATAAATATGAAGACATTGATGCTATTCAAATGGTGACTCCGAAAGAATTTATTAAATGCCAAGTTCAGAGACCTGCAGAGTCCGTTCGAATAGGTAATAGTCCTGGTAAGGAAAGGTCCACAAAAAATCTGTCAATTTATATTTCTGCAGTTTTTATCTAACAAGGAAAGCAATGAGCATAAATAGGGACGAAAATGGAGCCCAGGTGGCTCACACCACCCCGTGGCGCGGGCCCACCTGGCCACGCCACCAGGGGGTGTGACCACCCTGGAGCCCATCTGATGAGGATATATACATGGATTATGATGATTCTGACTGCCTGAACTAGAAGGAAATATTGAGTCAAATCAATAATGACTATCAGGTGAATTCATTCCTAATTGAACCTGATGTTTTATTTAATGATAACTTTATACTACCTAAGTCTATGCATCTTTGTATGATCAGGTTTATTGATAACACAAGCATTGCGCGAGGAGGAGGAGAGTTGCAGTAAGAAGGACAAGCGCTGATTTCCAATATCAACAAGTGCGCGAGGGAGGAGCGGGAGGCATGCGCACGAGGAGGCCATGAGGAAATCACGTATGAGCAAGAGAGAGAGAGAGATGGCGCACCAAGAATTACATGTTTGAGGTGTTCCACGATGTTTGGACTGCGTGCCAATAAGGCCGAACCCATATATGGGTCGGTATGTATCAGTTTGAGTCGAACCGAGTCAGTTTGGGCCAAGTTATGGCTGTTTTTAGGCCCGTTTAGAGGGGAGGACTGAAGGGTTCGTAGCATGTAAAACAAAAAAATTCTACCGCAAGAACGAACAAAACCCAGATCTAATCTAGATAAAAGCCAAGATCTAATCTATTAGACATATGCAACGAGATAGATAGGAACTAACCCTCGTAGATCCGAAAGCGTTAACGAGATTAGATCTCGTCGTTGATGTAGTCGATCACTTGCCGATCTCAAGATCGTGTGGACGATCCTTCCGGCGTCGCGTTCCGGCAGCGCTTCCGCAGTCAGTCACACGTGCGGAGTCGAAGCAGACCTTCCTCTCCTTGTTCCAGCGAGCAGCGGATGTAGTAGATCTTCTCCACGGAATCCCAGCAGCACGACGGTGTGGTGGTGGTGGAGTAGAGAATTCTGCAGGGCTTCGCCTATGCCTGTGCAGAAGAAAGGAGGAGGAGAGAGGCGGCAGAGATTTGGTGTTATGGAGGAGGGCCTAGAGGTGGCGCCCCTGCCCCTCTATTTAAAGGGGGGAGGGCGACTTGGGAGGGGGAGTCCTAGTAGGACTCCCCACCTCCTTGGCCGGCGGATTGGGGAGGGGGGGAGGAGTCCTCCTCCCCCACGACTCCTAGTCTTGACCCACCAGGACTCCTTGATCCCTTCCTACAATGAGAACCTTCCGGAACATTCTGAAACCTTCTAGAATCCTCATACAAACACTATGAAACATTTCCTAACTCAGAAAATGATCCCCAATATATGAATCTTATTCTCCGGACAATTCCCGATCTCCTCGTGATGTCCTGGATCCAATCCGAGACTCCGAACAACATTCGGTCTCCAACGCATATTCCATATCTACTTAAAACAACTTCGAACCTTAAGTGTGTCACCCTACGGTTCGTGAATATGTAGACATGACAGAGACACATCTCCTATCAATAACCATTAGCGGGACCTGGAGATCCATAATGGCTCCCACATACTCAACGATGACTTCGCGATCGATTGAACCACTTACATACGAAACCAATTCCCTTTGTCTCGCGATACTATACTTATCCGAGGTTTGATCATCGGTATCTCCATACCTAGTTCTACCTCGTTACTGATAAGTACTCTTTACTCGTTCCGTGATATGTCATCCCTTGTGACCCAGTCACATGCTTGCAAGCTAACTAGACGACATTCCACCGAGAGGGCCCAGAGCATATCTATCCGTCATATGGATGGACAAATCCCAATCTTGGTCCATGCGCTTCAACACATACTTTCATAATACCCAATGACACCTTTATAACCACCCAGTTACGAAGCGGCGTTTGATGTCATCAAAGTACCCATCCGGTGATGGTGATTAACACAACCTCATAGTCGAAGGATTAGGTTACTATGTACTCTATTCATTCTTGTACACAACATGGCATACATGATAGAACCTATGGCAGAGGCATAGGGAATATTATTCATCTTTTCTCTATCTTCTGCCGTAGCTAGACTTTGAGTCTTACTCAAGGTCTTACCTTACAACATGGGCACAAACCCTTTCTTGCTATTTTCCATTCTAAACTTCTTTAGAACTTTGTCTAAGTATGCACTTTGGGCGTCTTGATCTATCTCTATAAATCTTGATGCCTAGAATATATGCCGCTTCGCCAAGATCCTTCATTGAAAAACTATTATTCAAATAGGTTTTGACGCTACTAAGAAGTTCTATATCATTCCCAATCAACAATATGTCATCTACCTATAGTACTAGGAATGCTACATAGCTCCCACTCACTTTCTTGTAAATACAAGCTTCTCCTTAAGTTTGTATAAATCCAAAGTTTTTGATTACTTTATCAAAACGTTGATTCCATCTCCGGGATGCTTGCTTCAGTCCATAAATGGAGCGCTGAAGTTTGCATACCTTGTCAGCATCTTTAGGATCGACAAAACCCTTGAAGTTTGCAACGTCGTTTTGACATCCATCTGCCAAATCTCATAATCGAAATATGCATCAATTGTTAACAAAATCCTCACAGGCTTAAGCTTCGCTACTGGTGAGAATGTCTCATCATAGTCAACTCCTTGAATTTGTCGGAACCCTTTCGCGACAAGTCGAGCTTTATAGACGGTAACATTACCATCAACATCTGTTTTTCTCTTGAAAATCCATTTGTTCTTGATAGCCTTACGGCCATCCGGTAAGTCCACCAAAGTCCACACTTTGTTTTCGTACATGGATCCCATTTCGGATTTCATGGCTTCTAGCCATTTGTCGGAATCTGGGCTCACCATAGCTTCTTCATACGTCGCAGGGTCATCATCGTTGTCCACCAACATGACGTTCAAGGCAGAGTCATACCAATCAGGAGTGGTACGAACCCTTGTTGACCTGCGAGGTTCAGCAGTAACTTCATTTGAAGTTTCATGATCATTATCATTAGCTTCCTCTCCAATTGGTGCAGGCGGCACAAAAACATCTTCCGGTGCTGCGCTACTCTCAAATCCGAGAGAAGGTTCCATAACCTCATCGAGTTCTACTTTCCTTCTAGTCACCTCCTTCGAGAGAAACTCCTTCTCAAGAAAGGATCCATTCTTGGCAACGAAAACTTTGCCTTCGGATCTATGATAGAAGGTATACCCAATTGTTTCTTTAGGGTATCCTATGAAGACGCATTTCTCCGCTTTGGGTTCTAGCTTATCAGGTTGTAACTTCTTTACATATGCCTCGCAACCCCAAACTTTAAGGAACGACAACTTAGGTTTCTTACCAAACCACAATTCGTATGGTGTTGTTTCAACAGATTTAGATGGTGCCCTATTTAAAGTGAATGCGGCTGTCTCTAACGCATAGCCCCAAAATGATAACGGTAAATCTGAAAGAGACATCATAGACCGAACCATATCTAAGAGAGTTCGATTACGACGTTCGGACACACCATTACGCTGTGGTGTTCCCGGCGGTGTCAACTGTGAAAGCATTCCACATTTCTTTAAATGCATGCCAAACTCATAACTTAGATATTCACCTCCGCGGTCAGAACGCAGAAATTTAATCTTCTTGTTACGATGATTTTCCACTTCACTTTGAAATTCCTTAAACTTCTCAAAAGTTTTGGACTTATGTTTCATAAAGTAGACATACCCATATCTACTTAAGTCATCCGTGAAAGTGAGAACATAACGATATCCACCACGCGATGCTACACTCATTGGACCACACACATCGGTATGTATTATTTCCAATAAGTCTGTAGCTCGCTCCATTATTCCGGAGAATGGAGTCTTAGTCAATTTTCCCATTAGACATGCTACACATCTTTCAAGTGATTCAAAATCAAGTGATTCAAGAAGTCCATCAGAATGGAGTTTCTTCATACGCTTCACTCCAATGTGACCAAGACGACAGTGCCACATGTATGTAGAATTATCATTCAATTTTATTCGTTTAGCATCTATGTTGTGAACATGTGTATCACTACTATCGAGATCCAGTAAGAATAAACCATTCATCTCAGGTGCATTACCATAAAAGATATTACTCATATAAATCGAACAACCTTTATTCTCGGACTTAAAAGAGTAACCGTCTCGCAATAAACAGGATCCAGATATAATGTTCATGCTTAACGCAGGCACCAAATAACAATTATGCAAATTTAAAACTAATCCCGAAGGTAGATGTAGAGGGAGCGTGCCGACGGCGATCACATCAACCTTGGAGCCATTTCCAACGCGCATCGTCACCTCGTCTCTTGCCAGTCTTCGTTTATTCCATAGCTCCTGTTTCGAGTTACAAATATGAGCAACCGAACCAGTATCAAATACCCAGGCACTACTATGATTACTATTAAGATACACATCTATAACACATATATCAAATATACCTTTCTTCTTGATGTTGCCGTTCTTCAGATCCGCCAGGTACTTGGGGCAGTTACGTTTCCAGTGACCAGCACCCTTGCAGTAGAAGCACTCAGTTTCAGGCTTAGGACCAGCCTTGGGCTTCTTAGCAGGTGCGGCAGCTTTCTTGCCGTCCTTCTGGAAGTTTCCCTTGTTCTTAGGCTTGCCCTGTCTCTTGAAATTGGTGGTCTTATTGACCGTCAACACTTGGTGCTCCTTCTTGATCTCCACTTCAGCAGTTTTCAGCATGGACGACAGTTCAGGCAACGTCTTGTTCATGCAGTGCATGTTGTAGTTCATCACAAAGTTCTTGTAACTTGGTGGCAGTGATTGGAGGAGACGGTGAATCCCCAACTCATTAGGAATCGATATTCCCAACTCTTGGAGCTTGTTTGCGTACCCAGACATGGTGAGCACGTGCTCGCTAACGGAGCTTCCCTCTTCCATCTTATAGTTAAAGAACTTTTCGGAGGCCTCATAGCTCTCCATGGCCGCGCGAGTCTCAAAAATTAGCCTGAGCTCCTTAATGATCTCGAACGGGTCGTGGTGCTCAAAACTCTTCTGGAGCTCCGCTTCTAAACCGTATAGAATGGCACACTGAACTGTGGAGTAATGATTTTTCCGAGTGGCGTAAACATTCTTTATGTCATCGGTGGCATCATCTGCAGGTGGGTCACCTAGCGGTGCTTCGAGCACATAGGTCAACTGACCAGCCCTGAGGACGATCTTCAGTCCATGGAACCAGTCCGTGAAATTTCTTCCATTGTTCTTAAGCTTTTCTTTCTCTAGGAACGCATTGAAATTGATGGAGGGGGTCGCCATAATCTACAACAATTTGCAAGTAGTTTAGACTAAGTTTATGACAAATTGAGTTCAAATTTAATTCTTAAACTAACTAGGTGAACTCCCACTCAAAACAACATCCCTCACATTGTCTTAGTGATTACACGAACCAAGTCCACTACACCAAGTCCGATCTTCACGAGAGAAGATGTAGTTTCATCGGCGAACAATCTTCATGTTCATCATATCATTTATATGACTCATGCTCTACCTTTCGGTATTCCGTGTTCCGAGACCATGTCTGTACATGCTAGGCTCGTCAAGATAACCTTAGTTTCCGCATGTGCAAATCTGGCTTGCACCCGTTGTATGCACACGTAGAATCTATCACATCCGATCATCACGAGATGCTTCAAAACGACGAGTCTTAGCAACGGTGCCAACTAAGGGTGAACACTTTATTACTTGATATTTAGTGAGAGGGATCATCTTATAATGCTACCGTCGCGATCTAAGCAATACAAGATGCATAAAGGATTAACATCACAGGCAATTCATAATTAGTGTGATATGATATGGCCTTTTCTTCTTGCGCCTTTGATCTCCATCTCCAAAGCACGAACATGATCTCCATCATCACCAGCATTGCGTCAAGGTCAGTGGCGCCGCTTCATGGTTGTCCATCATCACTAGCAACTATTACAACTACTTGGAATAAAGCTATTACAAGATGAATAGACACGTAGGTCTTAACAGAATTAAAGACAACCATTAGGCTCCTGTCGGTTGCCATATTACAACAAGGATCATTGCATACATCAAATACAATCATAATCACATGATGGCCATAACACATCACAAAACCCCTGCAAAAACAAGTTAAACGCCTCTAATTTTCTTTGCATTTTTTTATGTGGTTTGGGGCTTTCGCATAAGACCGATCTTACCTACGAACAAGAACCACAACGTTGATACAAGTGCTGTCAGATGCTCATTGTAAATTGAATCTTAACTATGGTGGGAGAGACAGACACCCGCAAAGCCACTTGTGCAAAGCAAGTTGCACGTCAAGCGTGGAGCAAGTCTCATGTGCGATGACATATAATGTTAGCCCGAGCCGCTTCATCCCACCATGCCGCAAGATGCAAAGTACACGCTAAGACACCGACAACAAAAGCATCAACGCCCACAAAAACATTGTGTTCTACTCGTGCAACAGATCTACGCATAGATACGGCTCTGATACCACTGAAGGGTTCGTAGCATGTAAAACAAAAATTTTCTACCGCAAGAACGAACAAAACCCAGATCTAATCTAGATAAAAGCCAAGATCTAATCTATTAGACATATGCAACGAGATAGATAGGAACTAACCCTCGTAGATCCGAAAGCGTTAACGAGATTAGATCTCGTGGTTGATGTAGTCGATCACTTGCCGATCTCAAGATCGTGTGGACGATCCTTCCGGCGCCGCGTTCCGGCAGCGCTTCCGCAGTCGGTCACACGTGCGGAGTCGAAGCAGACCTTCCTCTCCTCGTTCCAGCGAGCAGCGGATGTAGTAGATCTTCTCCACGGAATCCCAGCAACACGACGGTGTGGTGGTGGTGGAGTAGAGAATTCTGCAGGGCTTCGCCTATGCGTGTGCAGAAGAAAGGAGGAGGAGAGAGGCGACAGAGATTTGGTGTTATGGAGGAGGGCCTAGAGGTGGCGCCCCTGCCCCTCTATTTAAAGGGGGAGGGCGCCTTGGGAGGGGGAGTCCTAGTAGGACTCCCCACCTCCTTGGCCGGCGGATTGGTGAGGGGGGAGGAGTCCTCCTCCCCCACGACTCCTAGTCTTGACCCACCAGGACTCCTTGATCCCTTCCTTGGTTTTTAAGCAAACTCCATGAAACCTTCCAGAACCTTCCGGAACATTCTGAAACCTTCTAGAATACTCATACAAACACTCCGGAACATTTCCTAACTCAGAAAATGATCCCCAATATATGAATCTTATTCTCTGGACAATTCCGGATCTCCTCGTGATGTCCCAGATCCAATCCGAGAGTCCAAACAACATTCGGTCTCCAACGCATATTCCATATCTACTTAAAACAACTTCGAACCTTAAGTGTGTCACCCTACGGTTCGTGAATATGTAGACATGACAGATACACATCTCCTATCAATAACCATTAGCGGGACCTGGAGATCCATAATGGCTCCCACATACTCAACGATGACTTTTGTGATCGATAGAACCATTTACATACGAAACCAATTCCCTTTGTCTCGCGATACTATACTTATCCGAGGTTTGATCGTCGGTATCTCCATACCTAGTTCTACCTCGTTACTGATAAGTACTCTTTACTCGTTCCGTGATATGTCATCCCTTGTGACCCAGTCACATGCTTGCAAGCTAACTAGATGACATTCCACCGAGAGGGCCCAGAGCATATCTATCCGTCACATGGATGGACAAATCCCAATCTCGGTCCATGCGCTTCAACACATACTTTCAGAATACCCAATGACACCTTTATAACCACCCAGTTACGAAGCGGTGTTTGATGTCATCAAAGTACCCATCCGGTGATGGTGATTAACACAACCTCATGGTCGAAGGATTAGGTTACTATGTATTTGAAAGCTTATAGCAATACGAACTTAACGACTTGATCTTTATGCTATGCTTACTATGGGTGTGTGTCCATCACATCATTCTCCTAATGATACAACCTTGTTATTAATCACATCCTAATGTCCATGATAAGGAAACCATGATCATCAATTAATCAACAAGCTAGTTCAACAAGAGGCTTACTAGGGACTCTTACATGTTTACAAAACACACATGTATTAGTGTTTCCTAATAATACAATTATAGCATGGGATGTAAACATTCATCATAAACACAAAGATATAATAATAATCACTTTTATTATTGCCTCTTGGGCATATCTCCAACAAGGACGCCCCAGCCCTCATATAAACCTCCGTAGCCGTCACAAGTTATATTTTTAAGACCACGTTAAAATATTTTGGAGTTGTTTCTTTCATAGAACCTCTGGAATTACCTTGTGTTCGAATCTACCACTATAATTGAGTGTGATCTGTTGTTCCATTGGGAATTAGTAGATTGCAGACTACTATTCGTGGTCACGGTTGCGTGCGCAAGAGTGTGGTGTTGTGAATATCCTACAAGGTTCGAGAGCTGTTGCATTGGCATCAGGGATCGAGCGGGAGAGATCATAGCTACGCACTAGTTATCTATCATCCACCATCACCATCGACAAGAGCTTGCTGAGAAGATCGGGCCACCCCATATCATCTTGGTATCAGATTTCCTCGTTGCCTCGGTAAGCACTCCACAATCCATCCATAGATTAGAGAGTGTTTTCATCCTATACAGAAAAAGCCTCACAAAAAGAGTTGCCATAGCTTAGATTACATCGTATTCGAGTAATAGTTGCTGGTCGCGTTCCTCTATTAGATTAGATCTAGATTTGTTCTTCGTAGATTTGTTTTCTAGTTGTTCTAGTTGTTTTCCACCATCTATTTCCGCTACCATCAAGTCAGATCTGATCCAAGTAAAGAGTCCTAGCTGTGTACTACTTGGCGAGTCGGAATTAAAAAAAAATCGGCTCGCTGCCTCACACCTGACCGCAGACAAGTCTGTGCTCCAGCGTGACAAAAAAAAACAAAAAAAAATTCCGAAAAAAAATCGAACCGTCGCCTTACCACAGACTAGTCTGTGCTAGTACGAGAAAAAAAAATTCTGGCGGCATCCTGCCGCGGCAGGATTTTAGGCCGTTTTTCTGCCGTGGCAGAGACCAATTTTCAGGTCAAATTTTTTTCTTTTTTTATTTTATTTTTTTACTGAGTCCACATAGCGTACCTATCCTTGTGGGCCTTAGTAAACCTTTCTTTGTGTCTAAAACTATCCTACGAGACTAGCGTGCTTAGTGCTCTGCGGGCTGCTCAGTTAGCAATCTTGTGCCCGTTTCGTTGAGACATTGCTAGCGTCTCTCCTTGTGCATTGCAACACGAGCATTCCTCCGACATAACTTACTTTTTTGAGCTCATTTTCATAGTTGCAATTGCCCCATTTATCTCCACCGTGTGTGTTTCCGTGGGTCTATGTCATATGATCAGCACTAGGACTTGTTTGAAGTGTAGATAGGATACCATACCTATAGCTCCACCATAAATAACTTGTGTGCCCTGTGATCATTCTCTATACCTTTGATATTCACTTCATCACTTCAGTGCATCAGTCTTTGATTACGTTTGGTAGAGCATCTCTATTCACTTTGGAACGGTAAGATCTTCTTTCTTATCAGTTGTGAGTGAGTTGTGAGAGTTTCCACCATACTGATTTTGATTTGTGCACTAATGTACTAATCATGTCTTCTAGTAGTGTTGATGTGATGCAGAAAATGGAGGCAGGTGATGTTACAAATAATGTGGAGACGTACAGTTACAAATTCATCGACAATTGGCGTTGTAGTGGAACTTTTTGGAAGGAAGAACGCGGTATTTTTGATGGTGATGGTCTTTTCCACCATAGTGTGATGATTGGTGAGCGATGTGCTTCCATTACCATTGATAGTAACTCTACTATTAATTTGATCAGCGTTGAAGTTGTACAAAAGTTGCAGCTACCCACATGTGCCCGTGCGGTGCCATATCTCTTGCATTCATCATATGGCACATTGCTGATTTCACACACCGATGATGTTCCTATGACTTTTAAAGAGCATATTGAGATTGTGCGCTGTGATGTATCTCCTATACCACTTGATTCTTGTCACATACTATTGGGAGAACCTTGGAGCAGAAGGTTTGAAGCTCAAATATGTCCTGTTGTTGGAAGGATTTCTTTCAAATGGAACATGAAGAGGCGTGTTATGCTCAGGATTTCAGCCGACAAATTTCATGAGTATCATCTTCTTTGCAAGGAGAGGACAAAAGAGTTCAGTTTGTCTGCTAAGTACAAGGTCATGATGAATGGTAACAATTCTATTATTTGTCATCTTGAACACGGTGTGCATTACAACCCATGTGAGAATGAGAGCCACATAGCCAAGCTGAGTGAGAGTGTTATCAAAAGTGAGCTGTGTGATTCCACTAAACGTGAGGTTGAGAGCATCCATTCTAAGAGTATGAGAGAAAAAGAAAACATCAGTGCAGTAGATGCTAATACATGTGAGGATATTTCTACTAATGTAATCATCTCTACTCCTGGTATTGTTTCTTGTGCTATGCAGGTTGCTTTTGAAGAAAGGGAGCAATCTATTTTACAACCTACATCGTCGGACTGTGCATTGTCACTTGCGGCGGATGTTTTAGTACCTACTACAACTGAGGAGATTGTTGATGACATTGGTACTGTTTTTGAGCTTCAGCCAACATGTGCGACATATTGTGAGTCTATTCCTTTGCTAAAGCCTCCTTGTGATTTGCCTTGCACTACTGTTTTAGCACCATGTGATAGTTTACCAAATTCAAATTTTGATCATGTGGTACTGATAACACATAAGGAAATACTTGCTCGAATACCACCTGCTGATATTGTGTATTCCATCATGCTAAATGAACCTATGAGTATGAGTTGTGCTATGGATAAGATTTCTGAAATTTCATTTCTGAATTCTAGCACATATTCTCCTTGTTTCACTTTCAATCTGATTGGTGAATATAGCATGCATGAAAATTTTCTTGTGGATCACATATGCATTACTTGTGATCGAATCGCTAAACTGAAACATGCTATTTTCAGCCATACATGTTGTGTGTCGACGATTTTGTGTTGTGAGATATATGCTAAAATTTGTGATAATATGAAACTAAAGTCAGGTCTAGTTGATATAATGCAGCCAACACAAGTAATTTTACCTATGTTGGATCGTTGTAATCTTGCTAGAATAGAACCCCAGTTTTCATATTCGTTGTGTTTATCCCAAAATTTGTTGTCTAGATGTGCTAATGCTTTATACTTCACTTATATTTGCAAATTGAGTTGCATTTTACATACTGGACAACATGATCATGTTCATAATAATCAGAGTAGCACAGTTGAAGCATGGCATGATTCAATTTGGTTTTCAGACTTATTGAATTGGTTTGATCTTGTTCACAAATTTGATCATAGATCTTCTTTGAGAAAACTGAATTTAATATTGAAGAACATGACTATCTATTTAGTTGTTTTTCACCATGATCATGATTCTTTGTACTTCACTTATACCTGCAATTTAAGTTGCTTGATGTATACTGGACATACTTTTCATGTGAACAACAATAATACAACATGTTATGTATACATATACTTTGCGTACACGTTGTTATTTTTGTTTCTCCCACTTTCAGCTTACCCAAAGCCGAGGACGGCTTTTCATGAAGAAAGGGAGGATGATGAGGATATATACATGGATTATGATGATTCTGACTGCCTGAACTAGAAGGAAATATTGAGTCAAATCAATAATGACTATCAGGTGAATTCATTCCCAATTGAACCTGCTGTTTTATTTAATGAGAACTTTATACTACCTAAGTCTATGCATCTTTGTATGATCAGGTTTATTGATAACACAAGCATTGCGCGAGGAGGAGGAGAGTTGCAGTAAGAAGGACAAGCGCTGATTTCCAATATCAACAAGTGCGCGAGGGAGGAGCGGGAGGCATGCGCACTAGGAGGCCATGAGGAAATCACGTATGAGCAAGAGAGAGAGATGGCGCACCAAGAATTACATGTTTGAGGTGTTCCATGATGTTTGGACTGCGTGCCAATCATGCCGAACCCATATATGGGTCGGTATGTATCAGTTTGAGTCGAACCGAGTCAGTTTGGACCAAGTTATGGCTGTTTTTAGGCCCGTTTAGAGGGGAGGACGCCCCAGCCCTCATATAAACCTCTGTAGCCGTCACAAGTTAGATTTTTAAGACCACGTTAAAATATTTTGGAGTTGTTTCTTTCATAGAACCTCTGGAATTACCCTGTGTTCGAATCTACCACTATAATTGAGTGTGATCTGTTGTTCCATTGGGAATTAGTAGATTGCAGACTACCGTTCGTGGTCACGGCTGCATGCGCAAGAGTGTGGTGTTGTGAATATCCTACAAGGTTCGAGAGCTGTTGCATTGGCATCAGGGATCGAGCGGGAGAGATCATAGCTACGCACTAGTTATCTATCATCCACCATCACCATCGACAAGAGCTTGCTGAGAAGATCGGGCCACCCCATATCACCATCTCCGACCTGTTTTCTCCCAGTACCTTCCTTTTATTGTAAAATTTCGTAATATATAATCCCCCGGATCCCTTGATGTTTATATATCATGTTCTTGTCGTGTTTTCATTTCGATCTGTTTCTACCAGGAACTATTCTTAAAGTTTAGAAGCACAATGGTCTCCGCCAACGATAAGGGCAAGGAGCCTGCGGAAGAGGATCTCCAAGACTCTGAATAGGAGGAGGATATCGAGAGTGAAGTTGAAGAGGAGGCAAAGGAAGGCCAGCATCCGCACAGCAGCACCACCATTGCAAGCATTGGAGCGGTGATGAATCCTACCAGGTTCAAAAGGACTGCACGGATGTCCACTGGAGGGAAGGTTGCGCATTATTGCTTGGCTAGACGGTCACCTCCTCCACGCACCAAGAATCCCTTCCATACCCTTATCCATTAGCAGCATTTCCAGAATATGCCCAAGGAAAAACTACCCTCCAATTGGGATATGCCTCAATCTAACCATGCAGGAAAAGAAGATTTCAAGGAGGAAGAGTGGGGAAAGAATCGCAAGAGCTGGGATTCATAGCCCGACATGATCATGAACCGCACTGAGCACAATTCGGAGTTGATTCGTACTCTCACCTTCAAGATTGAGGACTTAAGGTAATTGATTGAAAAGCTCATCGAGAGAACACCGCCACCACCGAAGGAGTAATTCGTCATCAGATTTTGGCATCCCCTTGGTTTGTTCCAAGCTTGGGGGAGTGCTGCGGTATCACATCACTATCTTTTATATTTTACCTTATTAGTAGAGTCATATCACGAATAGAGAAGTTATCATATAGGATGGTTTGCATTATGGAAGTATCCCCCTCTCGTTAGTTATCTATGTATCCCTTGGTGTGAGTTGCCGTTATGGAATATTAATGAGAAGTTCTATCATTTACTTTCTGCACATCTTATATTAGTTTGCAATTTCTGTTATATGATTGATCTTGTTGTTAGTATTGGTATCACTTTGGGACCATGAAGTAAATTTAGTTGGTTTTGGCAAACCTGGCTCGGGCCATAGCAACACTATTATGAAAATTGAATGAAAAAGATAAAAGTACTCTTAAGAAATATAATTTCATCATGTTTCTTGATTTGCTCATAAGCTTAGTATTCTCTAGTTAAGATCTTTTGTGCTTCCAAGGAAGAATGCATGTTTGTTTTTATCACTTGTATGTTTGTTTGTTTCCTTCAACTCTTATGCTTGCTACCAAGCCTTGCTAGCCAAAAACCTGTACTGAGAGAGAATGCTTCTCGTGCATCCAATCCTTAAACCAAAACCTATGCCATTTGTGTCCACCATACCTACCTACTAGCACTATTGCTATTCCAAGTAAATTCTTGTTTTTATCTACCTTCCAAATTAAACTTGTTCTGAGAAAATTAGTGATTAAAGCTCTCACGAACTTGATGGCACACCTTACTTTTCTTGCATTTAATAAACTTGAACCATTGTGCCCATCTATGTTGCGTATATGCTTGCGCTTTATAAGTTGTGAATTATCCGAACTATGTTACCATGGGGAACGCTTTAAACATTGCACTTATTTAGTTGATATCATGATTCTTTTGCTTATGAATCCCGATGGTGTGAAATAAAAGGGGAGCTTGTAAGCTCATGGAGTTTGTATGTGTGTTAGAGAAACGCCTGGGCGGCTAGCCTAAGCCATGCCTAATCATGGTGGAGCATAACCATAGTGAGAAATCTGTGAAGCCTCCTTAATAAAAAACCTATGCAAATAGTGAATAAAAAGATCGCTGAGATGCTCATTGTCTGCTTGCCTTGTCATTTTGATATGGGAAAGCTTCCGTATCATCGGGCAAGGGGTACCCCGTTGGCGGTTCTCCATGATACACATGTATTTACAATGACAAGAACTTACTAGTGACTAAAGTTGAGTAGCACGAGGTTAGGTCTTCATAAGCACGGGGCATGAGATTTTCAACTTATAACTTGTCAAGCATATCCTCATATTTGTTCACTTTAACCTTAATCACCTCAAGATGCTTATGATAGGGGCAATGAGAGCTGAAAGCTAGTAAGTACCATAATTTTGGAAGCTCTTTATGAAACTTTAAATCCCTGCTTCCCTCTGTGAAGGGCCTATCTTTTACTTTTTAGTTGAGTAAGTATTTTGAGTTGTTGTGTTTCATTCATTCATACGATGATTTATTCAATCATGTTTCTTATGTTCCTTGTTTTGCACACTGCTCTTATCTTAGTGGATATTACTTTGAAATCTATCATTGAAAACCGCATTATGTTTGAACTCCTGTAAATTGTTAACTATTCTTTGACCAAGAGCAAAGTTTGCCATTACCAATTATGATTTACTTTGTGTATCTTTATTGTGTTTCCTTTACTTATTGCAAGTTAAGTTATATAACAGTGAGTTGTCTTCTGTTATGATTTATGTATTGATGAATGTGATGCTTCTTGTCCGTATTCTTTTATCGACACTTCACTCCATAAACCTGATGTCATATTTATTGAGCCCAGTTTTCGCTTAGGGACAACCAAAGTCTAAGCTTGGGGGAGTTGATACGTCAATTTTTCATCACTATTCTATATCATAATTTACTATTATTCATTGATATATTTCATATTAAGAGACGCTACTTATGTTATTTCATTTGTTTTTGCATGGTTGATGACTTTTGGAGGATGGACCACTCAAGTCAGGATTCTGATGGAAAAGGCACAGTTTGGAGGCGAAATTCATGAAGATCAGAAAATCCTGGAAAATATATGGAAAATCCTATTTTTCCAGAAAACGAAGGATGCTAGAAGGGGGAGCAGAGATGGGCCACAGGAGGCCCACACCACCCCCTGGCACGGGCCAGCCCTACCCGCGCCACCAGGTGGTGTGTCCACCCTGGCCCACCTCTGGCTCTGCCCTTTGGCGTATATTATCCTCCTGAAACCCTGGGGAGCAACCATAGAAAGATTTTCCCGCTTTTGCGGGGTGGAAAACTATAGAGAGAGAAAGAGGTCTCCGACAGGCAGAAATCTGTCGGGGAAATTCCTTCCTGGAGAGGGGAGATCGTCGCCATCAACACCACCATCAAGCTAGACTTCATCGGGCTCATCATCATCATCATCTCCATCATCATCTCCACCAGCACCATCATCACCACTCCATACCGCTGTAACAATTGGGTTGAATCTTGCATAGTTCTTAGGGGAAACTTTCCCGGTGTTGATTACTTGTTGTAGTTGATGCTATTGAATGGAACCATTGAATTATTGTTATGTTCACATTGTTACATATCATTATTTCATCTCTGATCTTGATCCATATGATGTCTCATGTGTAGTTAATTTAGTTCTTGAGGACATGGGAGAAGTCATGTTGTTAGTAGTGGCATTGTGTTGAGAAAGATTCAATGGTTTGTTATTTAAGTTGTGGTGTTATTCTTCTAGTGGTGTCATGTGAACGTCGACTACATGACACTTCACCTTTATGGGCCTAGGGGAATGCATTGTGTATTTGGCTATTAATCGTAGGGGTTGCCGGAGTGACAGAAACCTGAACCCCCGTTAGGAAACCTTTGCACAAGGGAGTGTAGGATCTCAGAGTTTAAAGTTGTGGTTAGGTTTTTATCTTAATTACTTTCTTGTACTTGCGGATTCTTGCAAGGGGTATAATCACAAGTATGTATTAGTCCTAGGAAGGTCAGTACATTAGCACAGGTTCACCCACACAACACTTATCAAACTAAAGAAGATTAAAAACCTCTTTCCCCCACGCATCGCCAGGCCGAGGAAAAAAAAAGACCTTGCCCTAGGGTACTCGTCTTCCAACGCCGGCCTCCGGCGGCTCCCCCTCCGGTGACCTAGGTCATAGGTGGTGAGGGGGGTCGCCGGATCCACGTGTGTGGATAGTCTTAGTCTAAAGTAGATTCATTTTTAGGTTGTTCATCGTCTTGGCTTTGGGGATGAAGATGAAGGCGTTGAATAAATTTTCTTCAGATCCTTCCCCAATGGATTTGGAGATCAGTTTATCCAAGCAAGGATGGTGTGGCGGTGACGCCATCCTTGTGGTGGATTTGTGTCCTCAGGCTCCACCACTGCGGTGGCGTTTGCTCCAGCGCCGGCGCGGAACCTAGGAGGTAGCCTAGGAGTGGATGCAGATTGTGATCTGCATCGACGGCATCTGGAAGATGGCGGATCGTGTGCTGGGTCTGTGGTTCGTGGATGGCAGGTGTGGCTTCCTTCTTTGACGTCTTAGTTGTGTGGAGGGGCTAAATCTGGAGCTCGATGTCGTCTTCGGGGTGTTGCCCCGGTCTGATTCGTTCAACGATAATGGTTTCACCTTGGGTGAGCCACCTTGGAGGTCCGCAAAGCTGCATGTCACTGATGGAGCCCCATCGAGCTCGGGTGAGGAGGTGATCCATCATTATTTCCTTTGGTGGCTGCTATGGTGGTGCCAGAGGCAGGTGATGGGCGTCGGCGTCAAGCTCAGAGGTTTCTTCGGTTTAGATTGTTTTCTTTCTTGGCCGGTGGTCCTTTGCGCAAAAGCTTGCGTTTTGCTATCTTTTCAGTTTTGTCAGGTCGGTGTTTACGTGACTTGTACTATGATCTTTATGATATATAAATGAGACACGTATTACCATGCAAAAAAACTAAAGAAGATTAATCAACTATATGAAGCGAAAGCACTTGAGAATATTCCCATGTGTCCTCGAGAACGTTTGGTCATCTTAAGTAATACAACCGGCTTGTCCTTTGCTAAAGAAAGGATTGGGCCATTGCTGCATCTATTATTATTGTCTTTTATTTACTCGCACTTTATTTATCTGCATTATCAAAAACCCCTAAAAATCCGTTTGCTAAGTGTTTACAGAGAATTCCTGCTCCAAGCCACTCATCAACACCTTCCACTCCTCATTGGGTTCGAAACTCTTACTTATCGAAAATACTGCAATACACCCCGTATACTTGTGGGTGATCAAGAAGCAACCTGTACATGACACATCGTCAAGTGTGTGTGATCATTGGAGATGGAACATAAACACCTCGATACTCCAAGGGTAACCCGATCCTTGATCCCAATGATATTCTATCGGATGGCGTTGCAGGACACCGCAGGAACGTGGAAGATCCCCCCAATAATTGCATTGTGCAAGGAAGGGACGGAGAACACGACGGTGAGAAGATAACACTTCGGTTGCCACCAGAAACATGGCAGAAGGCAAGAGACACTGTCTCGAGTAGAGTACCAATGATGGGAGACGCTACCAGTGAAGTGCTGATGGCCTACTAGTACCTTCTCCACCACAAAAGAAACGATTTTCTCAGGGTGCAGAGGCAACTCGACGAAAGGAAAAGGCTGCCGATACATCAAGTCACTGGCGAGCACAGTTGATCTCCACCGACGCATCCGACAACATAACTAGAGGGGCACCACTGAGGAGAGGAACTTTGCGCTTGCAGCGCATTCCGGACGCCGAAAGACAAGATCTGGCACAAGATCTGGACATGTCATTAATTTCAGTAGATTTAGCGGTACACGTAAAAGAAAAAACAGCAGAAGCCTCCATTGTCGCTGGTCAAACCTGCCTCCTTACAACTCAGCCAGCAGATGATGGTCCTCGGCAAGCCCTCCACCGCTCTACCCTCATGATCCTCGGCACGGTGGGAGCATCACTCGCACAAAGAGAATAAGGAATCGTCAAGAAACCCGATAAATCAACACGCCATCGCAGCAGCCCTTGGCATACTTGCAAGCCGTCAAACTCTAGGGTGGCTCCAAAGCTACCGCTATGCAAAGCCTACAGCTGCACCTGAGCGGCACTCTCGATCATGGCTTAAAAATTGCCCGAAGAATCCATCAATAGCTAGAGCGACCTCGAGGAAAAGTTCGTCAAAAAATTCACATCCACGTTTAAGCGTCCTGCATCCATAGAACAGTTGTGGACGAGAAAGAAGAAGCCTAGGGAGTCAATATGAGCATTTATCCAAAGATGGAGTATCATCAAGAACTCAACCAAGACTATATCAGATGAAAGGACAATTCATGCCTTCAATGATGGCATTCGCCAAAAATAATTTATTGAGGAGTTGGGATGGGTAAAACCCAAAACAATTTCTCAGCTGATGGACATGGCCAATCGCTGGGCATATGGTGAAGACGCGGTGAACAAAAAGCGAGCGCGCGCACCCGAGGAAGAGCGAGATAGGAACAATAGCGATAACAGGACAAGGTGAAGCAATGATGGGTACATCAGGCCAAATTATGTTGTGGATGGTGATGACTGCAAGTGCACAGATCGTTTGTAGCTAGTTTCAAAATAAATATATTGATCCCACATAGAGCAGCAGTCTGAAGTCTAATAACTCTTTGAACTAAATTATGAAAAAGTAATGCTAAATAACATTCTAAGTAACAAAATAAAATGTGAGCTTTGTGTAAAAGATATTTTTGGGTTTTCAAATAAGAGAAGAATAAGTAAACTAAATCTGGCAGCAACCAAGAGCATGCAAGTATGATTACGAAAGTCTACAAGATGATGGAAAGAGTTCTCAGGGAGTAGTGGATCCACCGCTAGTAATTAGAAAGAGTGATCAAAATTATTATAATGAATAAGACCATTTATGATATGTGTGGGAGGAGCTCCATATATGGATGAATAGGCAGCAATGACTGCACACATCATCCTTCATAACCATAGCAGACGGTAATCGACATCAATCGAATTACTACGCTATTAAGGGACTTTACCCGTAGGATGTATCCCATGGCATGGACAATGCTCCGCGAGTTCTCCTCGGTTCCCAAGTTGATACCTATGGAATGACAACAGCTTTATAGTCACCATAAGTGATATCATCCCTCCGTCTACCAACAAGTAGTTCCATCCATCTAGTCCTCAGTGAGGCAAATATTGAGTGGCGTGCTTCACCCAACATCAAGATGAAGGAAATCTAACACAGACACATAATGAACAATATCACATAATAATCTTTATCTCAATTCAATCTCATACTAGGGTTTCTCCATCTCCCCAAGAACAAAGGAAACTACTCACACATGAAGGCAATCAACATCATGGATAGAATATGGATGAAGTATGATGATACAATTGAAGACAAGTGCAAATCCAAGATTCAGTCTAGAATTACAACAAGTAACCAAAGGGGATTGGTGATGAAGACATTGTTGATGAAGATGACGATGTAGAGCGATGTGGAGGCCTTCAAGATCCTAGTCCCTTCTCCTATTGTGTGATGGTGATGGTGTAGATCTGATTGGAGGCGGCTATGGCAGTGGCACGGGGGCAGGGCTCCGCCGTGGTGGAGAATATAGCTTGGTGGCTCTCTATTGTGTCCTCCCTCCTTTATATAGGCCTTGGGGTGCCCTAGGGTTCCCCCAATACCGTCATATGACTTAGGGAAGGTTCTGGAGCTTCTCTGCGGCAAAATCCTGTCGTTTGCAACCTTTTTGCAACTATACAAGGGGAACTATACGGCCGGAAAAATGCTTCCCATATTTTAGTTGCTCGTCAAACCTTCAGGTTCCGTGGTGTTTTTGGCCGCCGTTTCTTCATACGAACTCTGATTTGGGTGTTCATGGCTCGTTGGATTCGTATCGACGAGTGCTACAATCCAGTGGTCTTGGATATTTATTTTGAGAAGTTGGAGAAAATCACTTTTTCCATCACCCAAATGGCTAAGTCTGGTCCATGCAGCTCCTCTATACTATGCTCCCTTTGTTCCTTTTGCCTTTGTTTTATCCATAATTATCGTCAACGCCTACACACATGTCATAGAAAAGGAAAGTGATAAAATTTTACCTAAACTACTAAATGTGGAAATCCCATATGAAAGTAAATGAGAACTAGAAGTCATGCATATCAGGCATAACTATAGCTAGAAGAAACATGATATGAGAGATAAATGGCTCATTTTATATGGCTAAAAGAGGTGGTATTTCACAGCCATCAACTTCCCCAAGTTAGACCTTCTCGTCCTCGAGCAGGAAGGGTCGATAATAAATTGATGGTTGTGAAATAGCATATTATTGGAAATCAATGCCATGCATCCTTGTTTCTTCTACAAGCTTGAAGAGAGAAAACATGTATTCATACAAGGCAACACAAGCTCAGTTATAAAGACCGCTAAAGATTCATCAAAAATTATATGCTCCATTTCAACAATGAATCTAACTTGCAGACAAACTTGTGATCCTCTTATTGCACCTTTTGTATAACTTTTCAAATCATTATTTTTTATGAGGCAAAACTTAGTCACAAATAGATGTCAAGCATAAATAGGAATAAAGTTTATCAATTCTACCCAATCATGTCATCTAGTTAAGGCTCTCAAGTGCAAACATCAGTTATTGAGCTTTCAGAAAGTTTATCTCTTAGTAACGAGATTTATGCCAAAAGGAAATGCGAAAACATGTCAAAAGAAGCATAGAATTAGATTGTCTCTTTTGGTCATCCACATCAATGAATCATGGCTATCAAACACTCCTATTCTTTGTCTTTCTAAAACTTCAGTTCATCAGTAATGAGGTCATGCCAAAACTTAGTGTGGTTAATCAGACTGTGCAGGCTAAGAATGGATACTCATGAGCATTACCAAGATTTCCCTTTTCGGTATAATGATTTCTCATAATGGCAATAGGGGTATTCCCTCTTTTGCTTTGAACACATGCCCATGAGAATACCAATGCATAACCAAATATAGCATTTCTGCTAAATATGTTGGGTAACTCATAGCCAAACTCCAAGAGTTTCCTCTTTTTGGACCGTTCAAAGGCTAGCAGAATTGTTAGCATCCCATGTTGTGCGACAGTGGTGCAGATACGCATAAAGCAATATCACACTTTAATCAACAGGTCAAGATTTGGCATGCATCTCAATTACCGCTAAATATTAGTTTCTTCAAAAAAATCCTTTCAAAGAGTACTATCAAGTCGACCATCACATCTATGGTGTTGAGTATCTTTAACTCTAAACTCTTAAGACAAATAAACAACACCTTATTTAGCATAGAACTCAAAACTTTGAAATATCATTTCCAATTGATAACTCCTTCCATAAGCAAACTATCAAGTCTATTGTTTTGACACTATGGGGTCGAGCATAACCTATTCAATTAATACAAATCTATTTAGTGACAACCAAAAAATTTAAAAAGATCTTGATCAAGTATTCATTATTTCCAAGTGTAGAGATTGTGGCAATGTTTTCTAGAGGATCACAAATAGTGTCACAAGCTTGATAAACAATTTGGCAAGATGCATACAAGCTCTAAGTCAACTCCTATGGTGCCTATCATGAGCAAGTGTATCCCATATGAATACAGAACTAGACTCACTTTAAACAAGCATTCAAAAATAGCGGGATACATGATTGCGTTAAACCTGCATCGAATACGAACATTGCACAAGACTCCACACATGCAGAAGTAACCTCCCCAAGCTTAGAACTTTGCAAGAACCAAACTTGAGTATATCACCAAAAGAAAAGAGAAAATATAGTTTCCAAGAGAGTGTGATAAGTGGTTACCTCCCCAAGCTTAGTTGAAAACAAGGATGAGACACTTTATCGTTGAGGTACAAGTAACCTCTCTTTTGACGGACAAATAACCTTTGCTTTAACGTATATTTCTTGATATAGACTGGTGGCTGCCTTCCTTGAGAACCTGCTTGGAAACTAAGAGTGTTTTTTAAGTCACGGGGATTAGCTCAAAGTGATAAAAATACAAGTCTCACTGAGTCGGTTCATCAACCTAAGCACCACGCTTAAGTCAACAAACTAAGTCCAAGAGTTGTACATACTCCCAGATTTTGATGAAGTGTAAGTGAGACAAAATATGAAACACGAGTGTGCATCCCCTATGTTCTTAATTGGGAGAGGTTCGAGTTTGGAAGGTTTACCAGCCATTAATATGTAAGCATGTTGATTTGAAGCAACCAAGTGGCTCATGTGATTATTTGCATGGTCGGCACTACCATACACATCATCACACAAGGTTCAAATCCCCGCGAAAATAACACACAAAATAAAAGACATTTTTTGGTGTACGAACGAAGTTCGTTCACCCAACCAAAAAAATAAAGTAAAAAGAAAACATGAACTTATATAGATAATTACAGTCTAGGAGGTTTCTGAGGTAGAATTTTATTGCTTACATATGCTCGGATTCTCTAAATGGGAGAAGCTCCTAGGTGGTGTTTCGAGGTTTTTAGAAGAAGAAAGAATAAAATTTTGAGCAATGGTTACCTTCCAGTTGGCATTTGAGGGGGTTTCCCAACTATACGGGCGCAACTATATAGCCGGACCAAAAAGGTCCCGCCGTATAGTTGGTTGTTAAACTTACTGTACCTCGGAAAGGAAATTTTACAAAGGTATCGATAACTATACAGTTGGAATTTGTATTCCCGCCATATAGTTGGTCGTTAAACCTTCAGTACTTATGAAAGAAAATTTGTCGATGGCAAATATATCTATACGGCCAAACTATACGGCTGGAATTTTTATTCCTGTCGTATAGTTGGTCGTTAAACCTTCTGTAGACATAAAAAATTCTATTTCTTCAAGAATTCTTTCTTAACCTGAAACTTAGCGAAACACCATGTTTTGACAGTAAAATAACAACTTTAATTTTCGACCAACAACAGCATATATAAAATGGGATTTAAGTACAACCGAGTTATGCAACACATAGTAACAATATATTCTACCTTTTGAAAACTACAAAAAGATAACTCTAATAGCAAATCATGCAAAGAATAAAAATGCCAATGCAACATGAATGCATCAAGAATCAAGACACAAAATTGAGAAAGACACCTAATGACTTATGGGTTGCCTCCCGAGAAGCGCTTTTTGATAACCAAGTAGCCAGGCTTTTCTCCTTATTATTTCAATAAATAGGAGCCAGAGAATTATTTATTCTTACCTCCAAAAGAGGTTTGTATCACTTACTATTAGAGCCTGGCCGAAGTCCCACCCGCTTACGGTGCATCGGAATTCGGAGTCATGTAGATAAATGTGTTATTGCTCACAAATGATGATTGATGCGCCACGTGTGGTGAGCATACCTCCATTGATAGCTTCAACAAAAGGATTAGATATTTACACATAAATTCAAACCTTTTACCTTTAATAGCATCATCGGGATACAATTCATAGTACTCTTCTTGGGATACACTATCACGAGGGAACACTTCATAATACTCATCTTTAGCAACAGGGAAAAATTCAAAAGTGTCTCTATTCTCTAGTTCATCACCCTTTCTATCAAGTTCACCAGTTCTAGAGTTGTCAATCCACTCACAAAAAGAAGCATCATCAACAAATATTTCATCAAATATGTGCTCTCCTGAAACCTACTCATTAATACTACAAGGATTCATATCCAGTAATATAATTATTATTGTTCTCCAAATGAGTATCTAGGCATAAAGCGTCCACGGATAAATTATCTTCAGTTTTAACACAATAAGAATCATTACTAGAGATTGAGGCATCATAAACAAACTTATTATCAGTAGAATGATGTTTGTCTTCAACCTCGCCTTTTTGGTGTTCCTCCTTGTTATCTAGTGGTTCATGCAAAATGTTAGTTTCGGGAACTATTGTTTTACATAGCTCCTTACTCTTTATCACAAGTGCATTCCCACTAAAATGTTCTTGACAATAACTTATAATATAATCCATAATATTATGATACCTCGCTAGATCCTCATTATCGCTACCTTTCATAATAATACTAATTTTCCTAAGAAGCTCATGAGACCCTGATACATCGCAAATGTATCTATAATTTTTGATGTTCCATGCTTGGTTTTATCCACTTTCTTGTGTTTTGTTCCAACTTTGGAATACTTTTCTTGTGATTTCTTGGACTAACCTATTAACAAGAGCCATAGTGCCAGTTGCCTGTTTTCTGCTGTTTTTGGTTCCAAGAAGTCAGAAAATGAATATTCTCGAAATTGGACGGGACAAAAGCCAAAGTTACTATTTTCCCGGAAGACTCGCGGAGCCAGAAGGAGAGTCAGAGAGGGGCCATAGGGTGGCCACACCACCCCTAGGCGCGGGTCCACCTAGGCCGCGCCAGGGCATGGTGTGGGCCCCCTGGCCGTCCACCAACCTTGCCCTCTGGCCTATAAGAAGCCTCCCGAGGCATAAACCCTAAATCGTCAAGCCTCCAGCCACGAAAAGTTCCGCAGCGCCGCCGCCACCGAAGGGGAGATTCGGGGGATAGAAAGTCTCTGTTCCGGCACCCTGCAGGGACGGAGAAGTGCCCCCAGAGCCATCTCCATCGATCTCCACTGCCATCTCCATCACCATTGCTGATTCCCATGATGAGGAGGGAGTAGTTCTCTCTCGAGGCTAAGGGTTCTACCTGTAGCTATGTGTTCATCTCTCTCTATGCATGATCTTATTGAGATAATGAGCTTGTAATCTATAGATCTATTCTGCTACTCAAGTGCTTTAATGAATCTCTGCTCTCCCCATGTGTGTGAAAGTGACAGCGTGCTCACCATGGTGGCACTTAGGCTAGAGATTACAAATACTTGTTATGAGTTATATTTGGAGCTGGATGTCTTTATGAAATTGTGGTGTGTGTTGGACTCATCTAGTACTCAAGGTGACAGTGTGGGGTTATCTAGATGGGAAAGGCTTACTTTGAGGAGTGCTGTTATAGCCCTACCATCGATTAGAGTGTTCAACCGGAGAGTAGTTAAGAGTAGTATCATAAAGAGAAGATATTTATATGAGAGTGTTCACTAGTGAAAGTATGATCCCTAGGCCTTGTTTCTAAGCATTGATACACCGTTTATCACTAGATCTGTTACATGTTTGCTTGCTTCCATCTTTATTTTAGTTTTGCTTTAGTCTCTTCCACGCCATCAAGCTATTTGTTGGCACCGTTGTCTTATATCCGTACCACTTGTATGTCACTATCTCTTCGCCGAACTAGTGCACCTATACACCTGACAGGTGTATTGGGTGTGTTGGGGACACAAGAGACTTCTTGCATCTTGATTGCAGGGTTGCTTGAGAGGGAATACCTTTGACCACTTCCTCCCTGAGTTCGATAAACCTTGGGTAATCCACTTAAGGGAAAACTTGCCGCTGTTCTACAAACCTCTGCACTTGGAGGCCCAACAACTGTCTACAAGAATAGAAGTGCGTAGACATCAAGCTATTTTCTGGCGCCGTTGCCGGGGAGGAAAGGTAAAAGGTATTCACACTGGAGGATTAAAGAAGAAGAACCTCCCACGACAAACGCCTATTTTCTAGCGCCGTTGCCGGGGAGGTAAGGTAAAAGGTACTCACATCCTCCGGTGTGAGTGCTTGAAGTTATTTCCTTGATTCTGCAATTTTGTCTTTTTGTTTCTTGTTTTCACTAGTTAGGCTTAATGGAAAACAACAACAAAATTAGAGAGCTTTATAGTATTTACCTTGAGTTAGGACATGAAGTGTTTGAAGAGAAAATTAAAAAACCTATGGAACTTTATTTGCATGCTAATAGCAATGTTGTTAGTATGAATTCTTTGGACACTATTATTGCTAATGTTATGGAAAAGTCTAAGCTTGGGGAAGCTAGTTTTTATAAAAATGATCTTTTTAGTTCCCCAGCTTTGGAAGATAGCTATTCTATTGCTTATGATGATACCAAACCTCCAATATATGATGATTACAATGATGAATATGATATTTTCAGTCCACCTACTATTGAGGAGAAAATGAATTATGATTACAATATGCCTCCTATATTTGATGATTATGGTGATGAGAATAATAATGATAGCTATTTTGTTGAATTTGCTCCCACTATAATTAATAAGAATGACTATGCTTATGTGGAGAGTAATAATTATTATATGCATGTGGCTCATGATAAGAATGTTTTATGTGATAGTTATATTGTTAATTTCATTCATGATGCTACTGAAAGTTATTATGAGAGAGGAAAACATGGTTTTATGTATCTCAATAATATTAAGTTTCCCCTCTTTATGTTGAAAGTCTTGAAGTTGCACTTGTTTTGCTTTTCTATGATTGTTGCTTTGTGCTTTCATGACTTGTTTATTTACAAGATTCCTATGCATAGTAAGTGGGTTAGACTTAAATGTGCTTTGAATTTGCTTCTTGATGCTCTCTTTTACTTCAATTCATATTTCTTATGTGAGCATCTTCTCAAACTATCATGCCTAACTTAAAGGCGTTAAAGAAAAGTACTTATTGGGAGATAAACCAAAAGTTTTAGATGAGTCTTGGAAGTTATTACTTCAGTAATAACCGGTCCCTGTCCTTTTTATTTGCTTTTTGTGCCAAGAGTAACCTCTAATGAGAGAGAAGTAATGATTGGGAAAGTTGCTGTCCCGAAACAGATTTCTGTGCTGCACTGTAAAAATTCGTGTAAAATATCAGTACGTCCTTTTGAGGCGTGAGTTTTTGTGCTTCTGCCCCAGGTTGTTATCTAACTTTCGTTAGTTTAACACTTTTTGATTTGAGCAACAGAAGGTCTTCGAAAAAATTCGTCTTTACCTGCTGGTCTGTTTTGACAGATTTCTGCCATTTTCTGCATTTGCTTCTTGTTGGTTCCTTTTTGAGTTCTTTTGGGGAATTGAGCTTTTTGAGGGAATTGCTACAGTAGATAGTGTTCTAATGGAAGTTTATTTGGTGTTAGAACTGAACCTTAAGACTTATTTATCTTAAGTGTACTAATGTTGCTAATGAGATTGTGTGAAGTTCTGTATGAATGAAAAATTTCAGGTGTATGGAAGGAATGAGTAATGAGATGAAGGATGGAATAAAGCTCAAGCTTGGGGATGCCACGCGTGTCACCCTAAGAAATATCCAAGAAGTACAAGCGTTAAAGCTTGGGGATGCCCAACGCATCCCCCTTCTTCATCAATAAAAATCCCAGGTTTCTTCCAAACGCTTCATTTTTATGGTTTCATGCACAATTGTGTTTTTCTTGGAGCGTCTTCTTTTTCGTTTTCATTTTGGTTTTTAGTTTAGTTGGTTTTCTTAGTTTTCTGAATAAATTGGTTGGACCCCCTCTTTCATACATTGGTTTGCAAATGGTTTGGTTTGGTTTGGAAAAGAGTAGGAAAGTTCATGCTTAAGTGGTAAAGAGAGCTTGTTTTTGATTGTGGCCTATGCTTTGTCATGCCATGCTCTATATTGTTTTGGCTTTATGCTTAGTATTCTTTGATGTAGCATGACTTGTTATAAACAATTGAGATTGCTTAATGTGCCTTGGATGAATCATGCGTTGTTTGAGCATAATAAAGTATAGTATAGTGGTATTCTCCTTTGATGCTTTATTTGGGTTGACTTGGCGCATGCTCACACCATGTTATGACTATATCAAGTCACCATAGCCTTTATGATCCTTTAGTTTTCAACTTGTAGTACCACTTTATGATTTGATCAATGATGTTTTGTCGCTCTGCATGATTATGGCCATTATTGCTCTCTTAGTTTGTCGCTCCCAGTCTTTTGCTAGCCTCCACAACCAAGTATGAGTTCCACTCATGAATCCAACTCTTTAAACCAAGTTATTCCAAAGAGTCCACCATACCTACCTACTAGCTTATGCTATTACAAGTACATTCATGCTTTTGTTTACCTTCCACTTGTTATGAGAAAACTAGTGATTAAAGCTCTCACGAACTTGATGGCACACTTTACTTTACTTGCCCTCAATAAACTTGAACCATTGTGTCTTCTATGTTGTATATGCTTGCACTTATTTGTCGGGAATTAGCAGAACCATGCTTTCATGGGGAACGCTTTCAACATTGCACTTGGTACTTGTACCTAGTTGATATCATGCTCTTTTGTATATGGATGTCGTCAGTGTGAAATGAAAGGGGAGCTTGTAAGTCCATGGAGTTATGTATATGTGTTAGAGAAATGCCTGGGCCACTGGTCTAATCCATGCTGACATGGTGGAAACCTGCAGCGTAACCATAATGAGCTGTCTAGGAAGCATTCTTCTTATAAAAAAAGAGTCATATATTGAGAAAAAAAGAGAAAATAAAAAAAAGATACTATGAAAAGAGGAAAGAGACAAAAAAGCACCATATTCCCATGGTAAATAAGAAGAATGCTGAGATGCTCGTTGTCTGCTTGCCTTGTCATTTTGATATGAGGATTCTTCCGTATCATCGGGCAAGGGGTACCCCGTTGGCGGTTCTCTATGATACACATGTACTTACGATGACAAGAACTTACCGGTGACTAAACTTGAGTAGCATGAGGAGCGGCCCTCGTATACAAGGGACATGAGATTTCTGACTTATACTTCGTCAAGCATGTACACCATAGTTTGTTCACTTTAACCTTAATCACTTCAAGATGCTTATGATAGGGGCAATGAGACCTGAAAGCTAATAAGTACCATAATTTTTGGAAGCTCTTATGAGACTTGAATCCCTACTTCCTTTTATAAAGGACTTTCTTCCACATTTACATTGAGTCTCCACCTTCTATCTTTATGAAGTTACTTTGAGAGCATAGTGGCCATTCTTAGTTCTATGTGCATTGTCCCAAGATGTGTTGATTGATGCACAATTTTGATATTGCTTGTACTTAAACTATTTCTATCTAGTCACTCTTATGAACTTTGAAGGTATCCTATGCATTTATATTTGCTGCTCTATAAGGGACAAGCTGAATGCCATTATGCTATGTTTTCTTTATGTGAAACAAACAAACGTCTTGCAAAGCATTGTTATTCATGAATATTTTGTTTGTGCCTTTTCATGTTGCAACAATAGTTGCTATGTCTTATTGTTAGAACTTTATCTTTCATGTTATGATTGAAGTACTATGATCCCAGCTATGAATGTGTTACAAATACTTTGAAAAAGTTTATGATGGTGCATGTCACCTCAAAAATTATTCTTTCTTTTTATCACTTACCTACTCGAGGACGAGCAGGAGTTAAGCTTGGGTATGTTGATACGTTGCTAACGTATCCATAATTTTTGATGTTCCATGCTTGGTTTTATCCACTTTCTTATGTTTTGTCCACACTTTGGAGTACTTTTTATACACTTTCTTGGACTAACCTATTAACAAGAGCCACAGTGCGAGCTGGCTGTTTTTTGTTGTTTTTGGTTCCAGGAAAGTCAGAAAATGAATATTCTCGGAATTGGACGGGACAAAAGCCAAAGTTACTATTTTCCCGGAAGACTCACGGAGCCAGAAGGAGAGTCGGAGAGGGGCCATAGGGTGGCCACACCACCCCTAGGCGCGGGTCCACCTAGGCCGCACCAGGGCATGGTGTGGGCCCCCTGGCCGTCCACCGACCTTGCCCTTTGGCCTATAAGAAGCCTCCCGAGGCATAAACCCTAAATCGTCAAGCCTCCAGCCACGAAAAGTTCCGCAGGGCCGCCGCCACCGAAGGGGAGATCCGGGGGACAGAAAGTCTCTGTTCCGGCACCCTGCCGGGACAGGGAAGTGCCCCCGGAGCCATCTCCATTGATATCCACCGCCATCTCCATCACCATTGCCGATTCCCATGATGAGGAGGGAGTAGTTCTCTCTCGAGGCTAAGGGTTCTACCAAGCATGTAACATCAAAAATTATGGATATGTTAGCAACGTATCAACATACCCAAGCTTAACTCCTGCTCGTACTCGAGTAGGTAAGTGATAAAAAGAAAGAATAATTTTTGAGGTGACATGCACCATCATAAACTTGATCAAAATATTTGTAACACATTCATAGCTGGGATCATAGTACTTCAATCATAACATCAAAGATAAATTTCTAACAATAAGACATAGCAACTATTGTTGCAACATGAAAAGGCACAAATAAAAGATTCATGAATAACAATGCTTTGCAAGACGTTTGTTTGTTTCACATAAAGAAAACATAGCATAGTGGCATTCAGCTTGTCCCTTATAGAGCAGCAAACATAAATGCATAGGGTACCTTCAAAGTTCATAAGAGTAACTAGATAGAAATAGTTTAAGAACAAGCAATATCAAAATTGTGCATCAATCACCAAGTCTTGGTACAATGCACATAGAACTAAGAATGGCCACTATGCTCTCAAACTAGGTGCATAAATATAGAAGGTGGAGACTCAACATAAAAGTAAAAGAAGGGGCCTTAATAGAAGGAAGTAGGGATTCAAGTTTCATAAAGAGCTTCCAAAAATTATGGTACTTATTAGCTTTTATCTCTCATTTCCCCTATCATAAGCATCTTTATGTGATTAATGTTAAAGTGACACAACTAAGAGGATATGCTTGACAAGTTATAAGCTGAAATCTCATGCCCCTTACTTACGAAGACCGAACCTCATGCTACTCAACTTTAGTCACAGGTAAGCTCTTGTCATTATAAGTACATATGTATCATAGAGAACCGCCAACGGGGTACCCCTTGCACATGATACAGGAGCTGTCCCATAATCAAAATGACAAGGCAAGCAGACAATGAGAATCTCAGCGATCTTTTTATTTTCTATTTGCATAGGTTTTTATTCAGGATGCTTCGTAGAGTGCTCATTATGGTTATGCTGAAGTTTCCACCATGATTAGGCATGGCTTAGGCTAGCGGCGCAGGCGTTTCTCTAACACAAATACAAACTCCATGATCTTACAAGTTCTCCTTTTATTTCACACCGCCGGGATCCATAAGCAAAAGAACATGATATCAACTAGGTACAATGTACAAGTGCAATGTTGAAAGCGTTCCCCATGATACATGGTTCTCCTAACTTCAACTTATAAAGCGCAAGCATATACGCAACAAAGATGGACGCAATGGTTTAAAATTTATTAAGTGCAAGAAAGTAAAGTGTGCCATCAAGTTCGTGAGAGCTTTAATTACTAATTTTCTCATAACAAGTTTAATTCGGAAGGTGGATAAAAACATGAATATACTTGGAATATCAAATGCTAATAGGTAGGTATGGTGGACTCTTTGGAATAACTTGGTTTTAGGAGTTGGATGCATGAGTGGAACTCATACTTGGTTATGGAGGCTAGCAAAAGACTAGGAGCGACCAACTAAGAGAGCAATACAGGGCATAATCATGCAGAGCGACAAAACATCATTAATCAAAGCATAAAGTGATATTTCAAGTCGAAAACTAAAGGATCATAAAGGCTATGGTGACTTTGGATAGTCATAACATGGTGTGAGCATGTGCCAAGTCAACCCAAATAGAGCATCAAAGGAGAATACCACAATACTATGCTTTAATATGCTAAAACAACGCATAATTCTTCCAAGGCACATTAAGCAATATCAATTGTTTGTAAAAAGTCATGCTACATCAATAATCACTAAGCATAAAGCCAAACCAATATCAAGCATGACATGACAAAGCATAGGCCACAGTCAAAAACAAGCTCTCTTTACCACTTAAGCATGAACTCTGCCTACTCTTTTCCAATCCAAACCAAACTATTTGAAAACCAATGTATGAAAGAGGGGGTCCAACCAATTTATTCAGAAAACTAAGAAAACCAAGCAAACAAAAACCGAAAAAAAAATGAAGACGATCCAAGAACAACACAACTGTGCATGAAACAATAAAAATGGCGTGATTGGAAGAAACCTAGGATTTTTATTGATGAAGAAGGGGATGCCTTGGGCATCCCCAAGCTTTGAAGCTTGTACCTCCTTAATAATTCTTGGGGTGACACGGGTGGCATCCCCAAGCTTGAGCTTTAGTCAATTCTTCATTTCATTACATCATTCTCTCCATACACCTGAAATTTTTCCTTCATCCAAAACTTCACACAATCTTTATTAGCAACATTAGTGCACTCAAGATAATAAGTCTTTAGGTTCAGTTTTGACACCAATAAAACTTCCATTAAAACACAAGCTACTGTAGCACTTCCCTCAAAAAGCTCAATTCCCCAAAAGAATGCAAAAAGGAACCAACAAGAAGCAAATGCAAATAATGGCAGAAATCTGTCAAAATAGACCAGCAGGTAAAAACAATTTTTTTCGAAGACCTTCTGTTGCTCAAATCAAAAAGTGTTAAACTAACGAAAGTTATATAACAACCTGGGGCATAAGCAAAAACATTTACACCTCAAAACGACGCACAGAGATTTTACACAAATTTTTAAGGTGAAGCACAGAAATCTGTTTCGGGACACCAACTTTCCCAATCATTACTTCTCTCTCATTAGAGGTTACTCTTGGCACTGAAAGCAAATAAAAAAGGATAAAGAGCGGTTATTACTGAAGTAATAACTTCGAAGACTCATCTAAAACTTTTGGGTTATCTCCCAATAAGTACTTTTCTTTAATGCTTTTAAATTAGGCATAAGAAGCAAGAAAAAAATCAAGTGTTCTCAAATGAAGAAGCATTAAGAGCAAATTTTGTTTTCATAGGAGAGGCAAAAGAAATCTTCTCTCTCTTCTTAGGGAAGTGTTCTATACCTTTCTTGTGTGGGAGTTGATATTTAATGGTGCCTTCTTTCATATCAATAATGGCACCAACAGTTCTAAGAAAAGGTCTTCCCAAAGTAATAGGACAAGAAGCATTGCATTCAACATCTAAAACATAGAAATCAATAGGGACATAGGCATTGTTAACCATAATAAGAACATCATTAATACTCCCCATGAGTTTCTTTTTAGCATTATCATCAAGTGGGACATTCAAATAACAATCCTCCAATAGTGGCAAAGCAATCATATCATAAATCCTTCTAGGCATAATAGAAACACTACTATCAAGATCACATAAATCTTTAAGATCAAAATCATTCACTTTCATATTAATGATGGGTTCCACACCATCTTCTTGTTTAATAGGAATAGAAGCTTTGTGTTTCATCTTTTTCTTCTTTAATTTTTATGAGAGCATCAGTAATGTGTTTTGTAAAGGTCATATTCATAGCACTAGCATTAGGACTTTTAGCAAGCTTTTGTAGGAACTTAATAACTTCAGAGATGTCGCAACCATCAAGATCATAATTATCATCTAAAGTAGTAGAGCTATTACTAGCTTCAACACTAGTGGTAGTGATAGTAGAAACACTAATGTTTCTAGCAATTTCATCTTTTCTTTCCCACTTAGCATGCCATACAGCTAATAGTCTAACATTTTCAACAATTCTAACTTGTATGGAATTAGTAGTAGCAAAGGGATTATCATTATTTTCAGGTTTAGCAGCCATTTTATTCAAAGAAGATTGAGCTTCAGCCAATGATGCTATATTTCTTTTAGCATTAGAGAGTTTCTCCTCAATAGTTTTATTGAAAGCAGTTTGTTTACTAATAAAATCTTTAAGCATAACTTCAAGTTAAAAGGGAGCACTCCTATTATTTTTGTAGGAATTTCCATAAGCATTACCATTGTTGGGAGGATATGGCCTATAATTATTATTGCCACAAGCATTGTTTCCAAAATTATTATTTCTTATAAAGTTCACATCAACTTGCTCTTCTTGAGCAACCAAAGAGGCTAAAGGAACATGATTTGGATCAATATGAGCTTTCCCATTAACAAGCATAGACATAATAACATAAAATTTATCACTTAAGGAGGAGGTTTCCTCAATAGAATTTACCTTCTTACCTTGTGGAGCTCTTTTAGTATGCCATTCAGAATAGTTAACCATCATATTATCCAGAAGCTTTGTTGCAGCACCCAAAGTAATGGTCATAAAGGTACCTCCAGCAGCAGAATCCAATAGGTTTCTTGAAGAATAGTTCAACCCTGCATAAAAGGTTTGGATAATCATCCAAGCAGTCAGTCCATGAGTGGGACAATTCTTTACCAAAGATTTCATTCTTTCCCAAGCTTGAGCAACATGTTCAGTATCAGATTGTTTAAACTTCATTATTTCACTTCTCATAGATATACTCTTAGAAGGAGGATAGTATTTTCCAATGAAAGCATTTTTGCATTTAGTCCAAGAATCAATACTATTCCTAGTTAAGGAATTCAACCATTCTTTATCTTTTCCTCTCAAGGAGAAAGGAAACAATTTAAGCTTAATAATAATATCTCCATCTATATCCCTATGCTTTTGCATCTCACAAAGTTATTTAGATGAGCAGCAGCATCTTCATTACCAATACCAGAAAATTGTTCTCTCATAACAAAGTTGAGTAAAGCAGGTTTAATTTCAAAGAAAGTAGCTTCAGGAACAGGTGGAGCAATAGTTGTGCACATGAAATCATTGTTGTTGGTGCTAGTGAAGTCACACAACTTAGTGTTTTCAAGAGTAGTCATTATTTTTGTGTTTTTAATAAAGAAAGCAAACTAGTAAAACTATTTTTTGTGTGTTTTTGATAAAGAAACAAGCAAACAAAGCAAAAAATAAACTAAGCAATACAAAAATAACAAAGTAAAGAGATTGGTTATGAGGGACTCCCCTTGTGAAGATGTCCTTGACTCCTCGGCAACGGCGCCATAAAAATAGCTTGATGGCCCAAAATATATCGAGCTCGTTGGGGAACCCCAAGAGGAAGGTATGATGAGCACAACAGCAAGTTTTCCCTCAGTTATGAAACTAAGGTTATCAATCCAGTAGGAGCAAGGAACCACCTCCAAGGTGTTGCTAGCTGGCCTTTGGTAGGGCGCACTACTGGTGCTAGCAGCAACATGGAAACCTGCACAACACAACCATAGAACTTTGCCCCCAACTTATAGTGAGGTTGTCAATCTCACCAGTTTTGCTGTAAACAAAGGATTAAACGTATTGTGTGGGAGAAAGTAATAGTTTGCAGAAAGTCAACAGAAAGTAGTAAACAGTTGTAGATTGATGATAAAAGAAAGTTCACTAGTGGTGGATCTCCTTAAGATAGATGACATGTTGGGTGAACAAATTACAACGGGGCAATTGAAAAACATCGAGAAAGAAATCATGCATATACTACTCATCTTGACTCCTTTGAGATTTGATTGGGAATTACAACATTATACATAGACCGTAATCCAACTGCATCTATGACTAATAATCCACCTTCAGGTTATCATCCGAACCCCCTCTAGTATTAAGTTGCAAGCAACAGATAATTGCATTACGCATTGTGTGTAAAGTAAACAATACGATTGGTCTGTGAATAAAGGATTGCTGTTTTCTCCCTAGTAGAAACAGCACATCTAGTACCGTAGAGATTTCTGTCACTTCCCTAGATTACTAGAGGCATGAACCCACTATCGAGCATAAATACTAACTCTTGGAGTTGCTAGCATCTACTTGGCCAAGATAGCTACTAACAACGGAAAGCATGCAAGATCACAAATAACAAAGACATGATAGAATCAATAATCAATCTAAAATAACATCTCAATATCCATCGGATCCCCACAAACACAACATGTAGGAATTACAAATAGATGATCTTGATCATGAACGGAGCTCACAAGATCTAAACATGATAGCACAAAGGAGAAGAACCAGCCATCTAGCTACTACATGGACCCGTAGTCCAAGGATGAACTACTCACGCATCACACCGGAGGCTTGCATGGTGATGAAGAAGGCCTCCAGGGTGAATTCTCCCCTCCGGCAGGGTGTCGGGAAGAGCTTCAGATCCCTCCCGATCTAGGGATGGAGATGACGGCGGCTACAGACTCTTTCGTGGAATTTTCATCGGGTACTTAGGGTTTCTGTATCGGAGGCATCTTATAGGCGAAAGGGGAGGCTAAGGGGGTGCATGTGGTAGCCACACCACCCCTAGGCGCGGGCTAGGCTTGGTCGCGTGGCCAGGTGGTGTGGCGGCCCCCTGGCCCCTCTCTGTCTTGTATTCTGGATCCGATGGTCCCTCGGTGAAAAACTGACTTTGGCTTTTCTCCCGTCCAATTCCGAGAATATTCATTTTCTGACTTTCTTGGAACCCAAAACAGCAGAAAATAGGCAGCTGGCACTGTGGCTCTTGTTAATAGGTTGGTCCAAGAAAGTGTATAAAAAGTACTCCAAAGTGTGGACAAAACATAAGAAAGTAGATAAAACCAAGCATGGAACATCAAACATTATGGATACGTTAGCAACGTATCAAGGATGTATCCCATGGCATGGACAATGTTTCATGTGTTCTCCTCGGTTTCCAAGTTGATACGTAAGGAATGACAACAGCTTTATAGTCACTGTAAGTGCTATCATCCCTCCTTCTACCAACAAGTAGTTCCCTCCATCTAGTCCTCAGTGAGGCAAATATGGAGTGGCGTGCTTCACCCAACATCAAGATGAAGGAAATCTAACACAGACACATAATGAAAAATATCACATAATAATCTTTATCTCAATTAAATCCCATACTAGGGTTTCTCCATCTCCCCAAGAACAAAGGAAACTACTCACACATGAAGGCAATCAACATCATGGATAGAATATGGATGAAGTATGATGATACAATTGAATACAAGTGCAAATACAAGATTCAATCTAGTATTACAACAAGTAACCAAAGGGGACCGGTGATGGAGACGTTGTTGATGAAGATGACGATGTAGATCGATGTGGAGGCCTTTAAGATCCTAGACCGTTCTCCTATTGTGTGATGGTGATGGTGTAGATGTGATTGGAGGCGGCTATGGTCGTGGCATGGCGGCAGGGCTCCGCCGTGGTGGAGGATATGGCTTGGCGGCTCTCTCTTTGGTCCTCCCTCCTTTATATAGGCCTTGGGGGTGCCCGAGGGTTCCCCCAATACTTTCATATGACTTAGGGAAGGGTCTAGAGCTTCTCTGGGATGAAATCCCATTGTTTGCGACCTTTTTCGCAACTATACGGCGGGAACTATATGGCCGTAAAAATGCTTCCCGCCGTATAGTTGCTCGTCAAACCTTCAGGTTCCGCAGTGTTTTTGGCCGCCGTTTGTTCATACGAACTCCGATTGGGTGTTCTTGGGCTTGTTGGATTCGTATCGGTGAGGGCTACAATCCAGTGGTCTTGGATATTTATTTTGAGAAGTTGGAAAATTTCACTTTTCCAACACCCAACTGGCTAAGTCTGGTCCCTGCAGCTCCTCCATACTATGCCCTCTTTGTTCCTTTTGCCTTTGTTTTATCCATAATCATCACCAAAACCTACACACATGTCATAGACAAGGAAAGTGATAAAATTGTACCTAAACTACTAAATGTGCAAAGCTCATATGAAAGTAAATGAGAACTAGAAGTCGTGCATATAAGGCATATCTATAGCTAGAAGAAACATGATATGAGAGTTAAATGGTCATTTTATATGGATAAAAGAGGTGGTATTTCACAGCCATCAACTGGCTTCACCAAAGAGAACAATCGAAGAAACGATAACCACAACAATGGATACCAAAGCAATAGAGATGATGACGGAGAGAGCAAAACAACACAGCAATACTGGCCAAGGGCTCGGGAGCCCCCAATGTGTCCAATATAGATGCTCGAGGGGACCGTGCAATATGCACTTTTACGTCGACTCCGAGGGAAGGAGGAGCTCAACTCACCTCATGAAGGACTGCCACATGTTCCTAGGGATGCAAGCAGTCTATAACGCCAAAGAAACCGATGCAACAAACCAAGGGTACGCCACCACACCAAGAACCATAGCCAAGTCCTTTAGTGGCATGATTGACTCGAAATCTAACCGGTATCGCACAAATGTGGACATGTTGGATGAAAACACACACCCACAGGTGAACATCGTCTATTTCACTATGCCTATCCCCAAGAAGGACATTTAGAAACCGGGTCTTCGACCCAAAGGCGTAGAGAAGCGCGCAAATGGAGCAATGTGATACTTGTGGCTTCAGAGGATACACCCTGAGGTCAGGTTCCTATAACTCCACCTATAACCTGACGGTTCATTGAAGCTGATAAAGGATAAAGTCTTGCGATAGTCCAAGCTAGTGAAAAAATTTAGTGCATGAAAGAGCACGATAGGGAACAAATGCCTACTCCTCGGTAGCCAAGTCAGCTCGCAGAAAACCATCACAGGGACAAGAATAGGGAACAGGGCTGCCGAGGTGAAGGGCATAGAGACGAAAATCGTGTCGGCTCTCGCTATCATGAGAAGCGACGTCATGAAGAACCAAGGGATAACCGCCTACCAACTTGCCACAGAAGGAAGTTGTTGAAGAGATGGACATCACCCACAACCACCTCCACCACCACCTGGATCTCCACCTTCTAGTAGCCACCATGGTGGTGGCGGTGGAGGTGGTGATGGTGGAGGTAGAGCATGAATAAATCCAACTCCACAGCTGTGCTGGCGCAGCGGTGATCGCTCACCGTGGAGGTGCGAAGAAGGTGAATGTCCTGCATGTTGCTCGCTGTGACCAAGTGATGCATGCATTCAGATTAACTCCAATATAGAATCTCGATGTTACGACTCGAAAGATACCTATGTGGTCCCAAGGGCCTTGGTCCATGAATCTGTAAAACTCCTTTCCCGGAAGATTTTCAAATCGCCAAACATATTCCGACTTACGAAGGCATCATAGTAGGGACATGTTGCACGTTCCTCAGCTGCACAATCTTCCTCGAAGTGAACTTCTGACCCACCATGCTGACACCACGAATAGAAGCGTGTGACCCATTCCCCATTAGGACGGAAGAATGTTAGGCGACCTGATAATAAGTGAGCATAGAGATGTCAGCACACAAATGAAAATTAGCACCCATATCAATCCACCAACATGGAGATTAAAATACTGAAAGAACGCTAAATAAATTAAGATACCTCATGACCCACAAGTATAGGGGGTGTATCACAGCATTTTCGATAAGTAAGAGTGTTGATACCAACGAGGAGCAGAAGGTGCTGGCTAGTGGCTTGGAGAAGGAATTCTCTATAAATACTTAGCAAACGGATTTTTAGGGGCTTTTGATAATGAAGGTAAATAAAGTACGAGTAAATAAAAGACAATAAGAATAAATGCAGCAAGTGCCCCAATTCTTTCTTTAGCAAAGGACAAGCCGGTTGTATTACTTAAGATGACCAAACGTTCTCGAGGACACATGGGAATACCATCAAGTGCTTTCACTTCATATAGTTGATTAATCTTCTTTAGTTTGCTAAGTGTTGTGTGGGTGAACCTGTGCTAATGTACCGACCTTCCTAGGACTAATACATCCTTGTGATTATACTCCTTGCAAGCATCCACAAGTACAAGAAAGTAATTAAGGTAGAAACCTAACCACAGCTTTAAACTCTAAGACCCTGACGTCCCTTGTGCAATGGTTTCCTAATGGGGGTTCAGGTTTTTGTCACTCCGGCAACCCCTACGATTAGTAGCCAAATACACAATGCATTCCCCTAGGCCCATATAGGTGAAGTGTCATGTAGTCGACATTCACATGACACCACTAGAAGAAGTACACCACAACTTAAATATCAAACCATTGATTCTTTCTCAACACAATTCCACGACTAACAACATGACTTCTCCCATGTCCTCAAGAACAAAACGAACTACTCACAAGACATCATATGGATCATGATCAGAGATGAAATAATGATGTGTAATAATCTGAACGTAAACAATAATTCAACGGTTCGCTCAATAGCATCATCTACAAGGAGTAATCAACACGGGGAAAGTTTCCCCTAAGCACTATGCAAGATTCAACCCAATTGTTAAAGCGGTATGGAGGTGGTGATGATGGTGTTGATGGAGATGATGGTGGTGATGATGATGATGATCTTGATGAAGTCCAGCTTGATGGTGGTGTTGATGGCGACGATCTCCCCTCTCCGGGAAGGAATTCATGTGGCAGAATTCTGTCTGCCGGAGAGATCTTTCTCTCTTGGTGTTTTCCGCCCCGCAGAGGCGGCTGAATCTTTCTTTGGTCGCTCCCTAAGTCTTAGGGTTTTGGGACAATAATATACGCCAGAGGGGAGAGGCTGGAGTGGACCAGGGCGGCCACACAACCTGGTGGCGCGGCCTGGGGTGGCCCGTGCCAGGGGGTGGTGTGGGCCCCCTGTGGCCCATCTCCGCTTCCCCTTATGGCTTCCTTCGTCTTCTGGAAAAATAGGATTTTCCGTATATTTTCCCGGATTTTTTGATCTTCACGAATTTTGCCTCCAAACAGCACCTTTTCCATCAGAATCCTGACTACAGCGTTCCATGCTCCAAAAGTCATCGACCATGCAAAAACAGATGAAATAACATAAGTATCTTCTCTTAATATGAAATATATCAATGAATAATAGTAAATTATGATATAGAGTACTGATGAAAAATGGACATATCAACTCCCCCAAGCTTAGACTTCGCTTGTCCCCAAGCGAAACTGAACTCAATAAACATGACCTCAGGTTTATGGAGTGAAGAGTCAATAAAAGAATACGGACAAGAAGCATCAGATTCATTAATACATAAGTCATAATAGAAGACAACTCACTGTTATATAACTTTACTTGCAATAAGTAAGGGAAACACAATAAAGATGCATAAAGTAAATCATAATTGGTAAAGGCAAACTTAGCTCTTGGTCGAAGAATAGTTGACAATTTGCTGGAGTTCACAAATAACTGATTTTCAATGATAGCTTTCAAAGTAGTAATCACCGGGATAAGAGAAATGTGCAAAACAAGGAACATAAGAAACATGATTCAATAAATCATCATATGAATGAATGAAACACAACAACTCAAAATTCTTGCTGAGGTAGAGGGGAATAGGTTTACTGACTCAACTAAAAAGTAAAAGATAGGCCCTTCGCAGAGGGAAGCAGGGATTTCAAGTTTCATAAAGAGCTTCCAAAAATTATGGTACTTATTAGCTTTCAGCTCTCATTGCCCCTATCATAGGCATGTTTTAGGTGATTAAGGTTAAAGTGACACAACTAAGAGGATATTCTTGACAAGTTATAAGTTGAAATCTCATTCCCCTTACATACGAGTACCGAACCTCATGCTACTCAACTTCAGTCACAAGTAAGCTCTTGTCATTGTAAATACATATGAATCATAGAGAACCGCCAACGGGGTACCCCTTGCACATGATACATGAGCTATCCCATAATCAAAATGACAAGGCAATGAGACAATGAGCATCTCAGCAATCCTTTTATTTGCTATTTGCATAGGTTTTTATTGAAGATGCTTCATAGAGTGCTCATTATGGTTATGCTGCAAGTTTCCACCATGATTAGGCATGGATTAGGCTAGCGTTCCAGGTGTTTCTCTAACACACATATAAAATCCATGATCTTACAAGTTCCCCTTTTATTTCACACCGCCGGGATCCATAAGCAAAAGAATCATGATATCAACGAGGTACAAAGTACCAGTGCAATGCTGAAAGCGTTCCCCATGATACATGGTTCTGCTAACTTCAACTTATAAAGCGCAAGCATATACGCAATAGAGATGGACACAATGGTTCAAGATTATTAAGTGCAAGAGAATAAGGTGTGCCATCAAGTCGTGAGAGCTTTAATTTTCTCAGAACAAGTTTAATTTGGAAGGTAGATAAAAACAAGAATTTACTTGGAATAGCAATAGTGCTAGTAGGTAGGTATGGTGGACACAAATGGCATAGGTTTTGGTTTAAGGATTGGATGCACGAGAAGCATTCCCTCTCAGTACAGGTTTTTGGCTAGCAAGGCTGGGTAGCAAGCATAAGAGTTGAAGGAAATAGACAAACATACAAGTGATAAAAACAAACATGCAATCTTCCTTTGATGCACAAAATATCTTAACTAGAGAATACTAAACTTATGAGCAAATCAAGAAGGAAAGATGATGAAATTATATTTCTTTAAGAGCACTTTTGTCTTTTTCATTCAATTCTCAAAATAGTGTTGCTACTGACCGAGCCAGGTTTTCCAAAACCAACTAAATTAACTCAATGATCCCAAAGTGATACCAATACTAATGACAAGATCAATCATATAACCATGAATTGAAAACTAATATAAGATATGCAAAGGAGTAAATGATAGAACTTCTCATTAATATTCCATAACGGCAACTCACACCAAGGGATACATAGATATCTAACGAGAGGGGGACACTTCCATAATGCAAACCATCCAACATGATAACTTCTCCATTCATGATATGACTCTACTAAAAAGGTAAAAAGATAGAAGATAGAGATGTGATACCGCAGCACTCCCCCAAGCTTGGAAGAAACCAAGGGGATGCCAAAACCTGATGATGAATTACTCCTTCGGTGATGGTGGTGTTCTCTCGTCGTCGTCCGACTTCCAGGGTAAGGGCTCCCCATCAACAAAGGACATCATGGTCTCTAGCATCCTGAAACTTGCAGCAGCACTTATGCGTTTAAACCTAACCTCGTACTCACAGTTTTGATTTTGAATGTCGTAGAGCTGCGCTTGCAGTTGGTTGGTTGTTTTGCGGAGTGAGAGGACTTCATCCTTGAGCTCAGCAGTCTCCTTTTGGTGCTCGGCGATGAGTTCGGAAGAAATCCTGTGGATGATATCCACTTCGCGTTCTGCCATCTTCTTGTACCTAAAGACTTCTTGCTCCAGTGCTTCCATCCTGTCCTCCAGACTTCCTTCACCTTTAGGGCCTTGAACCTCTTTTATCCATATCTCCCCATCTTCAAGCAACAACTCCTTGGGATGAATCTTCAACTCTCTCATATATGGGTTGAGGATATCCGCTGAAGAATCTTCCTTGGATGATCCAGAGGAAGAAATTGTGGCTCCAAATTTGGGACTCTACCTGTTAGAAACAGATCGAAATGAAAACACGATGAGAATATGATATACGAACCTCGGGGGATCCGGGGGATTATATATTACGAGTTTTAAAACAAAACGAAGGTACTGGAAGAAAACGGGTCGGAGATGGAGTCCGAGGTGGCCACACCACCTGCTGGCGCGGCCAGGGGGGCCACGCCAGGGGTTGGTGTGAGCCACCCTGGCTCCGTTTCCGTCCCTCTTTCGCTTTGTAACTTTTCTTGTTGGATAAAAACTGCAAAAATATAATTGGACAGAATTTTCACGGAACTTTTCTTACCAGAACTGTTACCTATTCGAAAACGGACTCAGCAGGTCTCTGAATTTGGTCTTTGATAAATTTTCCCGGAGTTATAACTTGAAAGCATCAACATCTTCATCTTCATACACAAATTTCTCGAGTCATGAAACCTTTCATTTTCTTATTACATAATTTTCTACATTAACCTGGAAATTTCTTTCACACAAAACTTTACACAATTCTCATTAGCAACATTAGTGTAAGCAAGGTAATAAACCTTTTAAGTTCAAATTCAACTGAAATCCATCAAAACATATACTATAGCAACTCCTTCCGAAAACCCAAAAATAATTCAAAAAGGAAATCGATTTAAGAAGCAAATGCAAGAGTGGCAAAATCTGTCAAAACAGACCAGCAGGTAGAGATCAATTTGTTCGAAAATCTTCTGTAGCTCAAATCAAAAAGTGCAAAACTAACGAAAGTTAAATAGCAACCTCGGTCAGAAGCACAAAAAATTACAGCTCAATCCGTCATACAGAGATTTCTCACAAATTTTTACGGTGAAGCACAAAAATCTGTTTCGGGACAGCAACTTCCCCAATCTTACTTCTCTCTCATTAGAGGTTTATCTTGACACAAAAACCAAACAAAATGATAAGGAGAGGTCATTACCAAAGTAATAACTTCCAAGACTCAAAGAAACAAAAACAAACTGAAAGCAAAAATAAATTGGGTTGTCTCCCAAAAAGCTCTTTCTTTATAGACATTAAGATGGGCATGATAATTTCAATGATGCTCACATAAGAATATGAATTGAAGTGGAAGAGAGCATTAAGAAGCAAAAATACACCTGTTTATGTCTAACCCACTTCCTATGCAAGGAAATTTTGTAAACAAACAAATTGTTGAAACCGGAGGCTACTAGCATAGGAAGGCAAAATAAGTGCAACATAAAAACTTTCAGCATAAAACGAGGAAACTTGATTTTATTGAGATGCCTAAGAACAGTCTTCCCTCTCTCATAATAACTTTCAGTATCATGTGTAAACTTAATGATATAACTATCACAAGAACCATGGTAGCAATGATCACTTATCCTAATAGAAAACACAGGGGCACTAGCTCTCATAACACTACTTTGTGAAACAATATTAGGGATATCCTTACAAAGGATAGTGTGTCCCTCTTCTACATATTTAGTGACAAAGTCTTTCACATTTGCTATTATAGGTTCATCATCCATTTGTTTATCTAGTTCAACAGCTTTATTTGTACTTTCATCAACCATACTAGCTATCATAGAATGCTCCTTTATCTTAACTGGGAAAGGTATTTTCTCAATGTAAGGTTCAGGTAAAACATGATTAGCAGTATAAACTTCAGTATTTCTTGCAGGAACACTACTAACAATGTCTTTATAAGGTGCATGATACTTATTCCACTTCCTTTTAGGAACTTCAATATAGGAAGCAAAAGCCTTAAAATAAGTTGCAATAGCTTGAGAGTCTAAACCATAAGCATTTTTAATATTTTGAAAGTCATCAGTTCCCATAAAAGATTCAATGCATTCATAATCATAATTTATACCTGACTTTCTTCCTTTGTCATTTTCCCATGCTTCAGCATTGTCTTGAATACGGTCTAGAAGATCCCATTTAGCTTCTTCTTCCATGTGAGTGAATGATCCAGCACAAGAAGCATCCAATAAATCCTTATCATGAAGAGAAAGCCTTGCATAAAAGTTATTGATAATAATATTGTTGGGGAGCTCATGAATGGGAGATTTGAGCATTAGTAACTTCAATCTCCCCCAAGCTTGAGCTGTACTCTCTCCATCAAGAGGCCAAAAATTGTATATTTTATTCCGATCTTTATGAATCTCACTAGGAGGATAAAACTTTGAGTAAAAGAGAGGTACTATTTCCTCCCATTCAAGAGCTTGACCATTCTTCAACAACTTATACCAGTCCTCAGCTCCTCCTTTAAGTGATAATGAGAATAACTTCTTCTTGACTTGATCTGTAGTAATGCCTCCACACTTGAACAACCCGCATAATTCATGTATAAAGAGCAAATGATCACCGGGATGGACAGTTCCATCTCCAACATAATAGTTATCCATAACACGATCAAAAATTCTTGTAGGTATTTTAAAAGTATCATTCTCAGCAGGTGGTGGTTCATCTACTACCTTAGCAGTGGTAGTAGCATTACGAAATAAGAAACTCAGCGAATTATCCATATTAAAAATAAAGCAACTAACAGAAGTAAACAATACTCATAGTAGAAGTTTCCTTTACCAGTTCCACTCTCCAATAGCGCTTCACTCCCCGGCAACGGCACCAGAAAATAGTCTTGATGACCCACAAGTATAGGGGGTGTATCGCACTATTTTCAATAAGTAAGAGTGTCGAACCCAACGAGGAGCAGAAGGTGCTGGCTAGTGGTATGGATCAGGAATTCTCTACAAATACTTAGCAAACGGATTTTTAGTGGTTTTTGATAATGCAGGTAAATAAAGTACGAGTAAATAAAAGACAATAAGAATAAATGCAGCAAGTGGCCCAATCCTTTCTTTAGCAAAGGACAAGCCGGTAGTATTACTTAAGATGACCAAACGTTCTCAAGGACACATGGGAATACCATCAAGTGCTTTCGCTTCATATAGTTGATTAATCTTCTTTAGTTTGCTAAGTGTTGTGTGGTTGAACCTGTGCTAATGTACCGACCTTCCTAGGACTAATACATACTTGTGTTTATACCTCTTGCAAGTATCCGCAAGTACAAGAATGTAATTAAGGCAGAAAATGAACCACAACTTTAAACTCTAAGACCCTGACGTCCCTTGTGCAATGGATTCCTAACGGGGGTTCAGGTTTCTATCACTCCGGCAACTTGTACGATTAGTAGCCAAATACACAATGCATTCCCCTAGGCCCATATAGGTGAAGTGTCATGTAGTCGACGTTCACATCACACCACTAGAAGAAGTAGACGGCAACTTAAATATCAAACCATTGAATCTTTCTCAACACAATTCCACTACTAACAACATGACTTCTCCCATGTCCTCAAGAACAAAACGAACTACTAACAAGACATCATATGGATCATGATAATAGATGAGATATTGATGTGTAACAATCTGAACATAAACAATAATTCAACGGTTCACTCAATAGCATCAACTACAAGGAGTAATCAACACCGGGAAAGTTTCCCCTAAGAACTATGCAAGATTCAACCCAATCGTCACAGCGGTATGGAGGTGGTGATTATGGTGCTGATGGAGATGATGGTGGTGGTGATGATGATGATGATGATGATGATCCCGATGAAGTCCAGCTTGATGGTGGTGTTGATGGCGATGATCTCCCCTCTCCGGGAAGGAATTCCTCCGGCAGAGTATACCGGAGAGATCTTTCTATCTCGATGTTTTCCGGCCCGTAGAGACGGTGTAACCTTTCTTTGGTTGCTCCCCGAGTCTTAGGGTTTTGAGAGGATAATATATGCCAGAGGGGAAAGGCTGGAGTGGACCAGGGCGGCCACACCACCTGGTGGCGCGGCCTGGGGTGGCCCGCGCCAGGGGGTGGTGTGGGCCCGGTGTGGCCCATCTCCGCTTCCCCTTCTGGCTTCCTTCGTCTTCTAGAAAAATAGGATTTTTTGTATATTTTCCTGGATCTTTTGATCTTCGCAAATTTTGCCTCCAAATAGCACCTTTTCCATCAGAATCCTGATTGCAGCGGTCCATGCTCCAAAAGTCATCGACCATGCAAAAACAGATGAAATATCATAAGTATCATCTCTTAATATGAAATATATCAATGAATAACACTAAATTATGATATAGAATAGTGATGCAAAATGGACGTATCAATACCCATCAATATTTCCACTGTGATCTGCATGTTCTAGGAGTCCTTGGAAATATGTTCGAGATCTCCACATATAAAGAAACCTAGCCCAGCCTTGTTCGGGTTCTTCTTGAAGGTTGTAGTATTCCCAGGCTTGTTGAAGGAGGGCTTGTAGTTCCATTATACTTGTCGAAGGTTTACTTCTGCACCATGTTCGTGCTAGACTAACCTTCGCCTCCTCTCACAGTAGTGTTCTGAGCCTGAGCTTTCTCCTCAACATCAAGAGACGCCATCAGATTTTCAACTGAAATGTCATGTCTCTTCTGTTTGAGAGTTGTGGCGAAGTTCCTCCATGAAGGGGGCAACTTTTCAATAATACAACCAACCAAAAACTTGTCGGTAAGACACTCTTAAGTATTCCGAACTCTTTTGCAATGCACTATATCTCATGAGCTTGCTCAACGATAAAATGGTTGTTCACCATCCTGATGTGATGGAAGCTCTCCATGATATAGAATCACTGTATGCATCTTTTATACCAAACTTAGCGTTCATTGCCTCCCAGAGCTCTTTTCCATCTGTGATGTGCATGTACACATCAAATAGTTTATTATCAAGAACACTCACAACCCATCCCAAAAATGAAGTATTGTTTTCTCGAACTTGTTCCATTCCTTATCGAATATAGTTACTACAGGTAAGACTTTACTAGCCTCAAATACTTTCCGATATCGCAACTGTCACGTATTAAAGTGCACTCCGGTTAACTTATCCGACTTCAGTGCATCGGAAAATTATCCCATGATTAACTCAGGAAATTGCCTATAATAAGGTTTTTGGATTATTCGATTATTAAGAAAAAATTCACAATTAATTCCAGAATATAATTCATGACAACATCAACTACGATCATGTGAAACATTAATATACTAGATGTACTTATCAACATGAACATTAGCAATGCAAACTCTACAACAACTATAGTAAAATAACATTATGGAAACACATCACACATACTAATCGTTTGTAGATGGAGAAGTTGTTGGTGCAGAGATTACAGAGACCGGTCGAAGAAGACGGCATAGAATATGACGCGCACTTGGTCCTGCTTGATGACTAGGAGGACGAGCTATGGTGAAGAACTTGAGCAGCACGTGAATTGCTTAAAAAAACTTATACACCCTCTCCCGTATAGGATCACAAAGGCTAGTAGTTCTATAGACCTGGTCTCCCATTCGCCGGTGCAAGCCATCGCTCAGGATGGAGTAGTCTACAATGGCCCATGTTCAGGTCGATTATAGTTTCCCATGATCCGCGAGCGACCCAGACCAACTAAATGTTGACACGTCTGTCAAAACAACAACAAAAAGATAATCTCAGCTCATTCCACAAACCGCGGTGCGCACGCGTCTCATGGCGGGCGGTCTTCGGAGGAGGAGCGCGTGTGTAGCACTCCTATTTTCCCTCACTTGCAAAGTGGTGGAACACTCTACCTAATAAGATGGTGTTTTTTATTCGAGTTTATAAGCACTCGTGTTGGTTTCCCCAACACTTTATCTTTAGTTATTTCTATTTTCTTCTGAGATTTTCTAGACGAGCTTTGCCACCAATTCTCTATTCTTTAAATTCCCTCTCTTAAAAACAATAAAAAGTTTTCTCCATGTTTCCTTACTTTCCCTCTTTCTTTTCTTTCCGCCTCGAGGTTCTCATGTATTTGCAGGAGAGTGATCAACTTCGAGTTTCCAAGAAACAAATAAAGTGGAACCAAACATGAGAGGAATGCCTTATGACTCCCCACTTTTGAAGTTTGAGAAACCCATGCTAGTTAGTAGTAAATGTTGAGATGTTATATTGGTGCAGTGAGTCTTTGTATTGTAGTAAGATTTTTGTTGCATGGGTATTTAGTTGGGTAAGTTTTGTTCCAGCTTCGTAGTTAACCAAGTCTTTCCTAAAAATTTGCTAAATAATTGTAATAAGAAAAATTCTTGCAATTGAAGGCTTGGGTGTTGTAGTGTTTAGTCTTCAAGTCTTATTTCTAGAGACACTCAACACCATTGAAAATGTTGATTGACTTGATAGCTCTCTTTAAAAGGATTTGTTCGATTGAATTAATATTTAGTGGTCTTTGTGAGCATGCCAAAGTTTGACTTGTTAATCATAAAAATGATATGGCTTATGCGTGTCAAACTTCATGGGATGCCAACAACTCCGCTGGCCTATGAACGATCTTCATGGAGGAAACTTCTAGATTTCGGCTGTGAGTTGATTAAACACATGTAGCAGCAATGCTATAGTGGGTAAGATTCTTGGCACTCTCGGGTAGCTGTGTTCATGATGGATCACTCCTCTAGCTATTATGAGTAATCCTTATGCAAAAGGAACAAATACCGTAGTGATGCCACGAGTGTCCATCACAACCCGATAAACTAATAATTTTTTTTGGCATGCTCTCAATTACTCAAGAACTGAAAATTTTGAAGGACAATGAATAGAAAAGTAGTGCTTGAAAAGTATTGATTTATTGATGTGGGAGAATTGAGATACTCTAGTGTATATTCTTTTCATGAAAACTCTCACATTCTCAATTTACATGATTATACTTTATTTTTCAAAGGAAAGCCTATGAGTTGATTACATGACATGGAATAAAAGTTTACTCATTTGAATCATCCATGTCAACAATAATTTTGATGCACTATAAGGATGCATAAAACCCGTATGATATGCTTGCCATTATTCTATCTATGCTGAAGTTTTTCAGATTTATGAAGTGGAGGAAACATGATACTACCAATCATGAGTAAGATCATCATCTCGTTATTTCAGTTTAAATGCCAAGTTCCTTTTTGATTTTGGTTTTGTTGCTCGAGGACGATCAAGTTTAAGCTTGGGTAGGTTGATGGCTCTCAAATATAGCCATCTATGTCCATATTTAAACTGGATATTATTCATATTTTAGATGAAATATCTCTCTAAACCCTGCAACTAATGCCTAATAATCAAAGGGGTATGCAATCCTTTCTTTTTCATTTTTTCGTACACAGATAATGACGTTTGATGATGGGAATCACTACATTAAAGTTGAAGATACAAGATTTCCAACAACCAAAAGAAACCAGGAGTCGTGGGTCAGAGGTAGATGCTTTAACGACCAACTATACGACCGGAATAAAATTTCGACTGTATAGTTCCGGCCATATAGTTGCCATTGACACCACTAGGTCAAACAAAACAACTTTCGTGAAGGGACCCCTATATAAAGAAGTCTCGGGCGACGAGAAAAGAGCCTCGAGAGTCCCTACCTCAGATCATCAGCCGCTAGAGGAATAGACTTAGATCTAATCTCTAAATCCTTCTCCACCACCATAGCCATATTCCACGACTTGTAATAGTAGATCTCATCTTTGATTGACGACATTTTAAGACTATTTGCTATCAATCTCATGATTTCTATTACAATGTTTGTGATTGTTGATCTCATCTCTATGTGTGAGTAATTCTCCTTAGGCTAAGGGATTCGGCCTAGCCATGTAGCTTTTGTGTACGTTATTTATTATAGATGGGATCATGTATTAGTTTGTATGACATGATGATTATTGTATCCTCTCTTGCCTCAATCTAAGGACTTGTTGGGTACCCAAGACCCCCAGGATTGAGCCAGGTGTAGGGAGTATGAGTAATGACTAATCTGCGGGTTGGGAACCCCAGTGAGAGAAGGGGTACTACGGTTGTATGTGAGAGATTTACTTGGGATTAACGGTGACGTCACTATGCATATCATTAGTTCTATTTCTTCTATGGATGAGACTAGTAGGTTATTGATATAAGAGGTTGCGAAGGCAATAGCAATTATGGATGCACTGCCCATATATAATTTATCTTGCTCTAACAATTACATGCACACTTTATCTTTATATTTTATTTCTATCAGATGTTTTGCACAGCTACAGGTGAAACCGAACACCCTAGGCCCTCTCTCTCCATCATCGACAACAAGAAAAAGACGCAAACTCTTCGTCCAGTAAAAACACAAAAGGAATTCTAAAACTCCCGAAGGTCCGTTAAAGTAACTTCACTACGCATCTGCTTCCCAAGGATTAGATAACCTAGGTCTACTAGAAAAAAAAGTTTACTACATCTGTAATCCGGATCGAAGGTATCAGGCCCCTAATCAGCCCAATACCTGGGCCCCTAGTAACTCAAGGCCCCCTCTAATTTTTTGGGTTGGGTCCGCCACTCCGATATCCGGTGGTTTATTAGGTGGTGTGGTACAGTCTTCCTCGGCAGTCTGCTTTGCCTCATGCTAGGTATAGCCTCTCTGCTTTCTTGAGCAGTTTTTTCAACAGTGGTACTTATTTTCACGGAAACACCTTGTCTACTTGAACAGTTGTCGCGACCGCCATTGCCGCAGCCACCGTCGATCGCCACCCAGATGGCGTGCTGCTGGAGGCGTTCGAGTCGATGACCGCCGCGATCCCCCACCTTTTGGCGGTCCAACTGCCTATTGGCGAGGGCCCTCACTAGCTCGGTTGCCCAGTGGTCCCTCGCCTCCTGGTCGTCCCGAGCCGGATTCGTCGCCGCCCTTACTTCCGCCTCCACCAGCTGATCATCGGTGGCGCGACGTACCTGCTCCCTGCACTGCGAGCTATCGGCCGGGGTCACCCTCGCCGGAGCCCTGTTGGGGCCGAGGCCCAGCACCCGCGCGATCTGCAGGGGGACGACGATCGCCTCCTCCTCCTCCACCCCCATCTTGTGAGCTTAAAATGACCTGTAAAGTGGTTATGTGGGTGTGCATTACGTGTAAAGCACACAAATCGCTTATTTTTTTGAAGCCATCATGGTATCTATTGCAGTCACTTGGATTATGTTGCACGAAAGTCATTAAGAGGATTATGCTGCATTTTTTAAATGTGGCATGCGAATATATCACAGTCAAAAGCATGACTGGGTGGTGACCACTGACCAGGCATTGGGCCACTATACGATTAGAGAAGCCCAAGCCTATTAACGGCTAGCTGTAGAGGAAAAGGTATCGTTGATCATTGTTGTAGCGGAACACCTCTCTCCTCTCTACATGACCTCTCTCTCTCTCCCTCTGAGCTCTAAATTATGAATCCAGATCGTCTATCTGCCTAAAACCGGTGAAATTTGTGGCCATATCATGGATGGTGGTTTGAATCTGCAGTTGTGTTGCTTGGCTGACGGATTTAACGACATGGAGAGGTTTTGGGTGTTTCTATCACATTGAGATAAAATTCGGTGTGGTTCGCAGTCCACCCACCTACTTTGACGGTACGGGTGTCGATGCTGGAACAAGGGCAAGGAGCAATGGCCCTTTCCGTGGAAAATCTGGCGGCCTAGATGAGAAATGTCATGAACGTTGTCAGTTGCAAGGAGTTGCGAGTTACCACGAAGAGTTTGCTTAAGTCCTGGGACAATTTGGCTACTAAAGTAGACGCGATGGAGACGTAGGTGTTCCGCTTTGGCTCGAGATTGACTTCGGTAGGGGCAGCCATCCGCAATGCGCTTAGCACATCATCCAGCCCAGATAGGCACGATGACTATACTGGATCCCATGACATAACTTTCGAGTATGCTCTGGTCAATGGTGTATTCCCCAATTCGCATGCTACCTTCGATCCCCAGTTCTTCACAGCATGTGCAATTCCATCAGGGTGGAGGTGGTCGTGAATTCAATCGTAATGAATTTCCCATGCCTAAAACAAGTTTTCCTAAATTTGATGGCAATCACCCGAAATTATAGAAATACAAAGTAGAAAAATATTTTAACATGTTTCATGTTCCTGAAGAATATAAGGTGGATTACTCCACTCTACATTTCACTGGCTCTACTGCTCTTTGGATTCAGACTTATGAAGCACAACATGGATGGCAAACCTATGTGTGTCAAGAAAATGTAAGGATCTGTCCTATGCTGAGAGTAAAACAATATGCATTAGGCAACAAACCGATGTAGAAAATTATTCTATAGATTTTGAAGAACTGATGCATCAATTCTTAGCTCATAATCATGCTTTAGATGACACTTTCTTTGTTCCTAAGTATGTCAAAAGGTAAACGAGATAAATTAGAACATCCATAATTTTACATAAACCAAGAAAAGTTGATGCGGCTATTTCCCTAGCTCTCTTACAAGAAGCACAACTGAATGGCTACAATAAGGGGATATACGAATACAAAATATGGCATAACCAATCTGGTGTAGGTAAATTGGGTCAAGGTTCAGTGGAAGTGGATAAAGGTAAGAAAATTCCAGTGGTTCCAGCTGTAGTACAAAAATTTGATTCTCTGTGAGCACAAAGAAGAGCTACAGGAGAATGTTTCAAATTTGGTAATAAATATGGACCATCTTGCAAATGTCCCAATCGATACAATTAGCTATGGTTGATGAAATATTTGTTGCTCTGGATTTAAGTAGTGATAGCAGCAGCAGTGGTGTTTGCCAATGTTTATGCTCTCTTTTTTCGAGATTCCAGTTGGGGTGAGAAAAAGATTAGACTTTTATAGATCACGTTTCTTTTGGCAGAGTGATGGGCATAAGAGAAAATATAGATTATCTAGATGGAACATTATTTGTCGACCGAAAGATCAGGGAGGCTTAGGCATTGAGGTTCTAGATTTGAAAAATAAATGCCTTCTTAGTAAATGGCTCTTTAAATTATTAAATGAGGATGGGGTATGGCAAGAACTACTTCGAAACAAATATCTTTAGTCTAAAACCCTCGCTCAAGTAACGGCGAAACCATATGACTCACCGTTCTGGAAAGGTTTGATGAAAGTTAAAGAAGAGTTTTTTAGCCGGGGTTCTTTTAAAGTAGTGAATGGCATGGATACTAGATTTTGGGAAGATAGTTGGATTGGCGATATTCCATTAGCTCAACAATATCCGTCTCTCTATAACACCTCCGTACGAAAACAAGTTTCGGTGGCTGATGTGTTAGTTCATCGTCCACTACATATTACTTTTAGGAGGACTCTAAATCCCAACAAGTGGGCACTATGGTTAGAGTTAGTGGAGCGACTAATGCATGTCCAACTTTCGGAGGAGAATGATTCTTTCATTTGGGGTCTCACGAACTCAGGTGCTTTCACGGTCAAGTCTATGTACCTCGACTTGTTAGATGATCACACAAAATACCTACGTCAATATATTTGGAAATTGAAGGGCCACTTAAAATCAAAATTTTCATGTGGTTTCTGCACCATAAGGTCATTTTGACAAAGGATAATCTTATTAAAAGAAATTGGCAAGGCTGTAAGAAATGCGTTTTTTGTGACAAAGATGAAAATATTCAACACTTGTTTTTTGATTGCCCTTTGGCTAAGTTAACATGGCGCATCATTTACATGACTTTTGGTTTATCCCCTCCAAAGAATATTACAAATCTTTTTGGCAATTGGTTAAGCGGTATTGCCAAGAAGGATCTTAGTCAAATCAGAGTGGGAGTTTGCACTGTGGTTTGGGCTATTTGGAATGTACGTAATGATGCTCTTTTTAATAAATCAAAAAAACAACCTTTTTTGCAGGTGCTCCCTATAGTTATTCACCGGATCCGTATGTGATCCTATCTCCAGTGCGAAGAACAGCGGGATGCCATGGAGTCTGGGTGCAACCGATTGGAAATGGTAGCACGGGATTTCTTCAGCCGGTACGGCTGGCGGCTTGATCATAGGATCACTTTATGATGCTGTTTTTATTAGTGTCTCTTTCTTTTCGCTGGTTGATCTTCGTATCGACTCTAGCTGATCCTTGAGTTGTAATAATTGAAATACTTTTTACTCTAATAAGGTAATAAAGCAGCCATATGCATCATTTTGATGCAGAGGCTGGGGTACACCCCCATTTCGAAAGAAAAAAAGCAGCAGCAGTGGAGAAGATAATGAACAAACAATAATCGGTGATTCTGAAACTGAACAAGCCATGACTTTGCCAGCTGCAGCTGCTGAAGGAATAACAAGCAAGAAGACCATTAGATTGTGACACAATTCCTAATTTTCATTGATTCTGACAGTTCTAGCAACTTCATCAACAATTAGTTAGTTAGCAGACTGAAATTACCAGTGCAACACTTGCTTTAGTACAAGTTACAATTGTTGACGGTTCTAGACTCACCAGTAATGCAGGTATTGCATCCTTGCATTCTGGAGTGCATGACCAAATTTATTACACCTGTCAGAGTGTTACCGGTAAAATACTATGATATAATGTTAGGCTTGTAATGGCTAGAGTCCTGTAATGAAAGCAAGATGTTTGTGGACTGGAAGAGAAAGAAGTTAAGATTCCTGCATGAAGGGGTTAGAGTAACCTTGAGAGGCATTAGTAATAAGAACTCTTATTTTCCCGAATTTTAACCGTTGAACAAGGTGCAGTTGCTCAATTATAGCATTGGAGGGTGTTTTAGTTGTTGACATGCATCATGAGAATGCACCATTTCTAGAACCAAAAGTTGTGTTTTAATTCCACTTGAGCCAGTGTTTTCGACTTGAGGTACTTATTATTTCACAGTGAAACTTTCTCAGTGCCTTAGAAAATGATGGCAAAAGGTTTGCCAGATTCAATTATAGTTAAGAAGTAGATGTTCGAAAATTTACAGAGAATAGACCGAGTCCAAAAGGAGGGGATTACCCTCCCCTAACAAAAACATGTAGGTGGAAGGGATTACCCAAAGCGCGGCTTCTGTCTTAATGTTGGCAAGCACAAAGTGGAAGGCACATGCACAATGCCTTTTACCGCCATTCTAATTCACCAGTTCTGTCGCCATGCATGTCCGTGGATCAATTGATCACATGGAAATGCACATTATGATGCAAGAAAACGTCGTCTCTATTGCATGTCCTGGGGTAGTACTGTACCGTGGAACTTTCTATAGACAAGAAAAATGTGAGTAAAAATCTTGTATGTACCTGTACCGGTGCTTCGATCGACCGGCAAAAGTGCAAAGGTATCCCCCATAAGGGCATACTAGATGACACTTTAAATTAACTCCTTCCTACTCGGTGCCAATGCAAAGCGCGTCGGAAATAATTGTTGTTGTTGCTGGATGGTGTAAGGCTGGTGGTAGACTCTTTGCTACTCCCTCCAATCCATATTAGTTGATTCGAATTTGTCTAGATTCAAATATATCTAGACATATTTTAGTACTACGTATATCTAAATTTGGATAAATCCAAATCAACTAATATGGGTCAGAGGGAGTATAATAATGTGGTAAAAACTATAGTATCTCCCTCGTTGAGATTCTTCGCATAGAATCTAGAGGTTTGGCTATCTTGCGCCGGGCAGGAGGTAAAAGTGGCTACTAGTATAATATTCTTCAACTGCTACAGTGTTCTGCTGTCGGAAGATACACGGGACGGAACAACCGTCCAAGGTCCAACGTCCATAAGCATCACAACACATCACACATCCCATCTTCTTCCATATCACACCATGAATGAAATATCATCCAACATAACACTCGGACGACTGAAATGCATGTGTCCATCACAATAACACTACTGTGTCGATGCATATGCGTAGGCTAGCATCGACCACGCTCGTTGTCTGAAGTTCACGTCAGTACCGCAACATCATGATTAGGAGGAGGAAGCAGTGCATGCAGATGCCAGATGGTCCCGTACGCCGCCGTGCTACACCACTGTAGTGAATTTGAATGATATGCAGCTTGAACATTAATAAAATATGGAAGAGTGAATGAAGTCAGTAATGTGATTTGCCTAGTCTGCAAAAGTTGAAGAAGAAGAAGATGAGCAGACAAATTCTCAGATCGCTAGATTTTTCAGGACACATGGGATCTTTGCTCTTAGGGAGTTTTCAAACTGCCCAGCAGTACTAGTTTCACAAAACAAAACAAAAAAAACTGCCCAGCAGCATAAGACAGCCTCCGCAGCAACATGAACACTTTTAGTCCTTCCTAGAGCACAAAAGTGCAGTGGACCATACAGAACGACGTGGCATGTAGCAGCATGTCTCCCAATTTCTTTTACGCAATAAGGACTTAGTAGTACCTGCTAGGTTGCTAGTACTACATTATCAATTTCACAGTGAGTATATTTTCCTTTTACATCTTTTCTTTTGCTTTACCAATGAACGGAAGGGACATGTATACTATAGCTATTGCAGTCTTTTTTTTAGAATATCTTTTTTGTCAAGTGCCAAGTCTTATACTGATAAAATAGAAAAAGGTGCAAGGATTACATCACACTCATAAATCGTTAATCATATCGTTAGGCAGGCCACACAAATCGACTGAATAAAGCCCACGCTATCACACAGAGAGACCGGACTCCGGAGTAGCCCTGGGCCTCAACATAAGAGCATATCCACTCGTTGGCCGTTCCCTGACCGAAATCCGGACCTAAATAGGGCCGGACGGACGAAGGTTTCGGCCTGGGAATGGCCGATTTCCCACTCGCGTTCCCAGGCCGAGTTCCTAGGCGAAGCGAAAAACGACGACATTTTTAAATTTTCTCGTTCCCGCAGCGAAATCTTGGCCATAGGGTGTTCGACAGAAATACGCCCAAAGTAGTTCGGCCATCGAATTATTACAGAACAAGATAAAATGGTCAGCGATCAGTCATCGATGGGGGTGATCTCCTTCGGCGTGTTCGGTGCGACGGGGATGGGTTCGTCGGTGTTCCTGCCGGCCGACTGGTTGGAGAAGGTCGAAGCGGAGCTCGGCGAGGGCACAGCGGCGGAGGTGTTCGGCGCAGAGCTTGGCGCGCTCTCGGCGTTGTCCTCCTCGAGGATGTCCTTGTGCCGGGCCAGATACCAGGCCTTGACCGGCGAGCTCATCGCCGAGGTGTCTTCGCCACCCATGAGAAACTGCAGATCCGTGTTCCTCTTCTTGGCGGTGAAGTTCGCTTTGAGGAGATCAAGCTTGCGGTCTTGGTTCTGTAGCAGCTGCGCCCATCTCTGCTCGGTCTTCTCCTCCCTCTGCTTGGTATGGACCTTCGTGTCGGCGATGCACCTCTCGATGGATTCCTGGAGGCGCTCGACGGGAGGTCCTGCGGCTTTGAGCATCTTCGCCTTCTTCTGGCCGAGCTCTGGCCTTCCTTTGTCGGTGGCAGGTGGAGGGGCCGCCGGGTTGTACACACCGTCCTTTGTCTTTCCGAGGGTGAGCCGAGTATCCGCCCATTTCTGGCAATTCTCCATCGAAGGGAATACGTGATAGAACTTGAACTCTGTCCCGGTGTCAGCCCGGTACATGCCGAGTATGCGGAGAAGCTGCAAAGGCAAGGCAAAGTGTATGAGCAAAGGCATGAAGAAGTGCCTTCGGCTAGTGTTCGGCGTAGTACCTTGGCATCCATGCTCTCGCCGCTGACAGGTGTGCGCTCGACCTCCACGAGAAGATTGTGCCACTTCCTGCACGCCTGTTGGATGAGTCCCTAGTGGTTGGTCATGGCTTTCTCGCCGCGCTCCATATGGGTTTTGTTGTACTTCGGGTCACACAGGTTGCGTTCGTCGAACGCTAGCTTCACGCGCTTCCAGTAGTTGTCCGAATTTTTGTTTGCACCAGTGATCGGGTCCATGCTCACCGATTTCTAGGCGTCGGCGAGGCAAAGGTCCTCAGTCAGCGTCCACTTGATCCGGGGCTCGGTCACCGAGGTGCCCGCCTTCTTCTTGCCTCTGCCTTTGCCCTTCGCCGGAGCCAGGCCAACACCTTCCTCTTCCTCATCGGTCTGGGTCTGCTTGGCGAAATCCTGGGACTCGATGCCATGTTCGGCGTCTGATGACCCACAAGTATAGGGGGTGTATTGCAGTATTTTCGATAATTAAGAGTGTTGAACCCAACGAGGAGCAAAAGGTGTTGGCGAGTGGCTTGGAACAGGAATTCTCTGTAAATACTTAGCAAACGGATTTTTAGGGATTTTTGATAATGCAGATAAATAAAGTGTGAGTAAATAAAAAGACAATAAGAATAAATGCAGCAAGTGGCCCAATCCTTTCTTTAGCAAAGGACAAGTCGGTTGTATTACTTAAGATGACCAAACTTTCTCGAGGACACACGGGAATATCAGCAAGTGCTTTCACTTCATATAGTTGATTAATCTTCTTTAGTTTGATAAGTGTTGTGTGGGTGAACCTGTGCTAATGTACCGACCTTCCTAGGACTAATACATACTTGTGATTATACCCCTTGCAAGCATCCGCAAGTACAAGAAAGTAATTAAGGTAGAAACCTAACCACAACTTTAAACTCTAAGACCTTGACATTCCTTGTGCAAAGGTTTCCTAACGAGGGTTCAGGTTTCTGTCAATCCGGCAACCCCTACGATTAGTATCCAAATACACAATGCATTTCCCTAGGCCCATATAGGTGAAGTGTCATGTAGTCGACGTTCACATGACACCACTAGAAGAAATACGCCACAACTTAAATATCAAACTATTTAATCTTTCCCAACACAATTCCACTTCTAACAACATGACTTCTCCCATGTCCTCAAGAACTAAACGAACTACTCACAAGACATCATATCGAGCAATATCAGAGATGATATAATGATAAGCAACAATCTGAACATAACAATAATTCAATGGTTCCACTCAATAGCATCAACTACAACAAGTAATCAACACCGGGAAAGTTCCCCTAAGAACTATGCAAGATTCAACCCAATTGTTACAACAGTATGGAGTGGTGATGATGGTGATGGTGGAGATGATGGTGGTGGTGATGATGATGATGATCCTGATGAAGTCCAGCTTGATGGTAGTGTTGATGGCGACGATCTCCCCTCTTCGGGAAGGAATTCCCCCGGTAGAATTCTATCTACCGGATAGATCTTTCTCTCTGTTTAGTTTTTCGCCCCGTAGAGGCGGCGGAATCTTTCTGTGGTCGCTCCCCAGGAATTAGGGTTCCATGGGGATAATATACGCCAGAGGGAGAGCCTGGAGTGGGCCAGGGTGTCCACACCACCTGCTGGCGTGTCCTAGGGCTGCCCGCGCCAGGGGGTGGTGTGGGCCCCCTATGGCCCATCTCCACTCCCCTTCTGGCAATCTTCGTCTTCTGGAAAAATAGAATTTTCCATGTATTTTCCCGGATTTTCTAATCTTCGCGAATTTCACCTCCAAATAGCCCCTTTTCCATCAGAATCCTGACTGCAGCGGTTCATGCTCCAATAGTCATCAACCATGCAAAAACAGATGAAATAACATAAGTATCATCTCTTAATATGAAATATATCAATGAATAACAGTATATTGTGATATATAATAGTGATGCAAAATGGACGTATCAACTCCCCCCAAGCTTAGACTTCGCTTGTCCCCAAGCAAAAACTGAGCTCAATAAACACGACCTCAGGTTTATGGAGTGAAGAGTCGATAAAAGAATACAGACAAGAAGCATCACATTCATCAATACATAAATCATAATAGAAGACACCTCACTATTATATAACTTATCTTGCAATAAGTAAAGGAAACACCATAAAGATACATAAAGTAAATAACAATTGGTAATGGCAAACTTAGCTCTTGGTCGAAGAATAGTTGACAATTTGCAGGAGTTCACACATAAATGATTTTCAATGATTGCTTTCAAAGTAATAAACACTAAGATAAGAGCAATGTGCAAAACAAGGAACATAAGAAACATGATTGAATAAATCAGCATATGAATGAATGAAACACAAAAACTCAAAATGATTGCTGAGATATAAGGGAATAGGTTTACTGACTCAACTAAAAGTAAAAGATAGGCCCTTCGCAGAGGGAAGCAAGGATTTCAAGTTTCGTAAAGAGCTTCCAAAAATTATGGTACTTATTAGCTTTCATCTCTCATTGCCCCTATCATAGGCAGCTTTAGGTGATTAACGTTAAAGTGATCAAATATGAGGATATGCTTGACAAGTTGTAAGTTGAAAATCTCATGTCGCTTGAATACAAGGGCCGCTCCTCATGCTACTCAAGTTTAGTTACCGGTAAGTTCTTGTCATAGTAAGTATATGTGTATCATAGAGAACCGCCAACGGGGTGATGTCTACGCACTTATATTCTGGTAGACAGTTGTTGGGCCTCTAAGTGCAAAGGTTTGTAGAACAACAGCAAGTTTTCTCTTAAGTGGATCACCCAAGGTTTATCGAACTCAGGGAGGAAGTGGTTAAAGGTATTCCCTCTCAAGCAACCCTACAATCAATATACAAGAAGTCTCTTGTTTCCCCAACACACCCAATACACTTGGCAGGTGTATAGGTGCATGATGGCTCAATGCACGGCGCCTAGAAAAGTGTTGGTGCGTGGTTGATGTAGAGCTCATTGGGAACCCCAAGAGGAAGGTATGATGAGCACAGCAGCAAGTTTCCCTCAGTTATGAAACCAAGGTTTAATCGAACCAGTAGGAGCAAGGAAACACCCCAAAGGTGTTACTAGCTGAGCTTTGGCAGGGCGCACTACCGGTGCTAGTAGCAACGTGGAGACCTACACAACACAACCACAGAACTTTGTCCCCAACTTGCGATGAGGTTGTCAATCACACCGTGTTTTGCGGAAAACAAAAGATTAAACGTATTGAATGGAAAGAAGTAAAAGTTTGCAGAAAGTAAACACAAAGAAGTAAACAGTTTGTAGATTGAATGTAAAAGACAAGGACCGGGATCCATAGTTCACTAGAGGTGGCTCTCCTCAAGATAGATAACATGTTGGGTGAACAAATTACAGTGGGGAAATTGACAAACATCGAGAAAGCAATACATGCATATACTAATCATCTTGACTCCTTTGAGATTCGATTGGGCATTACAACATTATACATAGACCGCCATCGAACTGCATCTATGACTAATAATCCACCTTCACGTTATCATCCGAACCCCCTCCAGTATTAAGTTGCAAGTAACAGATTATTGCTTTACAAACTGCGTGTAAAATAAACAATACGATTGTTCTATGAACAAAGGATTGTTGTTTTCTCCCTAGTAGCAACAGCACATCTAGTACCTTAGAGATTTCTGTCACTTCCCCAGATTACCAGAGGCATGAACCCACTATCGAGCATAAATACTAACTCTTGGAGTTGCTAGCATCTACTTGGCCAAGATAGCTACTAACAACAGAAAGCATGCAAGATCACAAATAACAAAGACATGATAGAATCAATAATCAATCTGAAATAGCATCTCAATATCCATCGGATCCCCGCAAACACAACATGCAGAATTACAAATAGATGATCTTGATCATGAATGGAGCTCACAAGATCTAGACATGAAAGCACAAAGGAGGAGAACCAGTCATCTAGCTACTACATGGATCCGTAGTCCAAGGATGAACTACTCACGCATCACACTGGAGGCTTGCATGGTGATGAAAAGGGCCTCCAGGGTGAATTCCCCTCTCCGGCAAGGTGCCGGGAAGAGCTTCAGATCCCTCCCGATCTAGGGATGGAGATGACGGCGGCTATAGACTCTTTCGTGGATTTTTGATCGGGCCCTTAGGGTTTTCCTCCCGAGGGCATCATATAGCCGGAAGGGGAGGCCGAGGGGGTGCCAGGGGCCACCACACCACCCTCTGGCGCGGGCCCAGCCTGGTCGCGCGGCCAGGTGGTGTGGCTGGCCTCTGGCCCTTATCCGTCTCGTATTCTGGCACTTCATGACTTCTGGAAAAATAGGCACTTTGGCTTTTGTCCCGTCCAATTCCGAGAATATTCATTTTCGGACTTTCCTGGAACCAAAAACAGCAGAAAACAAGCAACTGGCACTATGGCTCTTGTTAATAGGTTAGTCCAAGAAATCATATGAAAAGTACTCCAAAGTTGGAACAAAACACAATAAAGTGGATAAAACTAAGCATGGAACATCAAAAATTATAGATACATTTGCAATGTATCAACATCCCCAACCTTAACTCCTGCTCGTCCTCGAGTAGGTAAGTGATAAAAAGAAAGAATAATTTTTGAGGTGACATGCACCCTCAAAGACTTGATCAAAGTATTTGTAAAACATTTAAAGCTGGGATCATAGTACTTCAATCATAACATGAAACACAAAGTTCTAGCAATAAGCAAAGAAACTATGATGCAACATGAAAATGCACAAACAAAAGATTCATGAATAACAATGCTTTGCAAGACGTTTGTTTGTTTCACATAAAGAAAACATAGCATACTAGTATTCAGCTTATCCCTCAATAGAGTAGCAAATATAAATGCATAGGACACCTTCAAAGTTCATAAGAGTGACTAGATACAATAGTTTAAAACAAGAAATAACAAGTTATGCATCAATCAACTAGTCTTGGGACAATGCACATAGAACTAAGAATGGCCACTATGCTCTCAAAGTAGGTGCATAAAGATAGAAGGTGGAGACTCAATGTAATGGTGGAAGAAAGGCCTTTGTAAAAGGAAGTAGGGATTCAAGTCTCATAAAGAGATTCCAAAAATTATGGTATTTATAGCTTTCAGCTCTCATTGCCCCTATCATAAGCATTTTAAAGGTGATTAAGGTTAAAGTGACACAACTAAGAGGATATGCTTGACAAGTTATAAACCGAAATCTCATGCCCCTTACTTACGAAGACCGATCCTCATGCTACTCAACTTCAGTCACGAGTAAGCTCTTGTCATTGTAAGTAACTGTGTATCATTAAGAACCGCCAACGGGGTACCCCTTGCACATGATACGGGAGCTTTCCCATAATCAAAATAACAAGGCAAGCAGACAATGAGCATCACAACGATCTTTTTATTTGCTATTTGCATAGGTTTTTATTGAGGATGCTTCATAGAGTGCTCATTATGGTGATGGTGCAAGTTTCCACCATGATTAGGCATGGCTTAGGCTAGCGGCCCAGGCGTATCTCTAACACACATACAAACTCCATGATCTTACAAGTTCCATTTTTATTTCACACCACCGGGATCCGTAAGCAAAAGAACATGATATCAACGGGGTACAAGGTACAAGTGCAATGTTGAAAGCGTTCCCCATGATACATGGTTCTGCTAATTTCAACTTATAAAGCGCAAGCATATACGCAACAAATAAGGACCCAATGGTTCAAGTTTATTAGATGCAAAAAGTAAAGTGTGCCATCAAGTTCGTGAGAGCTTTAATCACTAGTTTTCTCATAACAAGTTTAATTTGGAAGGTAAACAAAAGCATGAATATACTTGGAATAGCATAAGCTAGTAGGCAGATAAGGTGGACTCTTTGGAATAACTTGGTTTAGGGAGTTGGATGCATGAGTGGAACTCATACTTGGTTGTGGAGGCTAGCAAAAGACTGGGAGCGACAAACTAAGAGAGCAATAATGGCCATAATCATGCAGAGCGACAAAACATCATTGATCAAAGAATAAAGTGATACTACAAGTTGAAAACTAAAGGATCATAAAGGCTATGGTGACCTAAGATAGTCATCACATGGTGTGAGTATGCGCCAAGTCAACCCAAATAAAACATCAAAGGAGCATACCACTATATTATGCTTTAATATGCTAAAACAACGCATGATTCATCCAAGGCACATTAAGAAATCTCAATTGTTTATAACAAGTCATGCTACAGCAAAGAATACTAAGCATAAAGCCAAAACAATATCAAGCATGGCATGACAAAGCATAGGCCACAGTCAAAAACGACCTCTTTTTACCACATAAGCATAAACTTTCCTACTCTTTTCCAAACCAAACCAAACTATTTGCAAACCAATGTATGAAAGAGGGGCTCCAACCAATTTATTCAGAAAACTAAAAAAACCACGTAAACTAAAAACCAAAACGAAAACGAAAAAGAAGACGCTCCAAGAACAACACAACTGTACATGAAACAATAAAAATGAAGCGTTTGGAAGAAACCTGGGATTTTTATTGATGAAGGAGGGGATGCCTTGGGCATCCCCAAGCTTTGACGCTTGTACTTCTTGGATATTTCTTGGGGTGACACGCATGGCATCCCCAAGCTTGAGCTTTAGTCCATCCTTCATCTCATTACTCATTCCTTCCATACATCTGAAAATTTTCCTTCATACAAAACTTCACACAATCTTTATTAACAACATTAGTGCACTCAAGATAAAAGGTCTTAAGGTTCAGTTCTAACACCAAATAAACTTCCATTAGAACACTAGCTACTGTAGCACTTCCCTCAAAAATCTCAATTCCCCAAAAGAACTCAAAAAGGAACCAACAAGAAGCAAATGCAGAAAATGGCAGAAATCTGTCAAAACAGACCAGCAGGTAAAGACGAATTTTTTCGAAGACCTTATGTTGCTCAAATCAAAACGTTTTGAACTAACGAAAGTTAGATAACAACCCGGGTCAGAAGAACAAAAATTCACGCCTCAAAAAGACGTTCAGAGATTTTACACGAATTTTTACGGTGAAGCACAGAAATCTGTTTCGGGACAGCAACTTTCCCAATCATTACTTCTCTCTCATTAGAGGTTACTCTTGGCACAAAAAGCAAATAAAAAGGATAAGGAGAGGTTATTACAGAAGTAATAACTTCCAAGACTCATCTAAAACTTTTGGGTTATCTCCCAATAAGTACTTTTCTTTAACGCCTTTAAGTTAGGCACAAGAAGCAAGACAGAATCAAGTGTTCTCAAATGAAGACGCATTAAGACCAAATTTCTTGCCCTTACCTCTATTACGTTTATTCTTAGCCTTGGGGAAAATATGATTGTTTGGTGGAGAAGAAAGGTACATGGTCCCCTTTCCCACATCTATTATTGCTCCAAGGAGTTCTAATAGGGACCTTCCAAGTGTAATTTGTCCTTTTCCAGCACATTCAATAACAAGATAATTAATAGAAATCATTTTCTGAAGGATCTTTGTAAACACTCCTTCAGATATTCCAAGAGGTAATATGGTAGTATTATTAGCAAGAGATATTTATTTTCCTCCTTCAGTAAGCCCCCAAGTGTTCAGAGATTTATAAATATCTTTGGGCATAAGGCAAATTCAGACATGATATCACAGCGAGCTTGAAAAGTTTCAGTGTTTATCTCAATTTTTACTGTAGGAAGCCACTTTGATGGTTCAGAATTTATTGGAACATAATTGTGATGCTACCTAAGCGTATTGTAGCAATTTTCTAAGCTAGTAGTGCTAGTCTCAAGAGTGTTCAACCTAGCAAATATTTTTGTGAAAGAAATATCAGTTTGGCTAGGCATGTTGTAAGTGAGGATCAATTTCTTTATAGCATTAATAGCATCATCCTCATTATATTGGAGGAAATCTCCTCCCACAGTACCATCTAGAGCATATCTATAGCAAAGAGCAATCCCAAGGTAAAAATTGCTAAGGAAGAAGCTTTGAGTCATTTTAGGCTCAGTTTTTTCATGTAGATCAGAGATTCTAGATCAAGCTTCCTTAAAACTTTCCTCAATTCCTTGTTTAAAAGTGAAAATCATTTCCTCGGGTGACATAGTGATTGGAGAAAGGCTAGACATAGTGGCAACTTAGGATGGGAACTAAATTTTTTTGAGTTTTTGCAATAAAAAAGCAAACTAGTAAAACTATTTTTTTGTGTTTTTGAATAAATAAAACAAGCAAACAAAGCAAAAAAAACTAAGCAAAACAAAAATAACAAAGTAAAGAGATTGTTTATGAGGGACTCCCCTTGTGAAGATGTCCTTGACTCCCCGGCAACAACGCCAGAAAAATGCTTGATGGCTCAATGCACGGCGCCCAGAAAAGTGTTGGTGTGTGGTTGATGTAGAGCTCGTTGGGAACCCCAAGAGGAAGGTATGATGAGCACAGCAGCAAGTTTCCCTCAGTTATGAAACCAAGGTTTAATCGAACCAGTAGGAGCAAGGAAACACCCCAAAGGTGTTACTAGCTGAGCTTTGGCAGGGCGCACTACCGGTGCTAGTAGCAACGTGGAGACCTGCACAACATAACCACAGAACTTTGTCCCCAACTTGCGATGAGGTTGTCAATCTCACCGTGTTTTGCGGCAAACAAAGGATTAAACGTATCGAATGGAAAGAAGTAAAAGTTTGCATAAAGTAAACACAAAGAAGTAAAAAGTTTGTAGATTGAATGTAAAAGACAAAGACCGGGATCCATAGTTCACTAGAGGTGGCTCTCCTTAAGATAGATAACATGCTGGGTGAACAAATTACAGCGGAGCAATTGACAAACATCGAAAAAGCAATACATGCATATACTAATCATTTTGACTCCTTCGAGATTCCATTGGGCATTACAACATTATACATAGACCGCCATCGAACTGCATCTATGACTAATAATCCACCTTCAGGTTATCATCCGAACCCCCTCCAGTATAAAGTTGCAAGCAACAGATTATTGCTTTACGAACTGCGTGTAAAGTAAACAATACAATTGTTCTATGAACAAAGGATTGTTGTTTATTCCCTAGTAGCAACAGCACATCTAGTACCTTAGAGATTTCTGTCACTTCCCCAGATTACCAGAGGCATGAACCCACTATCGAGCATAAATACTAACTCTTGGAGTTGCTAGCATCTACTTGGCCAAGATAGCTACAAACAACGGAAAGCATGCAAGATCACAAATAACAAAGACTTGATAGAATCAATAATCAATCTGAAATAGCATCTCAATATCCATCAGATCCCCGCAAACAAAACATGCAGAATTACAAATAGATGATCTTGATCATGAACGGAGATCACAAGATCTAGACATGAAAGCACAAAGGAGGAGAACCAGCCATCTAGCTACTACATGGATCCGTAGTCCAAGGATGAACTACTCACGCATCACACCGGAGGCTTGCATGGTGATGAAAAAGGCCTCCAGGGTGAATTCCCCTCTCCGGCAGGGTGCCGGGAAGAGCTTCCGATCCCTCCCGATCTAGGGATGGAGATGACGGCGGCTACAGACTCTTTCGTGGATTTTTGATCGGGCCCTTAGGGTTTTCGTCCCGAGGGCATCTTATAGTCGGAAGGGGAGGCCGAGGGGGTGCTAGGGGCCACCACACCACCCCCTGGCGTGGGCCCAGCCTGACCGTGCGGCCAGGTGGTGTGGCTGGCCTCTGGCCCTTCTCCGTCTCGTATTCTGGCACTTGATGACTTCCGGAAAAATAGGCACTTTGGCTTTTGTCCCGTCCAATTCCGAGAATTTTCATTTTCTGACTTTCCTAGAACCAAAAACAACAGAAAACAGGCAGCTGGCACTGTGGCTCTTGTTAATAGGTTAGTCCAAGAAATCATATGAAAAGTACTCCAAAGTTGGAACAAAACACAAGAAAGTGGATAAAACCAAGCATGGAACATCAAAAATTATAGATACATTTGCAATGTATCAGCGCACTAGTTCGGCGAAGAGATAGTGAAATACAAGTGGTATGCAAAATTATAAGTGGTAATGGTGATAAAAAATAACTTGATGGCGTGGAAAAGACTAAAGGCAAACTGAAATAAAGATGGAAGCAAGCAAACATGTAACAGATCTAGTTGCAAACGGTGTTTTAATGCTTAGAAACAAGGCCTAGGCATTATATTTTCACTAGTGAACACTCTCTTATAAATATCTTCTCTTTATGATACTACTCTCTAGTTGGACACTCTAATCCATGGTAGGGCTATAACATCACACCTCAAAGTTCATCCTTCCCCATCTAGATGACCCCACATTGTCACCTTGAGTACTAGATGAGTCCAACAAACACCACAATTTCATAAAGATATCCAACTCCAGATATAACTCATAACAAGTATTTGTAATCTCTAGCCTAAGTGCCACCATGGTGTGCACGCTGTCACTTTCACACACATGGGGAGAGCAGAGATCTATTAAAGCACTTGAGTAGCAAGGTAGATCTATAGATTACAAGCTCATGATCACAATATGATCACGCATAGAGATAGAGAGATGAACACATAGCTACCGGTGGAACCCTTAGACTCGAGGAAGAACTACTCCCTCCTCATCATGGGAATCGCAATGGCGATGGAGATGGTGGTGGAGATCGATGGAGATGGCTCTAGGGGCACTTCCCCGTCCTGGCAGGGTGCCAGAAGAGAGACTTTCTGTCCCCCGAATATCCCCTTCAGTGGCGGCGGCGCTGCGGAACTTTTCGTGGCTGGAGGCTTGATTCTTTAGGGTTTCTGTATCGGGAGGAATATATAGGCGAAGGGGCGAGGTCGGTGGCCAGCCAGGGGGCCCACACCATGCCCTGGCGCGGCCTGGGCTGGCCCGTGCCAAGGAGTGGTGTGGCCACCCTGTGGCCCCCCTCCGTCTCGTCTTTTGGCTCCGTGAGTCTTCCGGAAAAATATGAACTTTGGCTTTTGTCCCGTCCAATTCCGAGAATATTCATTTTCTGACTTTCCTGGAACCAAAAACGGCAGAAAACAGGCAGCTGGCACTATGGCTCTTATTAATAGGTTAGTCCAAGAAACCATATGAAAAGTACTCCAAAGTGTGTACAAAACACAAGAAAGTACATAAAACCAAGCATGGAACATCAAAAATTATATATACATTTGCAATGTATCAACATCCCCAAGCTTAACTCCTACTCGTCCTCAAGTAGGTAAGTGATAAAAAGAAAGAATAATTTTTGAGGTGACATGCACCCTCAAAGACTTGATCAAAGTATTTGTAAAACATTCAAAGCTGGGATCATAGTACTTCAATCATAACATGAAACACAAAGTTCTAGCAATAAGCAAAGAAACTATGATGCAACATGAAAATGCACAAACAAAAGATTCATGAATAACAATGCTTTGCAAGACGTTTGTTTGTTTCACATAAAGAAAACATAGCATGGTAGTATTCAGTTTGTCCCTCATAGAGTAGCAAATATAAATGCATAGGACACCTTCAAAGTTTATAAGAGTGACTAGATACAAATAGTTTAAAACAAGCAATATCAAAGCTATGCATCAATCAACAAGTCTTTGGGACAATGCACATAGAACTAAGAATGGCCACTATGCTCTCAAAGTAGGTGCATAAAGATAGAAGGTGGAGACTCAATATAAAAGTAAAAGAAAGGCCTTCATAGAAGGAAGTAGGGATTCAAGTTTCATAAAGAGCTTCCAAAAGTTATGGTACTTATTAGCTTTCGGCTCTCATTGCCCCTATCATAAGCATCTTGAAGTGATTAAGGTTAAAGTGAACAAACTATGGTGTATATGCTTGACGAAGTATAAGTTGGAAATCTCATGTCCCTTGAATACGAGGGCCGCTCCTCATGCTACTCAAGTTTAGTTACCGGTAAATTCTTGTCATTGTAAGTACATGTGTATCATAGAGAACCGCCAACGGGGTACCCCTTGCGCGATGATACGGAAGAATCCCCATATCAAAATGACAATACGACTTGAGAAGGTGAGACGCAATCTCCATGGCTCCATGTATTTTGCATGCTCTAGCGTATGTGGTGTTTCCTTCGTTAGTTTCATTCATTTCAGTTCGTTTCTAGTTGCTTGCTGTTTTTGGCTTGCCCCGTGCCTTTATTTGCCTTGCATGGTTTGCAATTTTCACCCTGCTGTGAAACCAATGTATATAGCTAGTAGCTTTCATTACTTGCTTGATAAAGCTTTAATAAATTGCTAGGTGGATAAGTGTATCGCTATGATTGGCTATAAGTCTCAGAATTCAAGTTACACTATGCTGGAAAACAAGCTAATATAAGAGAACCAGTAGCTTAATTGATATCTCAACGTATGAGTGATCTGTTATTGTAAAATGCTCAGATTTTCTAAAGCCAAGTCCTGACATCCATTGTGGGGATCATCTTTTATCGGGAGACATGGCCTGGTGGTTTCTGATCGAGATTCCTAATCAATAGGGCGAAGAGCTCTTCGCATGATCTGGTCCTACCTTTTGTCTACGCTATTTTGTTTTCCCTTCTCAGCTGCTGTCCTTACTCCGGAGAAATTGGAACACATTGATTCCGTTCGTTCCTGCCCTTCGCTTCAGGCCATAGTGCTTCTGAATTATTTCTATACCCCTTTGATGATGCAGCCTCTGACTCTCGTGGGTAAACTCCTACTTGATTAGTCATAACTTCTCTGTCTCAACTCGTGGACCTATACCTATCTATCTTCTTCTTTTTCAGAGATAGGGGTTTGCTATTCTCACGGATTTCTCATATTTATTTACCCCATTGAATCGTTTTTGCCTTGAGCATCTCAGCAATCTTCTTATTTACCATGGGAATATGTTGTTTTTTGTCTCTTTCCTCTTTTCTCATATCTCTTTTTTATTTTATTGTTCTCTTTTTTCTCTATATCTGACTATTTTTTATAAGAAGAATGCTTCATAGACAGCTCATTATGGTTACGCTGCAGGTTTCCACCATGATAGCATGGATTAGACCAGCGGCCCAGGCGTTTCTCTAACACACATACATAAATCTATGGACTTACAAGCTCCCCTTTCATTTCACACTCACGGCATCCATACACAAAAGAGCATGATATCAACTAGGTACAAAGTACAAGTGCAATGTTGAAAGCGTTCCCCATGACAACATGGTTCTGCTAATCCCCAACAAATAAGTGCAAGCATATACAACATAGACGACACAATGCTTCAAGTTTATTAGGGGCAAGAAAAATAAATTGTGCAATCAAGTTCGTGAGAGCTTTAATCACTAATTTTCTCAGAACAGGTTTAATTTGGAAGGTAGATAAAAACATGAATATACTTGGAATAGCATAAGCTAATAGGTAGGTATGGTGGACTCTTTGGAATAAATTGGTTTAAAGAGTTGGATGCATGAGTGGAACTCATACTTGGCTACGGAGGCTAGCAAAAGACTGGGAGGGACCAACTAAGAGAGCAATAATGGCCATAATCATGCAGAGCGACAAAACATCATTGATCAAAACATAAAGTGATACTACAAGTGCAAAACTAAAGGATCATAAAGGCTATGGTGACTTGGGATAGTCATAACATGGTGTGAGCATGTGCCAAGTCAACCCAAATAAAGCATCAAAGGAGAATACCACAATACTATGTTTTAATATGCTAAAACAACGCATGATCCTTCCAAGGCACATTAAGCAATCTCAATTGTTTATAACAAGTCATGCTACAACAAATAATACTAAGCATACAGCCAAAACAATATCAAGAATGGCATGACAAAGCATACGCCACAGTCAAAAACAAGCTCTCTTCACCACTTAAGCATGAACTTTCCTTCTCTTTTCAAATCCAAACCAAACTATTTGAAAACCAATATATGAAAGAGGGGGTCCAACCAATTTATCCAGCAAACTAAGCAAACCAAGCAAACAAAAAAACAAAACAAAAACGAAAAACAAGACGCTCCAAGAACAACACAACTGTGCATGAAACAATAAAAATTAAGTGTTTGGAAGAAACCCGGGATTTTTATTGATGAAGAAGGGGATGCCTTGGGCATCCCCAAGCTTTGACACTTGTACTTCTTGGATATTTCTGGGTGATACGCGTGGCATCCCCAAGCTTGAGCTTTAGTCCATCCTTCAACTCATTACTCATTCCTTCCATACACCTAAAATTTTTCCTTCATACAAAACTTCACAAAATCTTTATTAGCAACATTAGTGCACTCAAGATAATAAGTCTTTAGGTTCAGTTCCAACACCAATAAAACTTCCAATAAAACAAAACCTACTGTAGCACTTCCCTCAAAAAGCTCAATTTCCCAAAAGAACTCAAAAAGGAACCAACAAGAAGCAAATGCAAATAATGGCAGAAATCTATCAAAATAGACCAACAGGTAAAGACGATTTTTTTCGAAGACCTTCTGTTGCTCAAATCAAAAAAGGTTGAACTAGCGAAAGTTAGATAACAACCCGGGGCAGAAGCACAAAAATTCATGCCTCAAAACGACGTACAGAGATTTTACACGAATCTTTATGGTGAAGAACAGAAATCTGTTTCGGGACAGCAACTTTCCCCATCATTAATTCTCTCTCATTAGAGGTTACTCTTGGCACAAAAAGCAAATAAAAAGGATAAGGAGCGGTTATTACAGAGGTAATAACTTCCAAGACTCATCTAAAACTTTTGGGTTATCTCCCAATAAGTACTTTTCTTTAATGCCTTTAAGTTAGGCATGATAGTTTGAGAAGATGCTCACATAAGAAATGTGAATTGAAGTAAAAGAGAGCATCAAGAAGCAAATTCAAAGCACATTTAAGTCTAACCCACTTCCTATGCATAGGAATATTGTAAATAAACAAGTCATGAAAACACAAAGCAAAGAGCATAGTAAAGAAAAACAAGTGTAACTTCAAGACTTTCAACATAAAGAGGGGAAATTTAATATTATTGAGATGCATAAAAGCATGTTTCCCTCTCTCATAATAACTTTCAGTAGCATCATGAATTAAATTAACCAAAATAACTATCACATGCAACATTCTTATCATGAGCCACATGCATATAATAATTATTACTCTCCATGTAAGCATAGTCATTCTTATTAATTATAGTGGGAGCAAATTCAACAAAATAGCTATCATTATTATTCTCATCACCATAATCATCAAATATAGGAGGCATATTGTAATCATAATTAATTTTCTCCTCAATAGTAGGTGGACTGAAAATAACATATTCATCATTGTAATCATCATATATTGGAGGTTCGGTATCATCATAAGAAATAGAATAGCTATCTTCCAAAGCCGGGGAACTAAAAAGATCATTTTCATAAAAACTAGCTTCCCCAAGCTTAGACTTTTCCATAGCATTAGCAACAATGGTGTCCAAAGAATTCATACTAACAACATAGGTTTTTCAATTTTCTCTTCAAACACTTCATGTCCTAACTCAAGATAAATACTATAAAGATCTCTAATTTTTTTTCCATTAAGCCTAACTAGTGAAAACAAGAAACAAGAAGACAAAATTGCAGAATCTAAAGGAAATAACTTCGAGCACTCACACCAGAGGATGTGAGTACCTTTTACCTTACCTCCCCAACAACGGCGCTAGAAAATAGTTTGATGTCTACGCACTTCTATTCTTGTAGACAGTTGTTGGGCCTCCAAGTGTAGAGGTTTGTAGAACAGCATCAAGTTTTCCCTTAAGTGGATCACCCAAGATTTATCGAACTCGGGGAGGAAGTGGTCAAAGGTATTCCCTCTCAAGCAACCCTGGAATCAAGCTACAAAAAGTCTCTTGTGTCCCCAACACACCCAATACACTTGGCAGGTGTATAGGTGCACTAGTTCGGCGAAGAGATAGTGAAATACAAGCAGTATGGATAATTATAAGTGGTAACGGTGATAGAAAATAGCTTGATGGCGTGGAAAAGGCTAAAGGCAAACTGAAATAAAGTTGGAAGCAAGCAAACATGTAACAGATCTAGTTGCAAACGGTCTTTCAATGCTTAGAAACAATGCTTAGCAAACGGATTTTTAGGGGTTTTTGATAATGCAGATAAATAAAGTGCGAGTAAATAAAAAGACGATAAGAATAAATGCAGAAAGTGGCCCAATCCTTTCTTTAGCAAAGGACAAGCCGGTTGTATTACTTAAGATGACCAAACGTTCTCGAGGACACACGGGAATATCGTCAAGTGTTTTCGCTTCATATAGTTGATTAATCTTCTTTTGTTTGCTAAGTGTTGTGTGGGTGAACCTGTGCTAATGTACATACCTTCCTAGGACTAATACATACTTTTGATTATACCCCTTGCAAGCATCGGCAAGTACAAGAAAGTAATTAAGGTAGAAACCTAACCACAACTTTAAACTCTAAGACCCTAACATCCCTTGTGCAAAGGTTTCCTAACGGGGGTTCAGGTTTCTGTCACTCCGGCAACCCCTACGATTAGTAGCCAAATACACAATGCATTCCCCTAGGCCCATATAAGGGAAGTGTCATGTCGTCGACGTTCACATGACACCACTAGAAGAAATACACCACAACTTAAATATCAAACTATTGAATCTTTCTCAACACAATTCCACTACTAACAACATGACTTATCCCATGTCCTCAAGAACTAAATGAACTACTCACAAGACATCATATGGATCAAGATCAGAGATGATATAATGATAAGCAACAATCTGAACATAACAATAATTCAATGGTTCCACTCAATAGCATCAACTACAACAAGTAATCAATACCGGGAAAGTTTCTCCTAAGAACTATGCAAGATTCAACCCAATTGTTACACCGGTATGGAGTGGTGATGATGGTGCTGGTGGTGATGATGATGATCCCGATGAAGTCCAGCTTGATGGTGGTGTTGATGGCGACGATCTCCCCTCTCCGGGAAGGAATTCCCTTGGCAGAATTCTATCTGTCAGAGAGATCTTTCTCTCTCTATAGTTTTCCTCCCCGTAGAGGCGGCGGAATCTTTCTAGGGTCGCTCCCTAGTATTAGGGTTAATATACGCCAGAGGGGAGAGGCTGAAGTGGGCCAGGGTGGCCACACCACCTGCTGGCGCGGCCTAGGGCTGCCCGCGCCAGGGGGTGCTGTGGGCCCCCTGTGGCCCATCTCCACTCCCCTTCTGGCAATCTTCGGCTTCTGGAAATATAGAATTTTCCATGTATTTTCCCGGATTTTCTGATCTTCGTGAATTTCACCTCCTAACAGCCCCTTTTCTATCAGAATCCTGACTACAGCGGTCCATGCTCTAAAAGTCATCAACCATGCAAAAACATATGAAATAACATAATTATCATCTCTTAATATGAATTTTATCAATGAATAACAATAAATTATGATATAGAATAGTGATGCAAAATAGACGTATCAGCGTCGGCCCAGGACTGTTCCTGGGTGAAGAAGCCGGCGTTGCTGGCCGCGATGGCCGCCGAGCCTTCGACGATCATGCCCTACATTCAAGCTTAATTGGACATTCCACCGAACATGTTTTGGGCGTCTGCCTCGCCGTTGGTCGTGTGCGACGAACTCCCGGTGAACGGCAGAGGACCACGGCGCGTCGTCGAGGAGGAGGTGTAGGGGGCATTGATGTCGATGCTGAACACCGAAGGAGGGCGTCGTGCAGGGCAGGGGAAGACGTTGTTTGGGTTGAATCCGCCGTCAAACTCGGGGGAGGAGTAGTACCTCTGCTGTAGGTTCACCTGGTTCTCCTGGAACATCACCGGTGAGATCGGCGAGAACCCAACAGGCAAGTATCCGGTCGACGACGCCAATGCCGCTTCCTTCATCGCATGAGCCTCGGCTGCCGCTTCCCTCATCACCTGAGCCTCGGCAGCCGCTCCCCTCATCTCCTGAACTTCGTCGAGCTCCTGCGCCTACTTGGCCCTTGCCTTCCTGTCCGTACGGCTCTCCGTAGCAAACTTTCTCTTCGTGGATAGGGCCAACCAGTCAGGGGCGCTCATGCCCTCAGGTTTCGTCGCGGGCGCTCTTGGCTTCCTCACCTTTTTCTCCTTTGGTTCGCCGGCGGTGGATCGGGGTTTGGCGAAAGCCTTGGGCGGCATGGCGGGCGGGAGCTCGGCGAACTAGCGGGATATGTGGGGGATTGCAGAGGGAAGGCAGGAGAGGAAGATGAAAAGGGCGGGAACTTGGCCTCCCCTCGCGCGACAAGGCTGGCCCACCCATGTGTTCTCTCCATCCGGCGTTTCCAAGCCGTTCCCGGTGCCTCGGGTTCGGCCTGGGAACGCCGAACCAATTTTGGGCTAAATCCAGACGAAACCGGCGTCCTAGGAACGCGACTGGGCGAAAAATCGCCGTCCGAACCAAAAATATGCCATGGGAACGGTGTCCTAGGAACACGAGTGGAGATGCTCTAATGAGTTGGATGACCATATCAGGATCCAATGGAATAACCCGCAAGATTTTTTTTTGCTCAATACAAGACCATATTTTAGCAGAATCTAAAACAACTAAAACATTTCTGCCAGATTTTTTTTAGAAATACGGTACAATCGTAGGCACTCACAACACGTACATGCACCCACCCCTATAAACGCATGCACGCACACCCTACCCCTATGAGCACCTCTGAGAGACTGAGCCGGCAGATCAGGTCTTGAGATTGACAAGTCACCACGTGCGCCTCGTTGTCGACGGAAATGTCGCTCCCACTGATAGAATATTCCGCCTTTAATGCAACACACAGTGTCAAATCTGGGGTTTGAACTCTGGTGGGCTGGGTACAATCACCCTTCTAGCCACCCAACCACGGGTTGGTTTGCTTCTGCCGGAAAATGTTATATGTACAACAAGTCTAATTATTGAGAAAGTGGCTATCTCCCAACAATGTATCTTCCTGGAAACGTGTGTTGTAATCATTTCTAATTTAGAATGCATCTATGTTAAAGAATGCGTCCTTGATCCTCATTATTCCATTTCAAAACGGGGAGTCAAGGATTGTTTGGTTATACGGGTTCTTAAAAAAGGTACACAAAAAACACATGAATAGAATAGAAATTAATGTACAAAATAGGGGATCAAAAACACATGAATTTTGTAAACTTGGGTGTTGATTAACACGAATATGACATAAAATTGTCTCTTGCGTTGCCCAAATGAGCGACAAAGATGTAAACCCTACCGCTGGCCGCTTAGGCCCCTCCCCCTCCTACTCCCGCCCCAGGGCAAAGCTTGTGCATGGTGGTAGCGGGGGTGGCCGGTCTCTGCCCGGTCGTGCGGGCCTCGCGGGCGGTTCCTTCAGGAGGCAGTGCTCGCAGATGGCTCCTCTACGGCAGTGGTGTGCTATGGCCAGTGATGACTGCAAGTGCACAGATCAATTATAGCTAGTTCTAAAATAAGAGTACCGAACTCACAAAGAGCTATTTGGTTAAGGTCTTTATGCCCCTCGTCACTATCTACCAAAGGATACATGTAAGTTGCCTTTGATCTCAAGTAAAGAGTGTTTTAAAGAGAGTTATGTTTGTGTGCAAGAAAGTAAATAAATAAAATAACGAGTGTGTTGAGATTGGTGTTGTAACTCAATAAAGGCTTAAATGTTCTCGGGGATTTAGGATACACCGCTATCATATGAGAGTTACTTATAATTAGGATAATCTATATCTTTTTTCATGATTTGTGTGGAGAGAGTTTCTACATCTCCCTAAGAACAAATGGAACTACTCACACATGAAAGCAATCAACAACATCATCATATTAATATGAATGGATTGAAAGTGCAAAGGTAAAATCAAGTGCAAACCCACAATTGTATTTGCAATTACAACAATATATAAATGGATGAGAGAGGGGATAATGATGATGATGGAGTTGCAGCGGTTGATGATGAGGGGAATGATGTGTTGTCCTCTGATGATCCATGTAGCAGCAAAGATTTTTCCTTCTCCAAATTCCTCCTCCAGATCCCTTCTTGTTGTGGTGTTTCGTGGCTGGGGGTATCTGTGAATATTGGATCTCAGATCCATCTTCACATGGTGAGAGTATTTAATGAGGCGGACGTCCTAGTAGTCAGTACGGGCAGACAGTATGGGCAAGCTCTGCCTGTGCCGCAGGTCGTTAAGCTTGCAGTAGATTCTCCTTGCATCCTCTCCTCTCCTTTTCCTTTAAACCAAAGAGTCCCGGTGGGTTCAATTTCATTTGAGCAGTTTTTTTTAACAGAGGTACGTACTTATTTTCACAGCGACACTTGTCCAATTTAACCATTCTGTCGCCATGTGCATCGATCTGTTGGTGGCATAGAAAAGCACATGCACGAAAAAGTCGTCTCCATTGTACTGGAGTGGTACTGTAGATGCTGACAAAGTGGATGTAAGAAAGTATGTACCGATGGAACTTTCAGCACTCGATTAACAGCTCTGTCTCCAGGAGCCAAGTGATCGAGTAAGAAACTCGTACTAGTACGAGTCGTTGCATGTACTGTAGTACCGATTGAATCGATCGAGCGGCAAAAGTGCAAAAGCATCCCTCGTAAAGGCATACAACGTGGCACAACACTTTTTATTAACTCCCTCCGATCCGGCGCCAATGCCTGCCAGAAATAATTGGTGTTGTTGCTCGATGGTGCAAGAGGAGGAACATTGGTTGTCTCCGCGCACGAGCGCGCAACAAACGTAACGTAACGTTTAAAAATATAAAATGTTTTGACTTTGTGAAGGTAATGTATCTAGATTACATTTATAATGTAGGTTCGAAGTGGTTCAGAGTAAACCTACACACTAAAACGGGTATAGATACGTTCACTCCACAAAACTAAAACATATTATATTTTAAAATAGAGAGAGTATATGTCGGCGCATTTGGAATGTGGCACTCAGGAGTGCCGAATGAACAAGGAACTACAGTACGATAGTAGACTGTGTGACGTCTAAATTATTACTCCCTCTGTTTCAAAATATAAGATGTTTTAGGTTTGTAAAGAAAATGTATCTAGACTTTTTTTAGTGTGTAGATTCACTCCAAACATAAGTGAACCTACATACTAAAAGAAGTCTAGATACATTTGTTTCACAAAGCTAAAACATCTTATATTTTGAAACGGAGGGAGTAGATGAATGCAACTTGTCGGCATTATGGCTGGCGTGCCGCTCACCTTCGAATCAGACCCGATAAAAACTGCCGGTTCAACCATTTTCAAGGAGGCACCCTTCTAGACTTACAAGTGCCGACCAACAATAAACTGAAAAAACGTCTACTCCCTCCGTTTCAAAATATAAAATGTTTTAGATTTGTGAAAAGATGTATCTAGACTTGTTTTATTACGTGGATTCACTCAAAACCTGAGTGAGCCTAAATAGTAAAAAAAAATCTACATACATTTGCTTTATAAAGCTAAAACATCTTATTTTTTAAAACGGAATGAGTGCATACCACTGCCGGGTTGTACATACGATTGTACGTCATCTCGTGGCTGAACGAACGACTATAATGTCCATCCGCGGCGCTGCTAGCTTGCTGCTTGTGCGGATGTATGCACGCATGAACTGGTTTGCTGAGTACATGGGCATCATGGTAGTTTCATCGACCTGGTTTGCTGGAAGCAGCGTCAAAAGCCTTTTGGTCACTGTCAGTATGGCACAATCATCATTGCAACATGCATGTCGATCTTCTTCCTTGCTTCCATTGCCTTGGTCGATGAAACAAATTTAGCCAGAGCAAGCAGCATCGGGGGATGTTTCTACCGATGAGAGGCGCTGTTCTTTTCATCTCAGGCTTGTGTAGAAAATGTTTAAGCATAGCTGCCCAAGAGAAAGCGAAAAGAAGCCCAGCCTAGCCTGCCCCAGTTCAAACCTGAGAACCAATGGTTTGTCTCGAAACCAAGTGCAGCACGCGTTAAATTCAAGACTGCAAAAGGCCCAGCCCGGCCCAGTTCATGCTTCAATAGGCCTGACATCGATCTTGTTCCATGCTTCCATTGCTTTGATCTATGAAATAAATGTTGTCAGAGCAAGCAGCATCCGATTCTTTTTTAATTGATGGAATGAAGAAGGGCTTATATGCCATACAACGGTCTGGTCACTTGCTTCCATTGAGGTGTGCTTCGGTGCCTCCCCCCCATGCTTCCATTGCTTTGATCTATGAAATAAATGTTGTCAGAGCAAGCAGCATCCGATTCTTTTTTAATTGATGGAATGAAGAAGGGCTTATATGCCATACAACGGTCTGGTCACTTGCTTCCATTGAGGTGTGCTTCGGTGCCTCCCCCCCCCCCCCCCCCCCTCCTAAACTTAAGTTTGCATGGGCCAGTTTTTTTAACCCCGTTGAAACCCATATCTAGATCATGTATATCTTCGTATAGGTGTACTCGGTCGAGCTTGGTGTACTCCATGTTCTCATCGGTTGATTCCACCTCCCGTTATCGCGATCTACGTCTTTGCATGCCATGTTTTGAATTTTTATTATTGCTGCTATATACCTTCTGATTTCCGCCTCCTACAGACAGCGAGTATACGTGTACGATGAGCATATGTCTAAGAAGACCACACTGGTTTTGTGTGGGTTTGTACGTCTTCAAAGCGAATAAGTATTGAATTTTTGTTTATCAAAGTTGAACAGGAGAGGAGATACCGAAGCAAAAGTGGCTTCCATTGCGTTAATCGATGAAACAAAATTAGCCAGAGCAGGCAGAATCAAGTGGGTTTTGCTATCGGTGTGAGGCTCTGTTCTTTTCAGTTCAGGCTTGCATAGAAAATGTTTAAGCTTAGCTGCCCAACAGAAAGTGCAGCCAAAATAAGCCCAGCACAGCCCGGCCCAGTTTAAACGTGAGAACCGAAGGTTTGTCTCAAAACCACGTGTCTATGCACAAAGGATAGAATGGTGTGAAGGTGCGTCGGTTACTTTACTAAGAGACCTATATAGGGGAAGATAGTATGCCTAGACTCTGCAATGAGATAATCGTACAGTTGAAAGGAGTTTGCATACACATTACAAGTGGGATGAGGTATTAGAAGAACACTGAAGAAATCGGCCTAGAATCTGTTTTAGATATGGATGAGCTTTGCACAGATCTTCAACGCCGCTTGCATGCAACTGCCACCCGTCTCTTACGTGGCGCTGGGTGTTGTTCCTTGAGCGACCACGAATAGAATCCCATCTCCCCGTCCACAACGGAAATCGACACACTATTTTGGCATAGAAGTGGACTCCTGAAGGGGCATGATATATCAACAAGTGTCTAGGATTGGACTCCAGCTACCCCAAACCAAATAAATATTCGAGGCGCTTGAGCATATGATGACTCGGCATAGCATTTCTGAATGGGTAAATTGTGTTTTGGAGCTATACAAGTATCGATTGTGGGGTTGTGGCCAGTCGGATTAGGCTGCAGGGAAGCCGAGGATTACGGTGCAGTTTTTGAACATGGCAAGTGAATGATATCACAGTCAAAAGACTGGCTATTTATGTAAGCTGAGAACCATTCAGGTTGACCACCTTATTTTCAGAAGTGCTCGTGAGTACGTAGTGCCTTAATGTGTAGCGCCTAAATGTGAGAACAACAAGTATTAAGATGAGATGATATAATGAACATTATAATTTTTAATGACATATACACACTATAGATGAATTAATATAACTTGAGATGATAAGCTGTGATATTAGAGTGTGTGATTATTATTGATCATATGCCACTACTGGCATCAGCATCGTCATGGTTGTTGTGATTAAAAAAGAGGACAAATATGGTTATGATCTTATCCATGTCTTGGTAAAATCTTAATGTAGTTGTGGTGCTCAATGTGTCACTTGACAATGGATTAGCTTTATATATACTACTACCTCCATTCCAAAATAAGTGTATCAACTTTGTTTAGATACGCATATATCTAAACGTGTACCAAAGATTCCGCTGCGATTTCTTGAAGACATTCTCTTGCAAATGCTTGATCTGATACAAGCAGTTAATAAGACACAATATAACTATCGACACGGATTTCCTGCCCGGGGTGGCCGCGGTGCACCCTCTATCCACCATTGGATTGTGGTGCATGTGCTCCCTTATTTCATCTGCATGTTGATAGTAGCAAACGGAGTTAACTGCCACGTTTTTATATACCTACATTGTGAGTCTCGTAGATTTCTAGATGCTGCATGCAGCCGCTGGTTGATGGAAGACGACATGCGGCCGTTAGCCGTAAGAATTCTCACTCTGGAAACGTTTATGTATCACACACATGGTTCATTGAGCATTTAGTAACCGCCACCGCGAGAGAGCATCTAAAATCTCACTGAAACACTAATGCATGTGCGTATTTGGTGTCCTCAAAGAAATATGATTGCAGTCGATATTCACACGCGTCTATGCACAAAAACCGAGAATTCAATACGTTGTCGTGAGCACTCATCACATGCATGGGTAAAACAAAGTTGCTAATGGTATGGACCGTAGAATCATGCATGTATGTTCCGTCTTTGAATATATCAATCCATGCAGCCATGCCCGTGTGTGTTCGCCGCCAAACTTCATTCCCATGTTGGACATATGTGTTTTGCGGCTCATTAAATCCCCGCCACCATGGTACATGTATGTGAATTTTGAAGCCGCCACCGTGCTAAATGATATGTCGTAAACGTATCTGTACTTTTTGATGTTCCATGCTTGTTTAGTATCTATTTTCTTATGTTTTGTCTATATTGTGAGATACTTTTATGCATTTTCTGAAACTAACCTATTAACAAGATGCCGTAGTGCCATTTGTCTGTTTTCTGCTGTTTTTGATTTCAGAAAAGCTGGAAAAGAAATATTATCGGAATTGGACCGGCCAAAGTAAATATTTTACCAGAAGACTCATGGAGCCAAAAAAGGAGACGGGGAGGGGCCACGAGGTGGCCACACCACCTGGTGGCACGGCCCAGCCTAGGCCACGCCAGGGGGTGGTGTGAGCCCCTCAGGCGCCCACCGACCTTGCATCTTCGCCTATAAAAGCCTCCCGGGACGAAAACCCTAAGTACAAGATCAGATTTCCACGAAAAGTTCTGCAGCACCGCCACCACCGAAGAGGAGATTCGGGGACAGAAGTCTCTATTCCGGCACCCTGTCGAGACGGAGAAGTGCCTCCGGAGCCATCTCCATCGACTCCACCGCCATCTCCATCGCCGTTGCTGACTCCCATGATGAGGAGAGAGTAGTTCTCTCTCGAGGCTAAGGATTTCTACCAGTAGCTATGTGTTCATATATCTCTCTATGCGTGATCTTATGAGATCATGAGCTTTGTAATCTATAGATCTATTCTGCTACTCAAGTGCTTTAATGAATCTCTGCTTATCCCCACGTGTGTGAAGTTGACAGTGTGCACACCGTGTGGCACTTTGGCTAAGGTTACATAAATACTTATCATGAGTAAATTTGAGTTGGATGTCTCTATGAGATTGTGGTTTTTGTTGGAACCATCTAGCGCTCAAAGTGACAGTGAGGGGTTATTTAGATGGGGAATGCGAACTTTAAGGTGTGATGTTATAGCCCTACGTCGTCCAACCAGAGAGTAGTTCAGGGTAGAATAATGAAGAGAAGATATTTATATGAGTGTCCACTAGTGAAAGTATGATCCATAGGCCTTGTTTCTAAGCATTCAAACACCGTTTATAATTAGTCTTGTTACATGTTTGCTTGCTGCCTCTCTTATTTCAGATTTCAATTACCACTTATAATCATCCATATTACTTGTATTTCACTATCTCTTCGCCAAACTACTACAGCTATATACCTGACAAGTGTATTGGGTGTGTTGGGGACACAAGCGACTTCTTGTATCTTGATTGCAGGGTTGCTTGAGAGGGATACCTTTGACCACTTTCTCCCTGAGTTCGATAAACCTTGGGTGATCCACTTAAGGGAAACTTGCTGCTGTTCTACAAACCTCTGCACTTGGAGGCCCAACACTATCTACAAGAATAGAAGCATGCGTAGACATCAAGCTATTTTCTGGCATCGTTACCGGGGAAGTAAGGTAAAAGGTACTCCATCCTCTGGCTACTAAGCTATCTTCTAGTATAGTTGCTGGTGTGTGAGTGCTCGAGGTTATTTCCTTTAGATTCTGCAATTATATCTTTTTGTTTTTATTTTCACTAGTTAGGCTTAATGGAAAACAACAACAAAATTAGAGAGCTTTATCGTATTTATCTTGAGTTAGGACACGAAGTGTTTGAAGAGAAAATTAAAAAACCTATGGAACTTTATTTGCATGCTAATAGCAATGTTATTAGTATGAATTATTTGAACACCATTATTGCTAATGCTATAGAAAAGTCTAAGCTTGGGGAAGCTGGTTTTGATGAGCATGATATTTTTAGTCCCCCAAGTACGGAGGAGAAAATTTACTTTGATGATACTATACCTCCAATATATGATGATTACAATGATGAATATGATATTTTCAGTCCACCTACTATTGAGGAGAAAATTACTTATGATTACAATATGCCTCCTATATTTGATGATTATGGTGATGAGAATAATAATGATAGCAATTTGTTGAATTTGCTCCCACTATGATTAATAAGAATAACTATGCTTATAGGGGGAGTAATAATTATTTTATGCATGTGGCTCATGATAAGAATGTTTTATGTGATATTTATATTGTTAATTTTATTCATGATGCTATTGAAAGTTATTTCGAGAGTGGGAAACATGGTTTTATGTATCTCAACAATATTAAGTTGCGCCTCTTTATGTTGAAAATTTTGAAGTTGCACTTGTTTTGCTTTCCTATGCTTGTTGCTTTGTGCTTTCATGACTTATTTATTTACAAGATTATTTTTCATAGAAAGTGGGTTAGACTTAAATTTTCTCCATATTTGCTTCTTGATGCTCTCTTTTACTTCAATTCATATTTCTTATGTGAGCATCATCGAAATTATCATGCCTAGCTCAAAGGCGTTAAAGAAAAGAACTTATTGCGAGATAACCAAAATTTTTAGTCAATAAATTTTTATTTTCTTGAGTCTTGGAAGTTATTGCCTCAGTTATAACCTCTCCTTATTATTTTTTTGTGTTTTTTGTGCCAAGAATAACCTCTAATGAGAGAGAAATAATGCTTGGGAAAGTTGTTGTCCCGAAACAGATTTTTGTACTTCGCTGTAAAAATTCGTGAAAAATCTCTGTACGTCAGATTGAGCTGTAATTGTTTGTGCTTCTGCCCCAGGTTGTTATCTAACTTTAGTTAGTTTAACACTTTTCGATTTGAGAAACAGAAGGTCTTCGAAAAAATCGGTTTTTACCTGCTAGTCTGTTTTGACAGATTTCTGCCATTATTTGCATTTGCCTCTTAATCTCTTTCTCTTTGAGTGCTCTTTGATCACTTGAACTTTTAAAAGGAATTGCTACAGTAGCTTGTGTTTTAATGCAAGTTTTAATTGTGTTGAAACTAAACCCAAATACTTATTATCTTGAATACACTAATGTTGCTAATGAAGATTGTGTGAAGTTTTGTATGAAGAAAATTTTCAAGTGTAGGGAAGAACAATGTGATAAGATGAAGTATGGACAAAAGATCAATCTTGGGGATGCCACCCGTGTCACCTCAAGAAATATTCAAGAAGTACAAGCGTCAAAGCTTGGGGATGCCCAAGGCATCCCCTTCTTCATCAATAAAAATCTCAGGTTTTCTTCCAAACACTTCATTTTTATTGTTTCATGCACAATTGTGTTGTTCTTGGAGCGTCTTCATTTTTGTTTTCAGTTTTCTTTTTTTTGGTTTGCTTAAATAAGTTGGTTGGATCCCAACACACTTTTTTTGGAGAGAGACACACCCTGTTATTCATTGGTTAGAACACTCTAGTTTTCACTGTTAGTGTTCTGTGAGTGTTCTCCTGTGCTAGCAATGTGTTTAGCTTTAGTTTTCGATTGTTGTTGGAAAAGAGTAGGAAGTTCATGCTTATAAGTGGTACAAAAGGAGTTTTGTTTTGACTGTGGCTTAGCCTTTATCATGTCATGTTTGATATTGCTTTGACTTTATGCTTAGTAATTATTGTTGTAGCATGACTTATTCCAAACAATTAAGATTGCTTAATGTGCCTTGAAAGAATCATGTGTTGTTTTAGCATATAAAAGCATAATATTGTGGTATTCTCCTTTGATGCTTTATCTGGGTTGACTTGGCGCATGCTCACACCATGTTAAGACTATACCAAGTCACCATAACCTCTTTGATCATTTAGTTTTTGACTTGTAATATCACTTTATGCTTTAATTGATAATGTTTTGTCGCTTTGCATGATTATGGTCATTATTTCTCACTTAATTGGTCGCTCCCAGTCTTTTTCTAACCTCCACATGTACCAAGTATGAGTTCCACTCATGCATCCAACTCCAAATAAAACCAAGGTATTCCAAAGAGTCCACCATACCTACCTATTAGCATTATTGCTATTCCAAGTATATCCATGTTTTTATCTACCTTCCAAATTAAACTTGTTATGTGAAAATTAGTAATCAAAGCTCTCACGAACTTGATGGCACACTTTACTTTCTTGCACTTAATAAACTTGAACCATTGTGCCCATCTATGTTGCGTATATGCTTGCGTTTTGTAAGTTGTGAATTAGCAGAACCATGTTACCATGGGGAACGCTTTCAACATTGCACTTTATTTAGTTGATATTATGTTCTTTTGCTTATGGATCCCGGCGGTGTGAAATGAAAGGGGAGCTTGTAAGGCTCATGGAGTTCGTATATGTGTTATAGAAATGCCTCGGCGGCTAGTCTAAGCCATGCCTAATCAAGGTGGAAACTTGCAGCATAACAATAGTGAGCAATCTGTGAAGCATCCTAAAAAAGGAAAAAAAAGAAAAAGAGAAAACCCTATGCAAATAGCATACAAAAAGATCGCTGAGATGCTCATTGTCTGCTTGCCTTGTCATTTTGATAGGCGAAAGCTTCTGTATCATCGGGCAAGGGGTACCCCATTGGCGGTTCTCTATGATACACATGTACTTATAATGACAAGAACTTACCTCTGACTAAAGTTGAGTAGCATGAGGAATGGTACTCGTAAGCAAGGCGCATGAGATTTTTAGCTTATAACTTGTCAAGCATATCCACATATTTGTTCACTTTCACCTAATCACCTTAAAGATTCTTATGATAGGGGCAATGCGAGCTGAAAGCTAATAAGTACCATAATTTTTGGAAGCTCTTTATGAGACTTGAATCCCTGCTTCCTTCTATGAAGGGCCTTTCTTTTACTTTTATGTTGAGTCTCCATCTTCTATCTTTATGCACCTATTGAGATAGCATAGTGGTCATTCTTAGTTTAATATGCATTGTCCTAAAGCTTGTTGATTGATTCATAACTTTAATATTGCTTGTTCTTAAACTATTTGTATCTAGTCACCCTTATGAACTTTGAAGGTGTCCTATGCATTTATGTTTTGCTACACTATGAGGGACAAGCTGAATACCATTCTCATTATGTTTTCCATATGTGAAACAAACAAACGTATTTCAAAGCATTGTTATTCATGAATCTTTTGTCTGTACCTCTTCATGTTAAAACATAGTTGCTCTGTCTTATTGTTAGAACTATATCTTTCATGTCTATGTTCAAGTACAATGATCTGATGTCTACACACTTCTATTCTTGTAGACAGTTGTTGGGCCTCCAAGTGCAGAGGTTTGTAGAACAGCAGCAAGTTTTCCCTTAAGTGGATCACCCAAGGTTTATCGAACTCAGGGAGGAAGTGGTCAAAGGTATCCCCTCTCAAGCAACCCTGCAATCAAGATACAAGAAGTATCTTGTGTCCCCAACACACCCAATACACTTGCCAGGTGTATAGGTGCACTAGTTCGGCGAAGAGATAGTGAAATACAAGTGATATGGATTATTATAAGTGGCAACGGTGCCAGAAAATAGCTTTTATGGCGCGTGGAAAAGACTAAAGGAAAACTGAAATAAAGTTGGAAGCAAGCAAACATGTAACAGATCTAGTTGCAAACGGTGTATCAATGCTTAGAAACAAGGCCTAGGGATCATACTTTCACTAGTGAACACTCTCATATAAATATGTTCTCTTTATGATACTACTCTTAACTACTCTCCGGTTGAACACTCTAATCGATGGTAGGGCTATAACAGCACACCTCAAAGTCCGCTTTCCCCATCTAGATAACCCCACACTGTCACCTTGAGCTCTAGATGGTTCCAACAAACACCACAATTTCATAAAGACATCCAACTCCAAATATAACTCATAACAAGTATTTGTAATCTCTAGCCTAAGTGCCACCATGGTGTGCACACTGTCAACTTCACACACATGGGGAGAGAAGAGATCTAATAAAATACTTGAGTAGCAATGATGATCTACTTGATTACAAAGCTCATGATCACAATATGATCATGCATAGAGAGAGAGATGAACACATAGCTACCGGTAGAACCCTTAGCCTCAAGAGAGAACTACTCCCTCCTCATCATGGGAATCAGCAATGGTGATGGAGATGGTGGTGGAGATCGATGGAGATAGCTCCAGGGGCACTTCCCCGTCCCGGCAGGGTGCCGGAACAGAGACTTTCTGTCCCCCGAATCTCCCCTTCGGTGGAGGTGGCTCTGCAGAAGGAGAGGCCGAGGGGGTGCTGGGGTCAGCCAGACCACCCCCTGGCGCGGGCCAAGCCTGGCCGCGCGGCCAGGTGGTGTGGTCGGCCCCTAGACCTTCTCCGTCTCATATTCTGGCATGAGATATCTTCCGGAAAAATAGGCACTTTGGCTTTTATCCCGTCCAATTCCGAGAATATTCATTTTCTTACTTTCCTAGAACCAAAAACAGCAGAAAATAGGCAACGGGCACTGTGGCTCTTGTTAATAGGTTAGTCCAAGATATCATATGAAAAGTACTCCAAAGTATGGACAAAACACAAGAAAGTAGATAAAACCAAGCATGGAACATCAAAAATTATTGATACATTTGCAATGTATCAACATCCCCAAGCTTAACTCCTGCTCGTCCTTGAGTAGGTAAATGATAAAAAGAAAGAATAATTTTTGAGGTGACATGCACCATCATAGACTTGATCAAAGTATTTGTAAAACATTCAAGGCTGGGATCATAGTACTTCAATCATAACATGAAAGACTAAGTTCTAGCAATAAGACAAAGAAACTATGATGCAACATGAAGAGGCACAAACAAAAGATTCATGAATAACAATGCTTTGCAAGACGTTTGTTTGTTTCACATAAAGAAAACATAGCATAATAGTATTCAGCTTGTCCCTCATAGAGTAGCAAATATAAATGCATAGGACACCTTCAAAGTTCATAAGAGTGACTAGATACAAATAGTTTAAAACAAGCAATATCAAGTTATGCATCAATCAAATAGTCTTGAGACAATGCACATAGAACTAAGAATGGCCACTATGGTCTCAAAGTAGGTGCATAAAGGTAGAAGGTGGAGACTCAATATAATCGTGGAAGAAAGACCTTCATAGAAGGAAGTAGAGATTCAAGTTTCATAAAGAGCTTCCAAAAATTATGGTACTTATAGCTTTCAGCTCTCATTGCCCCTATCATAAGCATCTTGAAGGTGATTAAGGTTAAAGTGAACAAACTATGGTGTACATGCTTGACGAAGTATAAGTTAGAAATCTCATGTCCCTTGAATACAAGGGCCGCTCCTCATGCTACTCAAGTTTCGTTACCGGTAAGGTCTTATCATCGTAAGTACATGTGTATCATAGAGAACCGCCAATGGGGTACCCCTTGCCCGATGATACGGAAGAATCCCCATATCAAAATGACAAGGCAAGCAAACAACGAGCATCTCAGCAATCTTCTTATTTACCATGGGAATATAGTGATTTTTTCTCTCATTCCTCTTTTCATAATCTCATTTTTTTTCTCTTTTTCTCAATATAGGACTCTTTTTTATAAGAAGAATGCTTTATAGATAGCTCATTATGGTTACGCTGCAGGTTTCCACCGTGTCAGCATGGATTAGACCAGCAACCCAGGCGTTTCTCTAACACATATACATAACTCCATGGACTTACAGGCTCCCCTTTCATTTCACACCGACGACATCCATAGACAAAAGAGCATGATATCAACTAGGTACAAAGTACCATGCAATGTTGAAAGCATTCCCCATGATAGCATGGTTCTGCTAATTCCCAACAAATAAGTGCAAGCATATATAACATAGATGACACAATGGTTCAAGGTTATTAAGGGCAAGAAAAGTAAAGTGTGCCATCAAGTTCGTGAGAGCTTTAATCACTAGTTTTCTCATGACAAGTTTAATTCGGAAGGTAAACAAAAACATGAATATACTTGGAATAGCGTAAGCTAGTAGGTAGGTATGGTGGACTCTTTGGAATAACTTGGTTTATGGAGTTGGATGCATGAGTGGAACTCATATTTGGTTGTGGAGGCTAGCAAAAGACTGGGAGCGACAAACTAAGAGAGCAATAATGGCATAAATCATGCAGAGTGACAAAACATCATTGATCAAAGAATAAAGTGATACTACAAGTTAAAAACTAAAGGATCATAAATGCTAATGGTGACTTGGGATAGTCATAACATGGTGTGAGCATGCGCCAAGTCAACCCAAATAAAGCATCAAAGGAGAATACCACAATACTATGCTTTAATATGCTAAAACAACGCATGATTCATCCAAGGCACATTAAGCAATCTCAATTGTTTATAGAAAGTCATGCTACAGCAAAGAATACTAAGCATAAAGCCAAAAAAATATCAAGCATGACATGACAAAGCATAGGCCATAGTAAAAAACAAACACTCTTTACCACTTAAGCATGAACTTTCCTACTCTTTTCCAGTCCAAACCAAACTATTTGAAAACCAATGCATGAAAGAGGGGGTCCAACCAATTTATTCAGCAAACTAAGCAAACTAAGAAAACGAAAAACCAAAACGAAAAAGAAGACGCTCCATGTGCATGAAATAATAAAAATGAAGTGTTTGGAAGAAACCTGGGATTTTTATTGATGAAGAGAGGGATGCCTTGGGCACCCAAGCTTTGACGCTTGTACTTCCTGGATATTTCTTGGGGTGACACGCATGGCATCCCTAAGCTTGAGCTTTAGTCCATCCTTCATCTCATTACTCATTCCTTCCATACACCTGAAAATTTTCCTTCATACAAAACTTCACACAATCTTTATTAGCAACATTAGTGCGCTCAAGATAATAGGTCTTTAGGTTCAGTTCCAACACCAATAAAACTTCCATTAAAACACAAGATACTGTAGTACTTCCCTAAAAAATCTCAATTCCCCAAAAGAACTCAAAAAGGAACCAACAAGAAGCAAATGCAAATAAAGGCAGAAATCTTTCAAAATAGACCAGCAGGTAAAGAAGAATTTTTTTGAAGACCTTCTGTTGCTCAAATCAAAAAGTGTTGAACTAACGAAAGTTAGATAACAACCTGGGTCAGAAGCACAAAAATTCACGCCTCAAAAGGACGTACAGAGATTTTACCCGAATTTGTACGGTGAAGCACAGAAATCTGTTTCGGGACAGCAACTTTCCCAATCATTACTTCTCTCTCATTAGAGGTTACTCTTGGCACAAAAATCAAATAAAAAGGATAAGGAGCGGCTTCCAAGACTCATCTAAAACTTTTGGGTTATCTCCCAATAAGTACTTTTCTTTAACGCCTTTAAGTTAGGCTTGATAGTTTGAGAAGATGCTCACGTAACAAATATGAATTGAAAAAAAAAGAGCATCAAGAAGCAAATTCAAAGCACAATAAATCCTAACCCACTTCCTATGCATAGGAATCTTGTAAAGAAACAAGTCATCAAAGCACAAAGCAACAAGCATAGTAAAGCAAAACAAGTGCAATTTTAAGATTTTCAACATAAAGAGGGGAAACTTAATATTATTGAGATGCATAAGACCATGTTTCCCTCTCTCATAATAACTTTCAGTAGCATCTTGAATAAAATTAACAATATAAATATCACATAAAACATTCTTATCATGAGCCACATGCATATAATAATTATTACTCTCCCTATAAGCATAGTCATTCGTATTAATCATAGTGGGAGCAAGTTCAACAAAATAGCTATCATTATTATTCTCATCACCATAATCATCAAATATAGGAGGCATATTGTAATCATAATTAAGTTTCTCCTCAATAGTAGGTGGACTGAAAATATCATATTCATCATTGTAATCATCATATATTGGAGGTTTTGTATCATCATAAGCAATAGAATAGCTATCTTCCAAAGCTGGGGAACTAAAAAGATCATTTTCATAAAAACAAGCTTCTCCAAGCTTAGACTTTTCTCTAGCATTAGCAATAATGATGTCCAAAGAATTCATACTAACAACATTGCTATTAACATGCAAATAAAGTTCCATAGGTTTTTAAATTTTCTCTTCAAACACTTCATGTCCTAACTCAAGATAAATATTATAAAGCTCTCTAATTTTGTTGTTGTTTTCCATTAAGCCTAACTAGTGAAAACAAGAAACAAAAAGACAAAATTGCAGAATCTAAAGGAAATAACTTAGAGCACTCACACCGGAGGATGTGAATACCTTTTACCTTACCTCCTCGGCAACGGCGCTAGAAAATAGCTTGATGTCTACGCACTTCTATTCTTGTAGACAGTTGTTGGGCCTCCAAGTGTAGAGGTTTGTAGAACAGAAGCAAGTTTTCCCTTAAGTGGATCACCCAAGGTTTATCGAACTCAGGCAGGAAGTGCTCAAAGGTATCCCCTCTCAAGCAACCCTGCAATCAAGATACAAGAAGTCTCGTGTGTCCCCAACACACCCAATACACTTGTCAGGTGTATAGGTGCACTAGTTCAGCGCAGAGATAGTGAAATACAAGTGGTATGGATAATTATAAGTGGTAACGGGGCCAGAAAATAGCTTTTATGGCACATGGAAAAGACTAAAGGAAAACTGAAATAAAGTTGGAAGCGAGCAAACATGTAACAGATCTAGTTGCAAACATTGTATCAATGCTTAGAAACAAGGCCTAGGGATCATACTTTCACTAGTGAACACTCTCATATAAATATCTTCTCTTTATGATACTACTCTTAACTACTCTCCGGTTGAACACTCTAATCGATGGTAGGGCTATAACAACACACTCAAAGTCCGCTTTCCCCATCTAGATAACCCCATGCTGTCACCCTGAGCTCTAGATGGTTCCAACAAACACCACAATTTCATAAATACATCCAACTCCAAATATAACTCATAACAAGTATTTGTAATCTCTAGCCTAAGTGCCACCATGGTGTGCACACTATCAACTTCACACACATGGGGAGAGCAGAGATTTAATAAAGCACTTGAGTAGCAAGGTAGATCTACTTGATTACAAAGCTCATGATCACAATATGATCATGCAGAGAGAGAGATAAACACATAGCTACCGGTAGAACCCTTAGCCTCGAGAGAGAACTACTCCCTCCTCATCATGGGAATCAGCAATGGTGATGGAGATGGTGGTGGAGATCGATGGAGATGGCTCCGGGGGCACTTCCCCGTCCCGGCAGGGTGCCAGAACAGAGACTTTCTGTCCCCCAATCTCCCCTTCAGTGGAGGCGGCGCTGCGGCACTTTTCGTGGATTTCTGATTGACTATTTAGGGTTTTGGTCCCGAGGGTAATATATAGGCGGAGGGAGAGGCCGAGGGGGTGTTGGGGCCGGCCAGACCACCCTCTGGCGCGGGCCAAGCCTAGCCACGCGGCCAGGTGGTGTGGATGGCCCCCAGCCCTTCTCCGTATCATATTCTGGCATCAGATGTCTTCCGGAAAAATAGGCACTTTGGCTTTTGTCCCATCCAATTCCGAGAATATTCATTTTCTGACTTTCCTGGAACCAAAAACAGTAGAAAACCGGCAGCTGGCACTGTGGCTCTTGTTAATAGGTTAGTCCAAAAAACCATATCAAAAGTACTCCAAAGTGTGGACAAAACACAAAAAAGTAGATAAAACCAAGCATGGAACATCAAAAATTATAGATACATTTGCAATGTATCATGATCCCAGCTATCAATGTTTGACAAATACCTTGATCAAGATTGCGATGGTGCATGTCAACTCAAAAATTATTCTTTTTTATCACTTACCTACTCGAGGACGAGCAGGAGTTAAGCTTGGGGATGTTGATACGTTGTAAATGTATCTATAATTTTAGATGTTTCATGCTTGTTTAATATCTATTTTCTTATGTTTTGTCTACATTTTGAGATACTTTTATGCATTTTCTGGAACTAACCTATTAACGAGATGCTGTAGTGCTAGTTGCCTATTTTCTGGTGTTTTTGATTTTAGAAAAGCTGGAAAAGCAATATTCGCGGAATTGGACCGGACAAAAGCCAAACTCAATATTTTACCAGAAGACTCACGGAGCCAGAAGACGAGACGGAGAGGGTCCAGGAGGTGGCCACACCACCTAGTGGCACGGGCCAGCCCAGACTGTGCCAGGGGATGGTGTGGGCCCCTCGGGCACCCACCGACCTTGCCTCTTCGCCTATAAAAGCCTCCCGGGACGAAAACCCTAAATACAAGATCAGATTTCCACGAAAAGTTCCATAGCACCGCCACCACCGAAGAGGAGATTCGGGGGCAGAAGTCTCTGTTCCGGCACCTTGCCGGGACGGGGAAGTGCCCCCAGAGCCATCTCCATCGTCGTTGCTGACTCCCATGATGAGGAGGGAGTATTTCTCTCTCGAGGCTAAGGATTCTATCTGTAGCTATGTGTTCATCTCTCTCTCTCTATGCGTGATCTTATGAGATCATGAGCTTTGTAATCTATAGATCTATTCTGCTACTCAAGTGCTTTAATGAATCTCTGCTTATCCCCACGTGTGTGAAGTTGACAGTGTGCACACCGTGTGGAACTTTGGCTAAGGTCACATAAATACTTATCATGAGTATAATTTGAGTTGGATGTCTCTATGAGATTGTGGTGTTTGTTGGAACCATCTAGCGCTCAAGGTGATAGTGAGGGGTTACTTAGATGGGGAATGCGAACTTTAAGGTCTGTTATAGCCCTACATCATCCAACCGGAGAGTAGTTCAGGGTAGAATAATGAAGAGAAGATATTTATATGAGAGTGCCACTAGTGAAAGTATGATCCCTAGGCCTTTTCTAAGCATTGAAACACCGTTTACAATTAGTCCTGTTACATGTTTGCTTGCTGCCTCTCTTATTTCAGATTTCAATTACCACTTATAATCATCCATATTACTTGTATTTCACTATCTCTTCACCGAACTAGTGCACCTATACACCTGACAAGTTTATTGGGTGTGTTGGGGACACAAGAGACTTCTTGTATCTTGATTGCAGGGTTGCTTGAGAGGGATACCTTTGACCACTTCCTCCCTGAGTTCGATAAACCTTGGGTGATCCACTTAAGGCAAACTTGCTGATGTTCTACAAACCTCTGTACTTGGAGGCCCAACACTGTCTACAAGAATATAAGCATGCGTAGACATCACTAAACACTCGTGCTTGATATATTGCAAATGTATCTTTAATTTTTGATGTTACATGCTTGGTTTTATCTACTTTCTTATGTTTTGTCCACACTTTGGAGTACTTTTTATATGATTTCTTGGACTAACCTATTAACAAGATGCCACAGTGCCAGTTGCTTGATTCTGCTGTTTTTGGTTCCAGGAAAGTCAGAAAATGAATATTCTCAAAATTGGATGGGACAAAATCCAAAGTTGATATTTTACCGGAAGACACCTGGAGCCAGAAGACGAGATGGAAAGGGGCCAGGGGCCAGCCACACCATAGGGTGGCGCGGGTCCCCCTTGGCCGCGCCACCAGGTGGTGTGGGCCCCTCCGGCCTCCATCGACCTTGCCTCTTCGCCTATAAGAAGCCTCCCGATGCATAAACCCTAGAGAATCAAGCCTCCAGCCAAGAAAAGTTCCGCAGCGCCGCCGCCACCAAAGGGGAGATTCGGGGGACAGAAAGTCTCTGTTCCGGCACCCTGCCGGGACGGGGAAGTGCCCCCGGAGCCATCTCCATCGATCTCCACCACCATCTCCATCACCGTTGCTGATTCCCATGATGAGGAGGGAGTAGTTCTCTCTCGAGGCTAAGTGTTCTACCGGTAGCTATGTGTTCATCTCTCTATCTATGCATGATCTTGATGTGGTCATGAGCTTTGTAATCTAGTAGATCTACCTTTCTACTCAAGTGCTTTATTAGATCTCTGCTCTCCCCATGTGTGTGAAAGTGACAGCGTGCTCACCATGGTGGCACTTAGGCAAGAGATTACAAATACTTGTTATGAGTTATATTTGGAGTTGGATGTCTTTATGAAATTGTGGTATTTGTTGGACTCATCTAGTACTCAAGGTGACAGTGTGGGGTTTTCTAGATGGGAAAGCTGGACTTTGAGGTGTGCTGTTATAGCCCTACCATCGAATAGAGTGTTCAACCCGAGAGTAGTTAAGAGTAGTATCATAATAGAATATATTTATATGAGAATGTTCACTAGTGAAAGTATGATCCCTAGGCCTTATTTCTAATCATTGAAACACCGTTTGCTACTAGATCTGTTACATGTTTGCTTGCTTCCATCTTTATTTTAGTTTGCCTTTAGTCTTTTCCACGCCATCAAGCTATCTTCTATCACCGTTACCACTTATAATTATCCATACCACTTGTATTTCACTATCTCTTTGCCGAACTAGTGCACCTATACACTTGACAAGTGTATTGGGTGTGTTGGGGACACAAGAGACTTCGTGTATCTTGATTGCAGGGTTGCTTGAGAGGGGATACCTTTGACCACTTCCTCCCTGAGTTCGATAAACCTTGGGTGATCCACTTAAGGGAAAACTTGCTGCTGTTCTACAAACCTCTGCACTTGGAGGCCCAACAACTGTCTACAAGAATAGAAGTGTGTAGACATCAGTGTTGCATGTATGTCTACAGCTTTATGACTTTGTTGCGACTTGTTATGCTTAATGCTTGTCACTAAGGCCCTAGTGCCATGTTTTCAGATCTGAACATGTTATTGATTCATTATGATAGTATTGTTTTTGGTCTTACTAATACATTGCAAATGTATCTATAATTTTTGATGTTCCATGCTTGGTTTTATCCACTTTCTTGTGTTTTGTCCACACTTTGGAGTACTTTTCATATGATTTCTTGGACTAACCTATTAACAAGAGCCATAGTGCCAGCTGCCTGTTTTCTGCTGTTTTTTGTTCCAGGAAAGTCAAAAAATGAATATTCTCGGAATTGGACAGGACAAAAGCCAAAGTGCTTATTTTACCGAAAGACTCACAGGGCCAGAATACGAGACGGAGAGGGGCCACAGGGCGGCCACACCATGTGGTGGCGCGGGCTGGCCCTGGCCACGCCACCAGGTGGTGTGGGCCCCCTGGCCGCCCACCGACCTTGCCTCTTCGCCTATAAGATGCCTCCCGATGCGAAAACCCTAAAGAATCAAGCCTCTAGCCACGAAAATTCCGCAGCACCGCCTCCACCGAAGGGGAGATTCGGGGGATAGAAAGTCTCTGTTCCGGCACCTTGCTGGGACGGGGAAGTGCCCCCAGAGCCATCTCCATCGATCTCCACCACCATCTCCATCACCGTTGCTGATTCCCATGATGAGGAGGGAGTAGTTCTCTCTCGAGGCTAAGAGTTCTACCGGTAGCTATGTGTTCATCTCTCTCTCTATGCATGATCTTATTGAGATCATGAGCTTGTAATCTATAGATCTATTCTGCTACTCAAGTGCTTTAATGAATCTCTGCTCTCCCCATGTGCGTGAAAGTGACAGCGTGCTCACCATGGTGGCACTTAGGCTAGAGATTACAAATACTTGTTATGAGTTATATTTGGAGTTGGATGTCTTTATGAAATTGTGGTGTCTATTGGACTCATCTAGTACTCAAGCTGACAGTGTGGGGTTTTCTAGATGGGAAATATGGACTTTGAGGTGTGTTGTTATAGCCCTACCATCGATTAGAGTGTCCAACCGGAGAGTAGTTAAGAGTAGTATCATAAAGAGAAGATATTTATATGAGAGTGTTCACTAGTGAAAGTATGATCCCTAGGCCTTGTTTCTAAGCATTGAAACACCGTTTGCTACTAGATCTGTTACATGTTTGCTTGCTTCCATCTTTATTTTAGTTTGCCTTTAGTCTTTTCCATGCCATCAAGCTATCTTCTATCACCGTTACCACTTATAATTATCCATACCACTTGTATTTCACTATCTCTTCGCCGAACTAGTGCACCTATACACCTGACAAGTGTATTGGGTGTGTTGGGGACACAAGAGACTTCTTGTATCTTGATTGCAGGGTTGCTTTAGAGGGGATACCTTTGACCACTTCCTCCCTGAGTTCGATAAACCTTGGGTGATCCACTTAAGGGAAAACTTGCTGCTGTTCTACAAACCTCTGCACTTGGAGGCCCAACAATTGTCTACAAGAATAGAAGCGCGTAGACATCAAGCTATTTTCTGGCGCCGTTGCTGGGGAGGAAAGGTAAAAGGTATTCACACCGGAGGATTAAAGATGAAGAACCTCCCACGGCAACCGCCTATTTTCCGGTGTGAGTGCTCGAAGTTATTTCCTTTAGATTCTGCAATTTTGTCTTTTTGTTTCTTGTTTTCACTAGTTAGGCTTAATGGAAAACAACAACAAAATTAGAGAGCTTTATAGTATTTATCTTGAGTTAGGACATGAAGTGTTTGAAGAGAAAATTAAAAAACCTATGGAACTTTATTTGCATGCCAATAGCAATGTTATTAGTATGAATTCTTTGAACACCATTATTGCTAATGCTACGGAAAAGTCTAAGCTTGGGGAAGCTAGTTTTTATGAAAAATGATCTTTTTAGTTCCCCATCTTTGGAAGATAGCTATTCTATTACTTATGATGATACCGAACCTCCAATATATGATGATTACAATGATGAATATGATATTTTCAGTCCACCTACTATTGAGGAGACAATTAATTATGATTACAATATGCCTCCTATATTTGATGATTATGGTGATGATAATAATAATGATAGCTATTTTGTTGAATTTGCTCCCACTATAATTAATAAGAATGACTATGTTCATGTGGAGATTATTAATTGTTTTATGCATCTGGCTCATGATAAGAATGTTTTATGTGATAGTTATATTGTTAATTTTATTCATGATGCTACTGAAAGTTATTATGAGACAGGGAAACATGGTTTTATGTATCTCAACAATATTAGGTTTCCCCTCTTTATGTTGAAAGTCTTGAAGTTGCACTTGTTTTGCTTTCCTATGCTTGTTGGTTTGTGCTTTCATGACTTGTTTCTTTACAAGATTCCTATGCATAGGAAGTGGGTTAGACTTAAATGTGCTTTCAATTTGCTTCTTGATGCTCTCTTTTACTTAAATTCATATTTCTTATGTGAGCATCTTCTCAAACTATCATGCCTAACTTAAAGGCGATAAAGAAAAGAACTTATTGGGAGATAACCCAAAAATTTTAGTTGAGTCTTGGAAGTTATTACCTCTGTAATAACCGCTCCTTATCATTTCTATTTGCTTTTTGTGCCAAGAGTAACCTCTAATGAGACAGAAGTAACGATTGGGAAAGTTGCTATCCCAAAACAGATTTCTGTGCTTCACCGTAAAAATTCGTGTAAAATCTCTGAACGTCTTTTTCAGGCGTGAATTTTTTTGCTTCTGCCCCAGGTTGTTATCTAACTTTTGGTAGATCAACACTTTTTGATTTGAGCAACAGAAGGTCTTCGAAAAAATTCGTCTTTACATGCTGGTCTGTTTTGACAGATTTCTGCCATTATTTGCATTTGCTTCTTGTTGGTTCCTTTTTGAGTTCTTTTGGAGAATTGAGCTTTTTGAGGGAAGTAATACAGTAGCTTGTGTTATAATAGAAGTTTATTGGTGTTAGAACTGAACCTTAAGACTTATTTATCTTGAGTGCACTAATGTTGCTAATAAAGATTGTGTGAAGTTTTGTATGAAGGAAAAATTTCAGGTGTATGGAAGGAATGAGTAATGAGATGAAGGATGGACTAAATCTCAAGCTTGGGGATGCCACGCGTGTCACCCCAAGAAATATCCAAGAAGTACAAGCGTCAAAGCTTGGGGATGCCCAAGGCATCCCCCTTCTTCATCAATAAAAATCTCAGGTTTCTTCCAAATGCTTCATTTTTATTGTTTCATGCACAGTTGTGTTGTTCTTGGAGCGTCTTCTTTTTCATTTTCGTTTTGGTTTTTCGTTTGCTTGGTTTGCTTAGTTTGCTGAATAAATTGGTTGGACACCCTCTTTCATACATTGGTTTTCAAATAGTTTGGTTTGGATTGGAAAAAGAGTAGGAAAGTTCATGCTTAAGTGGTAAAGAGAGCTTGTTTTTGACTATGGCCTATGCTTTGTCATTCCATGCTTGATATTGTTTTGGCTAAATTCTCAGTATTCTTTGCTGTAGCATGACTTGTTATAAACAATTGAGATTGCTTAATGTGCATTGGATGAATCATGCGTTGTTTTAGCATATTAAAGCATAGTATTGTGGTATTCTCCTTTGATGCTTTATTTGGGTTGACTTGGCGCATGCTCACACCATGTTATGACTATCTCAAGTCACCATAGCCTTTATGATCCTTTAGTTTTCAACTTGTAGTATCACTTTATGCTTTGATCAATGATGTTTTGTCGCTCTGCATGATTATGGCTATTATTGCTCTCTTAGTTTGTCGCTCCCAGTCTTTTGCTAGCCTCCACCACCAAGTATGAGTTCCACTCATGCATCCAACTCCCTAAACCAAGTTATTCCAAAGAGTCCACCATACCTACCTACTATCTTATGCTATTCCAAGTATATTCATGCTTTTGTTTACCTTCCAAATTAAACTTGTTATGAGAAAACTAGTGATTAAAGCTCTCACGAACTTGATGGCACACTTTACTTTTTGCATCTAATAAACTTGAACCATTGGGTCCTTCTTTGTTGCGTATATGCTTACACTTTATAAGTTGAAATTAGCAGAACCATGTTTCATGGGGAACGCTTTCAACATTGCACTTGTACTTTGTACCCCGTTGATATCATGTTCTTTTGCTTACGGATCTCGGCAGTGTGAAATAAAAGTGGAACTTGTAAGATCATGGAGTTTGTATGTGTCTTAGAGAAACGCCTGGGCCGCTAGCCTAAGCCATGCCTAATCATGGTGGAAACTTGCAGCATCACCATAATGAGCACTCTATGAAGCATCCTCAATAAAAACCTATGCAAATAGCAAATAAAAAGATCGCTGAGATGCTCATTGTCTGCTTGCCTTGTCATTTTGATTATGGGAAAGCTCCCGTATCATGTGCAAGGGGTACCCCGTTGGCGGTTCTTAATGATACACACATACTTACAATGACAAGAGCTTACTCGTGACTGAAGTTGAGTAGCATGAGGATCGGTCTTCATAAGTAAGGGGCATGAGATTTCGGTTTATAACTTGTCAACCATATCCTCTTAGTTGTGTCACTTTAACCTTAATCACCTTAAAGATGCTTATGATAGGGGCAATGAGAGCTGAAAGCTACAAGTACCATAATTTTTGGAATCTCTTTATGAGACTTGAATCCCTACTTCCTTTTACAAAGGCCTTTCTTCCACCATTATATTGAGTCTCCACCTTCTACCTTTATGCACCTACTTTGAGAGCATAGTGGCCATTCTTAGTTCTATGTGCATTGTCCCAAGACTAGTTGATTGATGCATACTTTGATATTGCTTGTTTTAAACTATTGTATCTAGTCACTCTTATGAACTTTGAAGGTGTCCTATGCATTTATATTTGCTACTCTATTGAGGGACAAGCTGAATACTATTATGCTATGTTTTCTTTGTGTGAAACAAAAAAACGTCTTGCAAAGCATTGTTATTCATGAATCTTTTGTTTGTGCCCTTTCATGTTGCATCATAGTTTCTTGTCTTATTGCTAGAACTTTGTCTTTCATGCTATGATTGAAGTACTATGATCCCAACTTTGAATGTTTTACAAATACTTTGATCAAGTCTTTGATGGTGCATGTCACCTCAAAAATTATTCTTTCTTTTTATCACTTACCTACTCGAGGACGAGCAGAAGTTAAGCTTGGGGATGTTGATACATTGCAAACGTATCTATAATTTTTGATGTTCCATGCTTGGTTTTATCTACTTTCTTATGTTTTGTCCACACTTTGGAGGACTTTTCATATGATTTCGTGGACTAACCTATTAACAAGATGCCACAGTGCCAGTTGCCTGTTTTCTGCTGTTTTTGGTTCTAGGAAAGTTAGAAAATGAATATTCTCGGAATTGGATGGGACAAAAGCCAAAGTTGATATTTTACCGGAAGACACCTGGATCCAGAAGACGAGACGGAGAGGGTCCAGGAGCCAGCCACACCATATGGTGGCGCGGGTCCCCCTTGGCCGCGCCACCAGGTGGTGTGGGCCCCTCCGGCCTCCACCGACCTTGCATCTTCGCCTATAAGAAGCCTCCCGATGCATAAACCCTAGAGAATCAAGCCTCCAGCCACGAAAAGTTCCGCAGCGCCGCCACCACCGAAGGAGAGATTCGGGGGACAGAAAGTCTCTGTTCCGGCACCCTGCCGGGACCAGGAAGTGCCCCCGGAGCCATCTCCATCGATCTCCACAGCCATCTCCATTGATCTCCACCACCACCTCCATCACCGTTGCTGATTCCAATAATGAGGAGGGAGTAGTTCTCTCTCGAGGCTAAGAGTTCTACCGGTAGCTATGTGTTCATCTCTCTATCTATGCATGATCTTGATGTGGTCATGAGCTTTGTAATCTAGTAGATCTACATTTCTACTCAAGTGCTTTATTAGATCTCTGCTCTCCCCATGTATGTGAAAGTGACAGCGTGCTCACCATGGTGGCACTTAGGCAAGAGATTACAAATACTTGTTATGAGTTATATTTGGAGTTGGATGTCTTTATGAAATTGTGGTGTTTGTTGGACTCATCTAGTACTCAAGGTGACAATGTGGGGTTTTCTAGATGGGAAAGATGGACTTTGAGGTGTGATGTTATAGCCCTACCATCGATTAGAGTGTTCAACCGGAGAGTAGTTAAGAGTAGTATCATAATAGAATATATTTATATGAGAGTGTTCACTAGTGAAAGTATGATCCCTAGGCCTTGTTTCTAAGCATTGAAACACCGTTTGCTACTAGATCTGTTACATGTTTGCTTGCTTCCATCTTTATTTCAGTTTGCCTTTAGTCTTTTCCACGCCATCAAGCTATCTTCTATCACCGTTACCACTTATAATTATCCATGCCACTTGTATTTCACTATCTCTTCGCCGAACTAGTGCACCTATACACTTGACAAGTGTATTGGGTGTGTTGGGGACACAAGAGACTTCGTGTATCTTGATTGCAGGGTTGCTTGAGAGGGGATACCTTTGACCACTTCCTCGCTGAGTTCGATAAACCTTGGGTGATCCACTTAAGGGAAAACTTGCTGCTGTTCTACAAACCTCTGCACTTGGAGGCCCAACAACTGTCTACAAGAATAGAAGTGTGTAGACATCAGTGCTGCATGTATGTCTACAGCTGGTCATGATATGTACCCTGTGCTCTCTCTAACACCGTTGTCCGTGATAATCAATCATATTGCATGCATGTCTACCGCTGGTGGTAAAATGCACCGTGTGCTCTCGCCTAACACCGTCTGCTCCCTTTATCAGATCGAACGGTGGTCAGGGTATGCACCATGGCCACCATGACCAGGCCACTATTTCCCATATAACTATACAAAGTCATGTTAACTCTAATGGTTGTACATGCTCATGGGAAAGTTTCCATGGAAATTAAATTTATCTTAGTCCTTGCACTGATGAGTTACTGCTCAAAATCTAGGAACGTGAGCATTGCCTTCTGATATGTCCAAAACGTATCTACTTTCCCGAACACTTTTGCTATTGTTTCTCCTCTAAACTTGTGTGATTTGGATGCAACTAACACGGACTGACGTTGTTTTCAGCAGAATTACTTTGGTGTCTAGTTTTTGTGCAGAAAATCAACTATCATGAAAAATCCCGGAAAATATGCCAAAAATCATATTTCACCAGAAGACTCCCGGAGCCAGAATACAAGACGGAGGAGGGCTAGGCCCAGGCCACACCACCTGGTCGTGCGGGCTAGCCCAGGCCGCACCAGGGGGTGGTCTGGCCGCCCCAGACACCCCCTCGGTCTCCCTCTTCGCCTATAAGATGCCTTCTGACCTAAAAACTCAGGGGGGGGTCGACATTTTTCCAGAAGGAGTTCCGCTCCGCCGCCACCACCAGACTCCACGAAACAGCACTAGAAACTTCGTTCTGGCACCCTGCCGGGACGAGGAATTGGAGGAGATCATCGCCATCATCATCACCATCACTTCTCCATCGACCATCCATGTTTCCCCCATCTATGAGTGAGTAATCCCCCGCTGTAGGCTATGGGAATGGTAGGGATTGGATGAGATCGTTCATGTAATGGCTTCAGATTGTTAGGGCATGGTGCGTAGTATCTTCTATTAGTGCTTTATGACTTTGTTGCGACTTGTTATGCTTAATGTTTGTCACTAGGGCCCGAGTGCCATGATTTCAGATCTGAACATGTTATTGATTCATTACGATAGTATTTTTTTTGGTCTTACTGATACATTGCAAATATATCTATAATTTTTTATGTTCCATGCCTGGTTTTATCCACTTTCTTGTGTTCTGTCCACACTTTGGAGTATTTTTCATATGATTTCTTGGACTAACCTATTAACAAGAGCCACAGTGCCAGCTGCCTGTTTTCTGCTGTTTTTGGTTCCAGGAAAGTCAAAAAATGTATATTCTCGGAATTGGACGGGACAAAAGCCAAAGTGCCTATTTTACCGGAAGACTCACGGGGCCAGAATACAAGACGGAGAGGGGCCACAGGGCGGCCACACCATGTGGTGGCGCAGGCTGCCCCTGGCCATGCCACCAGGTGGTGTGGGCCCCCTAGCCGCCCACCGACCTTGCCTCTTCGCCTATAAGATGCCTCCTGATGCGAAAACCCTAAAGAATCAAGCCTCCAGCCAGGAAAAGTTCCGCAGCGCCGCCGCCACCGAAGGGGAGATTTGGGGGATAGAAAGTCTCTGTTCCGGCACCTTGCCAGGACGGGGAAGTGCCCCCGGAGCCATCTCCATCGATCTCCACCACCATCTCCAACACAGTTGCTGATTCCTATGATGAGGAGGGAGTAGTTCTCTCTCGAGGCTAAGAGTTCTACCGGTAGCGATGTTTTCATCTCTCTCTCTATGCATGATCTTATTGAGATCATGAGCTTGTAATCTATAGATCTATTCTGCTACTCAAGTGCTTTAATGAATCTCTGCTCTCCCCATGTGTGTGAAAGTGACAGCATGCTCACCATGGTGGCACTTAGGCTAGAGATTACAAATACTTGTTATGAGTTATATTTGGAGTTGGATGTCTTTCTGAAATTTGTGGTGTTTGTTGGACTCGTCTAGTACTCAAGGTTGACAGTGTGGGGTTTTCTAGATGGGAAAGACTTACTTTGAGGTGTGCTGTTATAGCCCTACCATCGATTAGAGTGTCCAACCGGAGAGTAGTTAAGAGTAGTATCATAAAGAGAAGATATTTATATGAGAGTGTTTACTAGTGAAAGTATGATCCCTAGGCCTTGTTTCTAAGCATTGAAACACCGTTTGCTACTAGATTTGTTACATGTTTGCTTGCTTCCTTCTTTATTTCAGTTTGCCTTTTGTCTCTTCCACGCCATCAATCTATTTTCTATCACCGTTACCACTTATAATTATCTATACCACTTGTACTTCACTATCTCTTCGCCGAACTAGTGCACCTATACACCTGACAAGTTTATTGGGTGTGTTGGGGACACAAGAGACTTCTTGTATCTTGATTGCAGGGTTGCTTGAGAGGGAATACCTTTGACCACTTCCTCCTGAGTTCGATAAACCTTGGGTGATCCACTTAAGGGAAAACTTGATGCTATTCTACAAACCTCTACACTTGGAGGCCCAACAATTGTCTACAAGAATAGAAGTACGTAGACATCACTTACCTGCAAGTTGTATACGCACGTTGTTGTCTGGAACCAATGGCCCCGAAGTGACAGAAATCGGGATAACCGGAGGGAATGGCTTTGATGTGAGGATCACATGTGTTCATGGAGTGTTAATGCTTTGCTCCGGTGCTCTGTTAAAAGGAGTACCTTAATTGCCTGTAGTTCCCTTGAGGCCCCGCTACAAACGGGCTGGCAGGAAAAAAGATGTTGTGCAAGTTCTCATTGCGAGCACGTATGACTATATATGGAACGCCTGCCTATGATTATCTAGTACTTGGGTGCTTTATCTTATTTATCTGCAATTGCCCTATGTTCTGATTGCTATGTGAATTGTCTTGTCCATGCAATGCCCGTCCATCCATACCTATGCCTACCGCACTCGAATCCTATTGTTTACTGCTATTGTTAGTACTGTCTTTACTTTACTACTGTTCTTACTTTACTATTCCTACTACAAAACTGTTGCTACTGATAAACTGTTGTGAGCAAGATTGTTTCCAGGTGCAGCTGAATTGACAACTCAGTTGTTAAGGCTTATAAATATTCTTTGGCTCCCCTTGTGTCGAATCAATAAATTGGGTTTCACTTCCCTCGAAAATACTGCGATACACCCCCTATACTTGTGGGTCATCAAGACTATTTTCTAGCGCCGTTGTCGGGGAGCATAGCTTTATTTATCAAGTTCACTTGGATTCATTATTGTTCGCTGCCATCCATCCATCATGGGTAAGTCTCGTGATGGCAAGGTTCCTATTTTACCATCCACTACAAGAAGAGGTACGGTTCTGAACACCTTTGTTGCTCTTGATTCACCATCTGTTATGAGTAAGCTCGTTACACCACCACATACACATGCTACACACACTGCTACTACTGATGAATCTGAAACTTCTGATACTTATGATGCTGCTTCTACTGTGCTTGATAAGAGTGGTTTATTAGGTCCTTTCCTAGATGCTACGATTGCTACAACTATAGCTGGAAATACTGAAAATCCTAATGAAGACACTACTACACCTGTTAGTTCACCTTAGACTAGTGAGAGTTATGATATTGAAGACGGTTATGTTGAGATGACCGATGAATTTATTAAAGAATGCAAAAACACCCATGATAGGAGCGTTGCTAAGAATCTCCTTGAGAGGCGTACTATTAGATCCAAATTGTCTCCTATTGCCAAGTTTGCTGCTTCTCCCATAAACATTAAAGATAAAGATTATGATTTCTCTCTTGATCTATCTTACATAGCTATTCTTGAGAAAGAACCTTTTTGTGGGACTAAGAATGAGAGTGCGGTGGCACATATGGCTGAGCTTTCTACCATGAGTGACCTATTTTATGATGATATTAAGACGTGTACTTACTTTGTTGCTAAGATTTTCCCCTTTTCATTGAAAGGAGAAGCTAAAACTTGGTTTAGTAATTTACCTCCTAGATCTATTGATAGCCCTAATTGCTTGATTAGTACTTTCCTGCAGAAATATTTTCCTCCTAGTGCTAGACATGCTATTTTGTAGGAACTTTTTGATTTTAAACAGGGAGAAAAGGAGATATTGCCTAAATCATGGGCAAGGTTTTGTGCTTTGATTCATGCACAGGCTAGAAGTCCATTACCTAAGAATGAGCTTCTTGATATATTTTATAATGGACTAACTAAAGAATCTAGGACATACCTAGATAGTTGTGCTGATTGTGTTTTCATGAATAGGACTCCCAAGGAAGCTGAGGAATTAATGGCTAAAATAAGCAAGAACTATGAAGATTGGACTCCTCCTAAACCAGCTATACCTGAAGTTATACCTGAACCAGCTATACCGGCGCCTATACCATTATCTAAGAAGAGGGGAGTTATTGAATTGAATGATGAAGTGATGAAGGAAGCTAAGAAATGTCTTAAGGAGAAGGGAATTAAAGCTGCAGATGTCAAGAATTTCCCTCCTATAGAAGAATTGTGTAAGCCTATCCCCTACTCATCCACTATTGAGGTACACTCTCTCCAACACTTTGATGAAGGTGATATCCCTTACTCTAAACCTCCTGATCAATGCTTAGAAGAATTCGATATCTTTATTGTTAAGCAGGATAATTTTAATAAAAGGGTGCAAAATCATCTAATGGAAAACACTAGAGCTATTGTCGAGTTAAAAGATATTGTGGAAAGAACATCTAATGATGTTAAAATGATTGTTAAACACTTTCAAATGGTTCAAACTCAAATAGATCAACTCATTAAAGTGCAAAAAGACTTGCTAATTAACGCTGCTAAAGAAAAACATGCTTACGTAATTAGAACTAGAAGTGGTGTTGCTACCCAGGATCCTCTATATCCTGAGGGGCATCCCAAAAGAATCGAGCAGGATTCTCAAAAAGTTGAAAATAGTGGCTCTACTCGTAAGAAAAGGAAAAAAGAAACATAAAACTATTGTAGAACCCTTTGAACCTGCTAAAGATCCTAATAGTATATCTATCTCTGATGCCGAAACTGAAAGTGGTAATGAAGAAAATGATGTTCCTGATAAAGAAAAAGTTGAAGAAGAACCTGAAAAGCACACTAAGAATACTAAATACACTAAGGAAGATTTTATTGCTAAGAAACATGGTAGTGAAAGAGAGCCTTGGGTCCAAAAACCTATGCCTTTCCCTGATAAGAAACACAAGTCAAAGGAAGATGAACACTACAATAAGTTTTGTGAGTGGATGAAACCTTTATTCTTGCAAATTCCTTTGACTGATGCTATTAAATTGCCTCCCTATTCAAAGTATATGAAGGATATTGTCTCGAATAAAAGGAAGATCCCTAATGAAGAAATTTCTACCTTGCTTGCTTATTCCTTTAATGGTAAGGTTCCAAAGAAACTTGGAGACCCAGGGATTCCAACTATCCCTTGCTCTATTAAGAATAGTTATGTTAGAACTGCTTTGTGTGATTTGGGAGCTGGAGTTAGTGTTATGCCTTTCTCTCTTTATAAGAGACTTCAACTAGAAAAATTAATACCAACTGATATATCTTTGCAAATGGCTGATAAATCTACCACTAGTCCTGTTGGTATATGTGAGGATGTACCTATTCAAGTGGCTCATAATTACTTGATATTAACTGATTTTGTTGTGCTTGAAATGTCTGAAGATGATAATATGTCTATTATTCTTGGGAGACCTTTTCTTAATACTGCAGGAGATGTTATTAATTGTAATCAAGGAAAGGTGACTTTCAATGTTAATGACAAGGAACATATTGTCTATTTCCCCAAGAAGATTTATAGGACTTATGGTTTGAATTCAATTGAACATGTTGAGCGCATTCAAGTTGGAGAAATATATTGTCCCATACCAAGAGAAAAATTTGAAACTATTATGATTGGGACCATTGCTATCAAAGTTGAGGTAACATAATCATTAGTGGAATACAAAGTTTTGTCTCATATAAATTTTTTTTGGTAACAACACCTGATCAACCTTGTTAACAAAAGGATTTCATTGAACAGAACAATGTTTTCACCGTGATTATCTCCACTTACTTTTATTCTATCCATTTTAGGTTTTGTTTTCGTTTAGTTTTGTTTTCGGTTGTTAGTTGCTTGCTTGTTAGAGTGTCTTAGAACTTCTGTAGTTCTAGCCTTGTTTTGTCATTGCATCATTCTAGAAAATCTTTTTCTGTCAGGAAATCATTCATCTATACCTGAAAAATGCCCAAAAATAAAGTGTCTCGAAAAATTCCAGAAAATTCATATTAAATTTTACGTGAAAAAAGGGGCAGAGGAGTGCCTGGAAGGTACCAGGGGGCCCACCAGGCAGGCACACCACCTGGTGGCGCGGCCAGCCCTGGGGCGCGCCAGCCTATGGTGTGGGCCACCCATGGCCCTCCACTCACTCTCTCACTTTCCACTTTCTTCTCTCTCCCGAGCAAACACTAGTTCATTGCTCAAAATCGCGTTCTTGCTGTGCTTTCCCTCGATTTTTCGATCTCCTTGCTCAGCCCATCTTTGCTGCTGAAATTTGGAGCATTAGTTCTCCGGTATGTGACTCCTCCGCTTGTTCAAGTAGATTTGTGTTTAGTCGATTATATCTTGAGTATTTTGCTATTGTAGGTGACAGGTTATGAGAGCTTGTAAGCTTGTTTGATGCTTAGAGATATAGATTTGATGCATGTTTAGGCCTCTTACAAGTCCCTATGAGTAGGGCCCTTCATTATATATTCACTTTGCAATCACTTGTTTAATGAATGTTTAAATTTCAGAATAGAAGATGAATGGGCATCAACTAAACCAACATGAACTATGGGTGCCTGAGGTTATGAAGGTTCACCGAGAGGAGGAAGTTTTTCCTTCCATTTATCCATGCTCCGAAATCATGAGAGCTGTAGGAATTTTCCAAGATTTCCATACTTTGGTTACTAATGCAGGACTGCAGCACTTCTTGGAAGATGAACCTTGTCAATTTGTGAAGCTAACCATGTCTGTAGTGCATGACTTTCAATTTAGTTACTCTTTGCCTAACCCTATGGTCCACTACAAAATTTACAATATTGCTGTCGACCTTTCTCTCGATGACTTTTGTGCAGCTATTAGGGTACCTCAGTGGGGATCATGTGGAAGGATCAAAGAGCGACCTGCACCACTCATGGATTTGTACGCAGAAATTTGCCAAGGGAGCAGCTTCTCGAAGGAGAGTGGGAAAATCCATAACATTCATCTCCCCTCTATTCGCTGCTTTGCCTAGTTTATTACCAAGTGTCTTCTTGCTAGGAAAATGGCCAATAAGTTATCTTCATATGATCTAGCATTCATCTCTGCTGCTCTTAAACGAGATAGGACTTATAACTTGGGTGCCTTAATAGCTTTCCGTCTTGCTGCTAACCGCGAGAAAGGTGGAATTTGTGGAGGCCTCATTGCTTCTCGTTTATTAGCATTGCATGGTTTAGTGCCTCATCATCTAGACTTACAGTTTCCCATAGAAAGGCTTGATCTTAATTCCATGATTCAGCATAAATTTGTTTCCTCGTGGGCTAGTTTGAGTGAGTTGTCTTATGAAATAACCTTTCTCAAAGCTGGTTGGAGAAGGAGCAAGTCCGAGCGTGTTGTTATTTTGCCTGCACCTGTTTTCTTTAACCTTGATAACAGGGTAGGATGGTCCCTCACGGAGGAGGAGTTTGATACGTACTTGGGAGAGCTCTCTCAACAGGAGCAGGATACTAGAAGGGAGGGCACGGATGATTCGGTCCAGCCCTCGAATGAGGGGGAGTCTTCATATCAGCAGCCTGCTTATGATTGGGGAGCTTCTTCTTCTTCCCACGGGCCTAACTATGATCATTCTTACAATGGCCCGCCTACTTGGAACCCTTACTCGTATCGGGATTGATACCCACTTAGGCCAAAATCCTAAGCTTGGGGGGAGGTACGTCGACATCGCACTCATCTCCATATCATTTTGCATCGGTACTTTGTATATTCATGTTTCGTTCCCTTTTTAGTTTTCGTTCTTTCTTTGCTTTTGCTTTCTAAAACACAAAAGGACCAAAAATATTTCTGTTGTTTCTCTTTGGTTTGCTTTTTTTCTTTTTGCCTTGGTTTGTTTTTCCCTTTTTGCTTTGTTTGAACTATTTGAAAAACCAAAAAATATTTTGCTTTGCTTGTTCTTCCTTTTTAGTTCTTGCTTTAAAAAAATCGAAAACACCAAAAATGTTTGTTGTTCTTCTTTGGTTTTGTGAGTTTGTTGCAGGGTTCTGCAGTCCTCAGTGGGATTTGGTTTCATATTATTATTCAAGCCACACAAGTGAAGGGCAATAATCAGGATTAATGACAACTTGAGGTGTGGTAAGAGGCTGGTAACGAACTCTATTTGTTTTCATTTTTGTACATATACTCATCATTGTGGGAATGCTTAGCCTGTTCGTGTAGGGTGTATGTTATCTTTGGATGCTTAGTAGTTATTTCTTTCATATGATTAGTCCCAGGTTGCTAATAGTTTGTAGCGTGTCATATGAATGTTTGCTTGCATTGCTCTATTCATAAATTGGTATGACATTGTGGTATCCTCCTCTGAATGTTTCACGTGAATTGACTTGGCACATGCTCACGCATGCATATGACTAAAATAATCAGTTAAGCCTCGATGAATTATTTTGCCTTGAGGGTCTTGAATCACTTTCATACCATGATTAGTCCTGTTTTGTTGCAAGCATGATTATGACAGCTATTGCTCTCTCGTTTGTCGCTCCCTTACTATTGCTAGCCTTCACTTTCACTGAGTATGTTTTACTCATGTTTCCAACTCCCTAAAACCAAATATTGCTAAAGTGTCCACCATACCTACCTATTAGCATCATTTGCTATTTCCGTGCATATTCAATATGCCTTGTTTTCTTCCGAATAAAATGTTTGCTTGTTATGAGAAAGTTAGTTAGTAAAGCTCTCACGAACTTGATGGCACACTTTATTTTCTGCACTTAATAAACCTGAACCATTGTGATTGTCCATGAAAGTTATATGCTTGCAAATTATAGGTTGGGGATTAGCAGAACCGTGCTATCACGGGGAACGCTTTCAACACTTGTAAATATATACCCAGTTGATACCATACTCTTTTGTTTGCAGATGTCGTCAGTGTGAAATAAAAGGGGAGCTTGTAAGTCCATGGAGTTATGTATGCGTGTTAGAGAAACGCCTGGGCCGCCGGTCTAATCCATGCCGTCATGGTGGAAACCTGCAGCGTAACCATAATGATATCTATAAAGCATTCTTCTTATAAAAAAGAGAGAGAGATAGCTATTGAGAAAAAGGAAAAAAAGGAGATTTGAGAACAGAGGAAAGAGATAAAAAAGCACCATTTTCCCATGGTAAATAAGAAGATTGTTGAGATACTCATTGTCTGCTTGCCTTGTCATTTTGATATGGGTTTCTTCCGTATCATCGGGCAAGGGGTAACCCGTTGGCGGTTCTCTATGATATGCACGTATTTACGATGACAAGAACTTACCGGTAACTAAAGTTGAGTACCATGAGCAGCGGCCCTCGTACTCAAGGGACATGGGATTTCCAGTTTATAGTTTGTCAAGCATATAACTCAGATTGTACCTCACCTTCACCTTACCCATATTAAATATGCTTATGATAGGGGCAATGAGAGCTCAAAGCTAATGACTACCATACTTTCAGCATTTGGAAGCCTTTCAAACTATTCAAAACCTTTTCATTTCTTTGTTGAGTCTCCACTTATTCTATGAGCACTTTCTTGAGAGCATAGTTGTCATTCTTTGTGCTTGTCTCATTACTTGATTATTTGTATTATGACTTTGATGCTTGTATCTTTGACATCTTTACTTCTAATATTCACTTGAACTTCAGGGGGGGCTTGGCATTCATAATCAAAGGCAAGCGAGATACCACTTTATCATACCTTGTTATGAGCATTGTAATGTTGCTTAAGTTTATGCTTCATGCTACTTACTATTTTTGAGTTGGAATCTTTTCATAGCTTGAAATGCCTATTAAGTACACTTAGTTGCATACTCTTTATTATGAATTGTCTAAGTAGTTGATCACATGCTGAGAATATATACATCATATGAAGCAAATGTGTTCGTGAAAGTTTCTTTTATCGCACTCAGTTTTCAACTGAATTGCTTGAGGACAAGCAATAAGCTAAGCTTGGGGGGAGTTGATACGTCCAAAACGTATCTACTTTTCTGAACACTTTTGCTATTGTTTCTCCTCTAAAGTTGTGTGATTTGGATGCAACTAACACGGACTGACGCTGTTTTCAGCAGAATTACTTTGGTGTCTAGTTTTTGTGTAGAAAATCAACTATCAGAAAAATCCCGAAAAATATGCCAAAAATCCTATTTCACCAGAAGACTCCCGGAGCCAGAATACAAGACGGAGGAGGGCTGGGCCCAGGCCACACCACCTGGCCACCCCAGGGGGTGGTCTGGCCGCCCCAGACACCCCCTCGGTCTCCCTCTCCGCCTATAAGATGCCTTCTGACCTAAAAACTCAGGGGGGGGTCCGACGTTTTTCCAGAAGGAGTTCCGCTCTGCCGCCACCACCAGATTCCACGAAACAGCACCAGAAACTCCGTTCTGGCACCCTTCCGGGACGGGGAATTGGAGGAGATCATCGCCATCATCATCACCATCGCTTCTCCATCGACCATCCATGTTTCCCCCATCTATGAGTGAGTAATCCCCCGCTGTAGGCTATGGGGATGGTAGGGATTGGATGAGATCGTTCATGTAATGGCATCAGATTGTTAGGGCATGGTGCCTAGTATCTTTTATTAGTGCTTTATGACTTTGTTGCGACTTGTTGTGCTTAATGCTTATCACTAGGGCCTGAGTGCCATGATTTCATATCTGAACTTGTTATTGATTCATTATGATAGTATTGTTTTTGGTATTATCTGCAAGTTGTATATACACGTTGATGTCCGGAACCTATGGCCCCGAAGTGACAGAAATTGGGATAACCGGAAGGGATGGCTTTGATGTGAGGATCTCATGTGTTCACAGAGTGTTAATGCTTTGCTCCGGTGCTCTATTAAAAGGAGCACCTTAATTACCAGTAGTTCCCTAGAGGCCCTGCTGCAAACGGGCTGGCAGGACAAAAGATGTTGTGCAAGTTCTCATTGCGAGCACGTATGACTATATATGGAACACATGCCTAGGATTATCTAGTACTTGGGTGATTTATCTTATTTATCTGCAATTGCCCTATGTTCTGATTGCTATGTGAATTGTCTTGTCCATGCAACGCCCGTCCATCCATACCTATGCCTACCGCACTCGAATCCTACTGTTTACTGCTATTCTTACTACTGTTGTTACTTTACTATTCCTACTACAAAACTGTTGCTACTGATAAACTGTTGTGAGCAAGATTATTTCCAGGTGCAGCTGAATTGACAACTCAATTGTTAAGGCTTATAAATATTCTTTGGCTCCCCTTGTGTCGAATCAATAAATTGGGTTTCACTTCCCTCGAAAATACTGTGATACACCCCCTATACTTGTGGGTCGTCACCTTCTTGTTGGAGTTCTTCATTTTTATCAGCATAGCTTTGTGTATATGATTTGTGTTGTTACAGATATGGAGCTAATATTTTTTCTGTGCATAATAACTAACAAATTTGTTGTTTATCTATCCAACATAAACTAGTATTTGGTCTCTAGTTATGACTTTAAATGTGATGTTTCAATCCAGTTTTTATGTCAATCTATCGTTTCATGCACTAGTTGTGCAAATACATGATGTATCATATTGTTTGGCAGCCTTTTAACAAGACTTGATTTTGGTCATAAATTCCGGTATGTTAACGCATTTTAGGTTCATCTTAAGTCATATGTGTCGATGTTTCTTTTACAATCATCTTGAGTCATTTGTGATTGAGTAAAATGCATCGGAGGTCCTAAAAGTTTAGAGGAAACCATATGCAGGTCCTAAAAGTTTAAAGTTATGTACCGGAGGTCCTAATTCTCAGACCCATGTGTAGTGTAGTTGGGGTTGTAGCTGAGAATTAGGACCTGCAGTGCACAATAAACTAAGATTAGGACCTGCAGTGCACATGGATCTAAGAATTAGGACCTTTGTTATTGAAACTTTTAGGACCTACATACGGTTTTCTCCAAACTTTTAGGGCCTGCGGTGCATTTTACTCTTTGTAATTCACTGTTATATATATTTTCTATTATTGTTGTTTTAGTTACTCAAATTCTTGCCCGTTGTTCAAATGAACCTTTTTAGGCAAAAAGGACTATCAAGAAATAACAAGATCTTGATATGGTTCGTGTAGGCAGTCCATAGAAGAGAGGAAGGCACCAATTTACGTGAACACGTAATTTATCTTTTGAACGCATGGTACCTACCGGTGCATGCATCTCTCTTTGGTTTCTTTAAGTCATGCCTTATCAGTCGAATCTCATAAACAAGTGTGTTGGTATGTTGTCGCAAATTATATGTCACTGTCAGTGTCTATTGTCAATTGTAGGCCATCCCGAAGCTCCTTGAGTTGGTGTGCACACCCATAGCGAACTATGCTCAGATGAAGACAATCTTCACTCCCAAGTATGTGGATGGTAGACAACTTTAGGATCCAAAATTGATGATGAAGACCATAGACTTCCTTAGGGATAACAAATAAGAAGATATCTTCTATGCTAACATGGGTCCAGGTGAGAGGAGGGCCTAGCTTGGCTATGGAGTCACTTCGACTAGGGCTTCTGCTTTTCTAATGTTGATGGTGCTCGTGATCTGTTGATATAGTGATGTACATTTTGGGAGGTGGTCTAATAACCCTCCATTAGCTAGGACTTGATGAAAAATAATCCCTGGTATGTAATGTTGTGGGAGGTGGTATATATTAAACCCTCCGATGATGAACTTGCGATGCATTAGGAGCTATTTTTTTGTGTGTTTATCTCGTGGCGCATCAGCTATTCGGGTAAATGTTGATGAAGTGATTAGCTGGTATCATCATCTTTTGTTGAACCTATTATGTACGGACGAGTGCATGATAAGCTCACTGCTCATTTGATGAGGTTATCGTAGTAGCTGTTTGTAGACAACCAACAATTGTTATCTGTTTTGGATTGCTCCTTGTGCTGCAAAGCATGCAAGTATGCAACGACCAAACAGCCGGCACATATGTCTCCTCCGGGCCAAAAAAGAGAGGTTGGACAAACAGCCAAACGAATTGTAGGATATGGCCCAAAGACCGTTTTCACATGATATGCCCCTGGGCCTTGCCACAACGAGCCTCAAAATCCATTTGGCTACTAGATATGTCCTAAAACCACAAAACTAACATTATTCACGGCGTCTTGTCCCTGCCGGCCTCGATTGTCGCCACAATCAAGGCTGAAGCTAGCCTTCGGCCATGACGGGAGCAAAGCACCTCGGTTTTGGTCCATACCGACAAGACCGTTTTGTGCCTTTTGCCTAGCCGGCCTCAACAATTGCTAGGAGGCGGGATCTTTGCCTCCTTTTGAAAAAAAACTTACAGGCCCAACATCGATCTCGTATTCTCGTTCCTTGCTTCGATAGTGTGGATCGACGAAACAAATTTAGGCGTGAGGTAGATGTCCGATTATGTTGCTTCTATTGGAATAGGAGCAAGCAGCATCAGATTCTGGTGGCGTTGCCGGCCATCAGGGTGCGAATGCATCAGGTTTGTGTCAAAACAAGGTGTAGCAGGTGTTACAAATTCAGACTTCAAATGGCCCAGCCCAGCCCAGTTAGTGTAAGTGTGTAAGCGCCTCGTACTTCACGCTTTTCGACCTTAGAATATCATCATCTAGCTAGCATGCAACCATTACGATAATTAGCTCAACTGAAACTTGCTACGCTCATGAGACACGGCTGGCTGGCTTCATTGATATAACATTGTTTCGACATGCACGGCATGCAATAGGCGTTCCATAAGGATGATGGACGGTGTGAAAGTTCGTTTCTGGCATTATATAAGGTGTGGTTGCTTTAATTTACTAAGAAACCTATCTAAGGGATATCCCGATTCTGCAAGGAGATGAGTATACAACTGAAAGGAGTCCGCATACACATAAGTGAGATGAGGTATTAGAAGAACACTGAAGAAATGGGCCTAGAATATGATTCATGTATGGGAGAGCTTTACACAGATCTTCCACGCAGCTTGCATCCATGCCAATGGTCTCATATGTGCTGCTCCGTGTCGCTTCTTGCGCGAATAATTCCACTTCCCATGCCAAGAGAGAGATCGATAAAAAGTTTTGGCATAGAGTTGGACTCCGGAAGGCCTATATCAACAAGTAGTGTCTAGGATTGGAGTACAGCTCTCGGAAACCAAATTGAATATTCATTTAAGGAATGGAGTGTTGTGTCGAGGGCCAAAAGCCGTCGGTGTAGCCACAATACCCGTCGGTGTAGGCCACGTAGACGGTTGCCGTCGGCGTAGACTCGTCGGGCTAGCCTTCCCTCGGCGCAACCACGGAGGCCGTCGGCGTATGACAATGCCGTCGGCATAGGCTACGCCGGCATAGCCTAAGGGCTGGTTGTAAAAAAATCAATTTTTATACATATTTTCTCAATTTTTTTTAATCTTTGAATTGTTTGACTCGTTAATCTCTCACTTAAAATATTTTTAACACTAATTATACTTAATCTTCAATCAAATTACAGTCTTGGTCAAACTTTCCGGTTGGTCACCCATCCTTACACTACTCCATCCCTAGCACGCTTAACTTCTATGTTCCTTCCGAATCAGTTTTCACGAAGCAATTTATACCTTATTACAATACTATGATATCAATCCTATTAACTCTAATATCATTATGCCAAAAGTTTTTATTTTGAAATTATAAACAATTATTTAAGTAAACAACAATGAATAATTAAAAATATTATCGAATTCAAATAAAAATATAATGATTTTACGTTTTTGTATTTTTATTTAATATGGAATAATTAATAACTTTAAATCCGTATATCAAAATTCGACAAATAATATATCTAAATTGATCAGAAAAATGAGAGGAATCCAAATATGATATCCATATCAACTTATTATAAACTATGCTGTTATTTTAGCCATAATTTCATTTACTCGTTTCAAACTATGGTCAAAATTGACCGAGTTCCTACCGATTAGGCAGGAATTTGTGTTTTTCATGAGGGTGGTTGGAAAGGTTTAAGATATCCTGGTTGGGAAATTTTTCATGTAAGATAGTCTAATATTTTGAAAAATAGGGTAGTACCAATGTGAAACTTTCATTTGGTGGTTGATTGATACATTGCAAATATATCTATAATTTTTTATGTTCCATGCTTGGTTTTATCCACTTTCTTATGTTTTGTTCCAACTTTGGAGTACTTTTCTTATGATTTTTTGGACTAACCTATTAACAAGAGCCACAGTGCCAGCTGCCTGTTTTCTGCTGTTTTTGGTTTCAGGAAAGTCAGAAAATGAATATTCTCGGAATTGGATGGGACAAAAGCCAAAGTGCCTATTTTTCCGGAGGTGATTAAGTGCCAGAATACGAGACGGAGAAGGGCCAGGGAGCCACCACACCACCTGGCCGCGTGGTCAGGCCTGGCCCGCGCCAGGGGGTGGTGTCGCCGCTCCCGGCACCCCCTCGGCCTCTCCTTCCGCCTATATATTGCCCTCGGGACGAAAACCCTAAGTACCCGATCAAAAATCCACGAAAGAGTCTGTAGCCGCCGTCATCTCCATCCCTAGATCGGGAGGGATCTGAAGCTCTTCCCGGCACCCTGCCGGAGAGGGGAATTCACCCTGGAGGCCTTCTTCATCACCATGCAAGCCTCCAGTGTGATGTGTGAGTAGTTCATCATTGGACTACAGATCCATGTAGTAGCCAGATGGCTGGTTCTCCTCCTTTGTGCTTTCATGTCTAGATCTTGTGAGCCCCGTTCATGATCAAGATCATCTATTTGTAATTCTGCATGTTGTGTTTGCGGGGATCTGATGGATATTGAGATGCTATTTCAGACTGATTATTGATTCTACCATGTCTTTGTTATTTGAGATCTTGCATGCTTTCCGTTGTTAGTAGCTATCTTGGCCGAGTAGATGCTAGCAACTCTAAGAGTTAGTATTTATGCTCGATAGTGGGTTCATGCCTCTGATAATCTGGGGAAGTGACAGAAATCTCTAAGGTACTAGATGTGTTGATGCTACTAGGGAGAAAACAACAATCCTTTATTCATAGAACAATCGTATTGTTTACTTTACACGCGGTTCGTAAAGCAATAATCTGTTGCTTGCAACTTAATACTGGAGGGGGTTTGGATCATAACCTGAAGGTGGATTATTAGTTATAGATGCAGTTGGATGGCGGTCTATGTATAATGTTGTAATGCCCAATCAAGTATCAAAGGAGTCAAGATGATTAGTATATGTATGTATTGTTTTCTCGGTGTTTGTCAATTGCCCCGCTGTAATTTGTTCATCCAGCGTGTTATCTATCTAAGGAGAGCCACCTCTAGTGAACTATGGATCCCGGTCTTTGTCTTTTACATTCAATCTACAATCTTTTACTTTTTTGTGTTTACTTTCTGCAAACTTTTACTTCTTTCCATTCGATACATTTAATCCTTTGTTTTTCACAAAACACGGTGAGATTGACAACCTTATCGCAAGTTGGGGACAAAGTTCTGTGGTTGTGTTGTGCAGGTCTCCACGTTGCTACTAGCACCGGTAGTGCGCCCTGCCAAAGCTCAGCTAGTAACACCTTTGGGGTGTTTCCTTGCTCCTACTGGTTCGATTAAACCTTGGTTTCATAACTGAGGGAAACTTGCTGCTATGCTCATCATACCTTCCTTTTGGGGTTTCCAACGAGCTCTACATCAACACCGCCATCAAGCATTTTTCTAGGCGTCGTGCATTGAGCCATCATTGCTTCACAAAACACCATGTTTTGGCACTCGGAAAATAGAAAATGGCTTTTTGGTGCGATGAAAAAGAAACCTACCTCCTACAAGATTGTAAGTCATTTCAAGATGCACATGTGTGCATAATATGTACACATTATCATAAACTATGTCGCGATTCTAGTCGTAACATTGGTCGTTTGGCTTGAAAACCATGAAACCTCAAACATGATAGCTCATTTTGAGAAGGTGTTTTTGTGATATTTACAATAATACAAGTTTTTTTTTTTTGCAAATATATCGTATAATATGACACCACGCGGAGGTTTTACATTGTTTGGATCGTTTTTTGAATTTCTTATGCCCGTTTCAAATTATGGTCAAAACGGCGAGCATGAAGATTCTTAGGTCGGGGTTAAGCCTCGCTAAACTTGAAGTGGATCTCTGATAAAATAGCATATTGTGAACCTAAAAATGATTTTTCCAAAAAATCGTGAGCATTAGATCATGTACATGTAGTTCAAATCTGACAAAGTTCCTACCGATTCGTTAGGAATTTGTCTTTTTCATAAGGGGTAGATGAAATGGTTTAAGATATCCCAGTTGAAAAATTATCCATATACGGTGGTCTAATATTTTTAAAAACTAGGATAGTACCAATGTGAAACTTTTATTTGGTGGTTGCTTTGCAAAACACCCTGTTTTTGGCATTCGGAAAATAGAAAATAGTTTTTTGGTGCGATGAAAAAGAAAACTTCCTCCTGCAAGATTATATGACACCCAAAGATGCACATATGTGCATAGTGTGGGCACATTATTATAAACAATATCGCCATGAAACCTCGAACATGATAGCTTATTTTGAGAAGGTATTTTGTGATATATACAATAATACAAGTTTTATATTTTTCCTTGCAACTATATCATATAATATCACACCACACGAAGCTTTAACATTGTTTGGATTTTTTTTAAATTTCTTATGCCTGTTTCAAACAATGATCAAAATAGCAAGCATGAAGATTCTTACCTCGTAGTTGAGCCTCGCTAAACTTGAAGTGGATCTATGATAAAATAGCATATTGTGAATCTAAAAATGATTTTTCCAAAAAAATCATGAGCATCAGATCATGTACATGTAGTTCAAATATGACTGACTTCCTACCGATTCAGCAGGAATATGTCTTTTCGTTGGGAGTGGTTAGAAAGGTTTAAGATGTCCCAGTTGGAAAATTATCCATGCAAGGTTTTCTAGTATTTTTTGAAAAATAGGGTAATACCAATGTGAAACTTTTATTTGGTGGTTGCTTCACAAAACACCCCGTTTTTGGCACTCGGAAAATAAAACGCTTTTTGGTGCGATAAAAAAACTTCCTCCTGCAAGATTGTAAGACATCCCAAAATGCACATGTGTGCATAATATGGGAACATTATTACAAGCTATGTCGCGATTATAGTCATAACATCGGTCATTTAGCTTGCAAGGCATAAAATTTCAAACATGATAGCTTATTTTGAGAAGGTTTTTTAATAATATTTACAATATTCCAAGTTTTATATTTTTCTTTGCAACTATTTGACACCACGCGAAGATTTTTACATTGTTTGGATTTTTTAATTTCTTATGCCCATTCCAACTATATGTAATTTTTTATGTTTTACTTAATTTTTATTTAAAAATATGTAATATTTGAGTGTAGATAGACAGATCTTATTTTTCTACAAATTTTGATATATTATTTATATTTTTCTGAATTAGAATAATTTAGTTATGATTTTTTAAAGATTAATATGGTAAAATAGAAAATAGCTATGCCAAGAGCATTGCCGTCGGCGTAGCAATGAAAGCTTGGCATAGCTATCCTACACCGACGGCCAACTTCGTGAAATCCCCAACTCGTGGCCTACGCCGACGACCCCGACTTTTGACCGTCGGCGTAGCCTCTAGTCAGCTCCGTTCCTGTAGTGATTGGGGGCTCTTAAGCAAATGAGACTGCAGCGCATGCCGCACTGGGTAAAGTGGGTATGCTTTATTCTGTAAAGCATGCAAATTGCTTATTTTATGTTTGAAACCGGTATCGACTATAGTCACACGGATTAAGCTGTCTTCAATGAGGATTATGCTGCAGTTTTTAAATGATATCACGGACAAAAAGGGTGACTTGTTATGTAAGCTGAGAACCCATATTCAGGTGAAACAACTACTCATTCCGTCCCAAAATAAGTGAGTAGTAGCATGCACTCCTACTTATTCAGTGGCTCAACTGATGTGCCTTCATCAGTTTAACATTGATGCTGCCAAAAGCAAGATAAATGTACAGTAATAGACTTCACAAGAATGTTGTGGAACGGTTATTATAAAAGGGAGAGGCTCTCGCCATCGCGATTTTAAAGGGGGTTGACTTTAAGAGATACATAATTGTGTGTACTGCACGTCAGATCAGAGTGTACACAGTTGAAAGCTATACCACTATGCATTGGAGAGGAGATATTTGGAGCATACTGAACAAGCACATCTACGAACTTTCCGAAAAACGCAGGTGGCATATTGTATCCGCAGCCGTCAAATCGCATAAAGGCCGGTTGAATATGCAGAGATCATGTTACTGTTATTTGCGCATGCTGTGAAATCCGAGCAGAGTGGAGACAAATTCTGTGACGGTGCACTTTCTGCAAATCAAATTTCAGGCTATGAGGGCAGGAGATAGAATGTCCTTCTGGCTGTTAAAGCAGAGCTCCCTGTACGTAATACATACTAGTACGGAAGATGACATTTTAAGGTATTTGGATTCCAATGCGGATCTGTAGCATCGTGTATACTGATAAGTTAATATCAAACTTTGTCATGCTTTGCGAACCTTACAAACAAATTGAATTTAGGCATGCAGTTAGCATGTCCTTGTTGAGTGGCTCAACTGTACGTGATCCATGATCAGTTTCTGATGTGGCTATGATAGATTTCACATGGATGGGGTGAACACCCTTATAAAAGGGAGAGGCCGCTCCCATCTTGATTCTAGAGGGGCTTGATTTTGAGATGATAGAATAGTTGTGGCTATGAGGCCCCATTTCAAGAAGATGCGGTACGAAGATGCTTCCGAGCTGAGTACATTTGAGTACATACGAGATGAGATATTAGAAGAATACTGAAAATGCACTGATGCACATCTATAAACTTTTCCACGGACGTGGCCTCTGTGGAATAACCACTACGCCGTGCACACCTGTGCGACTTGCTGCCTGGTAGAATCTGGTTTCACAGGGACATACATGCTGGCATTCCCACGATCGAGTTCTCACGGCGATTCTTCTGAGATTTGGGTGTGACACACTGGCGCGAGGACTGGTTTCACAAGGGCATATATACATACTGCCATTCACACGGTCAAGTTTAGCACCTATGAAGTTGCCGATCCTTTCCTTTTTCTTTTGAACTCTTTGTCTGCTCGGTGAACTGTTCTCTGTACTACTCCCTCGTTAGCAGCGGCAATATTAATGTTGCTTGGTATTCTAGAAAAAAAATGCTGCTTTGGAATGAGTTCACGAATTCTTAGAGCCATATCTTACAGAAAAGAGTTGTTTTCATTATGTGATTTAAATCATAAATATATAAATAAAGCAGCAAATAAAAAAGCTACTACTGCTAGTACAAAACCTATCATTAGAACCGGTTTTGGTAGATAGGCCGGAGCTGGTTTTGCCATCCGAATAGGTCATGGTCTCTAGTAAGTGCACAATTAGAGCCGGTTGGCTCGAATTACCTAATTTCTCGATCGGCTGCAAATCAAAACCGTTTTCACGTAGTAACTCTTCAGATTCAATCCTCTTGTCTAGTCATTAGTAGCTATTGTTAGATGCATCTCCTCAGACACGAGGACAATGCTGTTTCTTAGAGCGTTGGTTTTTTTTAAGTTCAAAACTAAAGATTCAAAAAATCCAAAAAAAAACACAGGGATGTAGATAATGATTTATAATAGGCCGGGACAAAAATCATGTGAAAAAAGCGTTGTATTCTGGTAGTAGCATAAAAGAGAAATTTTTAGATCTAGGCATGAACGGTGCAATTTTAATGGGCTCCCTTTTCCCAAAATTTGTCATATTTGTCTTGTCTGCTGCGCCCGAAATGCAAAATATTTTCTATTAAAAATTTACAGCCTTGTATTTCGCATTGTTAGCTAAGCGTAGATGTTTGTTTCGAAAATATTTGATCCTTTTTAAAAATTTAAAAATAGGATCCATGGAGCCCGTGCACCAAAGTAATTTTCTGAGATGTGCTCTATACATGTCTAGGGTGAGTCCATTCACACTTGCTAGGATGAATAATACTCCTCTCTTTTAACGTTGAAGCTAAGCTTGTGGAATGTGGGTACTCTGTACTCCGGCCTACTTGATACTGTCGAGTGACGAGCAAAAGAAAATTAAGAATTGGTCAGCACGCCATTCGGAGCGCACACTATGACACTAACATGCACGCACGTCATCTCGTCGCTGAACAACTGAAGAAATGCCCATCTGCAGCGCTGCTGCTCCCGTGTGCACCTGCGCATGCATGTACCCGTCTCCATTGTCAGGTTCAGGCTGAACTCAGCAACAGTCGCGTCGCGCGTACGGCGGGTGTGGCACCGACAGGCGTCGTCGTCGTCCCATTTTTTCCGGCGTTCGAGGAAGGCAATCGCCTCATCATCGTACTGCGGTTCCATCCGGCTCGCCGGTATGCAGGAAGGGATACAGGACCAAAAGCTAGCCTTGATGGCAACATGTGTGAAGAATGGTGCTTCCATCGGAGACACAAGCTAGCATCCTTTTTGTCGATTAAGACCGCTTGATTTGCGTCGACAAGAGTTGGTGATCTTTATTTCTGACGACGATTGACAACACAGCGGCTCTGTCCTCCCAACCTTTTGATCCATCGTCTCTACCGTTGGTTGACTATGGGTCGGCCTCTCCACAGAAAGTGGGCGGCGGTCCTGCGCGTCAGGCCAGTACACACCCAGCGGCTAGACCGAACGGTCCTAGTTGATCCTCACTTTTTTTTTCAACGTAGAAAGCGTACATGGCTAAGAATAGTAAAACATAAGAACATTACATGTAAAAAGATGATTAAAAAGACGTAGAGATGTTATATTCCGCGATTCTACCCATAAAATTGGTCGTCTGGCCTGAAAGACATGAAACCTCGAACATCATAGCTCATTTCTAAGAAGTTTTTTAAGATATTTGCAGTATTCCAAAATTAATATTTTCTCTTACAACTATATCACATAATATGATACCATGCGAAGGTTTTACATTGTTTGGATCGTTTTTAAATTTCTTATGCCCATTAAAAACTATGGTCAAAACGATGGGCATGAAGATTCTTAGCTCAGGGCAGGGTCTCGCTAAACTTGTAGTGGATTTCTGATGAAATAGCATATTATGAACCTAAAATAATTTTTCTAAAAAATCATGAGCATTAGATCATGTATCTATAGTTCAAATCTCTCAATCTAGAACTTTACTAACTATTACCGTGCGTATGTAAACATGGTCACACCCGGGAGCGACATATGGCCTCTATGAACATTGCACCATACTTGTACACATATGTTAGAGCCACATGCAAGTTTTTGAGATATTTTGGCGCTCCAGTGGTCGGTTTCCATCGAAACCCTAGATCGGGGGCCCCATAGATCTACCTTTTTCACTGGCCTCCAACGACGGTTGACCAATGAATTTATATCTTCATTTTTGTTTGTTTAGACCATACCTACATAGAAAATAAAGGATGTGACTATTTTACCACAAGATTCACCCTGGTTTCCCTATAGCGGGAGTTCTTGAGGTATTCCACCACAGTTTCTATTTTGAATATCTTTTAAAATATATTATACGAAAGTATATGTAATATTTTTATGTTTTACTTAATTTTTATTCAACACTGATGTGTAATATTTGCGTGTGGATAGATAGATCTTATTTTTCTGCAAATGTTGATATATTATTTGTATTTGTCTGAATGAGAATGATTGAGTTACGAATTTTCTAGGACTAATGTGGTAAAAGGGAAAAGAGCTATGTCGACGGCAATGGCGTATCTGTGAAACCTGGGCCGACGGCTAAGTCGTTGGCGCTGTCATGGCCAAGCCCCTACGTCGACGGCTTACCTATGCTGACGGCTGCCGTCCTACGCCGACGGCTTCTCTAGGTCGACGGCCGTTTTACTGGCTGCCCAGCTCGAAGCCTACGCCGACGACCCCGATTAAAAAGCATCATTGGCTGCCCAGCTCGAAGCCTACGCTCGGCGCAGCATATGGCCATCGGTGCCTTGAAGTTTTTCTGTAGTGTCCATGCAATCCAAGATGAAGGCAAGGAGAATAAAAAGCATCATTGGCCAAACACATTGAGCATGTTCACCACCATCACTGCTTAGGAAGGTCGAAGGGCGAACAATTAATTCACCAAATCGAGAGTCATCAATCTTTGAGAGCCAACCACCACATACTATGTTGGGTTAGTCATGGAAATCACGAAAAGGATGGGACATAACCATGGGACTTTTGTTCCATGCAATACGGTCTATGGTGTTAAGAAATCGCAATCAATGACATATAGACCTAACACATGAAACTAGGGGAACTATGAAAAATTGTCCTTTGGCTGCTAGGCCATTAGACCTTTTTAGAGAAGTGCAATACTAGCTATAAAATTTAAAATACTATATTTCTACTTAATTGGCAGAGAGAGAATAGGAGAGAAAACAAAAGTGGGATGTTATTGTGGCGCCCCGCAAAAACCACTACTAGAAAATCGCGTTGTTTTGTGCATTGCATCTTCATGATCGCATGCTCATGTCATCATGCCACCTTGCATTTGAGCATCGTCATGTCCTCTTGCATTAGTTTGTATAAAACTATTTTCGAAAAGACGAGTTTTGGATTTCTAAATATCTCCTGTCTTTATTCAAACCAAAACTCCGGTCTTTTCCGGGTCTTTTATTTTTCTAAAAACTATTTCTAAAATCCTTTCTAAAAACAAAATAAGAAGAATAAATATTTTTGTGGGGGGCCAGGCAGCCAACGGCCAGGCCCAAAGGCCCAACCGGAGGCCACCCAGCCCACAACCACCAAACCCTAGCCTCACCTAATCCCATGCCACATCCCTCCACCGCCGCCACACCCCAGCCGACCCACTCTCTTGCCCACGATCGCCACTTCCCCGCGTTGGAACACTCCATGCCACCTCCTTTCGTGCCCGGCCCCACCAGGCGCACGACACGCGCGCACAGGCGCTCGTTCCATCGTCGCCACCTACCGTCCCCAGACCCCGTCGCTCCCGGGCCCACCTCCTCCTCCTGAGCCGCTCCCCGCACGAGATCGCTCCACCAACCGCGCCCTCCTCCCCGTCGATCGAACCCCGCCGCCACCGCGCGCAGACCCCGTCCCTCTCCCCGCTCTCGCCTCTACACCGCGACGCGAGCCACGCCTCCGCCTCCCAGGTCGCCGCCGGCCCGCTCTGTCGCCGCGCTCCTCCCCGCGGCCTCCCTCGCCCGCGAGCTCCCCGCCGCCTGCCGTGACGTCTTCCGTCGAACCCGCCGCGCCGGCCGAGCTTCCCCGGCTCCCCCGCTCCGGTCACCGCCTCCTCCCTCACCGAGCCCCTTCTCCTCTAGAGCCGACGCCGTCGCCCGCCGCCTTCCAGCGCCGTCCCCGGCCGCCTCCTCCCGCGGACCCCGCGTCGCCGTCCTCGTCGCCCCACCCTCTGCCCGGCCTCCTCGTCGCCTTCTGTCGCGCCCTCCTGCGTCTCCTCTGACGCGGGTGCCCCTCCGCGTCACCTTCTGCCGCTGCCCATGGGATTCTCTCCGCGAGCCCCCGCTATGACGCCTCTACACACGCTCGTCACTGACGCCTTGCCAGGCTCGCCGTCGTCTGTTGTATGTGCTTGCGGTCATGCGAGCACGTCTCCAACATACTTCATGCTGGGGTGGACGCCAAGTCACTTGCAGATCCCTCCAACGCTTCAATATCCTCCGGAGGCCATCTTGTTAACTAGTGAAGCTGCATCGCTTTATGCTTGTGTTGATGAACAGGGAAAATCGCAGCGGTCCTGTGTCCCTTGATGTGGTCCTCGGTTCAATTTATGTTATCTCTGTGCCCGATGTTTCGCCACGCTCCACCCGAGGAGGACACAGGAGTCCATTCAAATACACCGTCGACAAATAGAGCCTGAACCCGAGGATCCATCGACAAGACCTTCGGAGCGAACACCGAGTACCCCTTCCGGGATCCGACGCCTGAGAACTCCTTCCCGGACGCCAAGGTCGCCGACGCGAATACGACAAGTACTCCATCCCGAACGCCATGACCGTCAACATGACCCGAAGACCGCGGATGCGACAAGTTCTACCTCTCATTTTCTAAAGATCGATTCCGCCAAGTCCAAATTCGATCCCCGTCGAACCCCGAGACCCCGAAGCCGATTCCCCACTGTGATCCCCTTTCCGAGACCCCTATTTTTATAATATATGACATAAACTTGTTGCATATTAATTTAGCATGTTTGCATACATATTGTGGGTGCTTGAGGGTATTTCGATGATTCGCCTAAATTAAATATGGAGACTATATGAGAGCTTTTCTAGTCTTATATTGTCTTCATTTAAATTGGTGTAGCGAACCGATGCCATGTTTTTTCTTGTTAATACAACATTTAAATTTGCGGGGTTGTTAAATAACTTGAACCGTGTAATTAATTGTCGAGACCCCGGTTCCGCTTAATACTGCCTAATTGCACCGTATTTGCATCATATCATGATCATGCCAGATTTTCTGCCGTAGTATTAAATATTGCATCCGGGTTTTTTGCTAGAGTTTGCTTCTTCGCGGATTAGACCGATGAGTGGATGCGAGTATCGACAAGTTCTCCGGATATGATCCGTCGGCAGTGTTTCCCAGGCGAGCATCTCTTCCCCTTCTACCTATTTTGCATTTTTAGTCTTTATTTCCTCATGTTGATCTATTGCTATCCGTGTCGCGATGCTTTAGTTTTCCGCACCCCAGTTATTTCCCGTGCGGTCTCTATATTGCCTTGGACACCCCTATTGCCTGTGTTTGGTAGATAGCTGGCCTTGCGAGTCGTATGTCGCTTGCTCAGGTGTGATCTCGTGTTGTCAAGTACCACAATTGTTGGAACGCTGACAGATGTTTATCGGTGGAGATGCTTATTGGTGGAGATGATCATGACTTTAAATACAACTATTAAAATGTTAGATATAACTAATGCAGAGGCATCGGTGGGCAATAGATGTTATTTGGTTCTTCCACGCTCACTTGTGTCCCGTAGGACCCCGAGTACTTGATATCTGTTCCTTGACTATTTGCACTATCCACATCCGGGAGGCCTTATGGACCCCCTGAGCCAGAGCTTGATTCATTTCTATTTCTTGGGGCCACAAAGTAGTTTGGGGCTTTAGTACTATCTTGTACCTATGCCATGCTTTACCGCTTTATTTAAGATTGTGCGTGGAGCACCTGTACTGTTTAGGATTGCGGAGTGTTTTCGCGGTATCGACAAGCCCAGTCACACTTTCGGGTTCCCAGTCGTTTACAGTCATTGGCGCAAACCTTGGGTCCGTCTCGGAGTCGGCCAACTTCGTTGCGGGTAGCTTAATGGGGTGGCCCCCTGAAATATTTCTGAATCCTGTGATCGCTTTGTCGTGAATGCCTCGTTGGGTTTTGAGTTGGTTTTTCCGAGGTTGATCGAGTGTGTGTTGCTATTTGTACACCCCTGCAGGATAAAACTTTCTGAAAGCCGTGTCCACGGTTATGGACGACTTGGAGCACAGTATCTTGATCATAGACAAGCATAACTAAAGTAGTGCTATAAATTTGACTTAATATGTGACTAGTAAACAGATGCAACTATAACGGAATGGATATTAAAAATGCCAACAACTGGTGGAGCTAGGTTGTTTCGTGACATGCTGTACCTGCCTAGTAAGTATTACAACTCCAATGGAATGTGATAAAAGTGCCAACAATTGCTGGGTTTGGGATTCCTCAGTACACTTATATTTGACTAGTAAATGTTCCAACTGCCATAGATTGATTAATTAAAATTGCCCACTACTTATGCTATCAGGATAACTCATGCTATCTATATCTGAATAGTAAGTGCTGCAACTAAAACGGAATGAGTAAAACTGCCAACTGTGTGAGTTCCTTGGTCTGAATTCCTCGTTTGGTCTCGAGGGGGAAATACCAGGATGGGTTTGTTTGGTGTTAGCTTCAGGTTGGATCCAAATAGATCTTTCTTACCCCTCTCTAATAGCCGCCAGTTGTATCAAGTCTCTATAGGTTGTTTAGTGCCGCTGCGCTGCTGCTTCAGCCCACCATACCTATGTAGGCGAGAGCCGCCGAATTCTAGCCTCGCCGTGTAGTGGCCTCAGTACTGACGCTCCTCCTTTTCCTTTACCCTTTGTCGGCATCCCTTTTGTTTTGGCAGGTTTGAGGTCGACGTCGTTAGCAGGGTTACCCTTCCGGCTTGGCCTGGGCAGGGTTATAGACGCCATTGGTTATTCTTCAGGGATCTTAGTCCCATTTGCATTTTTGTCCGTAGTCGGACGCTCTATCATTTTCAAGGTGATTTGGATCTTTGTGTTGTATATCTGTATTCTTGACTCATTGAATCGCTGTTGAATATATATCTGTTCTGTGGGTCCCATCGAGGACTGTTGTGTAATGTTATTACATCGTTTTCCACCCGCACGAAAGTGCCTGGTGGGCGTCCTTGAATCGTTTCTATGCGGGTTTTGGCGGAAAAGACCAAAACTTGCATAGGGCCGATTCGAGGGTGTTATAGTTATGTAAAAGCCAACTATTGTACGTGCTCCTAGACACTTGACGAGATTGAAAGGTGGGTCATATGTAAATAAAGTACTCCCTTCGTTCCGATTTACAAGTCCTATGCGTACTTCCATATCATCAAATTGAGCAACTTACTATGAGTTATATATTACAAAAAATATATCACGAAAAACTTTAGACTTTGTATTTTCTAAAGATATAATTTTTATATTATATAATTTAAATTATATGAATCAAATTGATAACCTAGATATATGTTGAGGACTTGTAAACCAAAAGCAGGGAGTAGCATATTTTTATAACTAGCTATTATACATGTTAGCTATAGTATTAACTATTAACTATAGATGACATGACAATGTCTTATAGCTAGCAGTTGGCTGTACTATTGAACTTGCTCTTAGGGAGGTAGTTTTGCTATGTCTTTCCTCCTCCATCTAATCCTAGATATTTATCGAAACTATTTTTTTTAGCGAACGATCTGATTTTATTGATAACTAATCAGCATACATCTGATCAAGTAAAATGAAATAAATATAGAAAATATGGATCTATCATAGAACTTAATATCGAATATTTTTTAAGTCATCGTTTGTAACTCTACCTCTTACATCTCGGCGTTCTTCCCTAACTACGGTGAAGAAGTCACACAAGACCCAAAACATGTACAATTAAACTTACTGCAAATGTTTTGAAGAGCCGTTTTTAAGTAGCCCCTAGTCGATGAGAACCTAAGATCATAGAACATACTATGGGTAGGATACAACAATTGTATGGCAGGCTGCCAAACCACTTAATATTATTGTGCCATCACTCAAGAGTTTGCAAGCTCAAAAGAATGAATGCGACTTACTAACCACATCAAACTTGTACAACTCTTGGCGCCACCAATGCAAAGAAGGGGTGGAGATTCAAACATCAAACCACCGATAATATGCGAGATCATAACCTCATATATGATGTTGAACACATAAGCCACTCGACGGTCACTCCAAGACAAGGATATAGCTGTGAGACTTCGTACCATTGAAATGTCACCATTAACAACATGAAACTGAAGATTATTAAATTGCACTATAACGTAAATCCGGGGTTCTCCACATTTCCTGCGCCTGATCGTTCGCCGAAGGTGAGAGAAACCAATGAAAATGATGAAGGTGAAGGCTTTGTTTCCTTGCTGCAAGGTTTTAGTCGTGCTCCCTTAGAACTCACAATACCAAATTGTTTTTTAGAAGGACCAATAGTCAAGCTAGCATTTCAAGGGGAGTGAAGGGAATATGCCCGAGTGGCAATAATAAAGTAGTTATTATCTTATTCCATATTTATGATAAATGCTTATTTTACATGCTATAATTGTATTAATTGGAAACGTTAATATATGTGTGTTTAATAAACAAATAAATAGTTCTTAGTTATGCTTCTCTTATAAACTAGTTCGTTGATTAACAAGATGATCAAGGTTTTCTGATCATGGACATTGGATATTGTTAATAACAAGGTCACAATATTGGTGGAATGAAGTGATGAATATTCATCCAAAGTATAGCAATACGATCAAAGTCATTGTGTTTAAATTGCTATAACATCATACGGAGTAATTCTAGTGACCATGAGACCATGTCAATCACTAACACTAGAAGAGTAACTTGATAACATCAAACGCCACACCGTAACAGGGTGACTATAAAGGTGGATTCAGATACTCCGAAGGTGTTATGTAGAGGCTCATGGATCAAGAGTGGGATTTTCCATCCCGATGACGGATAGATATACTCTGGACCCTCTCGATGATATCACATTGAGATAGCTTGCAAGCAAGTAATGTGATCACTACAATGTTATATTACGGGAACAAAAAAAGAGTGCATATCAGTAACGAGATCAAACTAGGTATGGAGATACCGATGATCGAATCTCGGACATGTAATATATCGCGAGACAAAGGGCTTTAGTTACGACGTTAAAAGGTTCACACGATCACTAGAGTCATCGTTGAATGTGTGGGAGCCAGTACGGATCTCTAGGTCCCGCAACTGATTATTGATCGGAGAGGGGTCTCTATCATATCTGCATTATTCACGAACCGTAGGATGACACACTTAAGGAATACCGACACCATTTGGAGCAAATATATTTCAGATAAATATTTAAGAAAGCGCTGGAATCATTTCGATAAAAACTGAAATTATTTCGGATGAAATTGCAGAAACTGATTCTGCATGTGATATTAAAATATTGTAGGGAGTTTTATGTGAATGTTTATTAATTAAAGTAATTAACAAAATTCTGAATAAAATAAATAAAAGAGATTTATTAAATAAGAGATTGCATTAAATTTGGTGGAAATTTAATGGAGGTGAGTGAAATTTTGAGTGAAGGCATGTTTATATGAGCGGGAGCTCCACCGACATGAATGATGGAAGAGGTGAGGACACCACCTTGGCCGCCGGCCATGGGAGGGGTTGCCCCCTCTCCCCTATAAAAGGCCTCCCACTCTTCCTTTCATCGTACACCTCCTCGTGAAGGATCTCTCTCCCTCTAGAAATTATTTCTCATGGTCTCAGATTAGCGAGATATATATTTTCGATGGTTTTGTTTGGAAAGGAGTTGCTGCTTTCGCTGCATTGCTGGAGCGAGGACGCGAAGGTTGTCGGGGTACCGAACGTGTGTGCGATCACGGATGCACCGCTGTTTTGCGGTGCTAGACCTGTTGGAATCGCTGGACTTCATCACGATCTTTAGATCGGCAAATGTATTATTACATCAACCACGAAATTAGTTTTCATTAATAATACTTTGTCGCTCTTCAAGGATATGTTCTCTATGGATATATATCCATCTGTTGATTGTATCTAGGTAGATAGATCTTGGTGCTTAGTTGTTCACTTCGTAGAATATTTTTTGTTTTCTATGCTGCGAACCCAACATGGAGCTCCTATGTGCCAACATGGTCAGCCATTAACGGGCGCCGCACACCCTAGGCAGAGCTTGTTGGGCCAGCCCAGTGTCGCTTCTCTCTTTTTGTTCCCTTTTTTGTTACTATTTTTCTTTCTTTTTAATTTGAACTTTTTAAAAATCGAACATCTTTTTAATCCGAGCATTTCCCAAAACATAATTATGTTTAAAATCTGGAAAATTTCAAAACCTGGACATTTTCTTGAAATTGGTTTTTTTAAATGTAGTCAATTTAAAAATTTGAACAATTTTCAAATTTAAACTTTTCTTAGTTTGAACATTTTATAATAAGAACATTTTTTGAAAAAATTCAATGTTTGAACATTTGTCATACTTGAACAATTTTCGAATCTAAACATTTTTTTTTAAAATCGAATATAAAAAGTATTCAATTTTGAAAAATATTTTGTTTTTAAAAATTTGAAACAACAGAAATAGATAAAGAAAAAGAAAACAGAAAAAAGGAAGAAGAAAAAATAAATAGAAAATATTACAAAATAGAAACAAAGAAAAAAATTCGAAAGTAGCCGACCTGGGCTGGCCCCCTACCGCGCGCGGTAGGCGCCGACCTGGTCGGCATATAGATTTTCCCCATTCCAAGAACTAGAGCAAATTTTAGAACTGCTACTAGGGAGCGCTAGAGTTGGGCTTGGTCCCTTTTGGGCTGCCAAGCTTCAGGAGAAAACGGCCCGGACTGGCAAGATAGGCGGTTTCTTAACCCGACCGACCTTTGATTGGAAATGCCGAACCCCGACCGACCTCACTGAGCCGCTCTTAGCAGGCCACGCCCATTCTCAACACGAGGCTGCAACCTAACCGAGGATTACTTTCTCAAAAAAAAAAAAAAAAACTAACCGAGCATTCTGAACCGAGCCTTTCCCACCCTTCTCCGCTCGGTCGCCGCAGATCCGCCGCCGATGGGCTGCCTGCTCGCCCTCACCGACGACCTCCTCGCGGAGGTCCTAACCCGCGTGCCGGCGCCGGCGGACCTCGCCCGCGCCTCCTCGTCTTGCACCTCGCTCCGCCGCGTCGCCACCTCCCCGCGGTTCCTCCGCCGCTTCCGCTCCCTCCACGCCCAGCCCCCGCTCGGCGTCTTCTTTCCCGACGGCGCCGCCTTCTACCCGGCTCTCCCGCCGAACCCCTCGGCGCCCGCTGCCCGCGCGCTCGACCTCGCCGCGGATTTCTCCTTCGCCTTCCTCCCGCCCCCCGGGCGCGCATGGCTCGTCCGCGACCACCGCGACGGCCGCTTCCTCCTCGACCGTGTCGCGCCGTCTGGCTCCACGGCCTTCACCGAGGTCGCCGTCTGCGACCCGCTCTTCCGGCGGTACATCCTTCTCCCGCCGATCCCCGACGACCTCGCCGCCTCCGTCGAGAACCCCTACCTCCAGCGCGGCGGGGACGAGGGGCTGCAGTCACGCAGCAACGAGATCTTCCTGGCTTCTCGCGATACCAATGATCGCAGCGAGGAGCTCCCGTTCGCTGTGATCTGGATGGCCTGCTGCCGAGGGAAGCTGGTTGCATTTTACTTCTGCTCCCAATCTCGGCAGTGGCGTGCGCTTTCACCTCCCGTACACCATGCTTTGAGCATGCGGAGAGTCATGGGTGTGCGGCTGGGACAGCGCAACCATGCTCATGGCTGCTTCTACTGGATGATAACCCTCACGCGGAGGTGGCTAGTGCTGGACACTCACAAAATGGAGTTCTCCATCCTTGACATTTCGCCTGTCCTGTTAGGCCGAACTATGATGTTCAGCAACCAGATTACCACTCTGGAATCGGCAGAAGGCAGGACTACCGTTGTGGTCTCCGATCTTTTTCGGGCGGATAAAAGATGTGTCCTGTATTTCTATACATTCATGTCTTTCAGTGACCGGTGGCGGCTGCAGCACAAAATCACATTGCCTGAGGAATGGGGAGACCGGTTTCGAGGCATCATAGGTGCATTTGAGGGGTGCTTATTTATAAAGTTAGATCATCCAAAGGAGAACTTGGGAGATCCGGTTGAGCAGAATGTAACGTATTTTTGGTTCGACGTTAAGACTATGCAGGTTGGTAGGTTCACTGAGATAAGTTCTGCTACCGTGAATGAAGCCTACCTTTACACTGGATTCGCCCCGTCTCTGTCACTTCCTAGTGTCTGATGTGGTAAGTTTGTGCTCTCTGCTTGCTTTTGTCATTCTACAGCATTGGAAGTTACGTTGTAATAGTTCTGTTTGATAATATGCTTATGTTTCGGAGGATCTGAAAAGTTTATCCTGCTATTTTAAAACCCTTCGTCATATAAAATGTTACAAGCTACCCTAGATCCTAGACAAAGTGGGGAAAATAAGTCATGCTAGAGTACTCGGGGTTAGCGAGCATGCTTATTATTTGCTCACATATAAAATGTGTTGTTTTCATCGTCTTGTATGATATTGAAGCTGTAAATATTGGTTTTGCAAGAATGATTATTTCCACCGTGTATCAGCATTTCATGGTTTAACTTATCTAAGTCGATTACAACCAGAATCAGCATTTAGTTTCATTCTTGAATTTTACTGTCCATGGTTGTTGATGCTACGTACAAAAAGCCTTCCAAATTTATCTCTCATGGCTTTTATTTCCTAAACCATTGCATGGGTTATGGGTCTGTCGCCAGGTTTTATCAATCTCTTAATGAATATACACAATTCTACTGTAGATGGACGACAGATTTCTGTATTGGCTGGTTCCTTGGAGCAGAAGCATACATGAGTAATGTGCCACTCTTTAGTGCCTCATTTTCTTGTTACGAGCATTCTTGTGTTAGTACAACTGTTATGGGTCAATTGCTGAAGCCTTGAAAGTTGGGAATAGAAGAGGACTCAAGTGGATTTCGGTGGAATGTCTTATTATTCTCACACCGGCAGTTATATATCTGGACCTTATTATGGGAGTGTGGGCACAAGCAGGGTCTGATTGAGGCCATTGTTCATGTAATTTTGTGCTAGTCAAGTGTTAATGCATCCAAATGTCAGCTGTACGCATTAGCTACGAGCTGGAGTTTTTCATTTAACTATTAGATTTCTCGGGTTCAATGTTCTCTGTAGTGCTTCCTTTTAAAATTGTGGCTTCTCGTATGTTTCCAGATCCACCTTAAATTATTCCAGTTTGGATGATGTAGTATTGTAATCTGTATTCATTCACCTGAAATGCCGGAGTTATTAGCAGAGTAACAATGCCATCGATTTTCTAAGTCAGGTATATAATCCATGATTCACATAGTACTCATGGACACTCAACTCGGAAAAGGAAACCATGCATAATGTTGCTTCCAGTAAATTATTTATCTCAATGCAGAAGTGTATGGTAATAGACACCCAAAGAATGGGAATTCACCATGTTTAAAATCTTGTGCTCCGTATATCCTGTCAGGCCATGTAAGTATATTCAAGGAGTTAGAGAGAAAATGTTCATACATGTTGACTCCGATTTCTCCCTGATGGATAAAGCATGTATATTTTTCCATACATTCGTGCATAAGTCTGCCAAGTGGCATTTGCAGAATGTGATTACCTTGCCTCAGGAATGGCGACTCCAGCTTTGGGCATTGGAAAATGCATGCGCATGCAGCGTATCCAGGCAAATCTAATTTAGAAGAGCATGGAACATACAGGTAAATGTTTTTGCCTTGATGTTTTTAAGAAGTACAGCTACAATTGGTTTTCGCGTTCTTGTAACTGTAGTTTATAATGTGGTTAGGGTGCTCTATTATTTTTCTTCTCTTTCACAGGCTCTGTTTGATGTTAGTGTTTAGCCTTACACTCCATGGTTGTGTCTTCTTTCTCATATTCGTTACTTCATAATCTTTGTTGAAATAGTTACTGAACTATACATGGTGGGTTTAGAGGAGTCATAAAAGAAGTCTTAACAAATGTACCTACTAAAATTTGTAAAACACACTTTACTGTATTGTGCATTTGTGCTAAAGTTACAACTGAAATTACCCGAGTCACCAGTTTGAACTCTTTCAAGCAGGACACATCTGTTAATTATGCATTGTTACACTATAGTATGAAATCTATCATGCAGTCTTAAGCTTGTATGATGGACATGATAATATGTTCTGGTAGTTGTTTCAAAACAGTATGGAATACCCATTGTTTGTTCAGGGCATTTACCCTTCATTCCCTCTATATTGTCGATACATGGACTACGAATTAATGAGCCTTCCCAATGGATGTTCTTCGACATGTGCGCCGTATCTATTTTTTATTTGTTGTTCTGTTCACTCGTCTCCGCACATGCATTGTTTCTTGTCTTTGTGTGCACCACCTTTCTGGAAATATGTGTGAAACGTTAATTTGGAGTAAAATTATATATTTTTTATTTGTCATGACACTTTTATCTGGATGAACCTGTTGAGAATTAACCCTAACTTGATCGGTTTTTATGTAATACAGAATCCTGCAAATGGGGATTTGACATCATTAGTGGTTGCATGTCAACTACTACTAGTTAACCATCCAGTTAGCATGACAGAAATAAGAGAAGAGATGGAGCCATAGAAACATTGTTGGCACAAGATTCCCACCGGAAGAACAAGAGCTCTAGCATATTGGAAACCCTCTGTTTCTATCCTATGGCCCTAACTCAGCATGAGTCATCCACCCACTAGCTGCTCTGTTTACTGGTTACGACTCCCTTGGGTAACAAGTATTTGAGGTGGACGTGCAATGCACAGTAACCCGAGAATCTGGAAGTAGTAGCTCGTTATGTTTTGCCAGAGGTTCTAAGATGGAATGAGGATGCTGCTCTTTGGCACCAGGTGTTCTGAGGTCTCACTGTGAAGTTGGTCACTCTTGCGCTAGGTAAGATGCTTTGTGGAGTAGAGTTTCGGAGAAGGGGACCAAAGGTTCAGTGTTGACGTTCCCCAATGCTGTTTCATCTTATGTTTCGTGGACATTCTAAAGGAACTTCAGGAAAAAAGGTTTCCTTCAGTGTAGGGGAAAACCAGACTATAAAATATTACTCCAGTTGGATCATTTTGCTGTCGTCATGCCCACTGAAGCACCTCAGTGACGATCTGATGGACCATGTTCCTAGAGTAGCACACTTTACTGTCGTTGGTTTCTAAACGAAGACAAGAACACCAGCGGAGTTTGTGGATATCTTCTACAGTAAAGATTATTGCTTACAAAGTTCATCATTAGTATGAAAACATGCACATAGCATTCAGGAAGATCCACATCTTCCTGCCGTACCTGATGTACCTGATTTTATTTCTGTGGTTCATCATGTTTTGGTGCTTGTGCAGTGCCAAGTTTTGGCTCCGCTACAAATCTTCTGCTGAAATATTCATTCTACATGGTGAGCCTGTTGTTGAGAAATTAAGCACTTACACCAAAGGTAAATTCCTAACTTTCTTGTCGTCAATTTCCAATAAGAGTCCCAAAAAATGACCGGCCTTGTCTTCTTAAAGTGCCCTTAGCACCGATGCCATCTCTGCACGGGGCCAGTACAAAGCCTCCAAAGGCTTGGCCATGGGCATGGTCAGCCCTGACCCTTCAGCCATGTCAACCTCCTCCTCGCTGATCCTGCTCCACTCGAAGCACTGCACCAGCGTGCCAAGCGTGAGGCCGACCACCTTCATGCCGAGCGCCTCGCCAGGACACCCTCTCCGTCCCATGCTGAATGGCAGCATCCATTTCCCCTCGCCCTTTCCACCTTCGAACCTCTCCGGCATAAACCTTGTCGGCTCTTCCCACAACCGCTCGTCCCTCTGGATCGAGTGCACATTGACCAGAAGCATTGTCCCTGCTGGTATGTGGTAGCCAGCGACGGTGCAGTCGGTGGAGGACTCGTGCGGCGCAAGGAGCGGGGCGATTGGGTGTAGCCGGAGGGTCTCTCTGATGATGCACTGGAGGTAGGGGAGGCTTGGCAGGTCGGCTTCCTCCAGGAGGCGCCCCGTGCCGACCACCTTGTCGACCTCTTCTCTAGCCTTGGCCATTGTGGCCGGGTGGTTCAGCATCTCCGCCATGCCCCATCCGATGGCGCTCGATGTGGTGTCTGTACCAGCTTGCAGGATGCTCTGTTTTCAGCAAAGATTGCATGAGATGTTGATGGTCAGGATCGATTGTAACATAGCAATGTAATTAATGTTGCTCTGAGCAGCCAATGTAACTTTCAGAATCGCGAGAAGCTGGTGAAATAGTTTAGAATTGCATAAGTTAATTGTAGATTTTCGATGTTTAGTTCAAAACGTAACAATAATCAATTTGTCAATTGGGAGCTTTCAATGGATGATCTGGTGCTCAATACATGTACTTCCCGAATCACAAGCTTAACACATATGGTACATAATAACCTATTGTATGAAGGGGAAATCCACCTTGGCTCATAGGTGTAGAGGCACCCGTTGTCTAATTACCTATTTAAAAATGTCAAAAAAATTCGAAACAAATCCCATGTGTACGCTCATACATTATATGTTTCTACACAGAATATTTTTTATGGCTTAGGTAAAAAGAAAGACAAATTTTGATGGTATAATAAGACTATTCACAAGACTTTTTTGTCTTCTTCACAGAAGCCAAAAAAATGTTCTTTTCTTGTGAAACTTTGCGTGTCAATATAGAATGTTCGGACGTATACACGAATTTTTGCGTTTGATTTTTTTTCACATTTTAAAACCCATTTTTAATATTATTTTTATAATGGGTGCATTTACACCTATGTACCAAAATACCACCACTGTATGAAGATACATATTAGAATTAGCCACTTTGCTACATGCATATGTTGATTCAAGTGACAAACAGATTCCATCCCGATTATGAACGCTTAATTTAGTTTGATTGGGAGGAAAAGTTGTTTGGAAAAAAAGGCATTAAAAAACTTTCAGTGTAGGGGCACCCGTCGGAAAACAACTTAAGTAATCCCTTACTCTTCGACTAAATAAAACTTATATACTACTCCCTCCGCTTCGAAATAGATGTCGCAAAATTTTCTAAATTTAGATGTATCTAAGACACTAAATAGTCTAGTACGTAGATACATTCAATAGACGAACATCCGATATCTATTTTGAGACTGAGGGACTAGTATATACTTGGGTACATTTGTATGATTTCCTAGTGATTAAATTCACGATCAGATGCTGATGCATTCTCTAGCTCTCAGCCTCTTGCAATTTGCATAACAGAACTCGAGGAAGAATAAGCAATCGAGCTGACAAATCAAGCGAAGTACTGTACTTGTACGGTACAACTTACCAGACAGAGCGCTCTGATGACCTTGTCGCTGTACGCCTCCGGCTCCGACGCCTGCATGTCCAGCAAGTCGCCGACCATCGTCCTGCCACGGATCCTCCTCACCTCGTCATCGGCGGCGCGGTGCTCGTCGATGAGCCGCTGCGCCCACTCGTTGCGCTTCGCGGATAGCCTCACGGCCCGCCGCTTAGCGCCGCCGATGTCCACCACGCCGAGCACCGGCAGGAAGTCCTGCAGGTTGGACGCCCCGTGCATCGCGAAGTACTCATGCACCATCTCCCGGAACCTCGCCGCCTCCTCGGACTCCTCGCCGCCGTAGTACCGCTTCCCGGCGATCATCCGCACCACGACGTTCAGGGCTAGCTCGAACGCCCGCGCCTTCACGTCGGCGCGCGCGGACCTCGACCGCGAGGTCTCGGCCGAATCGGCGTCGACGAAGAGGCGCCGCGCGGTGTCGCGGACCTCGGCGGCGCGGACGGCGGCCGAGCGGAGGAGCCTGTGCGCGGAGAGTACCTCGACGGTGGCGATGCGGCGGAGGTTGCGCCAGTTGGGGCCGTAGCTGGAGGAGCCCAGCGTGGTGTACCCGTTGGAGAGGTAGCGCGCGGAGGGGAGCCTGGGCCGGTTTGCGAAGACGACGTCGTGCGTGCTTAGGCATTCCTCCGCGGCGGCTGGGTCCGCGACGTGGAGCACGCGGCGGGAGCCGAACCGGAGGAGGAGCACCGGCCCGTGCGCCGCCGCGAGGGACGAGAGTGCGCGGTGGAGGGGCTTCTTGAAGAGGTGGAGGTGGCCGATGACGGGCAGGGACGGCGGGCTCGGCGGCAGTCGGAGGCGCTTCTTCCGGTTTCCGAGGAGGAGAGCAAGGAGGAAGAGAGGCGTGGCGAGCGAGAGGAATAGAAGGGAGAGTGTCGCGGTGTCCGCCATGGATGGATGGATCATGGAGCTCGGGAAGAGAGACGCAGAGGCGACAGGGGAACGTGTAGCTCCTCAGCAAGCACGATATGTGCGTTGGCGTGATTAAACAAGATTACAAGCCCCAAGTGCAGATCTGCTTGCCCAGGGGGTGAGGTTTTTTTTAAATCGGGTTCGCATCGTTCGGGCAATCAGATATGCTAAAAAAACTCTTTGTGGTGAAGAGTTGTTTGTAAAACAAAAGGCCGAAAACGAAGATAGTAAAAGTGAAGGAAAAACCTATGGATATTTTAAAAAACTTAATACTCCCTCCGTCCCAAAATAAGTGACTTGAATTTGTCAGATTCGCATGTACCTATATACTAAAACATGTCTAGATACATTCGAATCTAGACAAACCCACGTCACTTATTTTGGAACGGAGGGAGTACTAAAATTATGCGATTCATTTTTATTTATTAAAAAACTAGTTGAATGCCAGTGCGAATGCTACGGTCTCATAAAACTTTGAAATGGTCAAAACTCATCCGTTGCAATATCCAATTATGGTTCATGAACATCTCTATGTGAGTTGTGGATCTCAAACGAGGGTGGCCACACAACGACTGCTGTACTTTCTGCTATGAGCAGAATGAAACAGCAGGCCATCTCCTGGGTAACTGCCCCCTGACAATCCAGATGTGGTGCGAGCTCCTTCCGCTCGCACGTCTGCCTCCGAGTTTCCTGCTACCTGCGGGGGGCCTGTTGATCGACTGGCTGACGGACACCAAACTAATGCTGCCCAAGTGCAAGAGATGGAGCTGGGACTCCCTCGCCCAGCTAGTGTGGTGGACCTTGTGGAAGGAAAGAAACAAGCGGATCTTCCAGGATCGGGCTGCTCAGATGACGGATATCAAGGCTACCACCTTCCTTGATGCTGCTAGTTGGTCGAGGGCCGGACGCAACGGAGCAAGTGACATGCTGCATCGACCAAGAGACCTGACTACTGGTCGTCGTGCCTTGCTTAGTCTAGCTTAGTGTAGATCTCCTTTTTCAACTTTGTTTTAAGGCTTTTTTAAGCTTCTTTCTCTGTATTTGGTACCTCATACCTTTCCTGTATGATCAATGAAATGCGGCTGCGCCCCGCCTTTCCGTCAAAAAAAAACTGTGTCCCTCGTGCCACCTAGTGTAGTGTTTCTTCTGTTAGGCCAACACTATCATGAGCACATGACGACGTTCTTCCTCCCCTGACTCTCGAACCTCTCTCACCGTCATGATCATTGTTATCGTCCTCCCTCGTTGACTCTCCAACATATTAAAACGGGTGTATTATTGATCTCCCACGTCGACTCTAAAGTTTTTTCTTGTGTATTTTTACTATTTATTCTCCATAGCGACGATGTCAATTCCCCTCGATCAAAACTGGTCTGGGCGCAACCACTTGCTCAGTCTCCACCCCGGCCTCCGTGAGCGAGTGCACTCTACAACCTTCTGTCATAGAATAGATCCACCTCGTTGTGTATGTCGCCTTCACCGGCATGTGGTCCAACAACACCATATCTGATTTCCCTAGCCCTTTCCAAAAAAACAACACCTGCTCGCACCACACCGATGTACTCTTGTGCCTCTTTGATCATCGCTGATGTAATTCCCTTACCCCGCGCCTCGTATATGTCAGCGTGACATTAACAATCTAGAGACTTCGATCCAAATTTCTCATCCGTTCCCAAGACAAACCACCTCCCGCACTAGTCTTTTTTATCTTTGCTAAGTGTGTTTTGATCCCCAAAACCCCTCCCTCATGCTCATCGACTCTAGTACTCCACCAAAATATGTACTCCCTCCATTCCATAATATAAGCCTTTTTAGTAAACTAAAAGAGCTTGCTAAAAAGACTTATATTGTGGAATTTTTTTTTGGTTTGTATTACATGCATACATGTTAAGAATATAATACACGTCTAGCCCTTTCCATCAGTTCGGACTGTTGGTTGCGTTGGTTAGCGCATGCAATGAAATATGGTATCAGAGCCAAGAGGTTTTGAGTTCAAGAGCCTACTCACGCAGTATTAAAAAAGATTCTGCCACCTACATCGAACCCACGCTAAGGACTAAAAATAGCCTAGACGCGAGGAGGAGTGTTAAGAATATAATACACGCCTAACCCTTTTCATCGGTTTAGACTATTACCTGCGTTGAATAGCACATGCAATTCAATAATACACACGATATTTTTTACATGCAAATTAAAATAGCACATAGACTAAGTTCTGATTGAGTAACATACGAATACGATGACCGTAATATCCCAGCATTTAGGAACCAATCGAAGGGTAGAAATTGGAATTTGTGTATGCATGCATTCATCTGTAAAATCGGGGTAATTTTTTCGCCAAACAAAAACCTAAAGAGATCAGAGTTTGTTTCACTATCTAGAGGTAGGAATAGCTCTATGAGGCGATTGCTATAAATTTTGACATGACCTTTAGGCATTACTGTGTTTTGGGGGGAACATTTTGAATTCACATTTGAAATTCAAATAATTTGAATAATATTTGAAAATTAGAAGTTAGAATCATTAATTGGTTCTCCAAAGTAGGTATTAACATTGTTTGATTATATTATAGATATATTAAACAACAATATGAATTTAAGACAGGTAAATTCAAGCAAGAAATGAATTCTTATTCTTTTCTTTATTCCATAATGAATATTACAAATAGAGATCATTACATCAAGGCAGATAGTTACAAGGAAGAAATTCCAATAAAATGAATCTTTATTAAATCATAGAAATATTGTTACAAGATTCTTTACAAAAAGAATAAAGGGAAATTACAACACAATCTATCTATCTATTCCTATACTACATCTTGACAACCCAGGCTTTGTTCCTGCAAAATAAGATAAACCACTAAACAAAGAAAGAAAAATATTAGTGATTAGTTTTACTCTCAGTGGTGAACAGTGAAGTGCACTGTTCATATTGCATCATAGAGTAATTTGAAGGGACAAGTTTCACCAAAGTGTAGTATCTGTTCTTTTAAGTAAATAGTTCCAGTGTCACAATATAAACCAAATAGACAAGTGATAAGTTTCACCAGGGAAAGTAACCAGTAAAAGGGTAGACAATAAAAGTCCAATTACTTGATCTCATCCACAACCAAAGCAAGTAGAGAAGCAGCTTACCCACCTAAATGCATGCATTGAGGTGTCAACAGCAAAGAGCAAAGGGGCAGCTCAAGTTACAGCCATATAGAGCAAAACAAGCTTTGCTATTCACTTCACAGCGAGCTCAACCATAGCTTCTCACCAGCACAACCAAGAACAGCACAAGAACAACCTCATCTCTTACAATAATATCATAAGATCAAACCACTTTCCACCACAGAAAACCTAGGAAATCACCAACCAAGATGGTGACTTGAGGAGGGGGGAGTATTGGATGGACAACAAGGTCACATAGGAGCAACAACACCAGGTGGAAGCCAACATAAATCTAGGGCTACCACAATCCAGAAGTAGAAGGCAACAATCAGGCAGATCAACCAGAGTATGTTCCAACATGTAGATCTAATCATTTTCTATTTTTGCACATTCATTTTCTTGCAAGCACATGATAGGTAGACAGATTAGGCAGCAGTTAATCAACTGCCAGGTTATGCAAGAGTTTTTGCCTAGGCAAGGTCTCAGACCGACATCATTGACCTATAATCCAATTCTATCTAGATAGATACACATCACAACAGCTGGTACATGGCACATTCCCAGGAGGGTAGCACCTCTGTACCTAGCAAGATCAAGTCTGCTTGAGAACTAGCTCAAGTAGATTTTATTCAACAGAAATAATCATATTCCTAAATGATTTAGGAATCATAAATAAAACACTTTCTTTTAACACAGACAATAAAAATCAACATTGTCTATTATTAAACCACACTATACAGAAATCATTGAGTTAATCATTTTCCTATAAGTATATAGGAATCATATCATTGTAAATCATCTTCTTATTAATCACAATAACAGGATTAAATCCTGAGACTGAACATATCAGTGTTTCACAAGAAACAATTAACCAAGCATCAGTATAGAGAGCAGTTAAGTTAACTCCATAAGAGTAAATCCATAGCCACAACAACATGAGCATCCATAGTAATCTAATAATGCTTTTATAGAGCAGCTTAGGACAGAGAATAGAGTAACACAAGCATGATCAGCAGAGTGTTCTCTGACAGAGAACAAAGTAATAAAACTTGCACAACAGAGTGGTCATCTGACAAAGAGCAGAGTAACAGACTATAATCGATAGTAGTAGGCAATACACCAACCGTTGGACACCATCACAGGATTTGCATAGACAGGATTAACCAAGAATCCAACTAAACATCACTATAGGGGATATGAATCCTAGGAATTTAGGGATGAACCCTAAATGGGGAAATCCATCGCAAGTGACCACATGTCATGGATAGGGGTAACGTAGAGCATAGAGAGGAGAAGTAGAAGAACTTACTCGAGGTCCTCGTAAATTTATTTGAAGAGGAAGCAGAGAGGAGGCCGGCGGCAGAGGGGTCGCGGCACGGGGAGCACCCCGAGGGGGCGCGACAACCCGTGCCTGCACACAATAGTGGCGGTCATGTAGGAGCAGCACCACGAGTACCACATCATCAGCGAGGGAGCGCCAGAGCACGGCGAACCCTAACCCTAGCCTCGTGCAGAGGTTAGCGCGGTCCGAGAAGAGGGCATCAACGACTAATCGGCTTGGACAGCGTTGTGCAGCAGCGTTATCTTGGTCGTCCTGTACCGTTGCGACAACCACGGCGACCGGACTTGGACGGAATCGTGCGCAGTAGCGACGGTGGCATCGAGCGCTAGAGAGTCGTGGGAGAGAGGGGTGAGGAGAGAGAGGGGTGAGGAAGAGAGAGTGCGTGCATGGGGTACTGGGCTAGTGGGCTGCCCAGTACAGCCCAGGTGGTCTTTGACCAGGCCGGGTGGGCTGGGTCTGGTTGGGCCGGGCCCATATCTCAAAAGACATATCTAAAAATAAATATTTACAAATATGCCCCTGAAACAAAACCAGCTCTAGAAAAAAAAATATCCTAAAAATATAAATCATATATCTCTGAACTCACAAAAATATCCTTTATCCAATAAAAATAATAGATAGTAAATTTCAGTAATTAAATATAGATCTATTATTAAAATTGCATATATTCCTTTTGGGATTTTATAAAAATACGCTAAACACTTAAAAATTGAATAAAATTCATTTTTAAGATTCTAAAAGGAAGTACTATTATAGAAAAATACTAGTTTGTGTTTTTGAAAAGTAAATCATGTATAATAGAAATAAAGTCTTATTTCCTTAAAGGAATTTTAGTTAAATATTTAAAAGAGTTAAAAATTAGATAAATCATTCTTAAACTCTTAAAATAATACTAGTTATTATAAAATTGCTAAATGTCAATATAATATGAATTTAATGCTTTATTAAATAATGCTTCTCTTTCATTAATTAAAAGAAACTTAAAACCTATACGAGATGGGTAGAACATACAAAGAAGAAAAAAATAATCATTGCATGACATTACTATGCATTGCATATTGCTTCTTTAAATATTGTCCTTACCGGGCAATAATGGTTTTTCTATAGAAACCGGAGCTCAAGGATAGGTGGAAATATCCGACTTCACTACCTTGCAGTCACAAGGCAAGTTCATCACTTGCTCATGTCCTTTGAAGAGTCTTTATGAAAGTATTTGAAAATTGTGTGTTATCACTTATGTTCTAAAGGAGATAGAAAATAAGTATTTTCCCAAACAAATGAAGTGTTATTATCATCCTAAGTGATGATAAATACTAAGAATTGCAGGGGGATCTAAGATTCCAATTGCAAAACAACTAGGACTTAATAACCCATGACATCGGTGATTCTAGCGCCATATATTACGCGTTAACCATAAGATTTGAAATAGGATGTAGAAGTCAGCTGTATCTTCTTCCTATTGCATGCATCCGGATGGCCATGCCGTGGCTATTATCCTCGTAGCGTGCATTTATTGGTAATTCGTAGAGGATATGCAGCATATGGGTGGGAACCCTCAACGTCCCACGATAGTTCTGGCATCTGACGGTCTGTACTAACCATTGTTGTAATTCAAGATGTGGGCATGGTGTACACCAAGGGGACATGCGGGGTCACGAAGGGGGCAGTGATTGGCTTGGATCATCTACTGGGCCCCACATCATGGAATTATGGACGGGAAAGTACGTCCGGTTGTGCAACAAGGAGTTGGTCTCTTATGGGTAAAGCAACACACATCTGCAGAGTGTAAGAATTGTGACATGTTACTCCCTGTTCCGGGAAGGAGCTACGAACGCGGCAGGAAAGGAACTCCATGAAGTTTTGGTTAACCTATGAAGGCTGATGGTCATAGTTTTTTATAATAGAATCAATCTTTGAAGAAATATTTACCAAAACTGCATAGTACCAAGGGTTTATAGTCCGAGGTGGTAGTTAGAGCATCAAACTTCCCACCTTGCATATAATGAACTTGCTGGGTAACGTTGTTACTCACCCTTTCCTTTGAACCCCTTGCTAGACTTTGAAGGCTAGAAGGATGACCAGGTGTATGCTACGGAGGTCCAGAACGACGTCTACTATGAAGAGCCAGACTTGTCGGGTGGAATCAAAGGGGTGGACTATGGGATACACTATGGAGCTGAAGACAACGAGTCAGAGTAGTTATCAGGCCGTACTATAGTTACCTAGGGTGAGCCGAGCAACACGAACTCTATAGAATAAGCTGTTGAGCTCACGTCTTTATTACCGTTGTGTTTTTTTCGTTCTTCCGCTGAACTTATGAAATAAGTTATTTGGTTTGTAAGTTTGAATCTCTTGAAGTCTCGAACTTGTAGTATTGTAATAATAATGAAGCGTGTATGTTTGTAATTTGGACCCGCAATATTTCTGTTGTACCACTCTGAGGGATCTGATATTTACGGAACGGTGTTCTGCGGATGTCATGTCAACGACTATAGTGTACTACACATGTAGTGATATGCCGTGTCACCGCAGTTGGTATCAGAGCAATTGCTTTGACCTTAGGTTAGAAACCTAGTAAAGGGAACTACCTGTAGAAGTCTTAGGGCAACGGTAAAGAGTTCTCTAGATTATATGATGAATATTCGATTGGGAATATTTCGTTATATTTTTTAGTGCGACAATTCTTTATTGTGATTTATCATTATAATTAATGCTTACTAATTATGAATATTTTCTATACAGTGGAAATGGCACCAAAGTTTCCAAAACAGACTTTGGCAAGGAAAGAAGAGACTCTCGATGATTATCAGGGGGCTTTAACTAAACAACTTCGAGAACTTCTGAGGATTTTTGGTTGCACAACTAATATTCCAGTTAATACCATGACATACCATGATGGGCGAATGTTAGCCAAATATCGTGTTAGCATCCAACTACCAAAGAAGCTTGGTTTATATCACGATTTACCTATGGGTGAAGGTAGTGATGGGTTCGTAGCATGGAAAACAAAAAAATTCTACCGCAAGAACGAACAAAACCTAGATCTAATCTAGATAAAAGGCAAGATCTAATCTATTAGACATATGCAACGAGATAGATAGGAACTAACCCTCGTAGATCCGAAAGCGTTAACGAGATTAGATCTCGTGGTTGATGTAGTCGATCACTTGCCGATCTCAAGATCGTGTGGACGATCCTTCCGGCGTCGCGTTCCATCAGCGCTTCCGCAGTCGGTCAAGTGGACGATCCTTCCGGCGCCGCGTTTCGGCAGCGCTTCCGCAGTCGGTCACACGTGCGGAGTCGAAGCAAACCTTCCTATCCCCGTTCCAGCGAGCAGCGGAGGTAGTAGATCTTCTCCACGGAATCCCAGCAGCACGACGGCGTGGTGGTGGAGGTGGAGGTGGAGTAGAGAATTGTGCAGGGCTTCGCCTATGCCTGTGCAGAAGAAAGGTGGAGGAGAGAGGCGGCAGAGATTGGGTGTTATGGGAGCAGAGGAGGAGGGGGCGCCCCTGCCCTTCTATTTAAGGGGGGGAGGGCGCCTTAGGGAGGGGGAGTCCTTGTAGGACTCCCCTCCTCTAGGCCGGCGGATTGGGGGAGTGGGGGGAGGAGTCCTCCTCCCCCACGACTCCTTGTCTTGACCCACCAGGACTCCTTGATCCCTATCTTGATTTTCAAGCAAACTCCAAGATATCTTCTAGAACCTTACGGAACATTCCGAAACCTTCTAGAATCCTCATACAAACACTCCGGAACATTTCCTAACTTAGAAAATGATCCCCTATATATGAATCTTATTCTCCGGACCATTCCGGATCTCCTCGTGATGTCCCGAATCCAATCCGAGACTCCGAACAACATTCGGTCTCCAACGCACATTCCATATCTACTTAAAACAACTTCGAACCTTAAGTGTGTCACCCTACGGTTCGTGAATATGCAGACATGACAGAGACACATCTCCTATCAATAACCATCAGCGGACCTGGAGATCCATAATGGCTCCCACATACTCAACGATGACTTCGCGATCGATTGAACCATTTACATACGAAACTAATTCCCTTTGTCTCGCAATACTATACTTATCCGAGGTTTGATCGTCGGTATCTCCATACCTAGTTCTACCTCGTTACTGATAAGTACTCTTTACTCATTCCATGATATGTCATCCCTTGTGACCGAGTCACATGCTTGCAAGCTAACTAGATGACATTCCACCGAGAGGGCCCAGAGCATATCTATCCGTCATATGGATGGACAAATCCCAATCTTGGTTCATGCGCTTCAACACATACTTTCAGAATACCCAATGACAACTTTATAACCACCCAGTTACGAAGCGGCTTTTGATGTCATCAAAGTATCCATCCGGTGATGGTGATTAACATAACCTCATGGTCGAAGGATTAGGTTACTATGTATTTGAAAGCTTACATCAATATGAACTTAATGACTTGATCTTATGCTACGCTTACTATGGGTGTGTGTCCATCATGTCATTCTCCTAATGACATAACCTTGTTATTAATCACATCCTAATGTCCATGATCAGGAAACCATGATCATCAATTAATCAACAAGCTAGTTCAACAAGAGGCTTACTAGGGACTCTTATATGTTTACAAAACACACAAGTATTAGTGTTTCCTAATAATACAATTATAGCATGGGATGTAAACATTCATCATAAACACAAAGATATAATAATAATCACTTTTATTATTGCCTCTTGGGCATATCTCCAACAGTCTCCCACTTGCACTAGAGTCAATAATCTAGATTACATGGTAATATACCGAACACCCATGGCATTTTGGTGTTGGTCATGCTTTGCCCTAGGGAGAGGTTTAGTCAACGGATCTGCCACATTCAGATCAGTGTGTACTTTGCAAATCTTTATGTCACCATCTCGGACATACTCGCGAATAGCGTGGAAACGTAGCTTGATGTGCTTCAGCTTGCTATGTGACCTTGGCTCCTGTGCATTAGCTATGGCACCTGTGTTGTCACAGTAGATGGCCATCGGGTCCAACACACTGGGAACCACGCCAAGTTCAGTAATGAATTCCTTCATCCAAACGGCTTCTTATGCAGCCTCCGAAGCAGCTATGTATTCCGATTCAGTTGAAGATTTCGCCACAACGCTTTGCTTCGCACTCCTCCAGCTCACTGCAGCACCATTCAAAATAAATACGTATCCCGATTGTGACTTCGAGTCATCCGGATCGGTGTTCCAACTAGCATCGGTGTAACCGTTTACAACAAGCTGTTCATCACCTCCATAAGAAAGAACCATATCCTTAGTCCTATTTAGGTACTTTAGGATATTCTTGACCGCTGTCCAGTGCTCCATTCCAGGATCACTTTGATATATGCTAGTCAAACTAACAGCATGTGCTATATCTGGTCTTGTACACAGCATGGCATACATGATAGAACCTATGGCCGAGGCATAGGGAATATTATTCATTTTCACTCTATCTTCTGCCGTAGTTGGACTTTGAGTTTTACTCAAGGTCTTACCTGACAACATGGGCACAAACCCTTTCTTGCTATCTTCCATTCTAAACTTCTTTAAAACTTTGTCCAAGTATGTACTTTGTGAAAGCGCTATTAGGCGTCTTGATCTATCTCTATAAATCTTGATGCCTAGAATGTATGCCGCTTCGCCAAAATCCTTCATTGAAAAACTATTATTCAAATAGGTTTTGATGCTATTAAGAAGTTCTATATCATTCCCAATCAACAATATGTCATCTACATATAGTACTAGGAATGCTACAGAGCTCCCACTCACTTTCTTGTAAATACAAGCTTCTCCATAAGTTTGTATAAACCCAAATTTTTTGATTACTTTATCAAAACGTTGATTCCAACTCCGGGATGCTTGCTTCAGTCCATAAATGGAGCGCTGAAGCTTGCATACCTTGTCAGCATCTTTAGGATCGACAAAACCCTTGGGTTGTACCATATACAACTCTTCCTCAATGTCACCATTAAGGAACGCCGTTTTGACATCCATCTGCCAAATCTCATAATCGAAATGTGCAGCAATTGCTAACAAAATCCTCACAGACTTTAGCTTCGCTACTGGTGAGAAAGTCTCATCATAGTCAACTCCTTGAATTTGTCGGAACCCTTTCGCGACAAGTCGAGCTTTATAGACGGTAACATTACCATCAGCATCTGTTTTTCTCTTGAAAATCCATTTGTTCTCGACAGCCTTACGGCCATCCGGTAAGTCCACCAAAGTCCACACTTGGTTTTCGTACATGGATCCCATTTCGGATTTCATGGCTTCTAGCCATTTGTTGGAATCTGGGCTCACCATAGCTTCTTCATACGTCGCAGGGTCATCATTGTTGTCCACCAACATGACGTTCAAGGCAGAGTCATACCAATCAGGAGTGGTACGAACCCTCATTGACCTGCGAGGTTCAGCAGTAACTTCGTTTGAAGTTTCATGATCATCATCATTAGCTTCCTCTCCAATTGGTGCAGGCGGCACAAAAACATCTTCCGGTGCTGCGCTACTCTCAAATCCGAGAGAAGGTTCAATAACCTCATCGAGTTCTACTTTCCTTCCAGTCACCTCCTTCGAGAGAAACTCCTTCTCAAGAAAGGATCCATTCTTTGCAACGAAAACTTTGCCTTCGGATATATGATAGAAGGTATACCCAATTGTTTCTTTAGGGTATCCTATGAAGACGCATTTCTCCGCTTTGGGTTCTAGCTTATCAGGTTGTAACTTCTTTACATATGCTTCGCAACCCCAAACTTTAAGGAACGACAACTTAGGTTTCTTACCAAACCAAAATTCGTACGGTGTCGTTTCAACAGATTTAGATGGTGCCCTATTTAAAGTGAATGCGGCTGTCTCTAATGCATAGCCCCAAAATGATAACGGTAAATCTGTAAGAGACATCATAGACCAAACCATATCTAAGAGAGTTCGATTACGACGTTCGGACACACCATTACGCTGTGGTGTTCCCGGCGGTGTCAACTGCGAAAGTATTCCACATTTCTTTAAATACATGCCAAACTCATAACTCAGATATTCACCTCCGCGGTCAGAACGCAGAAACTTAATCTTCTTGTTACGATGATTTTCCACTTCACTTTGAAATTCCTTAAACTTCTCGAAAGTTTCGGACTTATGTTTCATAAAGTAGACATACCCATATCTACTCAAGTCATCCGTGAAAGTGAGAACATAACGATATCCACCACGCGATGCTACACTCATTGGTCCGCACACATCGGTATGTATTATTTCCAATAAGTCTGTAGCTCGCTCCATTGTACCAGAGAATGGAGTCTTAGTCATTTTTCCCATTAGACATGCTTCGCATCTTTCAAGTGATTCAAAATCAGGTGATTCAAGAAGTCCATCAGAATGGAGTTTCTTCATACGCTTCACTCCAATGTGACCAAGACGACAGTGCCACATGTATGTAGAATTATCATTCAATTTAATTCATTAGCATCTATGTTGTGAACATGTGTATCACTACTATCGAGATTCAGTAAGAATAAACCATTCATCTCAGGTGCATTACCATACAAGATATTACTCATATAAATCGAACAACCTTTATTCTCGGACTTAAAAGAGTAACTGCTCGCAATAAACAGGATCCAGATATAATGTTCATGCTTAACGCAGGCACCAAATAACAATTATTCAAATTTAAAACTAATCCCGAAGGTAGATGTAGAGGGAGCGTGCCGACGGCGATCACATCAACCTTGGAGCCATTTCCAACGCGCATCGTTACCTCGTCTCTTGCCAGTCTTTGTTTATTCCGCAGCTCCTGTTTCGAGTTACAAATATGAGCAACCGAACCAGTATAAAATACCCAGGCACTACTACGATTACTAGTAAGATACACATCTATAACACATATATCAAATATACCTTTCTTCTTGATGTTGCCATTCTTCAGATCCGCCAGGTACTTGGGGCAGTTACGCTTCCAGTGACCAGCACCCTTGCAGTAGAAGCACTCAGTTTCAGGCTTAGGACCAGCCTTGGGCTTCTTAGCAGGTGCGGCAGCTTTCTTGTCGTCCTTCTTGAAGTTGCCCTTGTTCTTAGGCTTGCCCCGTTTCTTGAAATTGGTGGTCTTATTGACCATCAACACTTGGTGCTCCTTCTTTATCTCCACTTCAGCAGTTTTCAGCATGGACGACAGTTCAGGCAACGTCTTGTTCATGCAGTGCATGTTGTAGTTCATCACAAAGTTCTTGTAACTTGGTGGCAGTGATTGAAGGAGACGGTGAATCCCCAATTCATTAGGAATCGATATTCCCAACTCTTGGAGCTTCTTAGCGTACCCAGACATGGTGAGCACGTGCTCGCTAACGGAGCTTCCCTCTTCCATCTTACAGTTAAAGAACTTTTCGGAGGCCTCATAGCTCTCCATGGCCGCGCGAGTCTCAAAAATTAGCCTGAGCTCCTTAATGATCTCGAACGGGTCGTGGTGCTGAAAACGCTGTTGGAGCTCCGCTTCTAAACCGTACAGGATGGCACACTGAACTGTGGAGTAATGATTCTTCCGAGTGGAGAAAACATTCTTTTCGTCATCGGCGGCATTATCTGCAGGTCGGTCACCTAGCGGTGCATCGAGCACATAGGTCAACTGACCAGCCCTGAGGACGATCTTCAGTCCATGGAACCAGTCCGTGAAATTGCTTCCATTGTTCTTAAGCTTTTCTTTCTCTAGGAACGCATTGAAATTGATGGAGGGGTCGCCATAATCTACAACAATTTGCAAGTAGTTTAGACTAAGTTTATGAAAAATTGAGTTCTAATTTAATTCTTAAACTAACTAGGTGAACTCCCACTCAAAACAACATCCCTCACATTGTCTTAGTGATTACACGAACCAAGTCCACTACACCAAGTCCGATCTTCACGAGAGAAGATGTAGTTTCATCGGCGAACAATCTTCATGTTCATCATATCATTTATATGACTCATGCTCTACCTTTCGGTATTCCGTGTTCCGAGACCATGTCTGTACATGCTAGGCTCGTCAAGACAACCTTAGTTTCCGCATGGGCAAATCTGGCTTGCACCCGTTGTATGCACACGTAGAATCTATCACATCCGATCATCACGAGATGCTTCGAAACGACGAGTCTTAGCAACGGTGCCAACTAGGGGTGAACACTTTATTACTTGAAATTTAGTGAGAGGGATCATCTTATAATGCTACCGTCGCGATCTAAGCAATACAAGATGCATAAAGGATTAACATCACAGGCAATTCATAATAAGTGTGATATGATATGGCCCTTTCTTCTTTCGCCTTTGATCTCCATCTCCAAAGCACGAACATGATCTCCATCATCACCAGCATTGCGTCAAGATCAGTGGCGCCGCTTCATGGTTGTCCATCATCACTAGCAACTATTACAACTACTTGGAATAAAGCTATTACAAGATGAATAGACACGCAGGTCTTAACAGAATTAAAGACAACCATTAGGCTCCTGCCGGTTGCCATATTACAACAAGGATCATTGCATACATCAAATACAATCACAATCACATGATGGCCATATCACATCACAAAACCCCTGCAAAAACAAGTTAGACGCCTCTAATTTTCTCTGCATGTTTTACGTGGTTTGGGGCTTTCGCATAAGACCGATCTTACCTACGAACAAGGACCACAACGTTGATACAAGTGTTGTCAAGATTCTCATTGTAAATTGAATCTTAACTATGGTGGGAGAGACAGACACCCGCAAAGCCACTTGTGCAAAGCAAGTTGCACGTCAAGCGTGGAGCAAGTCTCATGTGCGATGGCATGTAATGTTAGCCCGAGCCGCTTCATCCCACCATGCCGCAAGATGCAAAGTACACGCTAAGACACCGACAACAAAAGCATCAACGCCCACAAAAACATTGTGTTCTACTCGTGCAACAGATCTACGCATAGATACGGTTCTGATACCACTGATGGGTTCGTAGCATGGAAAACAAAAATTTTCTACCGCAAGAATGAACAAAACCTAGATCTAATCTAGATAAAAGCCAAGATCTAATCTATTAGACATATGCAACGAGATAGATAGGAACTATCCCTCGTAGATCCGAAAGCGTTAACGAGATTAGATCTCGTGGTTGATGTAGTCGATCACTTACCGATCTGAAGATCGTGTGGACGACCCTTCCGGCGTCGTGTTCCAGTAGCGCTTCCGCAGTCGGTCAAGTGGACGATCCTTCCGGCGCCACGTTTCGGCAGCGCTTCCGTAGTCGGTCACACGTGCGGAGTCGAAGCAGACCTTTCTCTCCCCGTTCCAGCGAGCAGCGGAGGTAGTAGATCTTCTCCACGGAATCCCAGCAGCACGACGGCGTGGTGGTGGAGGTGGAGTAGAGAATTCTGCAGGGCTTCGCCTATGCCTGTGCAGAAGAAAGGTGGAGGAGAGAGGCGGCAGAGATTGGGTGTTATGGGAGCAGGGGAGGAGGGGGCGCCCCTGCCCTTCTATTTAAGGGGGGGGCGCCTTGGGGAGGGGGAGTCCTTGTAGGACTCCCCTCCTCTAGGCCGGCGGATTGGGGGAGTGGGGGGAGGAGTCCTCCTCCCCCATGACTCCTTGTCTTGACCCACCAGGACTCCTTGATCCCTATCTTGATTTTCAAGCAAACTCTAAGATATCTTCTAGAACCTTCCGAAACATTCCGAAACCTTCTAGAATCCTCATACAATCCGTAACATTTCCTAACTCAGAAAATGATCCCCTATATATGAATCTTATTCTCCGGACCATTCCGGATCTCCTCGTGATGTCCCGAATCCAATCCGAGACTCCGAACAACATTCGGTCTCCAACGCATATTCCATATCTACTTAAAACAACTTCGAACCTTAAGTGTGTCACCCTACAGTTCGTGAATATGCAGACATGATAGAGACACATCTCCTATCAATAACCATCAACGGGACCTGGAGATCCATAATGGCTCCTACATACTCAACGATGACATCGCGATCGATTGAACCACTTGCATACGAAACCAATTCCCTTTGTCTCACGATACTGTACTTATCCGAGGTTTGATCGTCGGTATCTCCATACCTAGTTCTACCTCGTTACTGATAAGTACTCTTTACTCGTTCCGTGATATGTCATCCCTTGTGACCCAGTCACATGCTTGCAAGCTAACTAGATGACATTCCACCGAGAGGGCCCAGAGCATATCTATCCGTCATACGGATGGACAAATCCCAATCTTGGTTCATGCGCTTCAACACATACTTTCAGAATACCCAATGACACCTTTATAACCAGCCAGTTACGAAGCGGCGTTTGATGTCATCAAAGTATCCATCCGGTGATGGTGATTAACATAACCTCATGGTCGAAGGATTAGGTTACTATGTATTTGAAATCTTACAGCAATACGAACTTAATGACTTGATCTTATGCTACGCTTACTATGGGTGTGTGTCCATCATGTCATTCTCCTAATGACATAACCTTGTTATTAATCACATCCTAATGTCCATGATCAGGAAACCATGATCATCAATTAATCAACAAGCTAGTTCAACAAGAGGCTTACTAGGGACTCTTATATGTTTACAAAACACACAAGTATTAGTGTTTCCTAATAATACAATTATAGCATGGGATGTAAACATTCATCATAAACACAAAGATATAATAATAATCACTTTTATTATTGCCTCTTGGGCATATCTCCAACAGGTAGAAGTCACCTAGCAGCATACCATGTTGCTATTTTGGAGGTGATAGCCAATGTCCGGGAACACAAAGCAGAAGAGTTAGCTGGAAGCATATATTCTGTGATTCCTCATGACTCTATAGACATTGAACCAATTCAAGATCATCTTACTTTAGTAAAGAAGCATCCAAAACTAGCTTCCAAGTTTATGGATCTATACCGACTGATGGTTGGGTCTTTGTATAAGACACATTAGGTTATTGTAGAGGATCAGATTGATATGCTAGAGGATTTAACTAATCCTGAACGAAGGGAGAAGTTAGCATCTAGACTAGAGAATGAAGCAGTGGATAGGGTTAACCCAATTTTTAAGGATATAACTATATATCCAGCATCTTTTACACCATATCCTTACTCACCTATACCAGAACCTACTAGATATCTTGATGAGGGCACTAGTCATCCAGTACCATAGAGTTCTTGGGGAACTGAGGACTCGGAACTACCTATTGGAAATTCTAAAGAATGGAGGTACAGATCGATGGATGGATATGTCAGGAATCCTATTCCCGTGGAAGACTCAGTTGGGGATACCGGGCAAACTAGTCGCATGGGAGTGAGATCTTATTCCGCTGATGGAAGGGATCTCCATTTGAAGGATGTAGAGTCCAATGAGGAAGATCCTGAAGAAAGGGTGTTTGAGTTACCAGAACATTATCCTACCCCAGTTAACGTGCACTATCCAATTATAGCTGAGGACTATCGTACCCAATAGAGTACTTGGGGAGCATCGGAAGCAGAATATTCTGTTGATAACTCAGGAGTCGGAATATAGGATGAGATTGAAGAAGATAGTGATGAGGATGATTCTGACGACACCTCAAATGAGTTGGAAGGTATGGACACACTTCAGCTGGATGATGTGTCAAGTCCAGATACTTCTGATACTGAGTATCATCCATCAAAGAGGCAAGTCGTTCCACAGACGATGCGTCATACTTCACTTCAGCACGATTGTACTCCGGGAATGTACGATGAACGTCGCATCTTCTGGGGAGCATGACCTTGAGACGGAATATCCCAATGATGACACGGGATTTAGATTCTGAGCACTGGATGTAAATAAATAAGTGGGATAGTATCCACATGAGTTGTAATACCTTAATGGTATGGGCTTGTAATGATGTTGTACTAACTTTGTGTTTGTAATGTATAATATGTGAAATGCATATTTGGTTCTTATTTGGATTTTGTTTCCATTGTGTGACTAGTTCTGTGCACGAAGTTAAGCTTAGAACACATATGCATGATGTAATTATGAGTGTTCACTTTATGTTACATGACTAGGGGGTTATGGAAACGGGTGTAGAGGACGATACCGAACAACAGTGCATGGAGCGCGAAACTAAGGAAAAGGCGGATGAAGACGCCATAATGCAGGTAAATTTACCACCACCACCAATGAGGCTGTTGATGGAACAAAACTTTATGCAGTACATGCAAATGATGCAAGAGTCCCAGAACAAGTTCATGGAAGAATTAGTGGATCAAGTAGGACATCAGAGGGAACCGGAAGGACGTGGTGTGAGTCTTTCTGACTTTCAAAATGCAAGGCCGTTACCTTTTGCATCAGCCCCTAAGCCAATGGATGCAGAGGAATGGCTAGCAGATACAGAGAGAAAGTTGAAAACTGTAGGATGCAATGATGAGGAAAAGTTGAGGTATGCAACACATCTCTTAACTGGACCTGCATCATCTTGGTGGGATATCAGCTAGCAATGCAACCTCCAGGTAGGAAGTATACCTGGGTGAAGTTTAAGCAAAGATTCCGTGAGTATCATGTTCTAGAAAGTGTGATGGAGTTGAAGCATAGGGAGTTTGAAGAGCTTCAACAGGGATATACCAGTGTCATGAAGTACATTCGAGAGTTTAGTCAACTATCTCGTTATGCTGAGGATGAAGTGAGCACTAAGGATAAGAGGAAGAAACGTTTCCTGCATGGTTTAAATCCATTTGTGAAGATGCAGCTGAGGCTGGCCAATAAAGCAACTTTTCAACAGTTACTAGATGCAACAATCACATTTGAGGATGATTATAAGAATGTCCAAGAGGACCGAAGGAAGAGAGCAAAGAAGGAAACTAAGAGGATTCAAGCAAGTAAGCCTAAACCCAATTTGGAGTTCAAACCCAAGAATCGACCCTTCAATAACAACAACAATACTAACAAGAATAGCAATGGAGGTCAGTCCAACCCTAGGAGGAATATTATATGCAACAATTATGGTATTCCAGGGCATTTCCAAAGGGAATGTAAGAAGCCAGTAATCATATGTTATGGTCGTGGTTAGCAGGGGCACATTAAGCCTGACTGCCCAAACAAACCACCAGGTTGTTGGCCTACAACAGGCGATGGTCAAGCAAGAGACGGAGGTGGACAACCTAACAGAGGTGGAAGCTATGGGAAAAATGACAATGGCAAGAGAGGTAGGCCTACTAGAAAGCTGAATTGCGCAACCTTGGAGGAGGTGGATAACTCGGATCAAGTGGTGATAGGTACGCTCAATATTCTCACAAATCCTAGAACGGTTCTATTTGATACCGTTGCAACTACTTCCTTTATATCTGAACAATTTTTTGATAAGTTTAGGATTAGAAGGGCACCGTTAGAAAAACCTATGACCGTAGTTACCGCTGGAGGGATAATGGTAGTTAGAAACGTTAAATTAAACCAAGTTATCTCAATCTGTGGTCAAACCTATTATGCGGATCTTTATGTGATTCCACTAACGGGAATAGCAGTAGTGTTAGGAATGGATTGGATGACGGACTATGGAGCTCAGATCAATTGTGAGGAGAAAACCGTTTCAATCAAGTCTCCAAGTGGAGGAAAGACAGTCTATCAGGCGGATAAACATAGCCATATCATGGTGGATCTGTAGTTGAACTCAATGAAAGAGGTCAAATTGGAAGATATTCCTGTAGTGAAGGAATTTCAAGATCTTTTTCCAGCAGAGTTACCAGGAATGCCACCTGATCGAGAAATAGAGTTCACTATTGACCTGATACCTGGTACAACACCAATAACCCAAGCACCATATAAGATGGGACCAAAAGAATTAAAAGAGCTTAAGGAGAAAATTGATGAATTAGCTAGAAAAGGATTTATTCAGGAAAGTGTATCCCCATGGGGAACTCCGGTAATTTTTCATGGATAAAAGAGATGGAGGACGAAGAATGTGTGGGGATTACAGAAATCTCAACAATGTTACCATCAAGAAAAAATAACCATTGCCAAGAATTCAAGATCTATTTGATCAAGTCAAAGGAGCTGGCGTGTTTTCCAAGATTGATCTAAGATCAGGATACCATCAGATAAAAATTAAACCTGAAGATGTTCCAAAAATAGCATTTGTGTCAAGGTATGGACATCATGAGTATCTCGTCGTACCTTTTGGGTTGACCAATGCACCAGCAATATTCATGAACCCGATGAACAAAATCTTCATGCCGTATCTGTATAAGTTTGTCATAGTGTTTATTGATGATATTTTGATATACTCTAAGGATAAAAAAGAGCATGCTGATCATTTGAGGATATCATTGCAAATCCTGAGAAAACATAAGTTGTATGCTAAATTCAGCAAGTGTGAATTTTGGTTGGACAAAGTAGAATTTCTTGTTCATATAATCAGTAAGGATGGAATTGCGGTAAATCCGTCCAAAGTTCAATCAGTGTTGGAATGGATTGCACCAACCAATGTGAAACAAATTTGAGGTTTCTTAGGCATGGTAGGCTATTATCGGAGATTCATTGAAGGTTTTTCCAAGATAGCTGGACCAGTGACCAAATTTCTAAGAAAGAATGCACCATTCATATGGGATGAGAAGTGCGAAGCAAGTTTACAGGAATTGAAAACCAGATTAACAACCACACCAATCTTAGCTATACTGGAAATAGGAAAAGATTACATAGTTTATTGTGATGCATCCAAGGAAGGATTAGGATGTGTGCTAATGCAAGATCGCAAGGTAATTTCTTATGGGTCTAGACAACTCAAACCACATGAAGTCAACTACCCAACTCATGATTTGGAGTTAGCAGTAGTGGTATTTTCTTTAAAGGGATGGAGACATTTTCTCTATGGAGCAAGATGTGAACTATACACGGATCATAAAAGTCTTAAATATTTCTTTACTCAGAAGGAGATGAATATGAGGCATAAAAGATGGTTGGAGTTGATCAAGGATTATGATCTTACAATTAACTATACTCCAGGAAAAGCCAATGTAGTAGCATATGCTTTAGTCGGAAGAGTACAGATATTCAACCCACCAACAGAGAGTTACCAAAAGAGTTGCAAATGGATTTGGAAAGGTTAGAAATATAATTCTTAAGGATAGAAGTTCATGTAGGCTTACCAATCATGAGGGTTGTAGAAGAGCAAAGCAGTGATCTTCGTCATGAGATCTATCAACATCAACTTGATGATCCATATATTGCTGAAGAAATCAGAAGAATTTCCGAAGGAAGAAAATCAGTTTTTCACCTAGGAGATTATGGATCTTTATGGTTCCAAAACCGTCTTTGTGTACCAGATGTACCGGAGATCAGAGAGGTAATACTCTGAGAAGCACATGAAACACCATATTTAATTCATCCTAGAAGTACGAAGATGTAGATGGATCTTAAGGAATTATTCTGGTGGAATAACATGAAAAGAGATATTGCAAAGTATGTATCCGAATGCCATACTTGTCAAAGGGTAAAAGCAGAACATCAAAGTCCAGTGATGTCTACGCACTTCTATTCTTGTAGACAGTTGTTGGGCCTCCAAGTGCAGAGGTTTGTAGAACAACAACAAGTTTTCCCTTAAGTGGATTACCCAGGGTTTATCGAACTCAGGGAGGAAGTGGTCAAAGGTATCCCTCTCAAGCAACCCTGCAATCAAGATACAAGAAGTCTCTTGTGTCCCCAACACACCCAATACACTTGTCAGGTGTATAGGTGCACTAGTTCGGCGAAGAGATAGTAAAATACAAGTGGTATAGATAATTATCAGTGGTAACGGTGATAGAAAATAGCTTGATGGCATGGAAAAGACTAAAGCAAAACTGAAATAAAGATAGAAGCAAGCAAACATGTAATAGATCTAGTTGCAAACGGTGTATCAATGCTTAGAAACAAGGCCCAGGGATCATACTTTCACTAGTGAACACTCTCATATAAATATCTTCTCTTTATGATGATACTCTTAAATACTCTCCGGTTGAACACTCTAATCGATGGTAGGGCTATAACAGCACACCTCAAAGTTCATCTTTCCCATCTAGAAAACCCCACACTGTCACCTTGAGTACTAGACGAGTCCAACAAACACCACAATTTCATAAAGACATCCAACTCCAAATATAACTCATAACAAGTATTTGTAATCTCTAGCCTAAGTGCCACCATGGTGTGCACGCTGTCACTTTCACACACATGGGGAGAGTAGAGATCTATTAAAGCACTTGAGTAGCAAGGTAGATCTACTTGATTACAAAGCTCAAGATCACAATATGATCATGCATAGAGAGAGAGATGAACACATAGCTACCGGTAGAACCCTTAGACTCGAGAGAGAACTACTCCCTTCTCATCATGGGAATCAGCAACGGTGATGGAGATGGTGGTGGAGATCGATGGAGATGGCTCCGGGGGCACATCCCCATCCCGACAGGGTGCCAGAACAGAGACTTTCTGTCCCCCGAATCTCCCCTTCCGTGGCGGCGGCGCTGCGGAACTTTTCGTGGCTGGAGGCTTGATTCCTTCGGGTTTTTGCCTCGGGGGAGATATATAGGCGAAAGAGGCAAGGTCGGTGGAGGCCGGAGGGGCCCACACCACCTGGTGGCGCGGCTAAGGGGGACCCGCGCCACCCTATGGTGTGGCTGGCCCCTGGCCCCTCTCCATCTCGTCTTCTGGCTCCAGATGTATTCCGGAAAAATAGGCACTTTGGCTTTTGTCCCATCCAATTCTGAGAATATTCATTTTCTGACTTTCCTGGAACCAAAAACAGCAGAAAACAGGCAACTCGCACTGTGGCTCTTGTTAATAGGTTAGTCCAAGAAATCATATGAAAAGTACTCCAAAGTTGGAACAAAACACAAGAAAGTAGATAAAACCAAGCATGGAACATCAAAAATTATAGATACATTTGCAGTGTATCAACATCCCCAAGCTTAACTCCTTCTCGTCCTCGAGTAGGTAAGTGATAAAAAGAAAGAATAATTTTTGAGGTGACATGCACCATCATAAACTTGATCAAAGTATTTGTAAAACATTCAAAGCTGGGATCATAGTACTTCAATCATAACATGAAAGACAAAGTTCTAGCAATAAGACAAAGAAACTATGTTGCAACATGAAAAGGCACAAACAAAAGATTCATGAATAACAATGATTTGCAAGGTGTTTGTTTGTTTCACATAAAGAAAACATAGCATAATGGCATTCAGATTGTGCCTCATAGAGTAGCAAATATAAATGCATAGGACACCTTCAAAGTTCATAAGAATGACTAGATACAAATAGTTTAAGAACAAGCATTATCAAAATTATGCATCAATCAACAAGTCTTGGGACAATGCACATAGAACTAAGAATGGCCACTATGCTCTCTCAATAAGTGCATAAAGATAGAAGATGGAGACTCAATATATATAAGTGGAAGATAGGCCTTCATAGAAGGAAGCAGGGATTCAAGTTTCATAAAGAGCTTCCCAAAATTATGGTACTTATTAGCTTTCAGCTCTCATTGCCCCTATCATAAGCATGTTTAAGGTGATTAAGGTTAAAGTGACACAACTAAGAGGATATGCTTGACAAGTTATAAGCCGAAATCTCATGCCCCTTACTTACGAAGACCGAACCTCATGCTACTCAACTTTAGTCACAAGTAAGCTCTATTCATTGTAAGTACATATGTATCATAAAGAACCGCCAACGAGGTACCCCTTGCACATGATACATGAGCTATCCCATAATCAAAATGACAAGGCAAGCAGACAATGAGCATCTCATCGATCTTTTTATTTGCTATTTGCATAGGTTTTTATTGAGGATGCTTCATAGAGTGCTCATTATGGTGATGCTGCAAGCTTCCACCATGATTAGGCATGGCTTAGGCTAGCGGCCCAGGCGTTTCTCTAACACACATACAAACTCCATTATCTTACAAGTTCCACTTTTATTTCACACCGCCGGGATCGATAAGCAAAAGAACATGATATCAACGGGGTACAAAGTACAAGTGCAATGTTGAAAGCGTTCCCCATGATACATGGTTCTGCTAATTTCAACTTATAAAGCGCAATCATATACGCAACAAAGAAGGACCCAATGGTTCAAGTTTATTAAATAAATAAAAAAGTAAAGTGTGCCATCAAGTTCGTGAGAGCTTTAATCACTAGTTTTCTCATAAGAAGTTTAATTCCGAAGGTAAACAAAAGCATGAATATAATTGGAATAGCATAAGCTAATAGTTAGGTATGGTGGACTCTTTGGAATAACTTGGTTTAGGGATTTGGATGTATGAGTGGAACTCATACTTGGTTGTGGAGGCTAGCAAAATACTGGGAGCGACAAAATAAGAGAGTAATAATGGCCATAATCATCCAGAGCGACAAAACATCATTGATCAAAGCATAAAGTGATACTACAAGTTGAAAACTAAAGGATCATAAAGGCTATGGTGACTCGAGATAGTCATAACATGGTGTGAGCATGCGCCAAGTCAACCCAAATAAAGCATCAAAGGAGAGTACCACTATACTATGCTTTAATATGCTAAAACAACGCATGATTCATCCAAGGCACATTAAGCAATATCAATTGTTTATAACAAGTCATGCTACAACAAAGAATACTAAGCATAAAGCCAAAACAATATCAAGCATGGCATGACAAAGCATAGGCCACAGTCAAAAACAAGCTCTTTTTACCACTTAAGCATAAGCTTTCCTACTCTTTTCCAATCCAAACCAAACTATTTGAAAACCAATGTATGAAAGAGGGGGTCCAACCAATTTATTCAGCAAACTAAGCAAACCAATCAAACGAAAAACCAAAACGAAAATAAAAAATAAGATGCTCCAAGAACAACACAACTGTGCATGAAACAATAAAAATGAGGTGTTTGGAAGAAACGTGGAATTTTTATTGATGAAGAAGGGGATGCCTTGGGCATCCCCAAGATTTGACGCTTGTACTTCTTGGATATTTCTTGGGGTGACACGCGTGGCATCCCCAAGCTTGAGCTTTAGTCCATCCTTCATCTCATTACTCATTCCTACCATACACCTGCAATTTTTCCTTCATACAAAACTTCACACAATCTTTATTAGCAACATTAGTGCACTCAACATAATAGGTCTTTAGGTTCAGTTCCAACACCAATAAAACTTCCATTAAAACACTAGATATTGTAGCACTTACCTCAAAAAGCTCAATTCCCCAAAAGAACTCAAAAAGGAACCAACAAGAAGCAAATGCAAATAATGCAGAAGTCTGTAAAAACAGACCAGCAGGTAATGACGAATTTTTTCGAAGACCTTCTGTTGCTCAAACAAAAAAGTGTTAAACTAACTAAAGTTAGCTAACAACCTGGGGCAGAAGCAAAAAAATTCACGCCTCAAACGGACGTACAGAAATTTTACACGAATTTTTACGGTGAAGCACAAAAATCTGTTTCGAGACAGTAATTTTCCCAATCATTACTTCTCTCTCATTAGAGGTTACTCTTGGCACAAAAAGCAAATAAAAAGGATAAGGAGCGGTTATTACTGAGGTAATAACTTCCAAGACTCATCTAAAACTTTTGAGTTATCTCCCAATAAGTACTTTTCTTTAACGCCTTTAAGTTAGGCACGATAGTTTGAGAAGATGCTCACATAAAAAATATAAATTGAAGGAAAAGAGAGCATCAAGAAGAAAATCAAAGTACATTTAAGTCTAACACACTTCCTATGCATAGGAATCTTGTAAAGAAACAAGTCATGAAAGCACAAAGCAACAAGCATAGGAAAGCAAAACAAGTGCAACTTCAAGACTTTCAACATAAAGAGGGAAAACCTAATATTATTGAGATGCATAAAACCATGTTTCCCTCTCTCATAATAACTTTCAGTAGCATCATGAATAAAATTAACAATATAACTATAACATGAAACATTCTTATCATGAGCCACATGCATAAAACAATTATTACTCTCCCTATAAGAATAGTCATTCTTATTAATCATAGTGGGAGCAAATTCAACAAAATAGCTGTCATTATTATTCTCATCACCATATTCATCAAATATAGGAGGCATATTGTAGTCATAATTAATTTCCTCCTCAATAGTAGGTGGACTGAAAATATCATATTCATCATTGTAATCATCATATATTGGAGGCATAGTATCATCAAAGTAAATTTTCTCCTCCATGCTTGGGGGACTAAAAAGATCATTCTCATCAAAACTAGCTTCCCCAAGCTTAGACTTTTCCATAGCATTAGCAATAATGGTGTCCAAAGAATTCATACTAATAATATTGCTATTAGCATGCAAATAAAGTTCCATAGGTTTTTAAATTTTCTCTTCAAAAACTTCATGTCCTAACTCAAGATAAATACTATAAAGCTCTCTAATTTTGTTGTTGTTTTCTATTAAGCCTAACTAGTGAAAACAAGAAACAAAAAGACAAAATTGCAGAATCTAAAGGAAATAACTTCAAGCACTCACACCGGAGGATGTGAGTACCTTTTACCTTACCTCCCTGGCAGCGGCGCCAGAAAATAGGCGTTTGCCGTGGGAGCTTCTTCTTCTTTAATCCTCCGGTGTGAATACCTTTTACCTTACCTCCCCAGCAACGGCGCCAGAAAATAGGTGTTTGCCGTGGGAGGTTCTTCTTCTTTAATCCTCTGGTGTGAATACCTTTTACCTTACCTCCTGGCAACAGCGCCAGAAAATAGGCGTTTGCCGTGGGAGGTTCTTCTTGTTTAATCCTCCGGTGTGCATACCTTTTACCTTACCTCCCCGGCAACGGCGTTAGAAAATAGCTTGATGTCTACGCACTTCTATTCTTGTAGAAAGTTGTTGGGCCTCCAAGTGCAGAGGTTTGTAGAACAGCAACAAGTTTTCCCTTAAGTGGATTACCCAGGGTTTATCGAACTCAGGGAGGAAGTGGTCAAAGGTATCCCACTCAAGCAACCCTGCAATCAAGATACAAGAAGTCTCTCGTGTCCCCAACACACCCAATACACTTGTCAGGTGTATAGGTGCACTAGTTCGGCAAAGAGATAGTGAAATACAAGTGGTATAGATAATTATAAGTGGTAACGGTGATAGAAAATAGCTTGATGGCGTGGAAAAGACTAAAGCAAAACTGAAATAAAGATAGAAGCAAGCAAACATGTAATAGATCTAGTTGCAAATGGTGTATCAATGCTTAGAAACAAGGCCTAGGGATCATACTTTCACTAGTGAACACTCTCATATAAATATCTTCTCTTTATGATACTACTCTTAACTACTCTCCGGTTGAACACTCTAATCGATGGTAGGGCTATAACAGCACACCTCAAAGTTCATCTTTCCCATCTAGAAAACCCCACACTGTCACCTTGAGTACTAGATGAGTCCAACAAACACTAGAATTTCATAAAGACATCCAACTCCAAATATAACTCATAACAAGTATTTGTAATCTCTGGCCTAAGTGCCACCATGGTGTGCACGCTGTCACTTTCACACACATGGGGAGAGCAGAGATCTATTAAAGCACTTGAGTAGCAAGGTAGATCTACTTGATTACAAAGCTCATGATCACAATATGATCATGCATAGAGAGAGAGATGAACACATAGCTACCGGTAGAACCCTTAGCCTCGAGAGAGAACTACTCCCTTCTCATCATGGGAATCAGCAACGGTGATGGAGATGGTGGTGGAGATCGATGGAGATGGCTCTGGGGGCACTTCCCTGTCTCGGCAGGGTGTCGGAAAAGAGACTTTCTATCCCCCGAATCTCACCTTCAGTGGCGGCGGCGCTGCGGAACTTTTCGTGGCTGGATGCTTGATTCCTTAGGGCTTTTGCCTCGGGGGATATATATAGGCGAAAGAGGCAAGGTCGATGGAGGCTGGAGAGGCCCACATCACCTGGTGGCGCGGCCAAGGGGGACCCGCGCCACCCTATGGTGTGGCTGGCCCCTGGCCCCTCTCCGTCTCGTCTTCTGGCTCCAGATGTCTTCCGGAAAAATAGGCACTTTGGCTTTTGTCCTGTCCAATTCCGAGAATATTCATTTTCTGACTTTCCTGGAACCAATAACAGCAGAAAACAGGCAGCTGGCACTGTGGCTCTTGTTAATAGGTTAGTCCAAGAAATCATATGAAAAGTACTCCAAAGTTGGAACAAAACACAAGAAAGTAGATAAAACCAAGCATGGAACATCAAAAATTATAGATAAATTTGCAATGTATCATCCAACATGACCATTATAACCTTTAGAAATTCCAGAATGGAAATGGGAAGAAACTGGTATGGATTTTATCACAGGATTACCTATGACACCGAAGTGGAATGATATGATATGGGTGATTGTGGATAGATTCACGAAAAGTGCACATTTTATCTTGGTAAATCAAAAGTATAATGCCGAGAAGTTAGTAGAAATCTATGTTAAGGAGATAGTAAGTAAGCACAGAGTACCCAAGAAAATTGTATCAGATAGAGGATCTGTGTTTACTTCAGCATTTTGGAAACAATTACATGAAGCACTTGGATCAAAATTAGATTTCAGCACAGCCTATCATCCGGAAACTGCAGGCCAAACGGAAAGGACCAAGCAAATCTTGGAGGACATGCTTAGAGCTTGTGCATTAGATTTTGGAGGTTTGTGGGAAGATCATCTACCGTTGGCAGAATTTTCCTACAACAATAGCTATCAAAGTAGTCTGAAAGCTGCACCATAGCAAGTACTTTATGGGAGAAGATGTAGATCACCAATATGTTGGTATGAACCTAGTAGTAGCAAGGAATTTGCACCAGACTATATCAAGGAGAAACAAGATATCATCGATATTATTAGAGATAGATTGAATATATCTCAAAGTCGCCAGAAGAGTTATGCTGATCAAAGTCGAAGATCGTGGCATCCAGAAGTGGGAGATATGGTATATCTCAAGGTAAGTCTAATGAAGGGAGTTAAGAGATTCGGAATCAAAGGAAAACTAAGTCCAAGAAATATTGGACCATTTAAGATACTAAGTCAGAACAGAACAATAGCTTATGCTCTTGAGTTACCAAAAAGATTGGCTCAAGTTCATAATGTTTTCCACGTGTCGCAATTACGAAAATGTCTTAAAGTTCCTGATGATGCAATTACACATCAAGAAGTTGAGTTACAGGCATATTTGACTTATATGGAGAAACCCTGTAAAATTCTGGAAGAGAACTGGAAAAGATTGAGGAACACGACAATCAAATACTGCAAAGTACAATGGGAACATCACCCAGAGAGAGAAGCTACCTGGGAGAAAGAGGATGACTTAAAAGAAGCATATCCAGAACTATTCAGGTACACATCAGCAATCTCCGGGATGAAGATTAATTTAAGGGGGGAAGTCTATAACATCCCAGCATTTAGGAACCAACAAAGGGTAGAAATAGGAATTTGTGCATATGCATGCATTCATATGTAAAATCGGAGTAAATTTTTCACCAAACAAAAACCTAAAGAGATCAGAGTTTATTTCAGTATCTGGAGGTAGGAATAGCTCTATGAGGTGATTGCTATAAATTTTGACATGACCTTTAGGCATTACTGTGTTTTGGGGGGAACATTTTGAATTCACATTTGAAATTCAAACAATTCAATATAATATTTCAAAATTAGAAGTTAGAATCATTAAGTGGTTCTCCAAATTAGGTATTAGCATTGTTTGATTATATTATAGATATAGTAAACAACAATATGAATTTAAGATAAGTAAATTCAAGCAAGAAATGAATTCTTATTCTTTTCTTTATTCCATAATAAATATTACAAATAGAGATCATTACATCAAGGCAGATAGTTACAAGGAAGAAATTCCAATAAAATGAATCTTTATTAAATCATAGAAATACTGTTACAAGATTCTTTACAAAAAGAATAAAGGGAAATTACAACACAATCTATCTATCTATTCCTATACTACCTCTTGACAATCCAGGATTTGTTCCTACAAAATAAGATAAACCACTAAACAAAGAAAGAAAAATGTTAGTGATTAGTTTTAATCTTAGTGGTGAACAGTGAAGTGCACTCTTCATATTACATCATAGAGTAATTTGAAGGGGCAAGTTTCACCAAAGTGTAGTATCTGTTCTTTTAAGTAAATAGTTCTAGTGTCACAATATAAACTAAATAGATAAGTGATAAGTTTCACCAGGTCAAGTAACCAGTAAAAGGGTAGACAGTAGAAGTCCAATTACTTGATCTCATCCACAGCCAAAGCAAGTAGAAAAGCATCTTACACACCTAAATGCATGCATTGAGGTGTCAACAGCAGAGAGCAATGGGACAGTTCAAGTTACAGCCGTATAGAGAAAAGCAAGCTTTGCTATTCACTTCACAGCGAGCTCAACCACAGCTTCTCACCAACACAACCAAGAATAGAACGAGAACAGCCTCAGATCTTACAATAATATCATAAGATCAAACCACTTTCCACCATAGAAAACCTAGGAAATCACCAGCCAAGATGGTGACTTGAGGAAGGGGAAGTATTGGGTGGACAACAAGGTCACATAGGACCAACAACACGAGGTGGAAGCCAACATAAATCCAGGGCTACCACAATCCAGAAGTAGAAGGCAACAATCAGGCAGCAACCAGAGTATGTTCCAACATGTAGATCTAATCATTTTCTATTTTTGCACATTCATTTTCTTGCAAGCACATGATAGGTAGACATATTAGGCAGCAGTTAATCAACAGCCAGGTTATGCAAGAGTTTTCGCCCAGGCAAGGTCTCAGACCGACATCATTGACCTATAATCCAATTCTATCTAGATAGATACACAACACATCAACTGGTACATGGCACATTCCCAGGAGGGTAGCACCTCTATACCTAGCAAGATCAAGTCTGCTTGAGAACTAGCTCAAGTAGATTTTATTCAACTGAAATAATCATATTCCTAAATGATATGGGAATCATAATAAAACACTTTCTTTTAACACAGACAGTAAAGATCAACACTGTCTATTATTAAACCACACTATACAGAAATCACTGAGTTAATCATTTTCCTATAAGTATATAGGAATCGTATCATTGTAAATCATCTTGTTATTAATCACAGTAACAGGATTAAATCATGACACTGAGCATAGAAGTGTTTCACAAGAAACAATTAACCAAGCATTAGTACAGAGAGCAGTTAACTTAACTCCATAAGAGTAAATCCATAGCCACAACAACATGAGCATCCATAGTAATCTAATAATTCTTTTACAGAGCAGCTTAGGACAGAGAACAAAGTAACACAAACATGATCAGCAAAGTGTTCTCTAACAGAGAATACAGTAATAAAACTTGCACAACAGAGTGGTCATCTGACAGAGAGCAGAGTAACAGACTATAATCGACACTAGTAGGCAATACACCAACCGTTGGACACCATCACAGGATTTGCATAGACAGGATTAACCAAGGAGCCAACTAAACATCACTACATGGGGTATAAACACTAGGAATTTAGGGATGAACCCTAAATGGGGAATCCATCGCAAGTGACCACATGTCATGGATAGGGGTAAGGTAGATCATAGAGAGGAGAAGTAGAAGAACTTACCCGAGGTCCTCATAAATTTATTTGAAGAGGAAGTAGAGAGGAGGCCGGCGACAGAGGGGTGGCGGCACGGGGAGCACCCCGAGGGGACGCTGCAGCCCGCGCCCGCACACAACATTGGTGGTCATGGAGGAGCAGCACCACGAGTACCACAACATCAACGAGGGGGCGCTAGAGCACGGCGAACCCTAACCCTAGCCTCGTGCAGAGGTGAGTGCAGTCAAAGAAGAGGGCACAAACAACGAATCGTCTTGGACAACATTGTGCAGCGGCGGCGTCTTGGTCGTCCTGTACCTCGGCGGCGGCCATGGCGGCCGGACTTGGCTAGAATCGTGCGCAACAACGGCGGCAACATCGAGCGCTAGAGAGAGTCATGGGAGAGAGGGATGAGAAAGAGAGAGTGCGTGCGGGGGGTACTAGGCCGGTCGGCTGCCCAGTACAGCCCAGGTGGTCTTTGACCAGGCGGGGTGGGCCGGGTCTGGTTGGGCGGGCCAGCCTAGTGGGCCGGGCCCATATCTAAAAATAAATATTTACAAATATGCCCCTTAAACAAAACCAGCTCTAGAAAAATACGTAAAAATCCTAAAAATATAAATCATATATCTCTAAACTCACAAAAATATCCTTTATCCAATAAAAATAATAGATAGTAAATTTTAGTAATTAAATATAGATCTATTATTAATATTGTATATATTCCTTTTGGGATTTTATAAAAATATACAAAACACTTAAAAATTGAATAAAATTCATTTTTAAGATTCTAAAAGGAAGTACTATTATAGAAAAATACTAGTTTGTGTTTTTGAAAAGTAAATCATGTATAATAGAAATAAAGTTTTATTTCCTTAAAGGAATTTTAGTTAAATATTTAAAAGAGTTAAAAATTAAATAAATTTATTTTTTAAACTCTTAAAATAATACTAGTTATTATAAAATTGCTAAATGTCAAAATAATATGAATTTAATGCTTTATTAAATAATGCTTCTCTTTTATTAATTAAAAGAAACTTAAAACCTATAAGAGATGGGTAAAACACGCAAAGAAGAAGCAAAAAAAATCATTGCATGACATTACTATGCATTGCATATTGCTTCTTTAAATATTGTCCTTACCGGGCAATAATGGTTTTTCTGTAGAAACCGGAGCTCAAGGTCAGGTGGAAATATCCGACTTCACTACCCTGCAGTCACAAGGCAAGTTCATCACTTTCTCATGTCCTTTGAAGAGTTTTTATGAAAGTATTTGAAAATTGTGTGTTATCACTTATCTTCTAAAGGAGACAGAAAATAAGTATTTCACAAACAAATGAAGTGCTATTATCATCTTAAGTGATGATAACTACTAAGAATTGTAGGGGAATCTAAGATTCCAATTGCAAAACAACTAGGACTTAATAACCCATGACATTAGTGATTCTAGCGTCGTATATTACGCGTTAACCATAAGATTTGGAATGGGACGGAGAAGTCAGCTGTATCTTCTTCCTCTCGCATGCATCCGGATGGCCAGGTCTGAGCTATTATCCTCGTAGCGTGCATTTATTGGTAATTCGTAGATGATATGCAGCATATGGGTGGGAACCCTCACCGTCCCACGATATTTCTAGCATCTGATGGTCTGTACTAACCATTGTCGTAATTCAAGATGTGGGCATGGCATACACCAAGGGGACATATGGGGTCGCGAAGGGGGCAGTGATTGGCTTGGATCATCTACTAGGGCCCACATCATGGAATTGTGGACGGGAAAGTACGCCCGGTTGTGCAAAAAGGAGTTGGTCTCTTATAGGTAAAGCAACGCACCTCTGCAGAGTGTAAGAATTGTGACATGTTACACCCTATTTCGGGAAGGAGCTACGAACATGGAAGGAAAGGAACTCCATGAAATTCTGGTCAACCTGTGAAGCCTGATGGGCATAGTTTTTTATAATAAAATCAGTCTTTGAAGAAATGTTTACCAAAACTGCATAGTACCAAGGACTTATAGTCCGAGGTGGTAGTTAGAGCATCAAACTTTCCACCTTGCATATAGTGATCTTGCTGGGTAACGCTGTTACTCACCCTTTCCTTTGAACCCCTTGCTAGACTTTGAGGGCCAGAAGGATGACCAGGTGTATGCTACGGAGGTCCAGAACAACGTCTACTATGAAGAGCCGGACCTGTTCGGTGGAATCGAAGGGGTGGACTACGGGATACACTATGGAGCTGAAGACAACGAGTCAAAGTAGTTATCAGGCCGTACTATAGTTACCTAGGGTGAGCCGAGCAACACGAACTCTATAGAATAAGTTGTTGAGCTCACGTCTTTATTGCCGTTGTGTTTTTTTCGTTCTTCCAATGCACTTATGAAATAAGTTATTTGGTTTGTAAGTTCGAATCTCTTGAAGTCTCGAACTTCTGGTATTGTAATAATAATAAATTGTGTATGTTTGTAATTTGAACCTGCAATATTTCTGTTGTACCACTCTGAGAGATGTGATATTTATGGAACGGTGTTCTGTGAATGTCATGTCAATGCCTATAGTATACTACACATGCAGTGGTATGCTGGTTCACCGCATTCGCGGTGGTCGGCGGCGTAGCATGGAGCGTCAAGGAGTGGGATCTCGCCGCGCACCTGGAGTCTCTTGGCCTGATCGATTCGGTAGCAAGCCGACGGTCGTGGATTTGCTTGCTCCCAGCTACTCATGGCCTGCAAGAAGCAAGCTAAACTCGTGGAGTACTTCAAATACTACTGTACTGCATGAAGCCTGAAGCATGATGTTTCTTCGATCAGATGTGTTTACATCAACCTCTGAAGCTTATCTAGGGACTGACTTATTTCCTACATGATATATTTTTTAAGTTCCTTCCTTGTAGAATGTGTTAAATGAAGCCCATGTGCCAGTGTCGCCACCATTTCGGCAGCCACTATACTTGTGAAGAAAATATTGTATAATACTAAGTTTGAATCCTCGCGATAACTGCGAGACAATAACAGAAGTAAACATCATGTTCAAATAAAGTCACTCAATATTTGAATATCTGAACGACATGTGTACAGTACCTACTCCTACTGTATAGACTTGTTTATTAATTAAGGATAATTCATGGAAATGTACTCACAATACATATCAGACATATGTACTTCTACGACAAATTATATCAGTATAGCTTTTTCAGTTACGCGCGAGATTGCACGCCTTTTTTATAGATAGAAGGGACAAACACAGAATCCACAACAAAGGATGCCTGAAGGCAAAAGGAGAAAAGGCAACTACTGCTCACAAGAAACCCACAAGCGCAGTATAGCTAGCTTGCCTGTGACGATTTTTTCAAAACGAGTTGACTGATATAGGTCGAAGTTAATCTCAAAGTTCTCAATAAGTTAGTCTCGCACTGCTCGGAAGGACCAACTTTGCATCTCCATTTGGGAGGGCATATTTTTCTAAGAAGAGCTGTAGCTTGTCTTCTGCTCGACAGGGTCTGCATCGTGCCTGGGCAGGCATTGTTTGCTGTTGTCTGGCTCGCCATCTTGGAAACAAAGATTCATTATATGCTCGTCTTCTGATGTTCAAAACCATGAGATTATAAGTAGCTATAAAATTAGCCTGAGCTAGTAACTGTCTGGGAACAGAACACACACTTGTCCTTGATCGAAGCAGCCATGGCCATGAAAGCCTGCTTGACGTTCAGGGCCTTCTTCGTGTTGGTCCCCACGAACGGCATACCAATCTTATCAGCAAACGCCTGCACACATCAAAAATGAACACATAGCTTCTTTCAACAAATAAAAGAGTGCTTTAGAGAATCATAGACGGAAATGGGAAGTTCTCGCGTTGGTAGCTGCTATGATTCATGGTGGAAACGGTAAGTACAATAGAAGAAGCCATTCAAGTTCAGTTGAAATCCATACATGTGCTCTAGATAATTTTTTAACCTATTTTCAGAGTTTAGCTTCATGCTTTACTACGTATTTGGTGTTACTTTTGTCGCCCTACTATCACAGACCATGCAGCTTCACAGAATCAGGGATGCTCTTTAAGCTAGAGAGGTAATGAGTCCAAAATTGATGCATCTTTAAGTATATAAATTATTCATATTTTCACTAATTACATACTACATCTATCTAGAACTATGCCTATTATTTATGATTTCTAATTCTCATTCATTTCCACATGGACTTTGCACATTAAAAGTTTTATTGGGATTTTATTACCTTTTTCTTGTCTTTGATTTGTGTATAGGTGGTATGAACAATCATTGATAAAAGGAGCCAAGAGGATTCAATATGGAGGAGTTGTAGGCACCACACTTAGCCACTTGAGAGGAGAAAAAAGTGGATTTTTTCATCAACTACAAATGAACATCCAAGGCCATGGTGTTGTATCCCTCGTCCATACGAATCCAACGAGCCAAAAAACACCTCAATCGGAGTCTGTATGTAGAAATAGCGACCAAAACACTGTAGAGTTGAGAAGGCTTAACTCCCACTAGTATGGGCGGAGCCCGCCCGTACCGACGGTGGCACCACCCTCCGAAGGCTTTGTTTCGTCAAACGAAACAACATTTATGAAGTCCCAATAGGCATATTCGGCCCCTAACTCCGTCGGTTCACAAAACGACCTACAAATGCCTATTTAAAGAGGGGAAAACCCTCAAACAAGAAGAGAGTCCACACACGCCATAGGGGCAGAATCCTGCCGCTCCGTCACCTCCATAGCCGCCCCCTACAAGATCTACACTACCATACCACTCAAGGGAGAGAGGAGACTTGCATCTTGAAGGGCTATGCATTGATCTTCATCGCCATCTTCATCAACATCGTCTTCATATCAGTCTCCTTTGTTTACTTTGTTGTAGTCCAATCTCTATGGTGGATTTGCACTTGTATTCGGTTGTACCTTCATATTGCATCCATATAATTGCCATGATGTTGATCCCCTTCATATATGAGTAGTTGCCCTGTTCTTGTGAAGAGATGGTGAAACCCTAGTATTATTATGCATTGAAATAAAGATGATCTATTACTTGTGTACAAAGATCCATTGATCTATGATTTGTGTTTGATTTATCTCTTTAGATGGTATGTGTAGTCGGCCACATATCATTTCTCCTCGGGAGTAAAGGGAGGGAGAAATCCTTTGGATGTGTTTGGGATCATACCCGGAATCGCCCCGTGACAGATTGGCGCCAGCTCGTAGCCTACACGGTCAAAGGAGGATAAAAGAGGCACTCCCTAAGTTAATTACGATATCCACGGGGAAACCCTTAATTCTGGTGGTTTGTATGGGTGACTGTTCTCAAACATCAAAGTGGTTATTTAGAGGTGACCTCACTCTTAGCTCAACAAAGTTGCCTCCTACGAGCCTTGTAGTGAATATCTTATTATAGAGCTCTCTCCACACATATCATGACATAATAAATAGGTTATCCTAATTATTCTATGCTAGTGGTGAATCCTACACTCCTTGAAACTCCTCAATCGTATTACACAACACTTCATAGACACTCCCTTGTTTAGTTTACTTTTGTTATTTACTTTGTTCTTGTTTACTTTGCACTCATTCAAACACACTCTTTATACACCCTTTACTTGAATTAAAGATAACTTACAAGTACTCTCTAGTGAATAGTAACGAGGGGCATAAAGACCTTTACCAATAGCTCTTTGTTGGTTCGGTATCTTTACTTTCAAACCAGCTACAATTGATCTGTGCACTTGTAGTCATCAAGCTATTTTCTGGCGCCGTTGCCAGGAAGCTAAGAGCTTTTGGTCTTTGTTCTCAGTTGCTAATTTATTGTTGATGTACTAAAAGTTGTTTACGAGTTTCAAGTTATTTATGTTTATTACTTTTTACTGCTTTTACTTATTTTAAAAGAACAAAAAAATTATAAAACCAAAAACCCATAAAAGTTATAAGACAAAAACTATAAAAATATCTGCTACTAATCATGTCTTCCGAGATTGCTATTTTTGAACAAATGAAGCTCTCAATAGAGGAGAAGAAAGTTGGAACTTTTGGATATTATATTACGAGGGAAAAGGTATTAGAAGAATGGGTGAGTTGGTTGAAAGGCTATTCATCCACATTATGTACCTTGTACAATTTTACTTGTGAATGCTATGGTTCCAAAGATCATTTTAATTATCAATCTAAGAATAATACCTTTGATATCAAATTAGCACTTTATAATGGGAATTTCGAATTCTCTGGTAATATGGAGGTTTATGAGAGAATACTTTTTACAGGTTGTTGTGAGTTGCTAGCTCACATGAGTGATATAAAAAGAGAAGATGAAGTACTTGATAAGATCTATGGAATAGTATACCTTATATACTCTTATTGTATTGATAACTTTTGTGATGATGCATTAGTGATCGATCATAAGCGGATAGCCATGGAAGAGACTAACCTTTTGCAGGACTCGCGGAAGAAAGAAGATGAGGATATACACCGCAGCGAAGATATTACTGACACTGGTATGGATTTGTTTAACTTGTATGATCTACTAGATGGTTATGCCAAATCCTTTTGTAATTCATATCATGAGCCTTGTGATAAATTTATGGCAGTTGGGAACTTTAGTTTTCAATGTTCACTCTTGAAGAGTCCCTAGTGTCTCACACTAGAGAGGAAGTCTTAGATTATTTGGTTTATAAAGGTGTCCATGATCTACTCTCAAAAGATTCAATCATCCGAAAGAGTAGTGACAGTATGCTTCATATGAAACTTACCAACTTATTACCAATGTTACAATCTTATTGTCAAGAACGTCTTAGTGATAATACACTTGTGATAGAGAGTAAGGCACGGTCTAGAACAATAGTGTCCGAAGATAACCATTTATAGGAACCACAAGATAAAGAGGAGGAACAACAAAAAGGTGAGGTTGACAAAGATTTGCACACTACAAATACTACATTTGTTTATGATGCCTCTCTCTCTATTAATGATTCTTATAATGCTAAAACTAGTTGTAATTTATCTACATAGGCCTTGTGCCTAGACACTCATAAGGAAAGCATTACTATTGATGAACTAGAGATAGAACCTTGCTATGAATCTTTTGATGCTAATATGCAGGGACCTGATTTACTCCCTGTTGCAAAGGAAGAATATTATGAAGTGTTCCCCTATAATGGTAACCAAGGTAAAAGTTCAATAATTATATTTAAACCTATAATCCTCTTGTTTCAGCTACATAAGGAGGCATTCTCACCACACTTCGTACATCCACACTCGCTTGGAATCTAGAACCTATTCATCTACATGATGCCGATGCACCACAAGAGGGTACGACTTCGATCACACTCTGTTATGAGATGCTCCAACCCTTTGCTAGAGGTAGGTACAAGTACACCTCGAATTGATATCCCCTGGGATCCAAGTGGACGATTTAATGGAGCATCTAAGACTGGCTATTTGGCTTTAAAGAGAGCACTTCCCGGGAGGTAACCCGGAAGTTTTTAGGTGTCTTTATTAATTTTGTGTCTTGAGTTTTAGTTGCATTCATGTTGCACTAGCACTTGTATATATTTGCATGATTCCCTATTAGAGTTGGCTTGGGACTATTTTTAAAAGGTAGAATTGTTTGTTGCTCTAACCATGTGTTACATATCTTGGTTAAATCTTCTCAACAAAAATATATGTTTGCTTTGTTTGGATGCTCGACTAATGTTTCAGGTCCTTAGCAAAATTTTCGGAGAAAATAACTTGTTCCGGAGTTCACAGTGAGCTTAACGAGCAGCAGTACGGGCGCACCCATTGGTACCACGCGCCCGTACCAATCATGTGATGCATCGGAAGAAGTAGAAAAATTTCCAGAAAAGTGACAGCAGGCTTAACAAGCACCGGTACAGTGGGACGTGTCCGTACCATCTGCCCGTACCCACCTTGTTACCAGGCGAAGGAAACATGAATATGACCCAGAGGGTGTAACAAGCACCCATACAGGCGCATCCCGCCCATACCATCCGGTCGTACCAACTTCGACGGAACCCTTCAAAAAAAGAGAAGAGGAGGTGCAGTACAGGCGGAGTTTGTCCATACCACGCACCCGTACCAAGGAGCAGCACCGCGCCGCAAGGGAAGGAACATGTACAAAAAGGCTATAACCCCTCTAATCTTTTAATTTTGACAATCTCAGATCATTGGGTTACCTTCTATATGTTTCATTGTACTTCATTTTCTTTTACCTACCTTTGGAACTTCCTAGCCTATAGTGTTTCATATTTCTTTTATTTTCATGGTTGGGTGAATGAACTCCGTTCGTACACCGAATCGTTTGCTTTTACTTATTTTATTATTTTCGCAGGAACTTGAACCTTGTGTGATGCCGTGCATGGTTTATGCCAACCGCGTAAATACTTGCAAAAGCCACTTGGTTGTTTCAACTCAACGCTTCAACAAGGAAGTATTCGTTGAACCAAAGGTCCATGTCCATCAAAAGTGAGATTATTCGTACCTCAACAGTAATGCGTCACCCTTGCTTTATTCAAGCTTGGGAAGGTAACCACTTCTCACACTCTCTTTTAATAACTGCATTTCCTCTTTCATTTTTGGTAATCTATTCAAGTTTGGTTCTTACAAAAGTTCTAGCTTGGGGAAGTTACTTCTGCATTTGTAGAGTCTTGTGCAATGTTATTGTTCGATGAAACTTTTTGTGCAATCATGTATCCCACTGTTTCTAAATGCTTGCTTAGGTAAGTTGTGTTTCATGTTTATATAATGGATGCACTTTCTTTTGTTAGGATTCATAGGAGTTGAATTAGAGCTTTGATTCACTATGTTAAAATCTTTATCCAGCTTGAGAAGAACTTTGTGATCCTCTATAATACATTGCCATGATTTCTATACTTAAATCCCATGTCTCCCACTTTTGAAGATTGACTTGTTTATCTTAGTTGGTTGATTTTTGAAGATACCATGCTAGTGGGAGTAATTAAAATTAGTTAGAGTAAAGTTTTTTATTTGAATGAATGATTAGTTGTGAAAGCTTTTGCTCTAGTTCTTTTAGCTAACTGAGTCTTGCCTTACAAATAATACTGCCAAACAAGTACAACAAGAAAAAATCTGAAATTTATGACTTGTTTGATGAGTGATTATCTTAAGAGTTTACCTTTGAAGATACTTAACCCCATAGATGTTTTGATAGACTTGACGGAACTCTTGAAAGGAGTTGTTTGATTGAAATGGAGTCTAGTGGTAATTGTGATTTCATGCCAAAGCTAACCTTGTGGATCAAACTATGATACTATTTAAAGAATTCTATGTTTTTGATGCACACCTTGGGATGCCAACAACTCCGCTAGCCTATGAACGATCTATGGTACAATCCCTGATTGTGGCTATGATTTGATGACATAGGTGGCATAAGTGTCACCGTATGGGAAAAAGTATTGGTACTCTCGAAGGTTGTGCAAACCATTGTTTAAAAAGAATCACTCAATGATCCTTGTTGAGAATCATCCTTCAAAGAAGGAAGGAAAAATATGAAGATCCACATAACAAGTCCTTGGCATGGTCTCATTACTACTTTATGAATTTTCATGAAAGACAATGATTAGAAGTGTTTTGATAGCCTTGATTTACTGATGTGGGTGTCAATAAGACACTTCACTATTATGCTACTTAGGACATGCATTCTCTTACTCAATTTTTCTATTAAAACATCCTAGTGTTCCTTGGCACACTGAGAGTTAACTAGAAGAATTGGATTGATTGTTACACTTGTAGTTATTTATAGTTATATTAAACTCCACTTTGATTGTCTTGATTTACCCAATCTTGTATATTGTTCTTGTCACCTCTCTAACTTTGATGAGCCTTTCAAAAGGATGAAGTGTTGAACACATATGACTGCCAACCGTAAGTGAATTCATATCCCCGTTGAAGCCCTTACTTTACAAAAGTGAGGAGATACAAAACATAAAAGGTGCAATAGGAGGATCACAAGTTTGCTTTCAAGCTAGATTCACTTTTTGACATGAAGCATTGAAGTTTTAATTGATCTTTTATGAATTGCATAACTAAGCTTGTGTTGCCTTGTATGAATATGTTCTTACTTTGAGCTTGCAGGGAAAATAAGGATACAAGGCATTGATCTTCTACATCCGGTATTGTAATTTTGATTCAATTTTTGCCTCATTTATATTATTGACTCGTGCCTCATGAACATGCTGACCTTATACATAAGCCACTTTACTGCTCGAGACGAGCAAGAGTCTATCTTGGGGAAGTTGATGAGTCCACAATTGATGCATATTTAAGTACATAAATTATTCATATTTTTACTCATTACAAAGAAGATGGGCACACAATTCAAGGACTAGAAGAAAATATTATACCAATACTATTTGAAGGGAAAAAAGCTCCTGAATTCACTGGCGCACTAGAGAAGCAACGGGATAACTGGGCCGCATTTGTGGAATACAAGCAATCGGAACCAGCTAAGGCAAGGCCGGCAAAGAATAAGCTAAATGCTTCCAAAAAGAAATATCACCATCATATGGGGACAGGTGGCTACAGGAGTGCCGTGCCTAAGTGGGATAAAACTGAGGCCAACCTGGCAGCTAAAGGGGTCACTCCATCTACAAGTGGTTGGCCCTTGAGGTCTTGAAATTGTATACTTGGGCATGGGGATCGTATGACCCAAAAACAGGGGAGATTGTTGCAAACAAAAAAATTGTTGAACCCAAAAATGCACTTATTAAAGTGATAAAAGAGGTTCAAGTGGGAAAGTTCATTCCCGACAGAGAGAACGATGAGCTGACAAAGGCCCTAGGGAATCTTGAAAAGGTCGGCCGAACACGAGGCTTTGGACCTTATTATCCATGGGCTATTGGGTTTACCGAGGACATTGACACTTACAGAAGCCGAGCGAGAAAAACGAAGCGGCAGAAGGCGGAGGAGGCAAAGAGGTTGGTGAAGGTTGAAGCCCTATTGCAGCAGCAGGAGCAGATTAATGAACTTAGAGGACTGGCCCGACAGCAAGATCCTGCACTCGACAGTACGGCCAGCCCATCTCAAGGTAAAAGCAATGTGGCTTCCACGAAGGTCCAGGCTAATGATGCAACGATGGATGTCTACCCCATGGATACAATCAAGGAGAAGATTAGTTGTTAGCTGCATGTTGAACTGAAGAACATATCCATAAAGGTGACGGTCGACTTTGCTTTACCTTCTGCACCAGGAGCAACCTACCAGTGCAATCCGATTCCTGTTGGCTATGCTCGTGTCGATATGGATGAAGTTCTACCGATATTTTAGTCGCTGCAGCTTGACATCCCTGGAGGTGAAGGGGAGACGACACTGGGAGAAGTCACGAGTGGCTTCATTCTTTGGAAAAAGGAATACATCAAGTTTCCAGGCTCGGCGCCAAGGCTACCATCTCCACCAAGACGCAATTCATCACCTCCAAGGCCACCATCTCCTTCGAGTCCAACGTCTCCTCCCAGTAGAAGTCCACCACCTCCAAGTCCACCCCTCCTCAAGAAGGACCGCATCGCGAGTCCATCTCGATCTACAGCGCCTCAGTTGCCTCCACCCACTAAGGGCCAAAAGCGGAAGATAACCACTTCTTCATCTAGGGATAACCGACGTGGAACGTGAAAGTTGTCGTCCCTCCCAAGAGTACCGTCGTCTCCTCCCAAGAGGGCTTACGACCTGACTGATGAGGATACCAAAGCGGTCGTAGATGCCAAAGTGGATGCCTTTTTTAAAAAGAAACAACCCGAGCCAAAGGTCCCAGTAGATCCGTCAGTCAAGGAGCACTTTAGGAAATTTCTGAAGCATCCATCCCAAGCTCAGATGAATGCGACAGATTACTATACACGCTGTCTTGTGAAGACATTGAAACAGAAAAGAACAAGTGGTAGATGAAGCATTAAAAAGACGTTCCCGAGCTTGGAGAACAAGAAAAACAATCGACCCCCTACTCCAGGTGTTACCCGGACATCAACTATATGGGGAAGAACCTTTGGATATGCAAACATCTATTACATTGGCCGAGCAATGTAATATGTCTCTTGATGTCATACTTGGCAGTGTTGGTCCCCCCACGGCTCCTGTAGCACGACAATATGTCCACGAGCAGCTTTTGGTCAGTTTGAGACGCTCCGGGATCTTCCAACAAAAATGCGACAATTGCATGCATGGTATATTAAAGCCACAAAAAAGGCGAGGATGGATCATAGTGAAAGTTAGAGAGGAGCATTACTTTATTACAGACGAGGTCCATATTAAACTTTCAGAAATCTTCCAGTTATTCAATCAAAGGGACCGCGACAAATCTATCATCAGTTGCTACTGTCTATAAGTGATTAGTTTATTTATGTACTTAAGTCTCTAGCTCAGCTAGTTCAATTCATTTCCGGTAATTATCCTCAATATATTCTTTTGTACGCTATGATGCACAAAATGAAGATTCTCGAATGTAAAAAAGGGAGAATCTAAGAATTTGGGTTCATTGACCCAAATCGAGTTAATGAAGCTATGCTAAGATGAAGTCCGTGGACACGGAGCGTAACTTGCTCTGGTTTCTCAAGAAGCAGCATTTCTGTAAGGAAATACTTTTTCTTTACAACTACGAGTGAGAGTGTTACTTTCTTATACACATTAAATTTTGCTTACTCGATGTTAAGTGTAAATGATGAGTTACTGACGTATATAAACCTTGTGCAGCTTTCACTGGATTCTTCTAAGCATTTTTGTTGACTTGGGAAGAGTTCATACCATGGACTCATTACAACAGGACATGGAAGAGTACCGCAGCATGATCGAAATGCTCAACAAGTAATTTTCATCATTATCGCACTATATCGGTCTCTTTCGTTCAATTTCTGAGATATCAAGTAATTATTAACGCATTCATTCATTTTCTTTGGCGGGCAGTGTTTGGACACAGTTCAAGACTGCGATCCGCGGTCAATGGCGTGAGGACCTGATTTATTAAACGATCCTGGTAAGTAGTACGAGCTAGGTCCGGGCATCTCTTTAATTCTAGTTTTAATACAATTATCATGCATGCTTGACTATTATTTGATTGAATTCTATTCTTATAAGGTACACGAGGCAACAACAATGGACTAATCTATGTGAATACTACGTTCGCGAGTTCATGCGCACTTGCACTAGTGAGCAGAACGTAAAATTTGTTCAAGTACGTAAACAATATATTCACAATTTATTTTTATTATCATAATTTGCGTTGAGTTCCATTCATATTTTTTTGATGACTTAAATATTCATATTGATTTCCTTCTTTTTAGTTTGAAGCGATGCGGGAAAAGCTCCTACCACGGGACCGCCTACTAGCAATTCAAGAGGAATTGGCAGGACTTTTTGTTGACGAGGTCATAGACGCATGTGCAGAATACAATCTGGATAGACCCTAAAGTATCCATGTAATGATCTGTATGTAATCAGGTAGACGGGCTCTGGACCCGGTTGGGACTCGTATACCAAATTGTATATATATATATGTTTGTATGCTCGTAAGAAAATATATTATATATGCATCAACGTGTACAAGTACTACATAGTAGCGTCGTGTATGTATAAAAAAACTTGTTTGAAATGAAAACACATAATGAAAAATAATTGAACACAAACATAAAATAAAAAGGAAAACACAAAACCCTAAAACTCCATCTCCTGCCGCGGCAGCAAAATGACCCAAAATGTTGCCGCGACAGGGAACTTTAGTTCCGGTTCGTGTTAAGAACCGGTACTAAATATCCTCCAGCCCAGCACACGACGCGGGGCCATGTGGTGGACCTCTAGCTCCGGTTCGTAACAGAACCGGGACTAAAGGTCTAACCTCTAGTCGCGATTCCGTAGTCCCGGATTGGCATCCGGAATTAAAGGTCCTTACGAAACGGGACTAGAGGTATATTTTCTACTAGTGTGCTCTCACGCGCGACGATGTTGCCGCCGCCGCAACACGATGGGCTTCGTCCACTCTTGGGTTCCGGGGATCATGAGGGACGACGACGGTTTGTCGCAGGTGGCGTGGAGCCACTCCTCTCGCCTTGAACCCCCTTGTTCTTCCCGGATGGCGTCTTCAACATACCTCAATGGCTCCAATACCAATTGTTGTTGCAAGCTATCACACTGGCTCACGGTTTCAGCAGTTAGAACTTGAACGAGAGAGAGAGACATAGAACAAAAAAGATTTTGCGCTGCGTGCAACGAATGCAGCCTTTTGGTATTCCTTTTATTCCTCAGATCCTTGCAGATCGGATCGAGCTTGCTAACTTAGCAAAAATACCGCAGGCAGAACTGAGTCCTACAAACCATGTCATCCCATTGTCGTTGGTACCCCAGTCGTCATGACGCATACGAGGAATAGATCGTGCCATCCCACGACCCAACGTGTGCGACACCTACACTACTAGATGTAACAGGTCAGACGCGAACAGGCTCGCGATACAGACCGTGCTTATTCTGCAAAGTAAAACAACCTGAAAAACTAAATTAAGCCTGACGGGAATCAGACTGTTGCCGACAATAGGATTACAGTGAACAGTAAAGTTCAGATACTACACTCCGTCCTCTGCCACCTGCAGCATTGTGAGAGCCGACTCGTCCTTAGCAAACATCTTCTCCCTTATCGCCATGTACTCCGGCCATGTCACGGAACGGAACGCAGCTTTGCTCCCCGGAAGGACCGCCGCGGCGAGCGGAGCCACCTTCATCTCTTTCGGCGGTCCGAGGAAGTAAGGCACGGAGACGCGCTGGCGATCCTGGTTCACGACGGCCCGGTGAAGCACGCTGTGGAAGCGGCCGTTGGTAAGGACGTGGAAGAGGTCGCCGATGACGACGGCGAGCGCCCCCGGTACGGCCGGCACGGTCACCCACCGCTCAGGCCCACGCCGGAGCAGCTGCAGCCCCGGCACGAGGCTCTGCATGATGAGCGTGAAGAAGCCCGAGTCCGTGTGCGCCGCCAGCCCGATCGCGCGCTCCGGTTCTGGGCACTTGTGGTACATGTTTAGGTGCATGGTGGCCGTCATCGTGTCGCGGATCGTGCGCTCCTCCCCGCCGCCGGCGATCTGGGAGGCGCTGAGCCCAAGCGCCTTGTAAAACATGTCCAGAACCTTCTTACCGAGAGCCATCATCTCCTTGTGGAACTCCTCCATCACCTCGCTGGGTACATCACGGCATCAGCAGCGATATATGTGCTTGAGATTGCAATGCCCTAACCCCCTAAGCATGCATGGATGGATGTGTACGTACCAGAATCGCAGGTAGTCGTTACCGCCGGTGGGCCAGATCCGGAGGAACTCCGAGCGGACCTCGGCGGCGGAGAAGGTGTAGCCCTCGGACCACATCAGCTTGGAGAAGTAAAGCGCGTAGGGCGGCACGCCGTAGCCGTTCTTGTTGCCTCGGCCGCGTGAGGCCCGCTCCTTCTCCGGAGCCGGGCGATCGAAAAGGCGCTTGATCTGCTCCTCGACGCGCACTAGGAGCTCGGCCGGCACGCCATGACCGACGAGCAGGAACCCGCCCCACTCTTCCGCCGCCCGCGCCATGACGGCGATGGCACCGTCCGTGGCGCCGTCGGCCATATCAACGACCGGAACAGCATCGTGCCCTGCCGACTCGGACACCACCGGATAGTCCTTCTGCTCGGTCCACACGTGTGACTCCGGAACAGACTTCGCCGCCGGGAAGTCGAAGGTGGCGACGGCGTTCTGGACGGCCGACATCGAGATTTGGAGGCGTGATTATTCTAGCGATAGCACAGGTTTGTTTTAGGATGCGCAAGAGGATATGGTAATTCGAGCCAACACGGTAATATGCCTATATAAACACACAGTGTAAAGCATTTTCCATGTGAGGATATAGCATATGCCAGCAATGTATTTCAGCAGATATATTCGCATTAAATACGCATATATAAGCACGCAGCGTAAACTCAATGTGAGGCTAGCTGTTAGCATGCTTGCCCAACAATGTATTTCACCTTTTTGTAGTACATAAATGCGGATATCGTACATACTTACAAAGATAGCATTCGATCAAAAAGCTATGTACAAGATCTTTTCCCAAAAATTAAACCCCCTCATATTCAAACTAATGGACTCATATTTGTCTAATTAGGATGTATCTAGCGCTAAAACATGTCTAGATACGTACGAATCAAACAAATCTAAATCCATTAATTTGAATAGGAAGAAGTAACTAATTGCCACAAACGTTTAATGCAAGTAATTAAAGTTCTATTAATAATATTAAAGAGCATGTAAAATGTGACCGAGCATGCATGGAATTTTTTTGGGGGAGAAAATTCTTATCTATTCCATGAGTTAAGTAGTACAAAGCACCCCAAAAATAATAGAAATTATATTGAGGTTCTTAAACCACCTAACAACCACTACTGCCGCTAGAGCGAGCCGCTAACGCGCCGATGTCGCCACTCCCTTCCTAGAGCCAGCCTGACGTTGTTGATGACAATCAGGAAGTGTTCAAAGTTTCAACATTTGTCCTCGCGTCGCCCCCTCCTGGCGACCGAGGGGGCCAAACCCTAACCCCGCCGCCACCTCCTCCCCCTCCATCCATCTCCCTCCTCGTCGCCCCCAGAGGTCCGCCGGCCTAAGTGCGCGGCGCCGGTGATGGGGGCGGCGGGGATCTAGCCTCCCGGCCCCAGCGCGGCGGTAGGGAGGAGAACGCCGGCGCTGGACGTCGACGTCTTCGTGGCTCCGGCCGACGGTGGCTTCGTGGGAGCTTGGATCTGGAGGCGGTGGCCTCTACCGGCGTGGAGTGGGTGGCGATCTGGTGGAGGAGGTGCCGGCGATGGGATTCTGTTGGAATACCTAGATCGGCTCTCTATCCCTAATTGCCTGCTCGATCCGTTCTCCAGGAACCGGCTGGCGGTGTGGGGATCGCTGCGTCGGATCTAATAAAGGAGGTGGTCCTTTGATTTCTTTCGCACGAAGACGAAGATCTGCTTGATGTCTGTCCTCGATCTGGTCTAGAGAGGCGGGTTCCGGAAGGCTCCGTCGGTGAACTCCCATGGGTGTATCATGCCTGGAGATTGCTGGATCGGAAGGTATTCGGTCGTGCGCACCTTGTTTTTCTGGCCGTTTGGTTTCAGCGGGAGCGTTGCGAAGGTCTGTTGTTTGTTCCCACCAAGTGCCATTCTTTGATCCATGGTGCAGTCAGATGCGGAGAATGTCAGGAAAGCGGAAATATGAGGGTAGCGATGGTGATTTTAGTTCTTGTGGCGACGGAGAACTGGCTACGTGATCCGGGACTCGTTGCAATTACTGCTGGTGCGGGAAGACAACACAGGGGGAGTTCCCAGTCTTACCTTGCAGGGTGAAAATCCAAGGTCTGGCCTTAACTGGTTGTGCCTGGCAATGACCTTGTTGAAGGCATTGTTTTGTGAGCGAGGACTTTCTCTAGGGTGAAAACCTATGATCTTTGATCGGGCAACGACGGTGCTTGGGCACTGTTTCCTTCTTGAAGGCGTTGTTATTGGAGTGGAGGACTACCGGTGTTGTTGGAATGGTGTTAGTGTCATTGCTTTGAGGATTAGTTCTCTGTAGCGAGACTTTTCTTTTTTGTAATTCTTCTTTCTTTTTTCTGGGTTGTGTGCATCCTAGGGCCGCTAGGGCATGCGTTGTTGCAGAGGCTGGGTGTAATTGGTATCCGTGTGATATTAATATATACTCTTTTCCAAAAAAAATCAGGAAGTGTTCGTGCACGTGCCCCTAAGGACCAGCGCCCCAGAGCCGAAGTCACCACCATTGAAAGCTTCTAGCACTAGAATTATAACATACGTAGACTGGACGAGATCCACCACTCCATGAAAGCGGCGACCAGACGAATTGTCGCCCTCCTCAACGTCACTGGTGAGATCGCCGCCGACGAGGTGGACGAGGAGACATGTATACCTTATTCTTATCCCGCTCAACGCCACCATAACGACGATGCCGGCTGACCAAACTCTAACTTTAGGGGACCTTCTACACCGCTGAGCGCAGGTCTGAGGTCCCCACCCCCTCCCGCCGTAGGAGCGACAAGCAGAGGAGGCGGGAACCCGTCAATTCCAGGTCGTAGACGCTGAGGACGAAGCAAATTGTGTCGCCTGCTAGAAGCATGCATGCAATTAAAATGCATCATTCTTTTCATGAGTTTTTCTCAGCAATTCAAGGGCATAGGACATAATCTAACGAAATTATTGTCCTTTATTTAGAGAAGATGCTATTCCACTGGAACTAGTTTTATTATATAAAATATAAATATGCAATCCCTCCAAGTGTCACTGATTTAGCACAAAGTTATACTAAATCATATCAGAGGGAGTAATACTTTCTCCCATAAAAGGAATGAAGCAAAGTCCAATCACTAACTTGATGAGAGGGGTGATGGTTGGATCTCTACCTGCGCAGTGAAAATCATACCAAGAACTAACACTACTCACGGCACACGACACAGATTGGTTTGCAACTAGTCCATGTCAGTGGCGGAGCTGCACCTAGACTATGTGGTCAAGCGACCACATAAAGAATTGGTGAGCATTGAAGATCCAGCTATAATACACCATAAATGACCCTATAAATCCTATTTTTTGACATCACTCCAGTTTATTTTGAGCTTTGACAACACTAACGGCTAATCCTGGCTCCGCCACTGGTCCATGTCGGACTAGGATCTTCTATTGCTTTTTATATTTTCGTACTAGAGTTTTCGGGGGGGGGGGGGGGGAGGGTTACAAGTATTTATAAGACCATGGTAGAGTCTTTTCAGTACACAACATACCATCGTGCTTAAACCCAACAATTATCCCCTAAGCACAATTGATTACTTCGCATCTTGGACGCCAATCCTCTCGCGCATCTCCAAAAACTTCAGTCGCCCCAAAGACTTGGTCAGAATATCTGCAAGTTGATCATCTATGCTCACATACTTGACATCAATCCTCTTCTCTTCGACACACTCTCGTATGTAATAGAACTTTGTATCAATGTGCTTACTTCTATCATGATGCACTGGATTCTTACATAGAGAAATAGCAGACTTGTTGTCAATCTTCATCACCACTTTTTCTGGTTCCTGGTTAGTAAGATCACCAAGTAATCGTGCCAACCACACACCTTGACAGGCTGCAGTTGTTGCTGTAGTATACTCTGCCTCACAGGATGATTGTGCCACCACTCTTTGTTTTTGTGACAACCAAGTCACTGCATTTTTACCATGGAAATATAAGACACCCGAAGTACTCTTACGGTCATCTACATCTGCATTGGTACCTAGGGATGTTGTGTTTGGTAAATTTGCTACTGTTGGTGGTGCCAAGGAGTCCTGGACGGCACCGGTTTAAATTCTTAGTGCTGATTTCGTGGAGATTTCGCGGATGCACTGCCCGCGAATGAAGATCAAATGCCCCTAGATGGTAATCCACACCCTTTACCTGGGCATCTGCAACATAACCCAAATAATTGGCATGCCTCAGTATCCAGAGATTGGATGGGATGCAGTACATAATCAGCAGGAGCAACATCATGGGGATGACCAGCATGATGGAGATCATAATGTAGACATGGCAGAGGATGTGCAGGAGTCTATGGTGATGAACCCATCTGAAAATTCTGTTTCGACTACTAATTTAGTTGATGATGAGGTGCAACAACAGCAGAACAATGCTCAGATGGCTTTCGATGTACTACATGTGGGTCAGGTTACCACGATCATAGGACCTGTTCTGCCCCCAGAGATGCTATGGAACAAGTGGTTTGAAAGGATGATGCCAACATTAGTTATGCAAAATATTCCTATCTCTCTACATCTGCCTCCGTTTGCTCTAGTAAAAACATCGTGGTCCATTGAGTTTGAATCCAAATGGATCCTGCATATTCAGAAACCTGCTGGGTCAGGTGTTAGACCAAGACAAAGAGTGGTCATTTCTAAAACCAGGCCGGTGGCGCGGGCTCTTACTTTTGATATAAATCAAGTTGACACTGAATCGCCTGTTTTCTCAGCATGTCTGGCCACAGTGCAAAAACGTAAGCCTCGTAGAAATAAAACACCAACCAGAAGGTCGTCGCTTCACCAGAAGTTGCCTCAAGACAGATGGATGCAGGACGACCCCTATCTTGGCAGCGACGAGCAGACCGAAAAAGAAGAGTAGAGCCAAGCTGCTGTTGGTTGAAGAAGATGAAGACATACAAAGTTATGACAAGGGTGAGCAGCAGAACAAGGATGATGAGAGCATGCAGGTACCTGTCACTCCTACATCGGTGATGCATAGGGTGGGCAGATACCTCGGGACTGACCCTGCCAAGATCACCAAGGAGCAGCTTGAAGCTGACCCTTCTTCTGCTGATAATTCAGGTCACGATGATGAATAGAAGAACGGTTAATATTATATGGTCTCTTGAGGTAGTGGTCTGGTTACTAGGTTATGGTTATTACTTATGGAGGTGGCAATTCGGCTCGCGGGTGCAAATGCACAGAAAAACATTTTTCGAAATATCAAAAAATTCGAAAAAACATATCTGCATATACATTCAAATATTTTATGTTGGTTCACAAGTTTTTGGGATGAAAGGACATTTTATGTGTCGTGTATAAAAAGGACAGTTCCTTTTTATACACGACACATAAAATGTTCTTTAATCCCGAAAACTTGTGAACCAACATAAAATGTTTGAATATATATACGAATATATTTTTTTGAGTTTTTTAACATTTCGAAAAATGTTTTCTCACAATGGCACCTGCGAGTCGAAGTGAATATCCGTATTGCTTATTACTTATATTTGCGGCTGTTATGACAATACATGGGCCTGGGTCAGTTTTATCTTAGTATGTCTGTGTCAGGGTCTTTTATTGCGACAGTCTAGGTCTTGCGGTCAGTGGTGGTGGCTGAACTGATTTGTGTGTCAGAGTGTGCTTATGAGACTGTATTTCTGAAGTCTTATGTGACATTTAGTGAGTCGGTGGTGGTGATACTCTATGCCTGTCTCCTGTTTGATGCTATGCATTGGGTTATTGCGTCTATCATCCAAAAGATGTTGGTCTATCATCCAAAATTATTTCTATCGCCTGGCGGCAGATTTTCACAAGGGCGTCTTAAAGTTGGAAAATATAAATGGTTCATTCATAACTTTGGTTCCTAAGAAATCAGTACCTTTGGATGTTAATGACTTCCCACCTATACCGCTAACCAATGTGTGCTTGAAGTTTTTGACCAAGCTTGCTGTAAATAGACAACAGGGTAAAATTTTAAAATGTTTGCACAAAGATCAATATGGGTTTTTGAGGAAATAGGTCCATCCAAGATTGCTTAGCTTGGTTGTTTGAATATCTATATCTGTGCCAGCTATCTAAGAGGCTGATACCTTCGATCCGGATTACGGATGTAGTATAGCTTTTTTTCTTATTAGACCTAGGTTTATCGAATCCTCGGGAAGCAGAAGTGTAGTGAAGTTACTTTAACAGACCTTCGGAAGTTTTAGAATTCCTTTTATGCTTTTACCGGACCAAGAACTTCGTTTTTTGTTATTGTTGATGATGGAAAGAGAGGGCCTAGGGCGTTCGGTTTCACCTGTAGCTGTACAAACCATCTGATGGGAATAAAAGAACTTCAGTCGCCCCAAAGATTTGGTCATAATATATGCAAGCTGATCATCTATGCTCATATACTTGACATCAATCTTCTTCTCTTCGACACTCTCATATGTAACGAAACTTTGTATGAATGTGTTGACAGCCCAATTATCAAAATAAGAAGTAGTTCCGCGACATAGTCCAAATTATGCATCAATCCACACATCTACTCCCTCCATGCCAAAATATAATACGTTAAGGAAACGTTTCGACCAGGTGAAAAACCTGCAAAAAGACATCGATAAATAAATATACATTCGTAAAACTAATCTTAAAATGGACTAAAGAAAGCTAAATTTTATTTGCTAAATCGCTATCCGTGGTGACCAGAAGAATTACCTCCCTCCTCAATGCCACTAAAGAGATCGCTGCCGACGAGGTGGACGAGGAGGCGGGTATACCTTATTTTTCTCCCGCTCAACGCCGCCATAGCCACCATAACGACAATGTCGGTTGACCAAACTTTAACTTTAGGGACCATTCTACACCACCGAGCGCAGGTCCGAGGTCCCCCCCCCCTCCGTAGGAGCGGCAAGCAGAGGAGGCGGGGACCCGTCAATTCCCGGACATAGACGGTGAGGACAAAGCCAATTGTGGTAGCTGCTAGAAGCATGCATGCAATTAAAATGCATCATTATTTTTGTGAGTTTTTCTCAGAAATTCAAGATCCTAGGACATAATACTAACCAACTAAATATGCTAAGTCAGGTCTTGTATTCACCAAGTACCTCAAGCTCCCAACTATGCTTCTGTATTCGGTTGCATCAACTTCTAGCGATTCACTGCTTTTACTCAACTTTAACCGAAACTCCATAGGCACCTGGGAGGTATTGCAATCGTTCATATCACATATTTCAAGAATTTTCTTTGTATATGACTCCTGACATGATGTTACAACTCCCAATGGATCGAGCAGTTGGTGGACCCCACTACCTAGGCTACTAGCTTCCACCCAAGCTTGGGGGAGTATGATTTTATCCCTTCCTTTTCATTTTATATGACATGCTATTATTGTATAAGTTGTTTGAATCCCGCACATACAGACGTACCACCCCTTCTGTTACTAGGGTTCCCAACCTGCAGATTAGTCATTACTCATACTCCCTATACCTGGCTCAATCCTCAGGGTCTTGGGTACCTGACAAGTCCTTAGATTGAGGCAAGAGAGGATACAATAATCATCATGTCATACAAACTAATACATGATCCCATCTATGATAAATAACATGCACAAAATCTACATGACTAGGTCGAAGCCCTTAGCCCAAGGAGAATTACTCACACATATAGATGAGATCAAAGATCATAAACATTGTAGTGGAAATCATGAGATCGATAACAAATAGTCTTACAATGTCGCCAATCAAAGAAGAGACCTGCTATTACAAGTGGTGGAATATGGATATGGTGGTGGAGATGTGTTTGGAGATTAGATCTAAGTCTATTCCTCTGGTGGCTCTTTGGTGTTGTGGATGGAGATCTGGAGGTAGCTGATGATCAGCGAGAAGGACCCTTTTCTTACCGCACGAGGCCTCTTTATATAGGGGTCCCTTCACAAAAGTTGTTCTGTTTGACCTAGCGGTGTCGATGGCAACTATATGACCAGAACTATACGGTCGGAATTTTATTCCCGTCCTATAGTTGGTCGTTAAAGCATCTGTCTCCACTTCATGACTCCTGGTTTCTTCGGGTTGTTGGAAATCTCGTATCTTGGATTTTAATGTAGTGATTCCCATCATCAAGCATTATTATCTGCGTAGGGAAAAATAGAAAGAAAGGATTGCATACCCCTTTAATCATTAGGCATTAGTGGTAGGATTTAGAGAGATATTTCATCAAAAATATGAATAATATCCAGTTTAAATGTGGACGTAGATGGCTATATTTCAGAGCCATCAACCTCCCCAAGCTTAAACTTGATCGTCCCCGAGCAAGAAAACCAAAACCAAAAAGGAACTCAGCATTTAAACTGAAATAACGAGATGATGATCTTACTCATAATTGGTAGTCTTATGTTTCCTCCATTTTATAAATCTGAAAAACTTCAGCATAGATAGAGTAATATAATGCAGAGCATATCATACAGGTTTTATGCATCCTTATAGCGCAGCAAAATTATTGTTAACATGGATGATTCAAATGAGTAAACTTTATTCCATGTCATGTAATCAACTCATAGGCTTGCCTTTGAATAATAAAATATAATCTTGTAAAGTTGAGAGTGTGAGAGTTGTCATGAAAAGCATATATACTAGAGTATCTCAATTCTCCCACATCAATAAATCAAGACTCTTCAAGCACTACTTGTCTATTCATTGTCCTTGAAGAATTTCAGTTCTTAAGTAATTGAGAGCGTGTCGAAGATTTTAATTAGTTTATCGGGCTGTGATGGACACTCCTGGCATCACCAATGTTTTTGTTCTTTTTGTACAATGATTACTCATAACAGCCAGAGGAGTGATTCCATCATGAACATAGCTACCCAGGAGTGCTAAGAATCTTACCCATTATAGCATTGCTGCTACATATGTTTAATCAACTCATAGCCAAAATCTAGGAGTTTCCTCCATGAAGATCGTTTGTAGGCTAGCAGTGTTGTTGGCATCCCATGAAGTTTGACACGCATAAAGCTATATCATTCTTATGATTCACAAGTCAAACTTTAGCATGCTCACAAAAACCGCTAAACATTAATTCAATTGAACAAATCCTTTTAAAGAGAGCTATCAAGTCAATCATTATATTCCATGGTGTTGAGTGTCTCTAGAAATAAGCCTTCAAGACTAAACACTACAACACCCAAGCCTTCAATTGTGAGACTTTTTCTTATTACAATTGTTTAGCAATTTTGTAGGCAAGACTTGGTTAACTACAAGAGATGGAACAAAACGTACCCAACTAAATACCCATGCAATTTTTTTTACTACAACACGAAAACTTACTCCACCAATATAATATCTCAACATTTACTACTAACTAGTATGGATTTCTCAAACTTCAAAAGTGGGGAGTCATAAGGCATACCTCTCATATTTGGTTCCACTTCTCTCTTCCTTTTTGATTCGTTTCTTGGAAACTCGAAGTCAATCACTCTTCCTGCAAATATATGAGAACCTCGAGGTGAAAAGAAAATAAAGAGGGAAAATAAAGATAAATGGAAAATTCTCTTTTTTGTTTTTTAAGAGGAAATTAAAGAATAGAAAATTGGCGGCAAAGCTCGGCTAGAAAATCTTGAAAGCAAATAGAAATAACTTAATATAAAGTGTTGGGGAAACCAACACGGGTGCTTATAAACTCGAATTAAAAACATAGCCTCAAAATAAATAAAAGCAAATGAACGCCAAATAAAGATAAATGAGGAAACTTCCCCAAGCTTAGGCTTTTGCAAGCCCTTCAAATCATTGTGGTGGCAGGAAAAAGTCGTTACTCTAGTTCGCAAATTGAGTTGATAAATTACTAGTTGTTCCTCAGAGGTTCAAGGAGAGGTTATGCATCCTCTCCACAGTCCCTCCAAGTTCTTGGAAGTCTTGGTATGCAGTGAACCGGGTTGGTGGCTGCTCCTCTTGATAAGGAACTTCTTGCTTCTCTTCTTGGTCTTCATCCTCATCCGAAATCTCCTCCTCGGGTTGGTGTTGCTCAACCTGCAAGTCATATAGCAAACGTCCTTCCTCGATAGAGAAAAGACCATTAAGCATAGGAGCGGGGTATGAGACGCCCAGCTCCAGCAATATGCAGGTAATAAACACCACCTCTCCGAGTGAGAATTCCACAAGCTTTTAAAGTAGAGAAACCAACACGTCTCTCACCTTGCACAGGTTGCAACTCACCTAGGTTGATGCGTAGGGCCATGGCAAGAACGGTGATGACGCGTCCACCTATGATTGGTCCTTGGCTTTGGGAGGATTGGTGCTCTAGGTAGCATACAAGGATTACGCCCAAGTTGAGTGACAAGTCACAGTTGTTGAAAGCAGCCTTTGTGAGGACTAAGATGTCCTCCTCATTGAGTCTCGTGAACTTATTTCGTGTCTGCAAGGTGTTAGCAATAACATAGAACAAATAGCGAATCGCAGGATGTTGAATATTTTTCCCCTTGCTCACTCTAGAAGTGAAGCTCATTCTATTATAATATTGTTCCAGGGAAGGGTCTAAGATAGTAAAGGATACGCGCAAGTCATTATCATTATTGTTTGGAAAATTAAAGCATGCACACCATTCATCTAGTGATAAAGTGTAGTTGTTGTTCATAAGTCAGAAAGAAATTGTGTCCTCTCCATGCCATAGTTTAATAGTGCTTTGCAAAGAACTTAGAAATTCAAGAGTTAACCGGTGATAAGTAGGCACATCATTGAATACAAAGTTTTGCAGGCCAACCCTATTGCAAAGTAAGTTGAATTCATTACAAATACCGAGTTGGTTCAATATAATGGGGCAAGCCCACTTGGTTGCCTTCACTTCTTGGTTCTTGATTCCGTCGAAGTGATCATGTTGGAGCTCATTCCGGAACCGTATCCCCATGCGTTCTTCAGTGATAGCCCAAGAAGCGCTAGTGATACATCCATTTTTCATCACTATTCTATATCATAATTTACTGTTATTCATTGATATATTTCATATTAAGAGATGATACTTATGTTATATCATCTGTTTTTGCATGGTTGATGACTTTTGGAGCATGGACCGCTGCAGTCAGGATTCTGATGGAAAAGGTGCTGTTTGGAGGCAAAATTTGCGAAGATAAGAAAATCCGGGAAAATACATGGAAAATCCTATTTTTCTAGAAGACAAAGGCTGCTAGAAGGAGGAGTGGAGATGGGCCACAGGGGGCCCACACCACCCCCTGGCACGGGCCACCCTAGGCTGCGCCGCCAGGTGGTGTGGCCGCCCTGTTCCACCCCTAGATCTCCCGTCTGCCATATATTATCCTCCCGAAACCCTAAGATTCGGGGAGAGACTACAGAAAGATTCCGCCACCTCTGCGGGGCGGAAAACACCGAGAGAGAAAGATCTCTCCGGCAAACAGAATTCTACCCAGGGAATTCCTTCCGGAGAGGGGAGATCGTCGCCATCAACACCACCATCAAGTTGGACTTCATCGGGATCATCATCATCATCACCATCATCTCCACTAGCACCATCATCACCATCTCCATACTGTTGTAACAATTGGGTTGAATCTTGCATAGTTCTTAGGGGAAACTTTCCCAGTGTTGATTACTCTTTGTAGTTGATGCTATTGAGTGATCCATTGAATTATCGTTTATGTTCAGATTGTTATACATCATTATTTCATATCTGATCATGATCCATATGATGTCTTGTGAGTAGTTCGTTTTGTTCTTGAGGACATGGGAGAAGTCATGTTGTTAGTAGTGGAATTGTGTTGAGAAAGATTCAATGGTTTGATATTTAAGTTGTGGTGTACTTCTTCTAGTGGTGTCATGTGAACGTCGACTACATGACACTTCACCTATATGGGCCTAGGGGAATGCATTGTGTATTTGGCTACTAATCGTAGGGGTTGTTGGAGTGACAGAAACCTGAACCCCCGTTAGGAAACCATTGCACAACGGACGCAGGGTCTTAGAGTTTAAAGTTGTGGTTAGGTTTCTACCTTAATTACTTTCTTGTACTTGCGGATGCTTGCAAGGGGTATAATCACAATTATGTATTAGTCCTATGAAGGTCGGTACATTAGCACAGGTTCACCCACACAACACTTAGCAAACTAAAGAAGATTAATCAACTATATGAAGCGAACGCACTTGATGATATTCCCATGTGTCCTTGAGAACGTTTGGTCATCTAAAGTAATACAACCGGCTTGTCCTTTGTTGAAGAAAGGATTGGGCCACTTGCTGCATTTATTCTTATTGTCTTTTATTTACTTGTACTTTATTTACTTGCATTATCAAAAACCCCTAAAAACCGTTTGCTAAGTATTTACAGAGAATTCCTGCTCCTAGCCACTCGCTAGCACCTTCTGCTCCTTGTTGGGTTCAACACTCTTACTTATCGAAAATACTGCGATACACCCCCTATACTTGTGGGCCATCAAGACTATTTTCTGGCGCCGTTGTCGGGGAGTGAAGCACTATTGGAGAGTGGAACTGGTAAATGAAACCTCTACTGTGAGTATTGCTCACTTCTGTTAGTTGCTTTATTTTCAATATGGATAATTCCCTGAGTTTCTTATTTCGTAATGCTACTACCACTGCTAAGGTAGTAGATGAACCACCACCTGCTAAGGATGATACTTTTAAAATACCTACAAGAATTATTGATCGTGTTATGGATAACTATTATTTTGGAGATGGAACTGTCCATCCCGGTGGTCATTTGCTCTTTATACACGAATTATGCGGGTTGTTCAAGTGTGTAGGTATTAAAACAGATCAAGTCAGGAAGAAGTTATTCTCATTATCACTGAAAGGAAGATCTGAGGAATGGTATAAGCTGCTGAAGAATGGTCAAGCTCTTGAATGGGAGGAAATAATACCTCTCTTTTATTCAAAGTTTTATCCTCCTAGTGAGATTCATAAAGATCGGAATCAAATATACAACTTTTGGCCTCTTGATGGAGAGAGTACAACTCAAGCTTGGGGGAGATTGAAGCTACTAATGCTCAAATGTCCCATTCATGAGCTCCCTCACAATATAATTATCAATAACTTTTATGCAAGACTCCCTCTACATGATAAGGATTTATTGGATGCCTCTTGTGCTGGATCATTCACTCGCATGGAAGAAGAAGCTCAATGGGATCTTGTAGACCGTATTCAAGACAATGCTGAAGCATGAGAGAATGACAAAGGAAGAAAGTCAGGTATAGATTATGATTATGAATGCATTGAATCTTTTATGGGAACTAATGACTTTCAAAATATTAAAAATGCTTATGGTCTAGACTCTCAAGCTATTGCAACTTATTTTAAGGCTTTTGCTTCCTATATTGAAGTTCCTAAAAAGAAGTGGAATAAGTATCATGAACCATATAAAGATGTTGCTAAGTGTGTTCCTGCAAGAAATACTGAAGTTTATACTGCTAATCATGCTTTACCTAAACCTTACATTGAGAAAATTCCTTTCCCAGTTAAGATAAAGGAACATTCTATGATAGCTATTGTGGTTAATGAAAGTACAAATAAAGCTATTGAACCTGATAAACAAATGGATGATGAACCTATAATAGCAAATTTGAAAGATTGTATCACTAAATATGTAGAATAGGGACACACTATCCTTTGTAAGGATATCCCTAATATTGTTTCACAAAGTAGTGTTATGAGAGCTAGTGTCCTTGTGTTTTCTGTTAGTATAAGTGATCATTGCTACAATGGTTCTTGCGATAGTTATATTATTAAGTTTATGCATGATACTGAAAGTTATTATGAGAGAGGAAAGACTGTTCTTATGCATCTCAAGAATATCAAGTTTCCTCTTTTTATGCTGAAAGTTTTTATGTTTCACTTGTTTTACCTTCCTATGCTAGTGGCCTATGGTTTCAACAACTTCTTTGTTTACAAAATTCCCTTGCATAGGAAGTGGGTTAGACTTAAACATGTGTATTTTTGCTTCTTAATGCTCTCTTTCACTTTAATTCATATTCTTATGTGAGCATCATTGAAATTATCATGCCCATCTTAATGCTCTCTTTCACTTTAATTCATATTCTTATGCCACTCTTGCATTTGCTTCTTAAATCGATTTCCTTTTTGAATTATTTTTGGGTTTTCAGAAGGAATTGTTATAGTAGCTTATGTTTTGATGGATTTCAGTTGAATTTGACCCTAAAAGGTTTATTATCTCGCTTACACTAATGTTGCTAATGAAAATTGTGTGAAGTTTTGTGTGAAAGAAATTTCCAGGTTATTGGAGAAAATGGTGTAAAGAAAGTGTAAGGTTTTCATGACTCGAGCAATATGAGTATGAAGATGAAGATATTGATGTTATTCAAGCGGTGACTCTAGAAGAATCTACTAAACACCAACTTGAGAGACCTGCAGAGTCCGTTTTCTAATAGGTAACAGTTCTGGTAAGAAAAGTTCCACGAAAATTCTGTCTAATTATATATTTGGAGTTTTTATCCAGCAAGGAAAGCTACGAAGCGAAAGAGGGACAGAAATGGAGCCAAGGTGGCTCACACCACCCCCTGGCGCGGGCCCCCTGGCTGTGCCGCCAGGTGGTGTGGCTGCCCCGAACTCCGTCTCCGACCCGTTTTCACCCAGTACCTTCCTTTTGTTGTAAAACTCCGTAATATATAATCCCCCGGATCCCCCGACGTCCGTATATCGTGTTCTCGTCGTGTTTTCGTTTCGATCTGTTTCTGCCAGGAACTATTCGTGAAAGTTTAGAAGCACAATGGTGTCTGACATGGGTATACCCTACAGGTACTCGAGTTTGGTATATATGGCCTGAATACGGCAGAAGCCCACGGTGTCGCCAAGGCCCAAGAGAGGACTCGAGTAGCCTACAGACTCTCGATTGCTTGAAGAACAAGAAGAAACTAAAGACAGAAAGTTCAAAGGGGAAAACCCTAACCTAGAACCGACTCGACCTGCTACACGAGACCTAGCCTATCTATATAAAGGCTAGGAGGGGGCGGCGAGAAGGACACACGCAACCCTAGTTTCCACAACCCTCACCAGATTGCATCTGCGCACCATTATAATCTTCGATTCCTTCGATAATTCCACGAGCAGACAAGCAGGAGTAGGGACCTCTACAAGGCCTGAACCTGGGTAAATCTTCGAGTCCCCTGTGTGCTTGTTTGCTAGCCGATAGATGTCTCCAGCGCTCCCTCCTTCTCCAAACCCAAGTCCATAACAATGGGCATTGATGAGTTAAACCCTCGTCAATTGGCGCCGTCTGTGGGAATTGGGAGTGCTGATGTTGCGGCTTCTTCGGCCCCATCAACCACGATCTACCACTCCACAACAACGGAAATTCGCCAGCTCTTCGGCGCGTTCGACTTCAGCGTCCACACGCCGGCCACTCGCCCGGCCTTTGAGTCCGTGGGCGATGGAATCAGCCTGGCGATCGGGAGCTTCCGCTTCCAAGTTGGTCAGATGGGCACGCTTCGCATGCCTGACCAGCCGACAGTGCCGGCAATTGCCCCAGCATCATAGTTCCCTCCATCGATCGGCACCCTCAGTAAACTCAACACCCCGACAATAGTCGAGAACACGGTCAGTGACAGTAGTCACGAGTCTGATCTGAGCGATCTAGCAACAGAAGATGAAGCCTATGGCTCCGGATCTGAGAGTTGCGGGAGCAGCAGCTTCCCCAATCACTTCATGTGCGCCGTCATCAACGCAGGCGACACCTCCGCCAATCGCGACAACACGGGCAATTGCGGCAACGAAACCGACCTGTCAAACGGTGGCAACGGCGGCAACAGTGGTAATGGCGGCAATCGCACTCCCATCAACAACGAAGGAGCAATCGAACCTCCAACCATAACCAACGAGCAAACTGGCGAACGCGTCGTGGTCAGGCTCAATGAGCTTGAATGGGCTCGCTGCCGCGAGGCCCTACGGGGAAACCCTTTACCCCCGGATCCTCGCAAGAACTTCTGATGGGCTACCATTGGCTCCTGAAGGAGGAATTTAAGCGCCAAGCACAAACAATCGCGCAGCTCGAAGCACGTAAAAAGGCGACGGACAAGTCGAGCCTTCGACGTGTTGGGCTCTCCTCTCACGGAGGATCCTCCTCAAAGGGCAACGAGTACCTCGCGAACAAGAGGCGGTCTCGGATGGCCCATCTCACCGAGCAAGAACGCATAGAAGCTGCAGAGGTCCTCGACTTCAGCTCTATGACAGTTGACACACGTGGTAACGTGTTCCCCAAGATGCCACAAGCCGCGGTGACAGCAGCCACCATGTACCTCCTCAACAACCAGCCACCAACTGGAGATCCCCGAGCCGCCATGCACCGATCTACGATCGCGGGCTTGGGACTAATCGAGGTTGCTCTCGAAAAAGAGCCAACACCTGAGCCCAAAAAAGGCAAAGCGCTAGCAAAGCGCTACTCCTCGCCCTCATCCAGCGACGACAGTCACGACCTATCTCGACGCCGCCGCTCACGGCAACATGACCGCGACTACGATGCGCGCGATGACCTCACGCAGCGTAAGATCGACAAATCAAGGGCGCGACGCACCCGGTCAACTGATTCAGAAGAGGAAGATGTGGAGCTCTGCGGTGCCAGATGCTTCAGCAGGTCCATTAGGAAAAAGCGAATGCCTAAGGGGTTTAAACTTCCGTCAGAGAACCCGAAGTTTGACGGCCTACAGGACCCGAAGATCTGGCTGGAGGACCACATCTCCTCCGTTAGGCTCCACGACGGCAGTCGAAGCACGGCCATGCAATTCTTACAGCTACAGCTGCAAGGCGCCGCCCGAGCGTGGCTCAACAACCTCCCACGCGGATCCATTCACATCTGGGATGAGCTGGGTTACAGCTTCGTGTGCAACTTCAAGGGCACGTACAAGCGGCCTGCATCAATCGAAGAGCTGAGATGCTTCCAGCAAAGATCAGGCGAATCGCTATGCTCCTACATCCAAAGGTGGTCCATCATTAAGAACTCCGCAGAGAACATCTCGGTGCATCGCGCGATTGACGCATTCAACAACGGCATCCGCCGCCTAGAACTCAGGGAGGAGCTAGGCCGCTCAAAGCCCAAGACCATCGACCACCTGATGGAAATCGCGAATCGGTGGGCCGACGGAGAAGATTCGGTGAAGAATCGCGTTCACTCCGACGAGGAGGCGGAACTCGAGCGTAGACGCGATCTCCGAGGAAAACGCCGCATGCACATCTATGATGACCGCGACGACGTCAACATGGTCGCAGCTGGCTACGCCGACAGACGCGACGATAACCGCAATAACGGATACCATTGCGGCGGATACCGCGACTCCGGGAAAACTACGCAAGTGTGGCAACGCCGCAATCGCGATGAGGCACCCGCGACATCCATTGAGGACAAACTGTCCGGGCCATGTACGGTGCACTTCTACATCGACAAGCATGATGGAAAGAAGAAGTCCAGCCACCTCCTCAAGGACTGTCGCGAGTTCCTCAAGCTACACGAGGGATTGGTTCGAATGAACCGCAACGCAGTCGAAGGAGGCTACAGAGCCGCTCTAGGCGCCGTGGCACATGGCGCTCCACCACCACCACCTAGGCCACCCTCGAATGCAGCTGCGCCGGACCAGCACCACGGAGGCGAACCGTACCCATGGGCCATGGGCACCATGATGATCCAAAAGGGACGCCCCTCGAATCGGGTGCAGAAGGCCATCACTCGCCAAGTCAACCAGGCCACACACTCGCCACCATCTACTACTGAGTACCTCAGCGGAAGCGAGTCCTGCATCACCTTCGACAAACGCGACCATCCGCCTCAAGTACCCCGTCCAGGCCACTCGAGGCGCAAATCGGAGGCTTCAACATGAGTCGCGTCTTCATGGATGGCGGAAGCGGCATCAACCTTATATTCACGAGTACCTTGCGAGCAATAAGGATCCCTCTAACTTGCCTGGAGGCCTCGGACACAACATTCCACGGCATCGTCCCAGGAAAAGGCATATATCCCCTAGGCAAAATCAACCTCGACGTCATCTTCGGCACGCCGAAAAACTTTCGGCGCGAGTGCATCAACTTTGAGGTCATCGACTAGCCCTCACAGTACCACTGCATCCTCGGACGCGTCGCGTTTGCTAGGTTCATGGCAGTACCACACTACGCCTACCTGCAGATGAAAATGCCAGGTCCCAATGGCGTCATCATGATCAACGGGAGCTTCGAGAGATCCGACAATTGCGACAGGAAATTCAACAGAATTTCCTAGTCCTTCGGCATGCAAGAAGAACTCGCGAGACTAAAGGAGTCGACAGACAACAGTCTGCCTCCCCTGAGCCAGCCAAGTTCGCCGAGGATAAAGGGAAGGAGCCTATGGAGGAAAACCTCCAAGACCCCGGGCAGGAGAAGGAGATCAAGAGTGAAGATGAAGAGGAGGCAAAGCACACCGGCACTACCATTGCAAGCATTGGTGTGGTGGCAAACCTTGCCAGGATTATTTCAACTGGAGGGAAGCCTCCTCATCACTGTTCGGCACCATGGTCACTTCCTCCACGCACCAAGAATCATTTCCATGCCCTTATCCATGAGCATCAACACCAGAATATGCCCAAGGATAAATTACCCTCCAATTGGGATTTGCCTCGTTCTAGCCATGCAGGAAAAGAAGACTTCAAGGAGGAAGAGTGGGGAAAGAATCGCAAGAGCTGGAATTCGCAACCCGACAAGATCATGAGCCCCATTGAGCAAAACTCACAACTAATTCGTAATCTCACCTTCGAGATTGAGGACTTGGGGAAATTGATCAAAAAAGCTCATCGAGATAATGCCACCACCGCCGAAGGAGTAATTCGTCATCAAGTTTTGGCACCCCCTTGGTTTGTTCCAAGCTTGGGGGAGTGCCGCGGTATCACATCACTATCTTTTATCTTTTTACCTTTTTAGTAGATTCATATCATGAATAGAGAAGTTATCATGTAGGATGGTTTGCATTATGGAAGTGTCCCCTCTCTCATTAGATATCTATGTATCCCTTGGTGTAAGTTGCCGTTATGGAATATTAATGAGAATTTCTACCATTACTCTTTTGCTTATCTTATTTTAGTTTTCAATTCTATATGATTGGTCTTGTTGTTAGTATTGGTATCACTTTGGGATCATTGAGTTAGTTTAGTTGGTTTTGGCAAACCTGGCTCGGTTAGAAAGCAACACTATTTTGAGAATTGAATGAAAAGATAAAAGTACTCTAAAGAAATATAATTTCATCATCTTTCTTTCTTGATTTGCTCATAAATCTAGAATTCTCTAGTTAAGATCTTTTGTGCTTCCAAGGAAGATTGTGTGTTTGTTTTTATCACTTGTATGTTTGTTTGTTTCCTTCAATTCTTATGCTTGCTACGTAGCCTTGCTAGCCAAAAACCTGTACTAAGAGGGAATACTTCTCGTGCATCCAATCCTTAAACCAAAACCTATGCCATTTGTGTCGACCATACCTACCTATTAGCACTATTGCTATTCCAAGTAAATTCATGTTTTTATCTACCTTCCAAATTAAACTTCTTATGTGAAAACTAGTGATTAAAGCTCTCACGAACTTGATGGCACACTTTACTTTCTTGCAGTTAATAAACTTGAACCATTGTGCCCATCTATGTTGCGTATATGCTTGCGCTTTGTAAGTTGAGAATTAGCAGAACATGCTGTCATGGGGAATGCTTTCAACATTGCACCGGTACTTTGTACCTAGTTGATATCATGTTCTTTTGTCTATGGATGTCGTTGGTGTGAAATGAAAGGGGAGCTTGTAAGTCCATGGAGTTATGTATGTGTGTTAGAGAAACGCCTAGGCCGCCGGTCTAATCCATGTTGTCATGGTGGAAACCTGCAGCGTAACCATAATGAGCATCTATGAAGCATTCTTCTTATAAATAAATAGATAGAGATTGAGAAAAAGAAAAAAAGATGAGAAAAGAGGAAAGAGAGAAAAAAGCACCATATTCCCATGGTAAATAAGAAAATTGCTGAGATGCTTGTTGTCTGCTTGCCTTGTCATTTTGATATGGGGATTCTTCTGTATCATCGGGCAAGGGGCACCCTGTTGGTGGTTCTCTATGATACGCATGTACTTACTATGACAAGAACTTACCGGTGACTAAACTTGAGTAGCATGAGGAGCGGCCCTCGTATTCAAGGGACTTGAGATTTTCAACTTGCAACTTGTCAAGCATATCCTCATATTTGATCACTTTAACCTTAATCGCCTGAAGATGCTTATGATAGGGGCAATGAGAGCTGAAAGCTAATAAGTACCATAATTTTTGGAAGCTCTTTATGAAACTTGAAATCCCTTCTTCCCTCTACGAAGGGCCTTTCTTTTACTTTTTAGTTGAGTCAGTAAACCTATTCCCTTCTATCTCAGCAAGTATTTTGAGTTGTTGTGTTTCATTCATTCATATGATGATTTATTCAATCATGTCTCCTATGTTCCTTGTTTTGCACTTTGCTCTTATCTTAGTGAGTACTACTTTGAAAGCTATCATTGAAAATCAGTTATTTTTGAACTTCAGCAAATTGTCAACTATTCTTCGACCAAGAGCTAAGTTTGCCATTACCAATTATGATTTACTTTATGTATCTTTATTGTGTTTCCTTTACTTATTGCAAGTTAAGTTATATAATAGTGAGTTGTCTTCTATTATGATTTATGTATTGATGAATGTGATGCTTCTTGTCCGTATTGTTTAATCGACTCTTCACTCCGTAAACCTGAGGTCATGTTTATTGAGTTCAGTTTTGCTTGGGGACAAGCGAAGTCTAAGCTTGGGGGGAGTTGATACGTCCATTTTGCATCACTATTCTATATCATAATTTACTGTTATTCATTGATATATTTCATTTAAGAGATGATACTTATGTTATTTCATATGTTTTTGCATGGTTGATGACTTTTGGAGCATGGACCGCTACAGTCAGGGTTCTGATGGAAAAGGTGCTATTTGGAGGCAAAATTCGTGAAGATCAGAAAATCCAGGAAAATACATGGAAAATCCTATTTTTCCAGAAGATGAAGGCTGTCAGAAGGAGGAATGGAGATGGACCACAGGTGGCCCACACCACCCCTGGCGCGGGCCACCCTAGGCCGTGCCAGCAGGTGGTGTGGCCGCCCTGGTCCACCCCTGGCTCTCCCCTCTAGCGTATAATATCCTCCCGAAACCCTAAGACTCGGGGAGCAACCACAGAAAGATTTCGCCGCCTCTGCGGGGCGGAAAACACCGAGAGAGAAAGATCTCTTCGGCAGACAGAATTCTGCTTGGGGAATTCCTTCCCAGAGAGGGGAGATCGTCGCCATCAACACCACCATCAAGCTGGACTTCATCGGAATCATCATCATCATCATCACCACCATCATCTCCACCAGCACCATCATCACCATCTCCATACCGTTGTAACAATTGGGTTGAATCTTGCATAGTTCTTAGGGGAAACTTTCCGGTGTTGATTACTCTTTGTAGTTGATGCTATTGAGTGAACCATTGAATTATCGTTTATGGTCAGATTATTATACATCATTCATCTCTGATCATGATCCATATGATGTCTTGTGAGTAGTTCGTTTTGTTCTTGAGGACATGGGAGAAGTCATGTTGTTAGTAGTGGAATTGTGTTGAGAAAGATTCAATGGTTTGACATTTAAGTTGTGGTGTACTTCTTCTAGTGGTGTCATGTGAACATCGACTACATGACACTTCACCTATATGGGCCTAGGGGAATGCATTGTGTATTTGGCTACTAATCGTAGGGGTTGCCGGAGTGACAGAAACCCGAACCCCCATTAGGAAACCATTGCACAAGGGACATCAGGGTCTTAGAGTTTAAAGTTGTAGTTAGGTTTCTACCTTAATTACTTTCTTGTACTTGCGGATGCTTGCAAGGGGTATAATCACAAGTATGTATTAGTCCTAGGAAGGTCGGTACATTAGCACAGGTTCACCCACACAACACTTATCAAACTAAAGAAGCTTAATCAACTATTATGAAGCGAAAGCACTTGATGATATTCCCATGTGTCCTCTAGAACGTTTGGTCATCTTAAGTAATACAACCGGCTTGTCCTTTGCTGAAGAAAGGATGGGCCACTTGCTACATTTATTCTTATTGTCTTTTATTTACTCATACTTTATTTACTTGCATTATCAAAAACCCCTAAAAATCTGTTTGCTAAGTATTTACAGAGAATTCCTCCTCCTAGCTACTCGCCAGCACCTTCTGCTCCTCGTTGGGTTCGACACTCTTACTTATCGAAAATACTGCGATACACCCCCTATACTTGTGGGTCATTTGCTAGCGGCGGCACGAGCACGAGTTTGGCTCCTTGTGTTCATCATCTAAAATAATAAAACTTTTTGATTCAACAATAATAAGCATAACATATTCCTCATCATAGCACACTAAAGAATCCCCTCAAAATAATAATCTAGGCAAGAGAATCATGGAAATTAGTTCATAGTAGGTCTCACCCTAGATTGATAATGATGATTAATCAAAGGTGAATTTGCAAAAAGTAATTGGAGGATCGGAGGAGAAACATACCGTAGATCACTCGTGTGCGAGGAAATCGAACAAAATTGAGTACATATGAAGATTTCTTGAGGTTTTGAGAGAGTTTTGGAGGTAAAAGTGACATGGGTATACCCTATAGGTACTCGAGTTTGGTATATATGGCCTAGATACAGCGGAAGACCACGGTGTTGCCAAGGCCCAAATGGAGAACTCGAGTGGCCCGTGAATTCTTGATTGCTTGCGAGACAAGAAGAAGCTAAAAATAGAAAGTTTAAAGGGAAAACCCTAACCTGTAACTGACTCGACCTACTACCTGAGACCTAGACTATCTATATAAATGGTAGGAGGGGCAGCAAGGAGGACACACGCAACCCTAGTTTCCACAACTCTCGCCAGATTGCATCTGCGCACCCTTGTAATCTTCGATTCCTCCATTAATTCCAAGAGCAGACAAGCAGGAGTAGGGACCTCTACGAGGCCTGAACCTGGGTAAACCTTGCGTCCCTGTGTGCTTGTTTGCTAGCCGACTGATGCCTCCAGCGCTCCCTCCTCCAAAACCCAATTCCATAACAATGGGCATTGATGAGTTAAACCCTCGTCAATTGGCGCCGTCTGTGGGAACTGGGAGTGCTGATGTTGTGGCTTCTTCGGCCCCATCAACCGAGATCTACAACTCCGCAACAGCGGAGATTCGCCAGCTCTTTGGCGCGTTCGACTTCACCGTCCACACGCCGGCCACTCGCCCGGCTTTCGAGTCCGTGGGCAATGGAATCAGCCTGGCGATCGGGAGCTTCCACTTCCAAGTTGGTTAGTTGGGCACGCTTCGCATGCCTGACCAGCCTACGACACCCGCGATTGCTCCAGCATCGTGGTTCCCGCCACCAATCGGCACCCTTAGCGAGCTCAACACCTCAGCAGCACCTAAGAGCACGGACAGCGACAACAGTCGCGGATCCGATCTGGGTGACCTAGCAACGGATGATGGAGTCTACGGCTCCGGATCCAAAAGTTGTAGAAGCAACAGCGTCCCCAACCACTTCATGAGCGCTTTCATCAACGCCGGTGACACCAGCGCCAATCGTGAAAACGGTGGCAACGGATCTGATCCGCCCAACGGTGGCATACCTAATGGCGGAGCACCTAACGGCGACCCCGTCAACGGTGGCAACGGCACGCCCGTCTACAATGGAGGGGCAGTCGAACCGCCAACCATTGTGAACAAAAACACTGGAGAACGCGTGGTGATCAGGCTCAACGATAACGAGTGGGCCCGCTGCCGAGAGGCCCTACGAGGCAATCCTCTGCCTTTTGACTCCCCGTAGAACATGCTGATGGGTTACCATTGGCTGTTGAAGGAAGAATTCCGGCGCCAGGTGCATGCAGTCGCGCAACTCGAAGCGCGCAAAAAGGCGGCAGATGAGTCGAGTCTTCGACGGGCTGGGCTCTCCTCTCACGGAGGATCCTCCTCTAAAGGTAACGAGTACGTCGCCAATAAGAGGCGATCTCGAATGGCCCATCTCACCGAGCAAGAACGCATAGAAGCTGCAAAAGTCCTCGACTTCAGCTCTATGACGGTCGACACGCGGGGCAACGTGGTCCCCAAGACGCCGCAAGCTGCGGTGACTGCGGCCACCATGTACCTCCTCAACAACCAGCCACCGGCTGGAGATCCACGAGCCACTATGCACCGATCTATGATCACGGGCTTGGGATTAGTTGAGGCCGCTCTTGACAAAGAGCCAACACCAGAGCTGAAGATGGGCAAAACTCTAGCAAAACGTTATTCCTCTCCCTCGTCCAGCGATGACAATCATGATCTGTCTTGGCGTCGCTGCTCACGGCGGCATGATCATGACTACGATGCGCGTGATGACCTCACGCAGCGCAAAATCGACAAATCAAGGGCACGACGTGCCCGTTCGACTGACTCCGAGGACGAAGACGTAGAGCTCTGCGGCGCCAGATGCTTCAGCAGAGCCATCAGGCAGAAACGCATGCCTAAGGGGTTCAAACTCCCATCGGAGAACCCAAAATTCGACGGTCTACAAGACCCGAAAATCTGGTTGGAGGACCACATCTCCTCCACTAGGCTCCATGGTAGGAGTCGAAGCACGGTCATGCAGTGCCTACAGCTGCAGCTACGGGGCGCCACTCGCACATGGCTCAATAACCTCCCGTGTGGATCGATTCGCAGCTGGGAAGAGCTAGTCTACAGCTTCGTCCGCAACTTCAAGGGCACCTACAAAAGGCCCGCATCAATCGAAGAATTAAGAAGTTGCCAACAGAGATCTGGCGAGTCACTACGCTCGTACATCCAGAGGTGGTCCATCATCAAGAACTCCACAGAAAACATCTCGGAGGATCACGCGATTGACGCGTTCAACGGCGGTGTTCACCGAATAGAGCTCAGGGAGGAGCTGGGCCGCTCGAAGCCCAAGACAATCGACCACTTGATGGAAATCGCGAATCGGTGGGCGGATGGATAACATTCGGTGAAAAGCTGCGTCCACTCCAACGATGAAGCAGAACTCGAACGTAGACGCAACCGCCGAAGCAAGTGTCGAATGCGCATCTACGATGATCGCGACGATGTTAATATGGTCGCAGCAGGCTACGCCGACAAACGCGACAACAACCGCAACAATGGCTATCGCAGCGGTGGATACCGCGACTCCGGGAAAACCACGCAGGTATGGCAACGCCGCGCTCGCGAAGAGGCACCCGCAACAACAATTGAGAACAAATTGTCTGGGCCGTGCAACATGCACTTCTACATCGACAAGCACGACGGCAAGAAAAAATCCAGCCACCTTCTCAAGGACTGCTACGAGTTTCTCAAACTCCATGAGGTCCTGGCTCGGATGAATCGCGACACGACCAACAAGGGCTATGGAACCGCCCCAGGCGCTGTGGCACATGGAGATCCTCCACCACCGCCCGGTCCACCACTGCTCGCGGCTGCGCCAGTCCAACATCACGGAGGCGAGCTGTACCCACGGGCCGTGGGCAACATGATGATCCAAAAGGGACGCCGCTCGAATCGGGTGCAGAAGGCCATCACTCGCCAAGTCAACTTGGCGACAAACTCCCCACCGTCCACCACTGAGTACCTCAGTGGAAGCGACTCTTGCATCACCTTCGACAAGCGTGACCACCCGCGCCAAGTCCCTCGTCCAGGCCACTGTCCCCTCGTACTCGAGGCACAGATCGGAGGCTTCGACATGAGTCGCGTCTTCATGGACGGCGGAAGCGGCATCAACCTCATGTTTGCAAGTACCTTGCGTGCAATGAGGATCCCTCTGACATGCCTGGAGGTGTCGGACACGTCATTCCACGGCATCGTCCCAGGCAAGGGCATATATCCCCTCGGCAAAATCAACCTCGACGTCATCTTCGGCATGCCGAAAAACTTTCGACACGAACGCATCAACTTTGAAGTCGTTGATTGGCCTTCACAGTACCACTACATCCTTGGACGTGTCGCGTTTGCTAGGTTCATGGCGGTGCCACACTATGCCTACCTGCAGATGAAAATGCCAGGTCCAAACGGTGTCATCACAATCAACGGGAGCTTCGAGAGGTCTGACAGCTGCGACAGGGAATTCAACAGAATCTCCCAATCCTTCGGCATGCAGGAGGAGCTCGCAAGATTGAAGGAGTCGACATACAACAGTCTGCCTTCCCTGAGCCAGCCAAGTTCACCCGGCCTGTCCTTCGACTCATCGATGCACACGAAGAAAGTCCAAGTCCATCCATCGGATCCGACCAAGACGACCCTCGTCGCAAACAACTTGATTTCCGCATAGGAACTCGTGCTCGTCGAATTCCTCCGTGAGCACTAGGAAATCTTCGCCTGGTGTCCAACGGACATGCCAGGGGTTCCCAGGGAATTCACCGAGCACGCACTCAATGTCAACCCAGACGCAAGGCCAGTCAAGTAGACAATTCGGCGACTGTCTGAACCAAGAGCAAAGGCGGTCGGAATGGAGATCAAGAGACTCCTCGACGCCAATTTCATACGCTAGATCAAGGAGAGCACTTGGCTCACTAACACGGTGCTGGTGCCTAAAAAAGACATGGATATCCTGCGGATATGCATGGACTTCACCTCCCTGAATAAGCACTGCCCAAAGGACCACTTCCCGCTACCGCAAATCAACCAAATTATCGACTCCACCGCGGGATGCGAGCGCCTCTGCTTCCTTGACGCTTACTTAGGCTATAATCAGATTCGAATGAAGGAGGAAGATCAAGAGAAAACGGTGTTTACAACGCCTTTCGTTGTGTTCTGCTACAACACAATGCCCTTCGGGCTCAAAAATGCAGGAGCCACCTATCAGTGGTGCATGCAGGCTTGCCTCAAGAATCAACTTGGTCGCAACATCCAAGTATATGTCAACGACATCGTCATCAAGACCAACGAGGAAGCCTCGCTAATCGACGATTTACGCGAGACCTTCACCAACCTCAACCGCTACCGGATCAAGATCAATCCAAACAAATGCGCCTTCGGCGTACCATCTGGGCAACTACTCGGATATCTCATCTCCGCGAGACGGATTGAGGCGAACCCGAAGAAAATAAAAGCCATACTGGCCATGGAGAAGCCGAAAAATGTAAGAGGCGTCCAACAGTTGGTTGGGCAAATCGCGGCGCTCAATCGATTCATCAGTCGAATGGGCGAAAAGGCACTACCTTTCTACCAGCTTCTCCACAAAGCTGACAAGTTCGAGTGGACTGACGAGGCGCAAGAAGCATTCGAAGACCTCAAGCGTCTAGTATCCACCTCGCCAGTACTAGTGACTCCACACGAAAAGGAATCACTATTGCTCTACATCTCCACCACCAATCAGGTGGTCAGTACGGTGCTCATGGTGGAACGTGTCGAAGAAAACAAAGTCCACGGGGTGCAGCGCCCAGTCTACTATCTCAGCGAGGTGCTCACGCCAACAAAGCAGCAGTACCCGCACTACCAGAAGCTAGCATACGATGTCTTCATGACAGCCAGGCGGCTGCGCCACTACTTCCAGGAGCACCCAATCGTGGTGGTCAATGATGCCCCACTTGGGCATATCCTCAAAACCCCAACGCCACCGGACGAGTCGCGCTTTGGGGAATCGAGCTGTCTCCATGAGACATTACATATGAGAAGCGCGACGCGATCAAGTCGCAAGTCCTCCCTGATTTCCTCGTACACTGGATGGAGAACCAGCTCCCCGAAAAGCCAGATATGTCCTATCTCTGGACAATGCACTTCGATGGGTCCAAACGAAAGGATGGAGCCGGTGCAGGTGTCATACTGACATCGCCCCAGGGAGACAAGTTGAAATACATTCTGCGAATGGAGTTCACTGCCTCCAACAATGAAGCTGAGTACGAGGCCCTACTGCACAGGATGCGGATGGCGAAAGCCTGCGGCGCTAAGAGGCTCATCATCTACGGCGACTCCAAACTGGTGGTGAACCAAACAATGCACGAGTGCGACGCGCTGAACGATAACATGCTCGCCTACCGCGACCTCTATGACACACTCGAAGGGGACTTCGACGGTTGCGAACTGTGGCACGTAGGCCGCGAAAGCAATGAAGAGGAGGATGCACTCGCCAACATTGGCTCCACCTGTGCCCCCATACCACCTGGGGTATTTCTCGAGCGTATATGCGAACGCTCCATCAAGCCAAAGGCCGCAGAGAAGAAAACAAGCGCAATAATGGACTCAAGGGCTACGCCACCAAATGAGCCAATGGCACTCGACGACTTGGAGCTTGACACATGACTCAAGGGACCACTTGGGGTCATGATGATCGAGCCATCTTGGACTCAACCCTACATCACATATCTTCTCAGCAAGAGGTTGCCGGACGACCCGACTGACGCGTGACATATCGCACAGCAATCCAAGGCATTCATCGTCATCAACGGCGAACTATACAAGCGCAACATCACAGGAGTACTCCAACGGTGCGTCTCCAACATGGACGGAAGGGTCATCTTCCTCGACATCCACGAAGGGACTTGCGGGCACCATGCCGACAATCACGCCCTCGTCACCAAAGCTCTACGAGCTGGATTCTACTGGCCCACGGCCATGCGCGACGCCAAGGACATCGTCCAGCGATGCAACGCTTGTCAGTGATTCGCGGACAAACTACACGCACCTGGCGCAGAACTCCGGCCAATACCATTGGCTTGGCCCTTTGTGCAATGGGGACTCGATATGGTCCGCAAGCTCCCAAGGTCCTCGAGAGGGGGATACGTCTACCTCCTGGTCGCAGTCAACAAATTCACCAAGTGGATAGAGGCCATGTCGGTGACAAACCAATCAGGAGCCAGTGCCATCAAGTTTTTAGAATCCATTGTCTACCGCTTCGGCGTGCCGCATAGCATCATCATGGACAATGGGACAAACTTCACCTCCAAGGAGTTCTAGGGTTTCTGTGAATACCTGGGAATCAACATAAGCTATGCCTCCGCAGCTCATCCACAGACCAACGGCCAAGTCGAAGAGGCCAACGGCCTTCTCTGCGGTGGAATCAAGAAGCGACTCCTCCGGCCACTCGAGCAAGCCGCCAGATGTTGGCCAGATGAGCTGCCGTCCATACTTTGGAGCCTGCGCACAACCCCAAACAGCGCCACGGGATACACCTCGTTCTTCATGGTGCACGGTGCTGAAGCAATACTACCCGCAGAAATACACTTTAAAGCCCCATGGGTGGTCGCGTATAGCGAGCAGGAGTCCACACTCGCACTCGAAGATTCCGTTGATCTCCTTGACAAAGCACAGGACATCGCAGCGGAAAGATCGACGATCTACCAACAGAACCTGCGCAACTACCACAACAGAAGGCTACGCCCTAGATCCTTCGTCAAAGGAGACCTGGTCTTGCGACTGAAGCAGCAAGGGCACCTCAAGCTCGAGTCCCCTTGGGAAGGACCATACGTGATTACAGAAGTAATCCCAGGTGGCGCCTATCGCCTTAAAGATTTCGAGACAGGAGTCACATACTCCACGCGCAGCTGTGGCGCTTCTACCCCTAGTCATTTTTTTCTTGCATTACAAATAAGGCTATCAAGCCAGGCTACTTAGCCACACATTGTACCTCGTACTGTTCTACGAATAAATAAAGCTAAGTGCCACGAAACTTTGCGTTTTTACTCATTTTCTGGCAATCTTATCACTCGGGGGGCTGCGCCACCCTTTACATCCCCGTTCTACGAACACGTCGCAGTATCCTGAGTAGCTGACTCAACCTCAATCGAACCCTTGATAAAACACCAACGCAGTTGCAACGCACCTGACAGGTTGGCAAGGTGCTGAGATAAAACAAGTCGGGCTAACGAAAAGGAACTGCAGATTACACATACACTCGCAAAACATATCAGCTAGCAAGCTCTTTACGTATCAAATATAAATTAATTACATCCAATATATCCATACAAACTTTTACAACACTGGTATACTTATGTGCAGGATACAAGTTAAACTACTGCTGCAACAGAAGAACGTTTGTCTGTTCCTCAAAAGAAGTTGACAATTTCCTCTGCTGGGCGATCCACTACCTGGTAATGAGGAACCATATTCCAGGTCTAACCTGTCGGTGGAGTCGGCGGCCCAGCTGCAACATCCACATCAGGCCTATGCAGTTGCACCAGCGACAAAGCAGCCTTGGCACCAGCCACTAACTGTTGTCGCACACACTCGCGAACCGCACTCAGATCCTTAAACTTAGCCAGGAGAGCCAAGAAGCTCGAAGGAATGGCGTCTAGCGGAAACATCGTCTAGTAGATATTCCTCAGGCACGACTGCGCTTTCTTTAGAAAGTGGAGTACTCGAGAAGCACGATCCTGCAGGGTCGCAAGTGCGATTGCGCGATCATGATCCACCCAGAAATACCCACTTGCCTGAAGCTATTCCTAGGTCAGGTCGTTCATGCGAATGGCGATCCTGTCTTTCTCATCCTGCGGATTACGTGCACTAACAACTATACCAATCAAAAGGCAAAGTATGAAGACAAGGAACTACCGCGATTGACTACAAGACAAGATAAGAGGGCAGGAAGCTAACACTTGAACTGATCGCCCAGCTGCGTCACCTCCTCCAATAGATATTGCTCTCGGGCAGTGGTCTTCTCCGCCCTCGACTTCCATACATCCATGTTACCGCGGAGGACGGGCAACTCATGTTCCAGCTGCTTAACGCGATCACGTAGTCATGAAAGCAGGGACAACTCATCCACCCTTGAACGCGACTGCGCCAAGGTCTCACCAGCGAATGGAAGATCCCATGGATCACCCGAAGGACCAATCGATGTACCCTATCACAAGCCAAGCAAGAACGAATAAGGGACCAAGCAATGCATGGACAAAAAGCTCAAGTGCATTCAAACGTGACAAAAGTATCAATAGAGACACTCGGCCAATGGCATGTTTACAACAAAAGGAGTCGAACTATTACAATATAACTACTGGGGAGCAGCCTGCTTCTTCAACTTGGACTTCGGCTTCAGGGGCCTCATCGAGTCCGTGACAGTATCAGACGCCATAGACTTCCTGCCAGCCCCTAACGCCGCTGCCTTTGCCGCCCGATATGTCCATTTTGCATCCCTATTCTCTGTCATAATTCACTGTTATTCATTGATATATTTCGTATTGGGAGGTGATACTTATGTTATTTCATCTGTTTTTGCATGGTTGATGACTTTTGGAGCATAGACCGCTGCGGTCAGGATTCTGATGGAAAAGGTGCTATTTGGAGGCAAAATTCGCGAAGATCAGAAAATCCGGGAAAATACATGGAAAATCCTATTTTTCCAGAAGACGGAGGAAGCCAGAAGGGGGGCTGGAGATGGGCCACAGGGGGCCCACACAACCCCCTGGCGCGGGCCACCCTGGGCCGCGCCACCAGGTGGTGTGGCCGCCCTACTGGTCCACCTCTGGCACTCCCCTCTGGCGTATATTATCCTCCTGAAACCCTTAGACTCGGGGAGCGACCACAGAAAGATTCCGCCACCTCTGTGGGGCGGAAAACACCGAGAGAGAAAGATCTCTCCGGCAGACAGATTTCTGGCGGGGGAATTCCTTCCCGGAGAGGGGAGATCGTCGCCATCAATACCACCATAAAGCTGGACTTCATCGGGATCATCATCACCACCATCATCACCATCAGCACCCTCATCACCATCTCCATATTGTTGTAACAATTGGGTTGAATCTTGCATAGTTCATAGGGGAAACTTTCCCGGTGTTGATTACTCTTTATATTTGATGCTATTGAGTGAACCATTGAATTACTGTTTATGTTCAGATTGTTATACATCATTATTTCATCTTTGATCATGATCCATATGATGTCTTGTGAGTAGTTCGTTTTGTTCTTGAGGACATGGGAGAAGTCATGTTGTTAGTAGTGGAGTTGTGTTGAGAAAGATTCAATAGTTTGATATTTAAGTTGTGGTGTACTTCTTCTAGTGGTGTCATGTGAACGTCGACTACATGACACTTCACCTATATGGGCCTAGGGGAATGCATTGTGTATTTGGCTACTAATCGTAGAGGTTGCCGGAGTGACAGAAACCTAAACCCGCGTTAGGAAACCATTGCACAAGGGACGTAAGGGTCTTAGAGTTTAAAGTTGTGGTTAGGTTTCTACCTTAATTACTTTCTTGTACTTACGGATGTTTGCAAGGGGTATAATCACAAGTATGTATTAGTCCTAGGAAGGTCGGTACATTAGCACAGGTTCACCCACACAACACTTAGCAAGCTAAAGAAGATTAATCAATTATAGGAAGCGAAAGCATTTGACAGTCTTCCCATGTGTCCTCGAGAACGTTTGGTCATCTTAAGTAATACAACCGGCTTGTCCTTTGCTGCATAAAGGATTGGGCACTTGCTGCATTTATTCCTACTGTCTTTTATTTACTCGTACTTTGTTTACTTGTTTTATCAAAAACCCCTAAAAATCCGTTTGCTAAGTATTTGTAGAGAATTCCTGATCCATACCACTAGCGAACACCTTCTACTCCTCGTTGGGTTCGACACTCTTACTTATCGAAAATACTGCAATACACCCCCTATACTTGTGGGTCATCAAGACTATTTTCTGGCGCCATTGCCGGGGAGTGAAGCGCTATTGGAGAGTGGAACTGGTAAAGGAAACTTCTACTGTGAGTATTGTTTACTTCTGTTAGTTGCTTTATTTTCGTTATGGATAATTCCCTGAGTTTCTTATTTGGTAATGCTACTACCACTGCTAAGGTAGTAGATAAGCCACCACCTGCTGGGAATGATGTTTTTAAAATACCTACAAGAATTATTAATCGTGTTATGGATAACTACTATGTTGGGGATGGAATTGTCCATCCCGATGATCATTTACTCTTTATACACGAATTATGCGGGTTGTTCAAGTGTGCAGGTATTACTACAGATCAAGTTAAGAAGAAGTTATTCTCATTATCACTGAAAGGAAGAGCTGAGGAATGGTATAAGCTGCTGAAGAATGGTCAAGCTCTGGAATGGGAGGAAATAGTGCCTCTCTTTTATTCGAAGTTTTATCCTCCTAGTGAGATTCATAAAGATCGGAATCAAATATACAACTTTTGGCCTCTTGATGGAGAGAGTATAGATCAAGCTTGGGGGAGATTGAAGTTACTAATGCTCAAATGTCCCACTCATGAGCCCGCAATAATATTATTATCAATAACTTTTATGCAAGAGTCCCTCTACATGATAAAGATTTATTGGATGCTTCTTGTGTTGGATCATTCACTCGTATGGAAGAAGAAGCTAAATGGGATCTTCGGGACCGTATTCAAGACAATGCTGAAGCTTGGGAGAATGACAAAGGTAGAAAGTCAGGTATAAATTATGATTATGAATGCATGGAATCTTTTATGGGAACTGATGACTTTCAAAACATTAAAAATGCTTATGGTCTAGACTCTCAAGCTATTGCTTCTTATTTTAAGGCTTTTGCTTCCTACATTGAAGTGCCTAAAAAGAAGTGGAAGAGGTATCATGAACCTTATAAAGATGTTGCTAAGAGTGTTCCTGCAAGAAAAACTGAAGTTTATACTACTAATCATGTCTTACCTAAACCTTACATTGAGAAAATGCCTTTCCCAGTTAAGATGAAGGAACATTCTATGATGGCTAGTATGGTTAATGAAAGTATGAATAAACCTGTTGAACCTGATAAAAAAATGGTTGATGAACCTATAATAGCAAATGTGAAAGACTCTGTTACTAGATATGAGAAAGAGGGACACACTATCCTTTGTAAGGATACCTCTAATTTTGTTTCACAAAGTAGTGTTATGAGAGCTAGTATTCCTGTGTTTTCTGTTAGAATAAGTGATCATTGGTACGATGGTCCTTGTGATAGCTATATTGTTAAGTTTATGCATGATACTGAAAGTTATTATGAGGGAAAGTGCTCTTATGCATCTCAATAATATCAAGTTTCCTCGTTTTATGCTGAAGGTTTTTATGTTGCACTTGTTTTGCCTTCTTATGCAAGTAGCCTATGGTTTCAAAAAATTATTTGTTTACAAAATTCCCTTGCATAGGAAGTGGGTTAGACTTAAACTTGTGTATTTTTGCTTCTTAATGCTCTCTTTCGCTTCAATTCATATTCCTATGAGAGCGTCGTCAAAATTATCATGCCCATCTTAATGGCTATAAAGAAAGAGCTTTTTGGGACACAACCCAATTGTTTTTTGCTTTCAGTTGTTTTTGTTTCTTTGAGTCTTGGAAGTTATTACTTTGGTAATAACCGCTCCTTATCCGTTTTGTTTGGTTTTTGTGTCAAGATCAACCTCTAATGAGAGAGAAGTAAGATTTGGGGAAGTTGCTGTCCCGAAACAGATTTTTGTGCTTCACCGTAAAAAAATCGTGAGAGATCTCTGTATGTCGGATTGAGCTGTAATGTTTTGTGCTTCTTCCCCAGGTTTTTATTTAACTTTCGTTAGTTTTGCACTTTTTGATTTGAGCAACAGAAGATTTTCTAAAAAATTGATCTTTTCCTGCTGGTCTGTTTTGACAGATTTTGCCACTCTTGCATTTGCTTCTTTATTCGATTTCCTTTTTCAATTCTTTTTGGGTTTTCGGAAGGAGTTGCTACAGTAGCTTATGTTTTGATGGTTTTCAGTTGAAGTTGGACTCAAATGTTTTATCACTTCATTTAAACTAATGTTGCTAATGAGAACTGTGTGAAGTTTTGTGTGAAAGAAATTTCCAAGAAGTGGAGATAATGGTGTAATAAGGAAGAGAAGGGTTTTATGACTCAAATAATAAGTGTATGAAGATGAATATATCGATCATAGTCAAGTGGTGACTCCGGAAGAATCTACTAGACACCAAATTCAGAGACCTGCAAAGTCTGTTTTCAAATAGGTAACAGTTCCGGTAAGAACAGTTTCGCGAAAATACAATCCAACTATATTTTTGCAGTTTTTCAGTCAATAAGGAAAGCTACGAAGCGAAAAAGGGACGGAAACGGAGCCAGGGTGGCCCACACCACCCTGTGGCATGGGCCCACCCTAGGCCACGCCACCAGGTGGCTAGTCCACCCCGGACTCCGCCTCCGACCCGTTTTCTTCCATTACCTTCCTTTTGATATGAAACTTCATAATATATAATCCCCCAGATCCCCCGAGGTTCATATATCGTGTTTTCGTCGTGTTTTAGTTTCGATCTGTTTCTACCAGGACATACTCTTTGAAGGTTTAGAAGAACAATGGTGTCCACCAAGGATAAAGGGAAGGAGCCTATGGAGGAGGATTCTCAAGACCCCAAGCAGGGGCTGGTACCTTTAGTCTCTTGCCCCACATCAACGGAAGCTCTATGAGTCACTAATGAGTTCTGCGATAAGTACCGAGACTTGAGAAGGAAGGTGGACCTACTTCAATGGGAGAATAATAGGCTTCGCAAGATGCTGGAAGATTTCCTCACGTCAACGAAGAAAATATTACCACCACCACCAAAGGAGTAATTCATCATCAGGTTTGGCATCCCCTTGGTTTGTTCCAAGCTTGGGGGAGTGCCGTGGTATCAAATCACTATCTTCTATCTTTTTACCTTTTTAGTAGAGTCATATCATGAATAGAGAAGTTATTATGTAGTATGGTTTGCATTATGGAAGTGTCCCCTCTCTCGTTAGATAAGTATCCCCTGGTGTGAGTTTCTATTATGGAATATTAATGAGAATTTCTATCATTCACTCTTTTTCATGCTTGTATTTGTTTTCAATTCGTGGTTATATGATTGATCTTGTTGTTAGTATTGGTATCACTTTGGGATCATTGAGTTAATTTAGTTGGTTTTGGCAAACCTGGCTTGGTCAGTAGCAACACTATTTTTGAGAGTTGAATGAAAAAGATAGAAGTACTCTAAAGAAAAATAATGTCATCATCTTTCTTTCTTGATTTGCTCATAAGTCTAGTATTCTCTAGTTAAGATCTTTTGTGCTTCCAAGGAATATTGCATGTTTGTCTTTATCACTTGTATGTTTGTTTGTTTCCTTCAACTTTTATACTTGCTACCCAGCTTTGCTAGCCAAAAACCTGTACTGAAAGGGAATTCTTCTCGTGCATCCACTCCTTAAAACCAAAACCTCTGCCTTTTGTGTCCACCATACCTACCTATTAGCATTATTACTATTCCAAGTAAATTCTTGTTTTGTCTACCTCCCAAGTTAAACTTGTTATGTGAAAAGTAGTGATTAAAGCTCTCACGAACTTGATGGCACACTTTACTTTTCTTGCACATAATAAACTTGAACCATTGTGCTCATCTATGTTGTGTATATGCTTGCGCTTTGTAAGTTGTGAATTAGCAGAACCATAATGTCATGGGGAACGCTTTCAACATTGCACTGGTACTTTGTACCTAGTTGATATCATGTTCTTTTGTCTATGGATGTCGTCGGTGTGAAATGAAAGGGGAGCTTGTAAGTCCATGGAGTTATGCATGTGTGTTAGAGAAACGCCTGGGCCGCTGGTCTAATCCATGCTGACATGGTGCAAACCTGCAGCGTAACCATAACGAGTATCTATGAAGCATTCTTCTTGTAAAAAAAAGAGTCCGATATTGAGAAAAAAAAGAGAAAAGAAAAAAAGAGATATTATGAAAAGAGGAAAGAGAGAAAAAAGCACCATATTCCCATGGTAAATAAGAAGATTGTTGAGATACTTGTTGTCTGCTTGCCTTGTCATTTTGATATGGGGATTCTTCCGTATCATCGGGCAAGGGGTACCCCGTTGGCGGTTCTCTATGATACACACATGCTTATGATGACAAGAACTTACCGGTGACTAAACTTGAGTAGCATGAGGAGCGGCCCTCGTATTCAAGGGACATGAGATTCTCAACTTACAACTTGTCAATGCATATCCTCATATTTGATCACTTTAACCTTAATCACCTAAAGATGCCTATGATAGGGGCAATGAGAGCTGAAAGCTAGTAAGTATCATAATTTTTGGGAGCTCTTCATGAGACTTGCAATCCCTACTTCCCTCTGCAAAGGGCCTTTCTTTTACTTTGTAGTTGAGTCAGTAAACCTACTCCCTTCTATCTCAGCAAGTATTTTGAGTTGTTGTGTTCCATTCATTCATATGATGATTTATTCAATCATGTTTCTTATGTTCCTTGTTTTGCACTTTGCTCTTATCTTGATGTTTACTACTTTGAAGGCTATCATTGAAAACCAGTTATTTGTGAACTCCAGCAAATTATCAACTATTCTGCGACCAAGAGCTAAGTTTGCCATTACCAATTATGATTTACTTTATGTATCTTTATTGTGTTTCCTTTACTCATTGCAAGTTAAGTTATATAATAGTGAGTTGTCTTCTATTATGATATATGTATTGATGAATGTGATGCTTATTGTCCGTATTCTTTTATCGACTCTTCACTCCATAAACCTGAGGCCATGTTTATTGAGCTCAGTTTCGCTTGGGGACAAGCGAAGTCTAAGCTTGGGGGGAGTTGATACGTCCATTTTGCATCACTATTCTATGTCATAATTCACTGTTATTCATTGATATATTTCGTATTGAGAGGTGATACTTATGTTATTTCATCTGTTTTTGCATGGTTGATGACTTTTGGAGCATGGACCACTGCAGTCAGGATTCTGATGGAAAAGGTGCTGTTTGGAGGCAAAATTTGCGAAGATCAGAAAATCCTGGAAAATACATGGAAAATCCTATTTTTCCAGAAGACGAAGGAAGCCAGAAGGGGGTTGGAGATGGGCCACAGGGGCCCACACCACCCCCTAGCACGGGCCACCCTAGGTCGTGCCACCAGGTGGTGTGGTCGCCCTGGTCCACCCCTGGAACTCCCCTCTGGCGTATATTATCCTCCCAAAACCCTAAGACTCAGGGAGCGACCACAGAAAGATTCCGCCGCCTCTGCGGGGCGGAAAACACCGAGAGAGAAAGATCTCTCTGGCAAACAGATTTCTGCCGGGGGAATTCCTTCCCGGAGAGGGGAGATCGTCGCCATCAACACCACCATCAGGCTAGACTTCATCGGGATCATCATCATCATCATCACCACCATCATCACCATCAGCACCATCAGCACCCTCATCACCATCTCCATATTGCTGTAACAATTGGGTTGAATCTTGCATAGTTCATAGGGAAAACTTTCCTGGTGATGATTACTCTTTGTAGTTGATACTATTGAGTGAACCATTGAATTATTGTTTATGTTCAGATTGTTATACATCATTATTTCATCTCTGATCATGATCCATATGATGTCTTGTGACTTGTGAATAGTTCGTTTTGTTCTTGAGGACATGGGAGAAGTCATGTTGTTAGTAGTGGAGTTGTGCTGAGAAAGATTCAATAGTTTGATATTTAAGTTGTGGTGTACTTGTTCTAGTGGTGTCATGTGAACGTCGACTACATGACACTTCACCTATATGGGCCTAGGGGAATGCATTGTGTAGGGCTTGCCGGAGTGACAGAAACCTGAACCCGCGTTAGGAAACCATTGCACATGGGACGTAAGGGTCTTAGAGTTTAAAGTTGTGGTTAGGTTTCTACCTTAATTACTTTCTTGTACTTACGGATGTTTGCAAGGGGTATAATCACAAGTATGTATTAGTCCTAGGAAGGTCGGTACATTAGCACATGTTCACCCACACAACACTTAGCAAGCTAAAGAAGATTAATCAACTATAGGAAGCGAAAGCACTTGACAGTCTTCCCATGTGTCCTCGAGAACGTTTGGTCATCTTAAGTAATACAACCGGCTTGTCCTTTCCTACATAAAGGATTGGGCCACTTGCTGCATTTATTCCTACTGTCTTTTATTTACTCGTACTTTGTTTACTTGCTTTATCAAAACCCCCTAAAAATCCGTTTGCTAAGTATTTGTAGAGAATTCCTGATCCATACCACTAGCCAGCACCTTCTGCTCCTCGTTGGGTTCGACACTCTTACTTATTGAAAATACTGCGATACACCCCCTATACTTGTGGGTCATCACCGCCTTCTTAGCTTGCTGCAGGTCCTCGGAATACTTGGCGACTGTGTTGATGAGTTGTGGCCCGTACTTGCCGCAGACAGTAGCAAAGGGAGCAAAAACTACCTATTGACCATCTGCACCGACGGGCATCGCCTTGGAGACCATGGCAAGATCCACCTCCACTCCATGGGCTTGCACCATGGCGAGTGCCATGGAAGCGCCAACCGCACGCTGTGATTTCCTGAAGTCCGCGGGGATACCTTCAGTGAGGGACTCCACCAGCTCCTCCAAGTTCTCAATCAGCTCAGCCTTGGGCGTCAGCTCCTCGTGGATGCAACTGAGCACACCCTTAGCCTTAGTCAGCGTCCCCTGAATGGAAGCACTGCGGTCCTCGACTGCCGCGACGGCACCTGCTAAAGCATCATCGTGACAAAGTGCCTGCGCGTCAAAGCTTAGACCGCTAGCATCTACACAGAGCAAAGCGTCAGCACAATAACAAGATATCGAAGAAAGAAACAATCAAGATCCATAAGAAAAAAATACCTAAAAGAGACTTCTTAATCGAGAAGAGCTGTTCTTCAAACAACTTTTCCCTCGCAGCGATGGAGGTGCGCAAATCCTCTTCGCGTTTCCGCAATTCAACTAGCGCAGCGACTGCCTCGTCGCGACTCTTTACCGCCGTGGCAAGCTTCTTTTCAAGAGAAGCAGCATCACGAAGAAGTTCGTTATGCTCGACTGCAAAAAAATAAAAGATGGACCATTAGTCGAATGTTAAAAATCCCGCAAGATCAAAAGAAGAAGAAGCAAAAAATACTAACCTTCGATGACGCGATGGAGATTGTCTAGCATTGCGTGCTGTCGACCCATCGCAAGTACCTGCTCCGCCAAATGAGAAGCTTCCTTCACAATGAGCTGCCTCAGGAAAAAATAAAGGATCAACAGATAGCATGGACCACAAATTCGACTGCAAAAAGCAAAATCACACTTACATGCTCCTCTAGAGACTCCAAAGTCGATTGCCGTGCAGGCGTCCGGGCAACCATCTGGTGCTTCCTAGCGTGTGGAGAACTCGATGAGTTTTGCCCGGAGTGGGCCGCCAATGGAGGAGAGGAAGATCGCTCAGCCACTTCTTGGCCTTGGAGTCCGCGACTCCAGATTCTTTCAAAAATTGGACGTCGCCAGACGACCACGACGCCTCTTGACTATGAAACAAAATCCAGCATCAGGAAATGCAACTCCAAAAGGAACCAAAATGAGAGTTATATACTTACCAGTCAAATTTATCAAAGTCGAATGTTTGCTCCTCCAACTCCGACGACTCTTTCGGCGGCCACATCTTCTTGCGAGCATATGGCGCCATGGAGCTTACAGGAACAGCAGGAATCGTCTCCTCTGCACCAAGGGATGGACCTTTTGGAGTCGAAGGAGACGAAGAGTCCGAATCCTCGTTGCGAGAACGCTTGGGAGTCTTTGGCCCACTGGACTCGAGGGCTTCCTCTTCCTCTTCAAGTGGGACGGTCGATTCCGACTCGTCCTCTTCATATACTTCGCGAGGAATAACCCCCTTAGGAAGAGGCGGCAAACTGGGAGACACCTTCCAATCCTGCATACAGAAAACAATTTAGTACATGTCAAGAAATCAGAAGCAATCGACAAAAAAGCAACTTCGTAGCACAAGTCTACCTCAGGAGGAGGGTTAGAGGCGTCGAAGGGAGGCACAACTGGCTCGCCCGGGAGAACCTCCTTGGCGGTATAATTTGTCACCAGTCACAACCTCTTGTCTACTTCACCCGCGAAAATGCCATCGGCATATACGCGAGTGACATCGTCCGCACCAGCCCACTAGAACATGGGGTGGACTCTGGCCTGCAGAGGCTGGATGCGACGGCGCAACCATGTGCGAATGAGGGCGGCGCCTCCCTCTTCTTTACCTATGCGACTCTCGAGGTTGCAGACGCGCTTGTACGGCACTTCCATCTCCTCGGATTCGCCAGGCATCACCACGTTCTTCCAAGAATGCCTCCTCTTGCATGGAGCCGCGGGGTCGAAGGGCGCGAGTCCGTAGTGCTCTCCGCCGGCCTTATGGTCGCAGATGCAGAACCACTTGTCCCTCCACCCTTGGACGGACGCCATGAGCTTGATATCAAAATATGTGGCGGAGGAATCGACATGGATTCCGCAGCCTCCTACGTCGTAGACTACGGAACCAGATGCTAATTGGCGCTTCAGCTTGAAAATCCTCTTAAAGAGGCCAAAGTGTGGCTCGATTCTGAGCCATCACTCGCAGAATGTAATGGAGCAGGCGATGTGGAGAATAGAGTTTGGGGACAAATGATGCAGCTTGAGCCCGTAGAAACAACGGAGGCCCCTGAAGAAAGGATGCAAGGGCAGGGAAAGACCGTAGATGATGAATGCTAGGAACATCACCCGGAAACCAGCAGGAGGACAAGGAGTTACCTCGCCACCTGGCACTTGCGAGTCATCCACCACGGGTGACATAACTCCATCTTGACAGATAATACGGAGCTCGGATAACTTGATGATGGATGCGTGCCACACACCATTGGTGACGCGAGTGCCCGTGCCCTTCTTCTTCCCTGCGCCGGTGGTGCTGGTGCCCACAATGGTGGAGCCGCCCTTCTTCTTGGCAGCAGCAATGGCAGCGACAGACTCAGCGGCGACGCCTCCCTTCTTTTTCCCCATCTTGCGGTGGCGGTGCGAGCGGAGGAAGTAGCTCGGGAACACGCGGAGTTGGTCCAGCGCCATGAAGAGGACAAGCTCTAGGAAGCAGAGAGCAGCGACAATGGCGAGGGAAGCACAAGCAGAGAAAAGAGCAGATGTGAAAAGTACCACAGCTGCGCTGCTACTTAGCCCCCTTGCGGATGCAATCCAACGGCCAGTAGAAACCCTATTGGACACGTGGCGCACATCGCGGTTGACACGTGGAGAGGCCAGAACACGAACCGTCCCCACTATCTCCATTACATGCGGAAATCGAGGATACGCAGTTAAAACGAAAGATTACGCACGCCCGGTCAAATCAAGGTCAGAAAGTGGGACCCACCGCTCGTCATGTCCCGTCAAAGCCGCTCACGCGGGAAACTGAGGTCATCACATCGTCAGCACTGATGTCATCAGGATGAGCACTACAAGACTTCGACTACTTTAGTCCTTGCTCGAGTCTTCGACTCCACCAAGCACTCGGGGGCTACTCCCATAGGGAGCGCTGGTCGCGCACCCTACGATTTTCTTTTTATGCAGGAATACAAACATTCAGAGCATACCCAACCACTCGAATCCACGATTCGACTATGGATCATGGGTTACTCCCATAGGGAGCACTGGAAGAAAAGGAAACAAGCAAACAAAAGACGACAGCAGTCGTAAAATTTTAGTCCCCGCCTGAGTCTTCGACTCAACCAAGCACTCGGGGGCTACTCCCATAGGGAGCGCTGGTCGCGCACCCTATGATTATTTGCACATCGTACTATGTGTTGATAACATCCACACTTGAAGTCCATGGCGACATCGCCTAATATTTTTCCCAACAAAGAGATTGTGTCTCCTGGGCCACCCGAATCATCTCCGCGATGACCAAAAAATTCGGATGCCGCGCTTGCAGCATGAAGATAAGACCTGAATAAGGCCTGGCAACGCATTTTCTGCGCACTACCAGAAATGTATCCGTGCCTACAAGCATGATGAACATGCCTTGACGGACGTGTCGGGTGCTCACACCCATATACTGGAATTCGACTCCTGTAAGACCTATGTGGCTTGAGTCGAATTACACCAGCACTTTTCCAAATTTGAGTCCGGGGACTCGAGTTCGAGTAGATTGCGTTGTTTTGCCCTAAGGCAGTTAACTGATACCGATACATCGGTTCAATCAGGCACGCATATCGACAATCCCTATGACATAAATAGAACAGTCGAAAAATACTCAATCATGCACTCGAAAGGCTTCATAAAGTCCCCAGTCGAATATGCGATTCCACTGGACACTCGGGGGCCACTGACATGGGTATACCCTATAGGTACTCGAGTTTGGCATATATGGCCTGGATATAGCGGAAGCCCACGGCGTTGCCAAGGCCCAAATGGAGAACTCAAGTGGCCCGTGGACTCTCGATTGCTTGCGAGATAAGAAGAAGCTAAAGATAGAAAGTTTAAAGGGAAAACCCTAACCTGTAACCGACTCGACCTTCTACCCGAGACCTAGCCTATCTATATAAAGGCTAGGAGGGGGCAGCGAGGACGACACACGCAACCCTAGTTTCCACAACTCTCGCCAGATTGCATCTGTGCACCCTTGTAATCTTCGATTCCTCCATTAATTCCAAGAGCAGACAAGTAGGAGTAGGGACCTCTACAAGGCCTAAACCTGGGTAAACCTTGCGTCCCTGTGTGCTTGTTTGCTAGCCGACTGATGCCTCCAGCGCTCCCTCTTTCTCCAAAACACAAGTCCATAACAATGGGCATTGATGAGTTAAACCCTCGTCAAGAAGAAAGAAAAAGGATTGAAGTTTTGGGGTTGTAGGTACCTCCCGTGACATTTTTGTGGTCGGACACAACTATACGGTTAAACTATATGGCCGAAACAATGCGTTCCCACCGTATAGTTGGCCTGGTGTCAAAATTTTAGGGTTTCCACCTGGCGGCGTAGCTATATGGCCAGAACTATACGGCCGAGACAATTTGTTCCCGCCGTACAGTTAGTCGGCAAACCCTATATACCTGGAAAAGAAATTGTACGAAAGCATCGATATCTATACGACCGGAACTATACGGCTAGAATTTTTATTCCCGCCGTATAGTTGGTCGTTAAACCATTAGTACTTTTGAAAGAAAAATTGTCGATGGCAAAAATATCTATACGGCCAGAACTATACGGCCCAAATTTTTATTTCTGCCGTATAGTTGGTCGTTAAACTCTCTGTAGCCATCAAAAAATTTCCGCTTCTTTGAGAATTATTTCTTATTTTGAAACTTAGTGAAACACCTTGTTTTTGATAGAAAGTTGATAGTAAAAATTGTCGACCAACAATAGCATGTATAAAACATAATTTTCAGTACTACCGAACTTCTTCTCCTCAACTGGAGCTTTCTAGCACTCTTTATTAAACATAAACTTAAACTAAAACTTAAAAACTTTACTCAAACCTTTATTTCACATGGGTTGCCTCCCATGCAGCGCTCTTTTATGGTCAATAGCTTGACCTTGATGTTACTCACTTGGGCCAGATGAGTGGAACACCCACTCCAAAGTAGTTGGCCTTCAAAGTGATGGCCTCCTTCTCATCATGTTTGGCTTTCTTTTTCCTGGGGAAATGGATAACAAAAGGATCCCGCGAAGGCAATTGAAGCTTCACGTTCCCTTCATGTAGATTAATCAAAGCCTTAATAGTTCTTAAGAAAGGATGACCTAATATAATAGGAGTAGTAGCATCTTCAGGTAGGTCAACAATAACAAAATCAATAAGAGAAGGATGTATACTAAAGTATTCTCCTTAATTCCCACAACTTGTTTGTAGGTATAATCTGCAAGATGTAATTTTAACTCGGTGATTTCAAAGAGCCAAGATTTAACTTATTAAAAAGACTCTTTCAAATTGTTGAGACGCTTGCACCTAGATCACAAAGTGCAGCTATCTCATTTGTCCCAATTTTAATCTTAATAGTAGGCTCAAATATATCATCAAGCTTAAATGATAATTTTTGAGCAATTTTCTTATATTCTTCTTCAAGATCATGTACCTTTATTGCTACCTGATTAACCAAGTGTTGATACATGGCTTCATCATTTTCTTCACTTACCGGAATCTTGATGTTGATCGTTTTTACAAGATCTTCAACGGTGTAGCTTGGTGAAGGAGCATTACTATAATCAAGTTCTTCAGGCTCCTCTCTTTGGATTCTCATCATGTTGAGGTCTTCAACAAGATTGGGCTCAACTTTACCTGCAAATTTAGCTAGAATGAGAGTTTGACTCTCGGTTATCTTACCTAGCTATGCCTCAACAATCCTCGTTCTTTCTTGGAGGGCCTGCAAATCATTCCTCAAACTTGCAGCTTGGTTAGATAATTTACCAAGCATAACATCATGGTTCTCCGTTATTTTAACAAGGATATTGTTTTGCTCATTTTGTGAGTCTATAAAAGATTTAAGTGTTTCTTGGAGATTACCGTTACTTGATCCCATATTATTATTAGAGTTACCTGCAGGACTATAATAGTGTTTTTGAAAATTAGGATTATAATTCTTCTTCCAAGCAGGGTTGTAATCATTACGAGCTATGAAGTCTACTTCTTCAATATTAGTTTCTAGGATAGCTCTTACCTGGTTTTCCGTACTTTTTACGGCTAATATGAGCTCATCCAGCTTAGCATTGAGTTCTTCATTTTCTTGTGGTGAGACGGAGTTCACCTTCTTCGTGTTTGATCTATCCACATGCCACTAGGCATGGTTGTCTTGCATATTGTCTAGCAGCTGCTTTGCTTTGGTAATATGTTTACCCATAAATGTTCCTCCAGCTGCAGTATCAAGCATAGACTTAGACACAGGATTAAGAACATTACAAAATAAATGAAGAATTAGCCAATCTTCCATCCCATGACTAGGACAATTTCGCATGCATTCTTTCATTCTCTCCCATGCAAGCGCTAGTGGCTCACGCTCTTCCTGTCTAAAACCAGTAATATTTGATCTTAGTTGCATAGTCTTTGTAGGTGGGAAAAATTTAGTCATAAATAAAGAAGTCCATTCCACCCATGATGTAATAGTTTTTCTAGGCAAAGATAGCAACCATTCTTTTGCTCTTCCTCTAAGAGAGAAAGCAAATAAGCGCAATTTAACCGCATCGGGGTCAACATCTTTTATGTGCATCATATCACATATTTCAGTGAAAGTATTCAAGTACATACATGCGTCCTCAATAGTAGAGCCTTCAAATTAACTCTGTTGAACCAAACTTAATTTCATAGTCATCAGCAGCAATTGCTGGCTGAGTAATAGGAGTATGCAAATAATCATTATTAGGAGTTACAAACTCCCTAAGCTTATTTTCAGCCATATATCCTATGTTTTTGGGTTCTCTTAAACAGAGACTTATGATAATAAAAACAAGAATTTAAAGACTAACTAATTTTTTTTGGTTTTTCAAATAAAGACTGAAAGCAAACTAACAAAATTAAAAATAAGAATTAAAACTAGCAAGGTTCCTACTAACCTCACCAGGGTAGCTATTGCTTCCCCGACAACGGCGCCAGAAAAAGGCTTGATACCTTCGATCCGGATTACATATGTAATATAGCTCCTTTTCCCTAGTAGACCTAGGTTTATCGAATCCTCGGGAAGTAGAAGCATAGTGAAATTACTTTAACGGACCTTCGGGAGTTTTAGAATTCCTTTTGTGTTTTTACCGGACCAAGAGTTTGCGTATTTTGTTGTTGTCGATGGTGGAGACAGAGGGCCTAGGACGTTCGATTTCACCTGTAGCTGTGCAAAACATCTGATGGCAATAAAAGATAAAAATAAAGTATGCATGTAATTGTTAGAGTAAGATAAATTATATGTGGGCAGTGCGTCCATAATTGCTACTGCCTTCGCAACCGCTTATAGCAATAACCTACTAGTCTCATCCATAGAAGAAAGAGAACTAATGATATGCATAATGACATCACCGTTGATCCCAAGATAATCCCACACATACAGTCGTACTACCCCTTCTGTCACTAGGGTTCCCAACCTGCAGATTAGTCATTACTCATACTCCCTATACCTGGCTCAATCCTCAGGGTCTTGGGTACCTAACAAGTCCTTAGATTGAGGCAAGAGAGGATACAATAATCATCATGTCATACAAACTAATACATGATCCCATCTATGATAAATAACATGCACAAAAGCTACATGGCTAGGTTGAAGCCCTTAGCCCAAGGAGAATTACTCACACATATACATGAGATCAAAGATCATAAACATTGTAGTGGAAATCATGAGATTGATAACAAATAGTGTTACAATGTCGCCAATTAAAGAAGAGACCTGCTATTACAAGTGGTGGAATATGGCTATGGTGGTGGAGATGGGTTTGTAGATTAGATCTAAGTCTATTCCTCCGATGACTCTTCGGTGTTGTGGATGGAGATCTGGAGGCGGCTGATGATCGGCGAGAAGTGCCCTTTTCTCGTCGTCTGAGGCCTCTTTATATAGGGGTCCCTTCACAAAAGTTGTTCTGTTTGACCTAGCGGTGTCGATGGAAACTATACGACCGGCACTATACGGCCAAAATTTTATTCCCGCCGTATAGTTGGTCGTTAAAGCGTCTGTCTCCACTTCACGACTCCTGGTTTTTTCGGTTTGTTTGAAATCTCGTATCTTTGACTTTAATATAGTGATTCCCGTCATCAAAGGTCATTTTCTGCGCAGGGAAAAATACAAAGAAAGGATTGCATACCCCTTTGATCATTAGGCATTAGTGGCAGGGTTTAGAGAGATATTTCATCAAAAATGTGAATAGTATCCAGCTTAAATATGGACGTAGATGGCTATATTTCAGAGCCATCAGAGGCCTATTGTTATTATAAAGTTGGACTTTGCTAAGGCTTTCAAAACCATTAAGCACGAGTCTATATTGCAAATTATGAAGGCTAAAGGGTTCAATGATCTTTGGTTACTTTGGGTTAAGGAGATTCTTTCATCAGGGACTTCTTCTATACTTCTCAATGGTATCCCTGGAAATTTGTTTGTATGTAAGCGCGGGGTTCGTCAAGGTGACCCCTTGTCACCTCTCCTCTACTCATTTGGATCAAATCTCTTACAATCAACTCTAAACGATTTAGTGAGACAGAGGATTATTTCTAGGCCTATTGAAACTTGTGATGAGGACTTTCCCATCATACAATACACAGATGATACTCTATTGATTATGCCAGCAGTTTTAACTCAGTTAAGAGCCCTAAAGGAGGTTTTGCATAAATTCTCATTATCCACAGGTCTAAGAATTAACTTTGACAAGTCCCATATGGTACCTATTAATGTTCCGGCGGATCTTATGGAGTTGGACCTTGATTTTGGTTGTCAAATTGGTGGAATGCCCTTTACTTACCTTGGATTGTCTCTTGGTACAACTAGGCCCACAATCAGTGATCTAATGCCTCTTGTTTGCAGACTTGAGAAGAAGTTAACGTCCAACTCTAGTTTTCTTTTCTCAGGGAGCTAGACTTCAACTAATTAACTCGGCCCTTGCCTCTACGCCGCTTCATTTCCTTTGCACTCTGCAGTTACCGATAGGTCTAGCCAACCAACTGGATAGAACATTACGACAGTGTTTGTGGAGGAATTTTTTTGGTGAGCCTAAGCCATAGCTTGCTGCATGGGAAATGATATGTAAGCTCAAGACTAGTGGTGGGCTTGGCATTGTAAACTTTCAGAAACAAAATGCAGCACTTATTAAATTCTTGGATAAATTTTATAATCACAAGGATGTATCTTGGGTCACGCTCACTATTAGGGAAAAGTTCCTCATGCTGAGAACATGTGCGGATCGTTTTGGTGGAGAGATGTTCTAAAACAGGTTGACAACTTCAGAGGTGTGGCTGCAGTCAAGATGGGCAGAGGTGATACTTTCTTGTTTTGGTCAGATAATTGGATGTTGCAGAACTCTATAAGGCCTTTAAAACAGGGATACCCGTGTCTATTCTCGTATGTGCTCAATGATGAGCTTTCGGCACATTTGGCTCTGAGTGTATAGGATTTTACGAGTTTATTCTATTTATCGATGTCTGTTGCAGCGCACAGGGAGTTGTTGGATTTGCAAGGAGTGTTGGCAACCCATCCGAGGTCAGAGAAAAATGACGTCTGGTTCTATAAATGGGGTGAAACATATACTTCTGCATAATTTTACAAGTTAATTCACTCGCACATTGAGGTCCCTAATGTATACAAGTGAATTTGGAAGTCTTGTTGTACAATGAAAACTAAAGTCTTCGCTTGGCTGCTCTTATCAGACGACAGACTAAATACTTGTGATTTATTGCTGCGTCGACACTGCAAGTTATGCCCCACCAGAGCACATGAAGATAGAGCTCATCTGTTTTTTGAGTGTAATTTTAGTGCCCGCATTTGGAATTACCTAGAAATTTCTTGGCAACCTGGTGACAACATCTAGAGTGTGATGGCTCATGCTAAGAGAGGTTTTAATAAAGGTTTTTTCATGGAAGTGGTGATCACGGGATGTCACAATATCTGGTTGCTCCGTAATGGGAAGATATTTAAAGGGGAGAAGCCATCGTTTGCTAAATGGAAAGACAAATTTATACATGATATCACTCTACTTCAGTACAGGATTAGAAAAAAGAACAAGGATCAGTTGCTAGCTTGGGTTGACGCTCTGCCGAGATGGTCTCTGGGCTTTGAATGTGCGTTTGATAAACTTGTATTTTTGGTTGGTAGGTGTTTTTGTAATTATTTGGTACCCTTTTTCTCTGTAATTATTGTTGAAACTATAAGCAATAATCCATATGATTTAACCCGAATAATAAACTGATAAAACATGATCATACAGACAGTACCAAAACTAATCATGCGGATCAACAAAGTAGATGAACAGATTACGTCTAAATAAGATAAACCTATCACATCTACACCGAACGCTAGAATAAGGAACTCTAGCAGAATCTAAAATAAGAAGTTCAGTATTACGTACGGTAGAGCAGCGGCAGCAGCTGCTGCGGTGGCGGTAGTAGCAGCAGTAGCTGCAGCGGTGGTAGCAGCGTCGTAAACCATGTCGTCGATGTAGAGGCTGCCGATGGCCGGGAAGAAGTCCTCGTCGGGGAACGAGTCGTTGGAAGACGTTGTGGAAGCCAGTAGTCACGCTTGAGCGCTCCCCAAAAACCTGATCGCTCCTCACCCGTACAGGTTCACAAGAGGCGGGGTTCCGGAGGCCTACTGTCCCGATCTACGGTCCATGCCGCAAGCCGGGATGGGGAAGACGAAGGCGGCGGTGCAATAGACTGGAAGGAGACGCGTGTGATAAGCGATGCCGATTAGGGTAAGCGCGGAGACTTATATAGAGCAGGTCAGGGAGATCGTGGGACTCAGCCCACGTCCGAGTCGGTAACAGCCCACGTCCCATAAAGACTGGAAACGACTGACTCATTAACGCGTCCGTTAATTACTCGTAATTAATGCAAGATTAATTTTCCCAACTAGCAAAAATAAACCTCAGCTCGGCAAGATTCCCGCAACCCGCGGCGCGCGCGCGTCGTGACGTGACGAGGCGAGGCGTGGCGTGACGAGGCGAGGCGGGCGGCGTCGGAGGAGGAGTGCGCGAGAGCTGCTCTTCTTCTCACACCTTAGTGAATGGTGGAACAACCTAGTATATAAGGAGGTGTAACTCTCACTCAACTAGCAGTATGGGAATAAACTTTGACACAACTTGCACAGCCATATGCTGCCATGCACAAATGGGCCAAAGAGAATTTCAGAATTTGTCTAATGGGCCAACAGCCCAAAACTCACCAAATTCCAACAATCCCCCACAAACTCTCATTGGCACATCACCTCATTTCCATTCCAGAATATAGTTTTATATACCGGTGTGTAGTGGAGACTGTTAAGTTGAACTTCCATATTAAACTTCATACTACACTAGCGAGCAACTTGAATAGTGGACTATGCCTTGAACTACAAGTTTTTTGCACACTAGTTTCACACAAAGTCTAGACCAGTACAGGGCTGCCGCAGGGCTTCCCCGCGGTTTGGAGCTTATGCGTCATACTCCAGGGTCTTTCATGAGTTTATTAGAGAGCACCCAACTCTCACGGACTGCGACGGTTAACATTCAGACTCATATAGGTATGTTCCTCAATAGATGTTCTGCAGGACAACATCTCTTCTTAGAAAAGCCACTTGGAACACATTAAGATAAATATCAACCTACCATGCAGAATAAGAGCGTATTGCATCTTTATAGAGATGTAAATATAATATGGGCATACTCTCCTCTCAGCTGATCAACAACTTGTCTCCTAGCTCTAATTCACGGGATCTCTGATCACATAGAGTGGGTTGCCACTGCGAACAACTCATTGTGCGGGTCTCAAATCCATCTCCCTTGATGCATTATCTATCACATTACGTGATAAACCCTTTGTGAAAGGATCTGCCAAGTTCTTAGATGTTTGGATATAATCCAACACAATAACTCCAGAGTTTCTTAGTTTTCTGACAGATTTCAATCTCCTTTTCACATGCCTTGATGACTTCATATTATCCTTAGAACTGTTTACTTTGACAATCACAGTTTGATTATCAAAGTTCATCGGGATGGCGGGTATAGGTTTTTCAACCACAGGTAAGTCCATCAAAAGCTCACGAAGCCACTCTGCTTCGATAGTGGCTGTGTCTAATACTATGAGTTTTGCCTCCATAGTTGACCTCGTTAAGATGGTCTGCTTGCAAGACTTCTAGGAAACAACGCCACCACCAAGTGTAAAAAAATAACCACTTGTGGCCTTAATCTCATCAGCATCAGATATCCAATTTGAATCACTATAACCCTCAAGTACCCGTGGATACCCAGTATAGTGAATACCATAACTCGTAGTGCCTTTCAAATAGCGCAAAACTCTCTCAAGAGCATGCTAATGATCATCTCTAGGATTTGACACAAATCGACTCAGTTTGCTTACAACAAAGGAGATGTCAGGCCTCGTAGCGCTGGCTAAATACATGAGCGAGCCAATGATTTGAGAATATCGCAATTAATCTTTAGCATTTCTTCGATTCTTTCGAAGTAGCACACTAGGATCATAAGGCATTGGAGAAGACTTACAGTCACTATAGCCAAAGCGACTCAATATCTTTTCCACATAGTGGGACTGAAGCAGTGTAATCCCACCATTGTCATCCTTCAGTCGCTTGATGTTTAAGATTACATCAGCCACTCCCAAGTCCTTCATCTCAAAGCAGCGAGATAGGAACTATTTGACCTCCTCAATAACAGTGAGGTTGGTCCCAAATATCAATATGTCATCGACAAAGAGACACATAATAACTCCCTCGCCCCCACCATGGCGATAGTACACACACTTATCAGCTTCGTTTACAACAAAGCTTTCAGCGGTTAAAGTTCTTTCAAACTTCTCGTGCCACTGCTTAGGAGCTTGCTTAAGACCATATAAAGACTTCACTAACTTACACACCTTTCCTTCTTGACCATCTACTACAAATCCATCAGGCTACTCCATGTAAATTTCCTCATCTAGCTCTCCATTTAGAAAAGCTGTCTTAACGTCCATTTGATGAACGAGAAGACCATGTGAGGCAGCCAAGGATAGTAGTACTCGAATAGTGGTCGATCTGGCAACAGGTGAGTAGGTATCGAAGAAGTCTTCACCTTCTTTCTGGGTATAACCCTTGACAACAAGATGTGCCTTGTACTTTTCAATAGTACCATCAGGTCTAAGCTTTTTCTTGAACACCCACTTACATCCTACAGGTTTACACCCATAAGGACGATCAGTGACCTCCCAAGTTCCATTAGCTAAGATGGAATCCATCTCACTACGGACAACTTCTTTCCAGTAGTCAGCATCTTGAGATGCATAGGCTTCTGAAATAGAGGTGGGAGTATCACCCACAAGGTACACAATGAAATCATCACCATAAGACTTTGCAGTCCTTTGTCTCTTACTCCTTATAGGAGCTTCATTGTCGTCCTCCACAGGATCATCATAGTGTTCTATCGGCATAGTGGGTTCAGAAATTATAACAAATTCCTGACTAGATGAACTAGTCATCTCCTGAGTTGATGAGCTTGACATACCTTTCATGGGAAAGATGTCCTCAAAGAAAGTCGCATCATTTGACTCCATAATCGTACCAACATGCATGTCGGATACCTCAGATTTTACTATCAAAAATCTATAGCCAATGCTATGAAAAGCATATCCCAGAAATACACAATCCACGGTTTTTGGTCCAAGCTTTCGCTTCTTGGGTATTGGAATATTGACTTTCGCCAAACATCCCCAAGTTCGTAAGTAAGAGAGTTTAAGCCTTTTTTTCTCCCATGGATTCATGGTTTTATCCTTTACGGGAACACAGTTTAGGACATGACACGCAGTCATTAGTGCCTCCCCCACCATTCCTTGGAAAAGCCCGATGTATCTAACATGGCGTTAACCAAATCAATTAGAGTGCGGTTCTTTCTTTTGGCCATCCCATTTGACTGAGGTGAGTAGGGAGGCGTCCTCTCATGGGTAATACCATGTTCCGTACAGAATATATCAAATTCATTTGAAAAGTACTCTCCACCATGATCCGACCTTAACCGCTTGATTTTAAGATCAAGTTGGTTTTCTGCTTCAGCTTTATAGTTTTTGAAGTAACTGAAAGCTTCATCTTTAGATTTCAGAAGATAAACATAGCAGTATCTAGTGGAGTCATCAATCAACGTTATAAAGTATCTTTTTCCACCTCGTGACAGCACACCATTCATCTCACAAAGATATGAATGTACAAGTTCTAGAGGTGCTAAGTTTCTCAGTTCCGCAGTCGTATGAGACTTGCGAGGGTTGCTTTGCTTGCACACAAACTTGGCACTTAGAACCTTTGACAATGGTAAATTTCGGAATTAAACTCATATTGGCTAGCCACGTCATGCAACCAAAGTTAATATGACAAAGTCGTGAATGCCAAATATTGGACTCATTATCATTGGAAACATGATTAATAACTTTAGTACATGAGTCTGACAAAGATAAGCGGAACAGACCTTCGCACTCATAACCCTTTCCAACAAATTGTACATACTTAGAAATTACAACTTTGTTGGACTCAAAAACCAACTTAAAGCCATCTCGACATAGAAGCGATCCGCTGACGAGATTCTTATTGATGGAGGGAACGTGCTGCACATTCTTCAGTTGTATGGTCTTCCCCGAAGTAAACTTCAGATTTACCGTACCAACACCATGAACAGAAGCACGTGAGCCGTTTCCCATCAGCACGGAAGAAGTCCTTGTGATCTGATAAGAAGAGAACATGGATATATCAGAACATACATGTGTATTAGCACCCGTGTCAATCCACCAATCAGGAGAATGGCATACTGAAAGGATAGTAGGTAAAATACCGTACCCAGCGTCCTTCATCTCAGTATTGCTAATAACAACATTAGCGGTCTTGCCGTTGTTCCCATGTTGCCGCTTGTTAAAGCGATTAGAGCAGCTAGGAGCCCAATGATCAGGATCACCACAGACATGGCAAGAGCCTTTCTTCTTATCATTCTTCCTCTTAAAGTTGGTGGAGTGAGTGACCTTGTTCTTGCCATCAAACTTCCATTTGCCATCAGACTTGTTCTTATTCTTGAACTTGTGGGATTGGAAGTTTTTCTTCTGTACCAAATTGGCACTAGAAGCTCCCTCAAAACCTCGAACCCGTGTGTCCTTTTCTCTCGCCTTCTCTTCCACATGAAGAGACCCAATGAGATCTGTAACGGAAAACTCTTGTCTCTTATGTTTCAGAGAAGTAGCAAAACTCCTCCACATGGGAGGAAGCTTGGCAATAATGCCTCCGGCCACAAACTTGTTCGGTAAGGTACACTTGAACTGCTCGAGTTCTTTGGCAAGTGATTGTATCTCATGAGCTTACTCAACGACGAAGCGCTCATCAACCATCTTGTAGTCATAGAATTGCTCCATGACATACAACTCAGTGCCAGCATCCGAGACCCCAAACTTGGCCTCGAGCGCATCCCACGCGTCTTTGCCATTATCAAATGACATATATGGGCCAACAATGTTGTCCCCAAGAATACTGAACAGAGCCGCCATAAACATATTATCGGCTTTCTTAAAGGCCGCTTCCTGCTCAGCAGAAAGATCTCCTTCAGGTTTGCCAAGAGTGGCGCTATAGCAGTTTAGGTTTTTAAACCATAGAATTGCTCTCGCACGCCATCTCTTATAGTGCATACCATCAAACGAAGGAGGCCTAGTAGCCGCGACTACACTAGTGGAATTCAGTTGCCTATAATCAGGTTTTTGGATTGTTGAAAATATAAGCAATAATCCATATGATTTAATCCGAATAATAAACTGATAAAACATGATTATACAGACAATACCAAAACTAATCATGCAGATCAACAAAGTAGATGAACAGATTACATCTAAATAAGATAAATCTATCACATCTACATCAAACGCTAGAATAAGGAACTCTAACAGAATCTGAAATAAGAAGTTCAGTATTACGTACGGTAGAGCAGCGGCAGCAGCAGTAGCTGCAGCGGTGGTAGCAGCGTCGTCAGCCATGTTATCGATGTAGAGGCTGCTGATGTCCGGGAACAAGTCCTCATCGGGAAGGAGTCGTCGGAAGACGTTGTGGAAGCCAGTAGTCGCGCTTGAGCGCTTCCCAAAAATCTGATCGCCCCTCACCCGTATATGTTCACAAGAGGCGGGGTTCCGGAGGCCTACTGTTCCGATCTGCGGTGCACGCCGCAAGCCGGGATGGGGAGGACGAAGGTGGCGGCGCAATAGACTGGAAAGAGACGCGTATGATAAACGATGCCGATTAGGGTAAGCGCGGAGACTTATATAGAGCAGGTCAGGGAGATCGTGGGACTCAGTCCACGTCCGAGTCGGTAATTAACGTGTCCGTTAATTACTCGTAATAATCCAAGATTATTTTTCCCAACTAGCAAAAATAAAGCTTGGTCGGCGAGATTCCCGCAACCCGCGGCGCGCGCGCGTCGTGACGAGGCGAGGCGGGCGGCGTCGGAGGAGGAGTGCGCGAGAGCTGCTCTTCTTCTCACACCTTAGTGAGTGGTGAAACAACCTAGTATATAAGGTGTAACTCTCACTCAACTAGTAGTATGTGACTAAACTTTGACACCACTTGCACAGTTATATGCTGCCATGCACAAATGGACCAAAGAGAATTTCAGAATTTGTCTGACCAACAGCCCAAAACTCACCAAATTCCAACAATTATATGGTGTTGAAGACGATTCTCTATCCAAACCCTTATCGGATCGATTGGGGAGAGGAGGCCTCATGGATGATCTGAGCTGCATGGAGATCCCCTAATTAGTGAAAAGAAAGAAAACAAATACTCTCCGGTCGATATTAGTTGACTTAGATTTATATAGATATGAATGTATATAGTTAATTTTTACTGCTAGATACATTCAAAATTAGATAAATTTAAGTAAGTAATATGGGTCGGAACAGCTTTGAAACTGTCCCACGGCAGATACGAAATTACTTGATCATCCCTAGCACCTCACCGCCCCGTTTCCCCCGCCACTACCTCCTCCTCCTCCTTGCCTCGACTCGCTTCTATTCCCGCCACCTCTCGCCGCTAGTGATCTCTTCGCCCTCTCTTTCTCGAAGCAGCGAGCACGTACTCCATATGCCACCCCGTCCCTCAAACCTCCACTAGATCTGGATCGGAAACCACGCCCGATGCCAATTGCATCTGCGTTCCATCGCCGGAGCGTCCCGACTTCCTAGCCTCACGCCCACAGAGATAACTAGCCCTTAATCTGAAACCTACCCCGCTGCGCCGCGTTCGTCGATCCCTCTGCAATGGGGAGCAGAGGGCCCGGGGGCGGCGCCGACGAGGAGGCCCCGAAGCCGTCGCAGCAGAGGTACCGCCCCGTGGAGGCGCACGACGGCGCTGTCGTCCAGATGACCTCCATCGAGTCCGACGCCTCCACGGCGCCCAGGTGATTGGATGATGCCCCGTTTCGCGTGCGTTCTGTCGTCTGTTTTGTGCCGTTGGTCGGCATTGGTGATATGATTTTTCCTAACGCTGGATTTAGTGAGGATAGAGAAGGTTACAATCTTGGAAAAATGATACAGAAAGGTTAGAGCCCCAGAGGGGATCGGTGAGCTACTGGAATTTTGTGGTATCTTCCTGTTCCTATGTTAAATGATGCCATGATGCGGAGGAGAGCTACCCTGCTATTGGAGAGAGCAGAACATTTTGCGATGTTAGAGTGCATGATTGTTTAACTGAGCTGCACGGTGGTGTTGAGATACTCAAGGGTAGTTTTCACCAGTGACACTAGTGTTTACATTCAAATAAATTTACTTGTTATTCGGAGTCAGTGTAGTGTGCTTATTTTGGTTCATTTACTAAGGTACTACAGACCTGATGTTATGAATCTTCATTAAATGTGTTGTTTGGTAAAAAAAATCGTATCAGAACACGTTTTAGTTTCCATTTGAAGTTGATGCGGGGTGACAATTTGTGCTAGCTATGGGTTTCCTGCTATCTGAATGATCTGCTTATGCCTTCTTGTTTGATTTCTTGATTGGAAATGCTAACACTAACACATATAATTATTCATATTACAGGCAGATTAAGCCTGGTAGGAACAGAAGTATGGATCCAAGAACGCAAGCGACTTCTTCAAATGGTCCATCTAGTGAACCTCAGAGTGATTCGAAGCTTGAGCTCTTCGGTTTTGACTCATTGGTTAATATTTTGGGGCTTAAAAGGTATCATCAGTTGATCACTTGTTGCATGGATTTTCCTCATTTTAATCAGAGCTTCAGGTTTTGCCTGCACGTGTTTTTGTTGCATGTGAAACATCTGATGTTTAAGGAATCGCTATAAGCCTATGCATTTAATTTTTGCGGTGCACATAGCTGCAGACATGTCATAGGTCTGATTGAATCTGAACAGTATGGCAGGAGAACCAGCTCAGGTACCTGCTAGTCCTACGGATAGTGAGGATGTGGGTATTACAATTGGACGCCCTAAGGTTTGTTTCCCTATCCAATTATTCACATTTCCAAGCCTGCTAGTTTTTTTCATGAATATGCAGAACACGTTGCGTTTCGATGCATTGAAAGACAAGTTTATGTACAAGTCTAGCTAAGACAGGACTAACACATAACCATACAACTCAACCCAAGTAAGCTAAGCGCTCGAGGGGACCAAAGAGTGTAGGCCTATCGCCCCAACGTTTGCGCACGGATGCGTCTCGGCTCTAATCGTGTAAAACAAGATGGCCACGGAAGAGTGTGCATTATCAAAGACGGTTGTGTTGTGATGTTTTCAAATCCTCCCAAGCTGTGTGCATGAACACCGATGAAATGCCCTGGCGTAGCAGGCGTGGGATGGAATGTAGAGCCATCGACCACCGATCTGCAAACTCGTCCTTGGCAATGGGTTGCCTGGATGTGGATCGGATCCATGATAACACCTCGTATTAGATAGTCTTCGAGAAGGAATATCCAGTAAAGATGTGCGGCATTGTCTCCTCTGAGTGGCTGAACCTCGGAGGGTGCTGGAGCCCATGTCTGGAGAGCCTCTCGCCCAAACATCATCTAGCCTAACAAGCAAGCAAGATGAAGAACTTCACCCGTGGGAATATGGCCAGCGGTCTCAGTGCTTGCCTAATGTGAGATATTCACTAGTGCCCCCCTAATGTTCTAGTTTGTCATTGCTCTTGATCCTTTTGATTAATTTTACTTTAATTTATTATCTATTTGTAAAGCATTATTTTTGCTTGGTTGTTTTTGTTTGGAAGCACTGTTGGTTACAATCATGTTATTTGGTATGCAGGAAACTAACCCTAAACTTGGTACCATGATGGGTGTCTTTGTGCCATGCTTGCAGAACATCTTGGGGATAATCTATTATATTCGTTTCTCATGGTATGCGTACCTTTTTATTCTGTGCGTTCTGTAACTTTCTAGTTGGTCTCTGCAACATAGAAATGCTATTTTGGTAGTTATATTTGTTTATTTCCCTTCTATTGCAAGTGCTACTTTGTGGCAAACAGCCTTCATGTAACATTTGCAATATATTTATTTACTATACAATGTTTTGCTCCATAATATAACTAACTTTAGAAACATTAGAGTAAATCTGATCACCATTTTGCGAATCGTTGGCTCAGAGTATTTACCCCATTTGAGGACCTTGATTTTTCTTTTTTGCGAAAACACAATAGACTATTGCATTTCATTTCATTGTAAAGGCAGAGTTTAGATATACAAGCCTCCTAGGAGGTTGGAACACAAAACAAACAGGAAAAATCAATGCACGTCCCAGGTCGTTTGTATGATAGCGCGCAGGCCTTTGGCTCCTGCTGCCACCCAGATCGTGGCCTCTTCCTTGATCTTGGGAAGCAGCAAAGGCAGGGAGGTCTGTGCATGGTCAAACATGCAGCTGTTCCCTGCTCTTCCATATCATGCATAGTGTCATCAAGGTGATGGTGGTGAGTCCTTTGTGCATCGACTTTGGCAAACCGTGGCCCACCAATCAAACGGCGTGGGCTCGTCGCTTGGCGGTTGGCAAGGCAACCTCAGCCAGGAGAGCACTTTGTGCCAGATTTGCTGCGAGAATGGGCATGCACAGTCAGGTGGTGCATTGTCTTGGGAAGCTGGTCGCAAAGTAAGCACCTGTTATGCTGCTGCAAGCCTCGCCGTTCCAGGCGCTCCACGGTCCAGCATCGATCTTGTGCTGCAAGCCAGTGGAAGAACCTGACGCGCGGTGGCGCCCATGTCTTCTAGATCAGTTTCCAGCACTGAGAGAGGAAGGATCCGTGGAACATTGCTCTGTAGCAGGGCTGCGCTGTGTAGACGCCGTCCGCGGTCCACTTCCAGATCAAACGATCGACGTCTTGGGATAGCTCTGTCTGTGCAATGGCTTGCCACAGGAATAGGTATTGCCAATCTCATATATACCGAGATCACGCCCTGGATGTCTCTGGCCCAGGCGTTGGCATTTAGTCGTCCAGTGGCCACTGTCCTTTGCTTTCGCCGCCGTGCAGGGATGCAGGCGTACAGCTGTTGCGCGATGTCACTAATGGCTCGTCCTCCGATCCAGCGGTCTTCCCAAAACAGGGCAGACTGGCCGTTGCCTACCAGCATCGTGGTTGAGGCGAAGAGGACCTTGATAATACTTTATAATCTTTGATATTACTGTACGGAAGAATTGGCATTCTGAAGGTCATGGCACTCCCTGTACTGTTACAACTAAACAAGAACTGAAATGCAGATTACTGCAGATTGATATTCATATTATTCTCTGTATATCTAAGATGGCTTTGAATCCAAAGGTTGAATGGCTATTCTTGGAGAGCCCCTCTCTAGTATGAGGGATGTCCTTGTTCATGGGGTGCTCGTCTAACAGTAGGTGATAAATGTGATGATATGACACTGTGTTTCTCTCTCAACTTGAGATAAGATATATGATCAACCATAAGTTCGAATGTTACACGCAATAACCTTTCTTTTCTCTTTCTTGTAGGATCGTCGGTATGGGAGGCGTATGGCAGTCCCTTGTTTTATGTGCATTATGTGGCACATGCACATTTTTAACTGGAATATCATTAAGCGCGATTGCGACAAATGGGGCAATGAAGGTATGTTAAATATTGCAGGAGGTGACAGATCCTTGAGTATGGTTCTATTTTCTCATCTATAAATGATTGAGTTTGTTTTTTGTTGTTGTTTCGTTGAACACGATAGACAGGTTGTTGGAGTCTGAGTTAGTATAATAGTAGTACTCTGATAGAATCTAGAGTATTCTAGAAGTCTTAGTATAGTAGTCTACTAGAATCTAGATTATTCTTCTGTACGAGTGAAGATGTACGCCTAAGTTTGAGCTATATCTGCAAGAGGGTGTGGAGCCGTGGAGGTCAAGGGACTAGCCCATCCAGGAATTTCACCCAAAACAACGTGGTATCAGAGCACAAGGTGGAGGTGTTGCTGGTTCCTGGAGGTGGCTGACGGTGAATCGGCGAGTGGCAGAGCTTTGGTCATCCGGGGAGAGATCCGCCACAGCGGAAGCCTCGCTAGTGGCTGCTGGATCTCACATGTGTGGAGGTTCCCTGCAGGAGACACGGCAGTAGAGCAGGGGCGAGCTGTAGATGCGGCTCAGTGGTTGCTCTAGGAAGCACAAATGGTAGACGGGTGGCCGGCAGTGCGCGTGCGGCGACGAGAACTAGCAGCGCTGCAGCAGGTTAGAAATTGCAGCGGCTAGGTGAGGAGGACCTCGCAGAATTGAAGCCAGCAGCGGCTTGGTGGCTTGGTGCAGAGGAGTGAGCTGCTGGGAGAGGTTCCTGTCAAGGAGGAGGGATGCTATTGTCTGGCAGCATCGAAGAGAAAAGGATCCCAAGAGGGAGCAACTATAGATATTTTAGTAGCGATTTGCAGGGGAGGAGTGGATTGGAGGCTCATGCAGCAGTCCAGAAGGTGAGCTGGTGGCAAGTGCAGCGTATGCGACGGTGAATCAAAAGCCAACAACGCAAGTGTGTGACCTGTAGGTGTTGGGTGGATGAAGCACTAGGAGGCAAACGTGTGCTGCTCGAATCGGTTGCGTCAGTGGCTTTAGCAGCGGCAGGCATCTGAGAGAGCTGGTGTGGTGTTGTCCCTGCTAAGGAGAAGCAGAGTTCGTGCAGCAAGACACGTGAGAAAGGGAGAACAAAAGGGCATAACGGTGCTGCAAGAAAGGGAGAGAATCGAGGTATTTGAGCAATTGCTCGACAAATTGGAATGAACAGTTCAAGGCGAAAAAACATGGATACATGGACTTTGACAGTGAAGGGAACAAGGGAGGTGCTTGAATTCACAACCAAAGATTTTGAGAAATTGAGAAATCAAATAGAAGTGCAGAAAGAGCCAATCAGAGTGGGAAACCAACTCGTCTTGGCAATTTGGTCAGTCTTGCACAAACTGAAGATGGTATCGCAAATTAGGCTCCTACATAAAATGAAACTTCTCGTTCAAATTGGATACTAGATTTGGGAGCATCGTCACATATCACAGGCAGGTGGAGCGAGTTTGCATCATATGCTCCACATCCACCCATGCATAAAAAGACCATCCAAACATCGATAGAACTTATCAACCTGTCAAAGGTTTCAGCATGGTAAAATGCACTTTGTCAATTACATTGTCTTTGGCCTTATACGCTCCTTCATTTCCGGTGAGTTTGGTGTCTGAGCTCCTTGGTTGACGATAGTGATTGCCGAATAATCGTCGATCGATTACAATTGTATAATTGAGGAATGAGAGTGGAAGGAGGTTTGGGGTTGGTGTTCAGGCATAAGGGACTAAGGTACTTTTTTTTAAGTAACCATATATTTCATTAGACAATCCGTTTGCAAAGATTACACATATGGTCACCAAAAGAGACAAACATGCCTGTCACCCACCTTTGCACAAAGTATCCTGCAAGTAGAAAAAATACAATTTCACCCTTGGAGAAACTTGTGCCTTGCTGGAACGTCATCCACCATTGTCCTTTGCCGCCACCATGGCAGCGCCGAAAAAAAAGAGGCGAACATCCGCCATACCAAGATCTGGGAGAGCACCTTCGCATACAACGATGCTTTTTGAGACGATGAACCGGGCCGTTGCAAGCGACAAGACTGAGAATTTGTGGCACATCGGTCGGGGTTCTTCCCTGTGGTCACTAGATCCTTACGCTGTTAACTCCATCTGATGCATTCGAAGAAGAGGAACATCGCTGCTTGCCGTCATCCACGCTGAAAGGCCCAACTTAGGTCGACTAGAGGGGGGGGTGAATAGGAGACTACCAATTTTAATAATTTACCGCACTTTTAAGGCTTAGCACAAAGTAAGGTTCACTAGGGATGCAACTACGTGAAAAACCTAAATGACAAGTAACACAAAGGTAAACGAGAGAGTAAATGCAAGAAGTAAAGGAGTGGAGCGAAAGAACCGACGAGGGGACACGGAGATGTAATTCCCATAGTTCACTTCCAAAGAAGCTACGTCTACGTTGGAGAGGTGTCGGGGCCACACAAGGTCAGCCGAGCGCCAGAAAGGCCTCACCTTCTTCTCCGGTGAGCACCACCACAAAGGTGGCCTCACAATCCACTAACCGGTGACCTTGAAGGCGCCAACCGAAAACCTTTACAACGAGGTTGAGGGGAGGCTTCACAACTCAATTGAAGGCCCTCAACGACACCACGGAGCTTTACAACAAATGCCCCAGCTCCGAGAATGCCCTACACCGTCTAGGTTTCCAAGAACCCAAGAGAAACAAAATCCACGAAGGATGAGTGGGGGAAATCAAAATTCCTTTGGTGGAGGTGTAGATCTAGGTCACCTCTCCCAATCCTCAAAAGATCAAGAGATTTGAGTGGGTTGGGAGAGAGATCTAGTCAAGTCAAGATCTTGTGAAAATGGTGGAGAGAGAGAACCAAGAGATAAGGTGGGAGGAGGAAGAAGGGGGATTAAATAGTCCCCCTTCAAACGGGCAGATTCTGCCTAGCCCCGACGCCGTCGGTACTACCGGTGGCGGACCGGTAGTACCGGTGGGCGAGACACCACCGGCCCAGCAAAGGCCACGGAACGGTCAGAAGACCTGTCAGTGGACCCAAAAGGGCTGGCCGGAAGTACCGGTCCTAGTTCCGCCCCTATTTCCGACAAATAAACAGTGCGAGGCAGAAGGTCATCTGACCCGCACTGCCCAGCGTCGGAACTAGGTCCGGAACTAGACCCGGAACTACCGATGACCGATGAAGGCCGGTACTACCGGTCAGGAAGCGGTACTACCGCTCAAGGGGCCAGATGCTGGTCGGGCCGGTACTACCGAGCCAAAATCCGGTGCTAGTTCCGACAAATAGGCAAAGTTAGACAGACGTCTTACTGAACCAAAAATTGCCTCGTCGGAATTAGGACCGGAACTTCAGCCGGAAGTTCCGCCCGAAAAGCCTTGGGAAAACCCTTGGGCGGTACTACTGCCGCCTGGCCGGTACTACTGGTTAGGGCAGAAAACCCTCCAACTCAGCAGGAATCACTTTCTCACACGAAAACTGGGATGGCTGTGGAGGTGCATATATGGTCTGTGCATGAAATGTTGATTTCCCACAACCTTCCTAGATGGACTCCCTCTTGATAGTACGGTAGCCTAGAATATAAAGCAAGAGAAAGTGAAAATAAGCGCTATCGACTACAAGCTCTTCCTTGAGAAAAATCCATCCACAAGCACGACCGAAGATAAGCCCTGAAACTTGGACAAACGGTTAAACTACAAAAGGAGTTGTCATCAGCACCAAAAACATAAGGAGAAAATAATCCTTTCACACGCGCCCAACTGCAAGACAACAAACACACCCGACTGCCACCCGCGAGAGTGCTGACCGCCGACCACCATACACGAATCTCGCCAGATCCATAGATCAGCGAGACGACCAGGCCACCTATCCCGACGCCACCGGTTGGATTGATGCTGAGATGGAGGAAAAACAGAGGCAAATTATTTTGGCGCGGCGCCATCTCCTCCATAGGAACAACGACCCAAGGAAGCACTAGGCCAACCCTAACTACAGACGGAGCCAAAGAACCGGGTACTCACCCACTCCCGTTGTCGGAGCGGCCGGCGAAGGAGGCAGGGACAGACGACTTGGCGGTGTAGTTGGGGACAGATGGGATCGCCCCTAGATCCTTTTTCTTCGGATGCTGGGTAGGCGAACAAGCGTAATTCTAGAGATGGTGGCTTAGGGACTATGGTACTTGGATAGACATGAAACAAATGATGCATTATGCACCGCTCTGATGGTTGTTGCTAGTGATGATGAAGCAAAGGTGATGTTCCAACATTGTCGATTGTGCCATATGTCCTTTGATACTATGAGTAAGGTATGTTCCGAAGAATGAAGAACATGGATAAATGCAAAACTTGTGTGCGATGCTTGTGAGTATGGAAAACACTCAAGGACATCAAATGTGAACCGTGGGCTCTGGAGCACATTCCCCTTTGTGTTGATTCACTCTCTGGACATCTCTTGTGGTCTCTATTAGTGGGATGGAATATTTTCTCACCTTCACTGATTGTAACTCCCGAATGAATTAGATATTTCTCATGAAACAAAAGAGTGCATACTTGCTTTAGGGACTTATGTGCATATATCCAAAATTGCTTACATTCAAATTAGAAGACATTTGATGGGACAGAGTATGCGAACAATGAATTTGGCAATTTTGTTTAAAAGAAAGGAATACATCATAAAACTTCGTGTCTCGATACTTCTCCTCAGAATGCAGTAGCCGGAAGGAAGAATCGCCATCTGCTAAAGGTAGCACGATCACTTATGTATTGAATGACCATAAATTCTTAGGGAGTGAAGCAATTATGGCTGCTACTTATCTCATCAACCGGATGCCATCAAGAGTGCTTGGGATGAAGACTTCATATGAAATGATCTATGTCAAAAATAAGTTTAATTGTTCTGCCAAAGATGTTTGGGTGTACATGCTTTGTTAGAGACCACATACATTTTGTAGGAAAATTGGATCCACGTGTTGTGAAGTGCATCTTCGTTGGATACTCATCTGTACAGAAGGGCTACAAGTGTTGGAGTCCTAGTGAGCGGAGAACATTTGTGAGCATGGATACAACATTCAGAGAGTTTGAGTCGTTCTATGGAGAGAAGACAAATCTCAGCACAAGTGATGCTAGTCGAGAGGGGGAGAGTGAACCAAGATGGAGAAGGCTAAAAGAGGAAGAAAATTTGAGTGTGTATACAAGGAGACAACTTATGAGTGAAGAGAGATGGATTAAGCCAAATAGGGATGAAACTTTAAGGTTGTATACGAGGAGTCAATTGCATCACGAACAACAAGAAGCTCAAACATCTAGTGTAGACAAACTACAGGGGGAGCAGCGCCAACAACAACAAATTCTAGTAGATGAAGTTGAATCATCTAGATGATTCACTGAATTTTCCTAGTGCCTTGAGGAAAGAAGCAGAACTAGGACAGAAAAGCCTTGTGAAAGAAGCAGTGTGGTTTTGAGCATGATATCGCAAACTATGTGTCATATGATTCATTGTCACCCGAGTATAGAGGTTTCATTATCTTCTTGACAGCTAGTGGTAATCCCAACTGATTGCAGAGCAGCAAAGGAAGATCCTAAATGGCATGCAACAATGTTAGAGGAGATGGTTGACCCTTCAAAAGATTAATATATGGGAACTTGTATCACTTCCAAAAGGGAAGAAGGCAGTACTGTTAACTATAAGAAATGGGTCTACACTGTGAAGAAAGACCCAAGTGGTAAGATCAAGAGGTACACGGCTAGACTTGACATACCCTATGCACCGAGTGGTAGAAGATCCAGTTGATAGAAGAGAGCTAGCAACGGCTTGTAGGTCGACTCATCTATTTATGCCACATGAGACTTGACATATCCTATGCACCGAGTGGTTAGTCGCTACATTCATGACCCAAGAAGTGGGCACTTAGAGGCAACATATAGAATTTATGATATCTAACTTGGAGCCCAGGAAGAGGTCTATGGTTCAAGGCCAATGAGCACTTGAATGTGGATGGCGATTGTGATGCTGATTGGGGTAGTTAGATGGGAGGAGGTCAACATCAGGCTTGTGTGTATCTGTACGAGGAACTTGGTATCTTGGAGGAGCAAAAGCAGCTAGTGGTCTCTAGATCAACCGCGGAAGCGGAATCCAGGTATATGTCTGTATGTTTGAGTGAGATGCTATGGATGAAAGGCCTCCTATCAGAATTGAATCTACTACAGAGAGGGCCATTGAACCTTTGGTGTGACAACAAGACAACAATCAACATAGCTAACAATCCAGTTCAACATGACCGAACGAAACATGTTGAAATAGATCGATTCTTCATCAAAGAGCGGCTCGACGAAGCACCTTGAAGTTAAGCCATGTAAACTCTAGAGAACAACTAGCATATTGTCTAACCAAGGGATTGGGTAGCAAGGAATGTTCGTTGGCATGCAAAAAGATCAGAATAATAGATACCTATCACCAATCTCGAGGGGGAGTGCTGGAGTCTGAGTTAGTGTAAACTATACTTTCATATAGTCCAGAGTATTCTAGAAGTGTTTATATAGTACCGGTGTCCTTCTATAGTCTAGATTATTGTAGTGTATGAGTGAAGATGTAATCCTAAGTTGAGCTATGTATATAAGAGGGTGTGGAGGTCGAAGGCACCAGCCCATCCAGAAATTTCCCACAAAACAACAGAGGCAAACATCTCACTATCCAATACATAGTAAAATATATTTCCAGTAGTTTTGTAATTGAACTTTCAAATTGAAGAGAGTAGATTTATATTTCATATCCTTTGGGGTCCATCTACTATTTGAAAATATGGCTTAAGATTTCTGTATTTCTCAGTCAATTGGTTTTAGATCAACAAAGGTAGATTGCTCAGCCAACTATTTACAACAGTGTCTTGTTTGCATCTCATTTTCTTGAACTACAAACTGGAAAACTACTTTACTCATGTAAGTTTCTTTTTATGCCAGGGTGGCGGGCCATACTATCTGATTGGCCGTGCACTAGGTCCAGAAGTTGGAGTTAGTATTGGATTGTGTTTCTTCCTTGGAAATGCAGTTGCTGGAGCTATGTAAGTCTGCATTAGAACATACCAATTATTTGACAGTGTCCTACGTAATGTTTATTTTACTTGAAGCTTTCTTTTGGCCACATATTTCACAAATTCTATTCCAGAATTGTTACTATATCTACTAGGCCAGGAATGCAGTTCTCTTCTTGTAACTGCAGTTATATACTTATATATTACAATGAGTGGATATTCGTAGAATATCTAGTAAAGCATTAGTGTTATTTTTGGATCTTTGGGCAATATTGCACTTTGGGATTGGAACTTTTTATGCTGGTATGTAATCTCAAGAGAAAAACCTTTTTGTTAATGAGGAGAGCTCAAAGTTATGTGTGACGAAAAGAGGAAATAACAGAAAGGAAAATGCCATGTGTTGCTTGTGCAGTTCTGCTTATTGAGATTACAGGTGTTGAAATTGCAGCTTTCAGTGCCTTCTTATTTCTCTCATGAGTGGTGTGCCTCTCTCCCCCTCTGCATGACATGCATTATCAGTTTTTGAGCTTCTGCGTTGTTAACACATGAGTGTTATTTGCAGGTATGTGCTGGGAGCTGTAGAAACCTTTTTGGATGCTGTTCCTTCTGCTGGATTTTTTCAAGGTGCTGTGTTACTGTGAGTCTTAGACAGCACAGTTGCTGCTGGTTTATTTCTGAAGGTCCTTTATGCAGATCAACTGATTTGCACATTTTGGTCAGGAACACAAGACGTATAGTTTTCTGGCCGTCGCTGCAAATATCGCAGGCCACAATTTATGTTTAATACATATTCTGTGCTTAGATGTTCTTATAGAAGTAGTTTATACCAAATTCAAATACCCAATGCTTCTTTGATGCGAGAAAACTCTCTCACCTTCTTTTGGAATGATAATTTTGCAAATGACTTTGTTTGTAGTGGTGCATTTACTTCTTCTATAGAAGTATTGATGTTTTGTGCTTTCTTGTCTATATTAACTTTTAGTGATTTTAAAAAGCAGAGAAGGTAACAGTGGTCGATAATACAGTAAATGGGGGCAGTGCAACTATATCAACGCCCAGCTTGCATGACCTCCAGATCTATGGTGTCATTGTGACCATACTGTTATGTTTTGTTGTGTTTGGTGGTGTGAAAATTATCAACAAAGTCGCTCCTGCTTTCTTAATGGCAGTCCTCTTCTCAATACTCTGCATTTACATTGGTGTTTTAAATGCTCCAAGCCCCAACGCTCCAAGTAAGTGGCTCTATGATTATGATTATGCTTATTTCTCTATGTTTTGCTAAATCATTGCTGATTTTTTTCCTATCTAGACGGAATCACTGGGTTGAGTATGACTACACTTCGTGACAACTGGAGTGCAGACTACCAACGTACAAACAATGCTGGAGTTCCAGATCCAAATGGCTCTATATATTGGGATTTTAAGTGCGTCTGCTAATTCTTTAACTTAACCGTCTTGCACTTTGCGATGTATAAGTAATCCCAGATGTATATCTGCTTACTGTATTTTGTAGTATTATTTACTGAGCACTTGCTGAACGTTTTCTATTTATCTTCCAGCGCATTGTTAGGTCTCTTTTTCCCAGCTGTTACAGGAATCATGGCTGGTTCTAACCGCTCTGCTTCACTTAAAGACACACAACGCTCAATCCCAATTGGAACATTGTATGCTACGCTTTTAACTACTATGATGTATCTACTGTCTGTGCTTCTTTTCGGAGCCTTGGCTACAAGAGAAGAGCTTCTAACTGACAGGTCTGAGCTTTCTTGGCATCATATCATCAACCTTCTGCTTTTTGGATTTTTTTTTGAGCTGACTGCTTTTTGGTTGTTGATAAGTTATGATGTGTCACCATCAGGCATTACTAGAGCATCTCCGATGTGAGATTTAGGAGAGAGGCTGATAGCTTGACAAGCTTAAGATTCACATATAATCTGTAAATCCAATGCAAGGGCACTAAAATTGAAAGATGGCATGAACTAGTACACAAGCACTACTGTATACAACCTCTGTTTCAAAATAAGTGTCTCCCTGCATGAACGGAGGTAGTATGATGTAAGACATTCAGGACTTGTGCCCCCCTGCATAAGAACCAGTTGGTTCAACAGTGTGGATGAAGGGGTGGAATGATGAACCTTCCCATACATGTAGCGACGCTCAAGGACACAACCAAGGACACAACGACACGAGCAAGCCTGAGGTAACTACATAAAGATAATCGTTGCAAAGAACTCCATAAATGCCCTGTCTGAAGCATTGATTCAAAACCAATGTATTTATACGCACGAAGCTCATGTGAAACTTCAAAGGTTAAAAGCATCTCTAGTGCTGATAGTTGAAGGGGTGTCCAAGGTCGAAAACTCTTTTCTTTTTGCCATATAAGACGAGTGAGATGCTAATACAGGGAATTCTTGCTTATTAGGTTTCAATGTTTGGCTAGTACTTCACATATGTAAAATTACCTCCTGAAGGCTGACGCACATCCATGGCGTGAACAAGTCACGAGTGTTTCTCTATGTATATGGTGGATAAGAAGAGGTGCCAGCATTGGACGACTGAGACCTTAGATATAATTCTTGCTGATGGGCCGACATACTCTCTCCCTCTTCTAAGCACTGCCCGCGTTGAATATTCCCTTAGGCCTCACATGCCCTGTGGTTTCATCTACTTCGCACTTTGGCTGAAATGAAGTTACAATTTTGGATTGAAGAAACTGACCTGTTAGAGCATTTAAAATGCAAGCTCTTAGCAAAATATGCCATTTTATATTTGGTGCATACTGAACCATGAGTGACTCATTAAGCACCACTGCTCGAGAGGCGCTTATGTATTTAACTCGTACGAATTTATGAGCCTTCAAAAAATAGTACGAATTTATTTATAATAAGTTATTTAAGCACCAACATGACGGGACCTGCATTGGAGTTGATAAATTTTCATAGGTGCTTTGTGATTTGCTATATTTCTCTCTTTAATCACTCACATATAAGCACCTTGCATTTTCAATGCCCTTAGTTTGGGAATTATTGACTAGCACAACTTTTTTTAAATATTGTTTTCTTCCTGTTTATCATTACTGGTACCCCTTGCCAGGTTTGTTGGTGTGTCGTTGCCTACCATATTTAGTGTCTATTACTAAAATTCTGTACATGGTTTATCTTTTGTTCTGCCACTTTTGTCATGAAGACACCTGCATATAATGCTGATATATACATACAGTCAAATCCAACCCTCCCCTTATAAAATTTGAAAGGGGTGTGTTTTGGGGTTAACATTGCAGCAGATATGACTATGACTACTTCAAACTAATAAGAAAAATACGATGTTCTACACTTAATGAGCAAGTAATGAGTTTTTATTTTGTTGGTGTGACACTGTAATTTCCTATTCTACATTCTGTAATGTTTGACATCTTGCATTGCTGTAAGTTGTTAAAACTTTTTTTCCTCATGTGGGCAGCTAACCAATTCCCTTAACGCAGGCTCCTAACAGCTACAGTTGCTTGGCCTACTCCAGAAGTAATTTACATTGGTATTATCCTGTCCACTTTAGGTGCGGCACTACAGAGTCTAATGGGGGCTCCAAGGTTACTTGTAGCGATAGCTAATGATGACATTCTTCCTGTTCTTAATTATTTTAAAGCTTATGAAGGGTCCGAGCCACACATGGCAACTCTGTTTACAAGCTTCATCTGTATTGGTTGTGTTGTGATTGGGAACTTGGATTTAATCACACCCACTATCACTATGTTTTTCCTTTTGTGCTATGCTGGTGTAAACCTTTCCTGCTTTCTGCTTGACCTGCTCGATGCTCCAAGTTGGCGTCCTCGATGGAAGCTTCACCATTGGAGCCTTTCTCTCATCGGTGCATTGCTTTGCATTGGTATGCTTCCCCATTTTTATATTTTTTTTGACTGCATGTTATTACATTTATACAGAACTGTACATAATAATTTTGTAACAGTGAGTTGATGCAAAATGCTTACTAAATTTTTTTATGCAAGTTCGTCCAAGATTTCTTGTTATGGTCAGGGGATGCCTTTGTCAGCTAACCTTTTCAAATTACATGCGTTACAACTCTTGTCTACCTTGTACTTTTTGCTCACCATAACTGAAAAAAATTGCACCGTTAGGTTGTACTACTACTGAATATATTACAAATGTGCAGCCCATTAACATTGATTTCCCCTCTTAATTTCCAGTTATCATGTTTATGATCTCTTGGGCTTTTACTGTGGTATCTCTTGCCCTTGCAAGTCTCATCTACTATTATGTCAGCTTAAAAGGAAAGGCTGGCGATTGGGGAGATGGATTTAAGAGTGCCTACTTTCAGCTGGCTCTGCGAAGTCTCCGATCGTTGGGAGGTAGTGTTCTTATTACACATGGAAATTAAAAATTCCTTACCAGCACTTGAAGAACCATGCTTTATTATTTGACAATTTCTGTTACAGCAAATCAAGTTCATCCGAAAAATTGGTACCCAATTCCTCTCATATTCTGCCGCCCTTGGGGTAGGCTTCCTGAAGATGTCCCATGCCATCCAAAGCTTGCAGATTTTGCTAATTTCATGAAAAAAAAGGGACGTGGTATGTCAATATTTGTCTCTATAATTGATGGTGACTATCATGAATCTGCCGAGGATGCAAAGGCTGTCTGCCGGCTACTAAGTGCTTATATCGACTATAAGCGTTGCGAGGGTGTCGCCGAGATCATCGTAGCACCCTCAATGTCTGATGGTTTTCGCAGCATTGTTCAGACAATGGGCCTGGGGAACTTAAAGCCAAACATCGTTGTGATGCGTTACCCTGAAATCTGGCGTCACGAGAACCTGACGCAAATACCATCGACGTTTGTCAGCATTATAAATGATTGCATTACTGCTAACAAGGCTGTTGTCACTGTTAAGGGACTTGATGAGTGGCCTAACGAGTACCAGAGACAGTACGGGACCATAGACCTATACTGGATCGTGAGAGACGGAGGATTGATGCTTCTGCTGTCTCAGCTCCTACTAACCAAAGACAGTTTTGATAGCTGTAGGATTCAGGTCTTCTGCATAGCTGAGGAGGACACCGAAGCTGAGGAGCTAAAGTCCGACGTCAAAAAGTTCTTGTACGATCTTAGGATGCAAGCTGATGTTATCGTTGTTACTATGAGATCATTCGAAGCACATGCGGATGGTTCCAGGAAGGATGACCCTGATCAAGAAGCTTACACAAGTGCACAAGAGAGAATCGGAGTTTATCTCTCTGAGATGAAGGAGACTGCACAGAGAGAAGGGCGCCCCCTAATGGAGGGCGGCAAGCAAGTCGTGGTCAATGAACAGAAGGTGGACAAGTTCCTGAACACAATGCAAAAGCTGAATGCTACTATTCTTAGACATTCCAGGATGGCCTCTGTTGTGCTAGTGAGCCTCCCAGCGCCACCCCTGAACCAGCCAGCCTACTGCTACATGGAATACATGGATCTGCTCGTCGAGAACGTGCCGCGGATGTTGATAGTTAGGGGTTACAGAAGAGATGTCGTCACACTTTTCACATGATCAGTTACCTAATTGGAGATTATAGGTATTATAGAAGAGAACGTGCCGTGGATGTTGATAGCTAGTGTAGCATGATTTTTGAGCAGATGCTGCATGGACTCCACTGCCGAGTTCCGAAGTCAGACTTGGAATTTACTCAGAAGTGTGAGTTTTAGGTGACTGCTCCATGTCTTTACATATCAATACGAGCATGATAGTTAGCTTCATTCTTTTTCGAACTGAAGGCCTTCACATGAATAGAATATGCATAGTAGTTTACAAAAAGATTGAAGAGAATGATTTTCCCTTCAAATTTAATTGAAAACCTTCAGTAATGATTTTTGTCTCCCTGCTTCAGAGTATGTCCAGGGGAAGTATGTTTTTCCCACTCGGGTGACAGCCAGATCGCCACGACCATAATACAGTTTTCACACACAAATTGCAGGTGCACAAAATCGAATTTGTACATGTTTGTGTGCTCGATCAGGATACCTGATGTTTTTTCCTTGTAGTTAGTTTCATGAATCTGCATTTCATTCTTAGAAGTTAGTCACCTCAACTTGATCGAAACTGCAACACTCATTAGGTAGGATTACATGAATGCCTAATCTTACAGGAAACTGTAACACTTCAAGTCATCTTATTACTGTTCCTGTTGTGCATGACTGCAGATGAAGACTTTGCTTTTCCCAATAAGGTAAAGCGAGTCCAATAAACTAATTTGTTCCGATGTAGCCAAAAAAGGGCCGATCTCTAATTCGCCTTTTGGCTATAGCTTATGTAGAAACGGCTACGGCTTCAGCTGCCCAGAGAAACAACAATGAGAGACTACAACCTATTTTTTTCAGTTGCCATTTTCCCAACTTATTGTCCGTGTTGTCTGTGAGAAGTTTCTAGTACCCCCTAGGACGAGTTTGTGTGCTTATACTAACTAAAATAGAGTTATTTCTATCTGGTAACCCTATTTACAACCCCAGGGAGTGTTGCTACATCCAAACCCTAACCGTTCTTAATAATAGCCCTTCTAGTTTTGCTACTGAAAGATGGCTGTCACAATTGTTCAGCCCCTCTTCTTCTTCGCATCTGAGCTCCCCAGGATAGGTCCTCTTCTGAATCCTTCCCTGTGCTCCTCTTCTTCAGCTCCGTGATCTGGCCTTCCCAAGATGTCCTCCATCCGGACTTCTCTTCCAGCTCCTATGGTATGGTTCACACAGACACATGTTAGCGTGAAAACAATGGAAGCTCTAAATAACAATGGTTGACAGTCGGCATGGACATTTTCAGCTCAACATCATAACAAATGATATGAAATAAGACATTGGCAGATATAGCTCACTCCTGCAATTTTTTATCCACATATATGTAAGACAACAGTCATTAAATTATTGCCCACGTGATCTTGTGCGTGAGGTACATGAAAGGGACTCGTCATTATCCTTTTAGAACGACGCTGCTCGATCGATCACCCGCATAATGAGACACATTAATCAATATTCATATGTGTATCAGGTAAGGTATAGCTTTTGCTATCCATAAATAAGGGATAAACTTTTGTGTTGCCTGTTTTGCGTGTTCATCAGCGAAAGGTGATGCCCAAAGCAGCAAAGGTCTAAGATAGTCTTGAAGCACTCGATATGGTGTTCTAAGCTTCGCAATCTCCATTGAATAAATGTCCCCATGTCATCATACAGTTTGATACTTGTCAATTGATCAAGCAGGCATGTCAAGTCGCACACGCATGATTTATGTTAAATTACAGTTGTCTGATTTGAATTGAACAGGCCAGCACAGAGTTGTTAAGTTACCGTTGAGGAATCTTGTTGAATAATGTATTGGGAACTAGACTAAATTAATACTCTAATCAAAGTCTGCATACAAAAATCAGACATGATATTGGTGAATCCATGCTTGTTCAATTTCAACCAGCTCATATGTAAAATCATCTAAATTCAAAGAGACAATGACTTCAACCATGAGTGCAGAGATGCAATCTCTTCAGTAAAATCCCAGACGAATTAATCAGACTAGGATGGATGTGCACTGAAACTTGAGGAGCTGATGATTCATCATCCATTATTTTTACTGTACTATATTTATAAAAGGAAACAGAGGATTCAAGGAACAGAGATAATGGACAGAGTGGGGATCAGAAACTACGTACCTGGCGGTACAGGGATGAGACGTTGCGGGAGGCGGGGTTGAAGGCGAGCCTGCAGACGCCGAGCGCGAGCGCGCGGTCGTAGCCGCTGCGTCGCCCGGGGTCGGAGAGCGTCTCGTAGGCCTCCTGCACCTGGATGAAGCGCCGCGTGTGCTCCCCGACGGCTCCTGGCGGTGAAACGTCCGGGTGGTACATGCGCGCCATCCGCCGGTATGCCGCCCGCACGTCCTCGAAGCTGCTCCCCTCCGCCGGGATCCCCAGCAGCTCGTAGAAGGTCGGCTCTACCGCGAGCACGCCTCCTCCGGCCGCTGAAGCTGCCCGTGCGCGGAGCGGCATGCGGCGAGGAGGATGTGGTCCCTGGAGGAGCCTGAACCTGGCCACCGTGCTGCCGGAGGCGACGAAGGAGGAGAGTGCGGGCGGTGTGGCGAGGTGGGGCATGTGGGCTTGCCTGCTGTGTGTGGCAACTTGGAAGCAGAAAGGATCTCACGCTCGAGCTGCTCTGCTTAGTTCTTGCAGTGGCTTTCATGCCAGAGTTAAAGGTTCCATTTTTGATCTGTAGAAGGAAATGCCTGGAGAGGATATATGTGGAGTCCCTTTCCTGCCTTGTCTTTGTTGGTTTTAACAGTTTGTGACCAGCAAATTGCCAAGTGTGTATTTGTTTATTCTATCTGAACCTAAGAATTTTTTTTTCACGAAAACGCGATGCATTGATAGATAAGAATAATAATTTACAAGTCCAAGAGAGGACCAACACCCGCACCGTACAACTCAACCCAAGCCTAAGGGAGTATCTGGCGCAACCCCCTGGCTCTAGCTTCCGCCCACGACCTGGCGTCAGCCCTGATCGTATCGACTAGGGAAGCCACCGAGGGGGTCTCGTTGTTGAAGACGATCGCGTTTCTATGCTTCTAAATTTACCACGCCGTGAGCATGATCACAGACGAGGTTCCTTTGCGCATCAGACGTGGGATGGACCGCACCACCAGCTCCCACCACTCCACGAATGGGCCTTCATCAACCGAGGGCCCAGCTGTAGATCAGATCCATGACAGGACCTCGTGCCAGATAATCCAGGAAAACGGACACCCGGTAAGGATGTATGACATGGTCTCCACAGCCTGGTCGCAGAGCGCGCAGAACTGCCGATGGGGCAGTTCCCGGCGCTCCAACCTCTCACCCGTCTAGCACCTGTCTTGGCATGCAAGCCAGAGAAAGAACTTCACTCTAGGTGGTGCCCAAGATTTTCAGATCAGCTCCCAAGGTCCTGAGACTATGGATCCCTGAAACAGGGCATAATAACAGGATTTGGAGGAGTACTAGCCATCTGTCAGTCCACCGCCAAACTAGCTTGTCTGGTCCACCCCTAGCTAGAGGCTCTGCAACCATCCACAGCTGGACGTACTGCCAGAGCGCAAGGGGGTTTTATCTTTTTATATAAAACCTAAGAAAGTTTTTGTGCTGTGGATTTCTTGTTGCATGTAAAATACAGGTTAAGCGTTCTGGAATCGATGCGTGAGTGGCTGTAATTTTTCTTGTTTTCACGTGAAAATAACATTTCAGATGGAGCAGGACAAACAGGCTTGGACTGAATTACATTTAGCGACAACATTTCCACGTATAAAAGACTATAGGACAGCTATACCGTGCCAATCTATTTAGTCTTTTTTCAAAAAACAAAGTGGAAATTTCAGTCATAGTTTGCAAAAATAAAAGAAGGAAAACTATGACTGAAACAATCCGAGCTAATACTCATCATTCAACTATTCAAAGCAAACAAGAATTCAGATCGTTGGTGCTAGCTAAAATTTTCTTTCGTTGGCGGCTAATAAGATGCTATTTCAGAGCTAAATCCTGCTCAGCGAGGCTATTAGAGATTTTTTTAGCCTACAAAGGGTCTAATTGTAGCCGGAGGTCTCCCATAAAGCTATAGATGGGCTATAAAGGGTCTATTTGAGAAACAGTAGAGGTCTCATTGACAAAATTGCGTTCCTTCTATTGTTGTCATCATCTTGAGATGAAGAACTTTTCTATGGGATCAAGCACATTGTCTCTTCGATTTGGATTATCCACTTTGTTCTTCTTCCTACAATATTGGCATTACATTGATCTTGTTGTTGCTCCTAATATTATCAAGTTGCTTCACGAATCACAATTCATATATAAATCAGCCACACACGCGTCGTGGTAAATATATAATCACATCCGAACAAAATCAAGCATGCATGCATCTTGTGACCGTGTCAACAAACATTCATAACCACAAGCAAGTCAAGCAAGCCGGGGTGCATGCATCAACCAGATCCATTCGAAAAAGTATCTTTATAAATGGACTCGATAAGATGTGTGTGTATTAGCATATGCACATCTTCATTTTTATAGGATTACATGTCCATCAATGGGATCCGATATTAGCTCCATCGATCCGTCTGTGTTTGTTAGGTGGTCAAAGTTTTCCTTAGCAGCCCCTACGTGCACGATAAGAAAAAACAAACTCCCTCGTGTAACTGGAGGGAAATTAGCAACGCATGTTTTAACTAAGAGTAAATTCCAGTTTTTACCCCCTAATTTCACATTTATGACAGTATTTACCCCATTTAACAGAATTTCCTCTCATTTACCCCATTTAATAAATTTAGTGCCAGATTTTACCCCTTCAAACTTTTACATATTATATCAAGTATATGATACGGGGTCAACGGCTAACTAACTGATTCTACTACATTGATCCAGGACCAGCATGTGTTGTAGGCTGTAGCAGCTCAGTCGCCAAGTGCGCTCCCACGCGCGATTTGCACATATGTATCATCTCGTCACCATCTTGGCGACGTGCGAGAGACAAGCGATGGCGTGTAATCTGTTTGCCTTGCTCCAGCGTTCGTGCACATGGGTGTCCATCCCATATGTAGAACCAACGACGGCTTCGACCGTGCCAGCCGGCTCGAGTGATACATTGCGGACGATAGCACGTCGTCATGCCCTGTTGCGTCAGACCGATAGACCTGTGGGACTTCATGGGCAAAAGCAGCAGACCTATGGAGCAATGCATACGAATGGCAGGTGAACCAGGATGGCCAGCTCCAGCTCACTTCTTGTGCACGTACACATATGGAAGCCTGTAAGCGCGTATTGTTGACGACGTACACAAGATTACTGTGTTTAGTGTTGTCCTAGAGAGGCCGTTGAAGAGCTTCCATCGCTGGAGGCATCATTGGCGGCCTTGTGCAATCCTATTGTCGAAGGCTACGATTGAGACGACGCCTCATTTCACAGGTAAAAGTTTGAAAGGGTAAGAGTTGGAATAAATTTTTCTAAACGGGGTAAATGGGAGTATTTTTTATTAAATGGGGTAAGTACTGTCAAAAATGTGAAAGTAGGAGGTAAAAACTGGAATTTACTCTTTAACTAAGGTAGGCAAAACAAAAGCTTAGTACTCGATGGATCCAAGGCACTTGGCAGCTTTCGCGATCGCTGACAGGTAGTCGATGCCAGATTGCAAAGTAGATCAACTAAATAATGACGATGTCATGGTATATTTTTCTTAATTGCTGATTCTTAGCTGATGTCAATGTGATATTCCATTGTCAATCAACCCAAAGACATATTTCTACACTGTAGTCTCAAGACATAAATACTGATCAATATGGAGGTTCATGCCAAAACAACACTTCTATACATGACGATACTTGTCACCTACATCTCCCTACACTAGTGGAGAACTGTGGCGCCCCGCAAAAGCCACTACTAGAAAATCGTGTTGTTTTTGTGTATTGCATCGTCATGACCGCATGCTCATGTCATCATGCTACATTGCATTTGAGCATCGTCATCATCCTGCATGGTTTGTTTAAAAACTATTTTCGAAAAGTCTGGTTTGGTTTTCTAAACGCCTCGTCTTTATTCAAATTAAAACCCGGGTCTCCGGATTATTTTTGTTTCGTCTACCAACTGTTTTCAAAAACCCCGTTTAAAAAAATAAAATATTTCTTTTATTTTTAGGAGGCAGCCGGCTAGGCCCGAAAGTCCGGCCGGCCACCTCCAAGCCCTAAACTAAAACCTATATCTAATCCTAAAACTACCCAATCCTATTCTACCCAGCCCCCCCTCCACATCACCCCGGCCAATCACCACCCGCCACCTCACCACTTCCTCCACCCCATCCACTCCTAACCTTCCACCTCATCCCACCGAACCCACCTGACCACCTCTCTCTCCACCCCGCGCGCCAGCAGCCGCCGGAGCCCGGACCCCACGCCTCGCCCTCGACCTGGGACGACGTCGCCGCCGCGGGCTCGACGCCGGCAGCCCGCCACACCTTTGCCCCGAGCTGCCTCACCCCCTTCCCTCGCGTGGAGCCTCCGCCGCCAGCGCCGCCGTGCCGCCCATGTGCCTCTTCTGCAGCTGCCGAGGCCGCCTCCGTCCGCTCTGCCTCCTGCACGACCCGGCCAAGCCTGGCCTCGTGTTTGTCCTCTACTTGAATGGTTGTCCTGTTTCTATCTGGTATTGCTATGAGGATGTTGGTGGGGTGTAGATGTGGATGTTGGGGTTGTGGATACTGCAAACGGAACGTGGCATCTGATCCGGTACCGACAAGATCTTCGACCGCCGAGGACAACTACATGGAACCCTGGACCCGACGCCAAGATCTTCCGACGACCAACGCGAGGAGTTAAGCGGGGAGAATCACACCCGGTGACCCCGAAGACCAATCCCGCCGAGACCGAACCCGGCACGCCAAGTTCTTCCTCTCGAACGCCGAGACCCAGAACGCCAAGGTCTTCTTCTCGGACCTGATGACCGCCAAGATCGACACGGAACGCCGATATCAAGATCTTCCGGCGCCGATACCCAAGACCGACACCGTCACCCGAGAACTACGACAAGATCGTCCCAACCCGCCAAGTTCGCCTACCCAGACACCGTGCGACAAGATCTACTTCCCGGACCCCGAACCCCCGAAAACCCCAAGATCTGCCGAACCCAGTTGTGTGAACCTTTTCTGAGCCCCTAATTTATGAATGCTATATATAAAACCTGTTGCATAATAATTGCACCGCATCTGCATCATATCATAATCATGCCGGATCTTTTGCCATAGTATTAAATATTGCATCCGGTGTTTCTTCTAGTGTTTGCTTCTTCGCGGATTAGGCCGATGAGTGGATGCGAGTATCGACAAGTTCTCCGGTTATGATCCGTCGACAGTATTTCCCAGGCGAGCATCTCTCCCCCTTCTACCTATTTTGCATTTATAGTCTTTATTTCCTCTTGTTGATCTATTGCTATCCGTGTCGCGATGCTTTAGTTTCCGTGCACCAGTTATAACCTGTGCATCTGCTATATTGCCTTGGACACCTCCTATTACCTGTGTTTGGTAGACAGCTAGCCTTGCGAGTCGTAGATGCTTGCTCAGGTGCGAACTTGTGTTGTTGAGTACCCCAGTTGTTGTATTGATGGCAGATGTTTATTGGTGGAGATGCTTAATGGTGGAGTTGCTCATGACTTTGAATACAACTATTAAAATGCTAGATATAACTAATGCAGAGGCATCGGTGGGCAATAGATGTTATTTGGTTCTTCCACGCTCACTTGTGTCCTATAGGACCCCGAGTACTTGATACCTGTTCCTTGATTTTTCGCACTATCCACATCCGGGAGGCCTTATGGACCCCCCCTGAGCCAGAGCTTGATTCATTTCTATTTCTTGGGACCACAAGTAGTTTGGGGCTTTATTACTATTCTGTACCTATGTCATGCTTTACTGCTTTATTTAAGATTGTGCGTGGAGCACCTGTACTGTTTTGGAACGTGGAATGTTTTCGCTTTATCGACAAGCCCAGTCACACTTTCGGGTTCCCAGTCGTTTACAGCCATTGACACAAACCCTAGGTCCGTTCTAGAGCCGGACAACTTCGTTGCGGGTAGCTTAGTGGGGTGGCCCCCTGAAATATTGATGAATCCTGTGATCGCTTTGTCGTGAATGCCTCGTTGGGTTTTGAGTTGGTTTTTCCGAGGTTGATCGAGTGTGTGTTGCTATTTGTGCACCCTTGCAGGGTAAAACTTTCTGAAAGCCGTGTTCGCGGTTATGGACGACTTGGAGCACAGTATCTCGATCATAGACAAGCATAACTAAAGTAGTGCTATATTGACTTAATATATGACTAGTAATCAGATTCAACTATAACCGAATGTAAATTAAAAATGCTGACATCTGGTGGAACTGTGGTGATCTGTGTCATGCTGTACCTGCCTAGTAAGTATTGCAAACTCCAATGGAATGTGATAAAAGTGTCAACAAATGTTGGGTTTTGGGATTCCTCAAGACAATTATATCTGACTAGTAAATGTTCCAACTACAACGGAATGTTAACTAAAACTGCCCACTACTTATGCTATCGGGACGACTCACGCTATCTATATCTGATTAGTAATTGTTGCAACTATAATGGAATGAGTATAATTGCCAATTGTGTGAGTTCCTTGGTCTGACTTCCTTGTTTGGTCTCAAGGGGAATACCAGGATGGGTTTGTTTGGTGTTAGCTTCAGGTTGGCTCCGAATAGGTCTTTCTTACCCCTCTTTGATAACCGCCAGTTGTACCGAGTCTCTATAGGTTGTTTAGTGTCGTTGTGCTGTCGCTTCAACCCACCATACCTATGTAGGCGAGAGCCGCCGAATTCTAGCCTCGCCGTGTATTGGCCTCAGTACTGACGCTCCTCTTTTTCCTTTGCCCTTCGTCGGCACCCCTTTTGTTGTAGCAGGTTTGAGATCGCCGTCGTTAGCAGGGTTACCCTTCCGGCTTGGCCTGGGCAGGGTTATGGACGCCATTGGTTATTCTTCAGGGCTCTTAGCCCCATTTGCATCTTGTCCGTAGTCGGACGCTCTATCGTTTTCAAGGTGATTTGGATCTTTGTATATTATATCTGTATTCTTGACTCTTGGAGTCGTGTTGTATATATATCTGTTCGGTGGGTCCCATCGAGGACTGTTGTGTAATGGTATTACTTCGTTTTCCACCCGCACGAAAGTGCCTGGTGGGCGTTCTTGAATCGTTTCTATGCGGGTTTTGGCGGAAAGGGCTAAAACTTGCATAGGGCCAATTTGAGGGTGTTACAGAGTGGTATCAGAGCCCAGCAGTTGCGATACCCCACAAGTCCAGCATGTAGGATAACCTAGCTAACGGCCGAAGTAGAGTGTCAAAACTATTTTGGAAAAACGGTTGAATAGATCTGATTAGGTCTTATTTTACTCCTTACCCCTCTGCTGTTCTCCTCTTACCTTTGCGTGTTTTGAATCTGCTCTCTTACCTACTTCTAGTCTAGGATTTCTCGTGGTTGGGTTTCCGTCGTATCTTCAGGGTTTCGCTTCCTTCTGTTGGTAACGGTGCTTCTACCTCCGGTCTTCATGCTATCTGAGGAATCCTTCATCTGTTGGACTTCCCTTTGTTCTTCCTTGTGTCTTCCGGTGGTTTTCCGACGTGACGACATCGTCTACGCCAGATCCGATGCAGAGTCTGCATCACTCCTTTTTTTCCTAACCTCGCTTGTGGAGATCTTCAGTCTGAATTCCGAGAGTTGGTTGCATAATTCTCCTACTCATGTGCAAAGTAATGCTTTGAGTGCGGGATGGAGTAGCTACCATACCACTACTCTTATCATTCGCTTTGTACACCGAATCGGTGGATCAGCAATTTTACTCCGTCCACGGAAGCTAGAGGTGGCTTTATTTGTGGATACCTCTACCTTCGCCTTTTGTTTCCGGAGTGTTCTCTCGATGATCACGAACAAGGACCCCTTGTTAGTGGTGTCGCGAGGATCGACACGAAGCGAGAAGATTCAGATCGCTGACCTTCTTTCCGGTACCATGAGGCGGATCTCGAGGGCGAGATCCATTGTTAGTGGTGTCGAATTGTGGCGCCCCGCAAAAGCCACTACTAGAAAATCGTGTTGTTTTTGTGCATTGCATCGTCATGACCGCATGCTCATGTCATCATGCCACATTGCATTTGAGCATCGTCATCATCCTGCATGGTTTGTTTAAAAACTATTTTCGAAAAGTCTAGTTTGGTTTTCTAAACGCCCCGTCTTTATTCAAATTAAAACCCGGGTCTCCAGATTATTTTTGTTTCGTCTACCAACGGTTTTCAAAAACCCCGTTTTAAATAATAAAATATTTCTTTTATTTTTAGGAGGCAGCCCGCCAGGCCCGAAAGTCCGGCCGGCCACCTCCAAGCCCTAAACTAAAACCTATATCTAATCCTAAAACTACCCAATCCTATTCTACCCAGCCACCCTTCCACATCACCCCGGCCAATCACCACCCGCCACCTCACCACTTCCTCCACCCCATCCACTCCTAACCTTCCACCTCATCCCACCGAACCCACCTGACCACCTCTCTCTCCACCCCGCGCGCCAGCAGCCGCCGGAGCCCGGACCCCATGCCTCGCCCTCGACCTGGGACGACGTCGCCGCCGCGGGCTCGACGCCGGCAGCCTGCCACACCACTGCCCCGAGCTGCCTCACCCCCTTCTCCTGCGTGGAGCCTCCGCCACCAGCGCCGCCGTGCCGCCCATGTGCCTCTTCTGCAGCTGCCGAGGCCGCCTCCGTCCGCTCTGCCTCCTGCACGACCCGGCCAAGCCTAGCCTCGTGTTCGTCCTCTACTTGAATGGTTGTCCTGTTTCTATCTGGTATTGCTATGAGGATGTTGGTGGGGTGTAGATGTGGATGTTGGGGTTGTGGATACTGCAAACGGAACGTGGCATCTGATCCGGTACCGACAAGATCTTCGACGCCCGAGGACGACTACATGGAACCCTGGACCCGACGCCAAGATCTTCCGACGACCAACGCGAGGAGTTAAGCGAGGAGAATCGCACCCAGTGACCCCGAAGACCAATCCCGCCGAGACCGAACCCGACACGCCAAGTTCTTCCTCTCGGATGCCGAGACCCAGAACGCCAAGGTCTTCTTCTCGGACCTGATGATCGCCAAGATCGACACGGAACGCCAAGCCCTTCTGCACGGATGCGACAAGTTCTCCTACATGGATATCAAGATCTTCCGGCGCCGATACCCAAGACCGACACCGTCACCCGAGAACTACGACAAGATCGTCCCAACCCGCCAAGTTCGCCTACCCGGACACCGTGCGACAAGATCTACTTCCCGGACCCCGAACCCCCAAAAACCCCAAGATCTGCCGAACCCAGTTGTGTGAACCTTTTCTGAGCCCCTAATTTATGAATGCTATATATAAAACATGTTGCATAATAATTTCACCGCATCTGCATCATATCATAATCATGCCGGATCTTTTGCCATAGTATTAAATATTGCATCCGGTGTTTCTTCTAGTGTTTGCTTCTTCGCGGATTAGGCCGATGAGTGGATGCGAGTATCGACAAGTTCTCCGGTTATGATCCGTCGACAGTATTTCCCAGGCGAGCATCTCTCCCCCTTCTACCTATTTTGCATTTATAGTCTTTATTTCCTCTTGTTGATCTATTGCTATCCGTGTCGCGATGCTTTAGTTTCCGTGCACCAGTTATAACCTGTGCATCTGCTATATTGCCTTGGACACCTCCTATTACCTGTGTTTGGTAGACAGCTAGCCTTGCGAGTCGTAGATGCTTGCTCAGGTGCGAACTTGTGTTGTCGAGTACCCCAGTTGTTGTATTGATGGCAGATGTTTATTGGTGGAGATGCTTAATGGTGGAGTTGCTCATGACTTTGAATACAACTATTAAAATGCTAGATATAACTAATGCAGAGGCATCGGTGGGCAATAGATGTTATTTGGTTCTTCCATGCTCACTTGTGTCCTGTAGGACCCCGAGTACTTGATACCTATTCCTTGATTTTTCGCACTATCCACACCCGCGAGGCCTTATGGACCCCCCTGAGCCAGAGCTTGATTCATTTCTATTTCTTGGGGCCACAAGTAGTTTGGGGCTTTATTACTATTCTGTACCTATGCCATGCTTTACTACTTTATTTAAGATTGTGCGTGGAGCACCTGTACTGTTTTGGAACGTGGAATGTTTTCGTGGTATCGACAAGCCCAGTCACACTTTCGGGTTCCCGGTCGTTTACAGCCATTGACACAAACCTTGGGTCCGTTCCGGAGCCGGCCAACTTTGTTGCGGGTAGCTTAGTGGGGTGGCCCCCTGAAATATTGATGAATCCTGTGATCGCTTTGTCGTGAATGCCTCGTTGGGTTTTGAGTTGGTTTTTCCGAGGTTGATCGAGTGTGTGTTGCTATTTGTGCACCCCTGCAGGGTAAAACTTTCTGAAAGCCGTGTCCGCGGTTATGGACGACTTGGAGCACAGTATCTCGATCATAGACAAGCATAACTAAAGTAGTGCTATAAACTTGACTTAATATATGACTAGTAATCAGATTCAACTATAACGGAATGTAAATTAAAAATGCCGACATCTGGTGGAACTGTGGTGATCTGTGTCATGTTGTACCTGCCTGGTAAGTATTGCAAACTCCAATGGAATGTGATAAAAGTGTCAACAACTGTTGGGTTTTGGGATTCCTCAAGACAATTATATCTGACTAGTAAATGTTCCAACTACAACGGAATGTTAACTAAAACTGCCCACTACTTATGCTATCGGGACGACTCACGCTATCTATATCTGATTAGTAATTGTTGCAACTATAATGGAATGAGTAAAATTGCCAATTGTGTGAGTTCCTTGGTCTGACTTCCTCGTTTGGTCTCGAGGGGAATACCATGATGGGTTTGTTTGGTGTTAGCTTCAGGTTGGCTCCGAATAGGTCTTTCTTACCCCTCTCTGATAACCGCCAGTTGTACCGAGTCTCTATTGGTTGTCTAGTGCCGCTGCGCTGCCGCTTCAGCCCACCATACCTATGTAGGCGAGAGCCGCCGAATTCTAGCCTCGTCGTGTACTGGCCTCAGTACTGACGCTCCTCTTTTTCCGTTGCCCTTCGTCGGCACCCCTTTTGTTTTAGCAGGTTTGAGATCGCCGTCGTTAGCAGGGTTACCCTTCCGGCTTGGCCTGGGCAGGGTTATGGACGCCATTGGTTATTCTTCAGGGCTCTTAGCCCCATTTGCATCTTGTCCGTAGTCGAACGCTCTATCGTTTTCAAGGTGATTTGGATCTTTGTATATTATATCTGTATTCTTGACTCTTGGAGTCGTGTTGTATATATATATCTGTTCTGTGGGACCCATCGAGGACTGTTGTGTAATGGTATTACTTCGTTTTCCACCCGCACGAAAGTGCCTGGTGGGCGTCCTTGAATCGTTTCTATGCGGGGTTTGGCGGAAAGGGCTAAAACTTGCATAGGGCCGATTTGAGGGTGTTACAAGAACGGGCCTTTAGTCAAGTTTTAGTCCCGGTTTTGGAACCGGGACTGGAGAGGTGGGACTAAAGGCCTCCCCCTTTAGTCCCGGTTCAGCCACAAACCGAGACAAAAGGCCCTCACAGGGTAGTGTCGAGCGTGCGAGACCTTTAGTCCCGCTTTGTAATACGAAGCAGGATTAAAGGGTTTTTTTCAAAAAACATTGAATTTTTTTTCAAATTTTTTTGAACATTTGAATTATCTGACTCGCTAATCTCTCCCATCTCTCATTTTTCACACTAACTATATTTAATCTTAGGTCAAATTACACTTACAGTCAAACTTCCCAATCGATCACCCATCCTAGCACTACTCCACCCCCAGCACGTTTAACTTCTCCATTCCATCTCTCCCACCTCACGCAAAGGACTCTTATCCTTGTTGTTAAGACTAGTATATCAATCCTATTAGCTCATATCAATATGTCAACCGTCTTTATTTTTTGAAATTACGAATAACTATTTAAGTAAACAATAATAAATAAGTAATAATAATATTTTATTCCAATGAAAAATTCGAAATTAATATTTTATTCATTTTTTGCCATTTATTCATTTAATATGACATAAATAATATCTCCAAATCTGTAAATCGAAATTTGACAAATAATATATCCATTATTATCAGAAAAATGTGAGGAATTCAAATATGACATAAAAATTATAAAAAATAATTAATTTTTGAAATAACTTTTTTTTCTTTTCAAATTTTAAGAATCTAAAAGAATCCAAAACGGCCTAAGGCTGTTGAAATCAAAGAGGAAATTTTTTCATGTTTTGATAGGCTGTACGTATTTTTCTGATATCGTATACAAAAGTTATGGCCATTTAAAATTTTCATAATATGTTTTTGCAAATTATGTCGAAATTCATATTTGTTAATTTTCATAATAACTAAATCATTAAATATAACTACAGTTCGAAATATTTTATTTTTGAAATTTTTTATAATATTTTAGCATGATTTTGAAACTAGAAAAGACGATCTCCTGCCGGGGGGGTGGAGAGCCGTTGTCCTGCCGCGGCAGGATTTGTGCCCGTTTTCCTACCACGGCAGAACTTGAGAATTTTTTTGCCCATTTTCTTTATTCCAGGTTGGTAATACGAACCGGGACTAAAGGTTACCCCTCTAGTCCCGGTTGGTGATACGAACCGGGACTAAAGGGGTTGGCACTGGTCGCAGCCTGCCACAACCCCTTTAGTACCGGTTGGTGTCTCCAACCGGAACTAAAGGTCCCGTTTGACTCGGGACTAAAGGTTGTTTCGTTGGAACCAGGACTAATGTGAGTATTAGTCCCGGGTCCAACCACAACCGGGACTAAACGGGTGGACGAAAGGCTCTTTTTCTACTAGTGCTAGATTATTACTACCTCCGTTTCAAAATATAGATTGTTTTCGTATGCTAATTTAGCCTACCAAAACATACTACTTTTTGGAACGGATCTAATACTACCGATGTACTCCCTCCGTTCCATTCTACAGTACCTATAGTTTCTGGCACCGAAATTAAGAAACGTATGTGGAGAAAAAATTAAAATAGTTTTGGGTAGAATTTCTCGTGGCTAATTGACATGATAAAATAGAGGACTTTTCGGGAGACATGAAACATAATATACATTATGTAAACTCCCTAAAAAAATCCATATGAGTTGTGTAACGCAATATATCTTATAGTTTGGAATGTTTCTTAAAAACTATAGGCACTATAGAAAGGAACGGAGAGAGTATTATCTAAGTGTTCTGTCTCGGGTGAATTCTAGATCTGTCTGAAACCCGATACCATATTGCAACGCATTTTCATTCAATAGAACCAAAAAGCCACGTTATAACATGGTGCGAAATTATCTCTTGAACCGGTACTGAGTAGAGATAAGTTGGTGGCGGCAAAAAAACCATCTAGGGTTCCGTGTCTCTTTAGGGATGATGAGGCGATGGCTACATCCTAAAGTCAGAATAATGTCCTCCTCGCTCTATCCTTGCTCTGGTTGTGCGGCATGTTCGAGCGGAGGACGCTGGAGTCGTGTGTCCGACGGATCTCCTGGGATCTGGTCCGTTTTGGTGTTCGTTTGTGCGGTTTTATGTCATTTTTTTCTGATCAACGACTTTCATCGTTGGCGATGGTTGTTGCTCTAGTGCGCTGGTCCTTTATCGCCTTAGCATGACAATTTTCTGTCTGTGTACTACAAGATGCTCTACTACGATAAACTTTGCCCCGCTCTGGTGATGGAGGGTGAGGGCGGCACCACGCCATCAACTCGTGTTAGTGTTTGTAGTTGTCACTAGGTGGTTCATGGACCTATTTGTAATTTTATTACTTTTAGGCCTCTCTGAACTGCTGCTGATAATTTTTAATAGACCAGTGAAATTTTGGCAAAAATAACAATGGTGCAAAATTGTAGGTTGATGAAGAGGTAAAGAATTTGCAGCCAATGGGCCTAGTCCTCTTGCATCGCCCCGTTGAGGCAGCAGGGAGGGAAACCTAATCACCACCACTAGCCCTTCCCACCACTCCTCCCCCATTCCTCCCCCTTCACCATCAAGGGCAGGACCGAGCAAAGCTTGGTCATCTCGACGATGGGAGGGGGGCGAGGAGGGACTACCATATCCTCATGCGGACGGTCGGCGGCGTAGGACGCCATCCCCTGGCTTTGACGTGGTGCTAGTTGGGTACCACAGCAGCGTGGCCCTCGGGCGTGTTGCAACATCATGCCCAGAGCAGTCGCGACATGGCATACGATGATCTAGTGGGTTGCTATTTGGATCTTGTCCTATCTCAAAAGGGAGGTGGTTGGTGTGCGGCGACGGCGACACGTGTGGAGGCAGGGAAGGGGGGGTGGGATCGCTGGGTCCAACCTTCGATCTGTCATGCACCCGTCACCATAAGATGTTTTACCTTTTGTGAAAAGAATGTATCTAGACATCTTTTAGTGTGTAGGTTCAGAGTGAACTTACGCGCTAAAGGAGTCTAGATACATTTATTTCACAAAAGTTAGAACATCTTATAATTTGAAATAGAGGGAGTAGATCAATATTGCCTCCTCATATGTGAAACACCTTTTTTCTTCTTCAGAATCTTCATCTCCCCGTATCTATGTTGGCTCCCATCCATGTCGGAGTGCTTCCGCTGTCGTCTTCCTTCCAATCTTTCTCTGAAGTGGATGATTTGTTAAGAGTTAAATCCATGGTTAGTCATTGAACTTGCTTAGCAAAGTCAATACAATCATTGTACAATGGGAATACAAATTTACGGTCACTGAAGACGTGACGGAGCATCACTCGCGGTCACCGCGCATGTCGTAGAAATGTATTTGTTGACATGGCAAGCTGCGGGACCCACTCTTAGATAACTTAACATGTAGGTAAAGAATAACCACACACATAAGGTTTTTGTTACAAAACCGACATCTACCTGTCCCTGTCCCTGTTCTATCCATACCCCGACATGTCCCATGCACCCAAAAATCCGGCTCCACCGCCGCCGGAGCATGCCGGCGTGCTCCTCCACCTCCCCACGTCGACGCGCGCTCCCCCACCTCCCCATGCCGGTGCAAGCTCCCCCTCCACATGTATCTCTCCTCGACCACCACCCACATGTCACCGACCCCGACCTCATGTCGCCTAGGGAGCACACAGTGACGAGGGTTTAACTCATCAATGCCCATTGTTATGGACTTGGGTTTTGGAGAAGGAGGGAGCGCTGGAAACATCTATCGGCTAGCAAACAAGCACACAGGGGACAAAGATTTACCCAGGTTAAGGCCTTGTAGAGGTCCCTACTCCTGCTTGTCTGCTCGTGGAATTATCGAAGGAATCGAAGATTACAATGGTGCGCAGATGCAATCTGGCGAGGGTTGTGGAAACTAGGGTTGCGTGTATCCTCCTCGCCGCCCCCTCCTAGCCCTTATATAGGTAGGCTAGGTCTCGGGTAGCAGGTCGAGTCGGTTACAAGTTAGAGTTTTCCCCTTCAAACTTTCTATCTTTAGCTTCTTCTTGTTCTTCAAGCAATCGAGAGTCCGTAGGTTACTCGAGTCCTTCATTTGGGCCTTGGCGACACCGTGGGCCTTTACGTATTTAGACCGTATATATCAAGCTCGAGTACCTGTAGGGTATACCCATGTCAGTAGCCCCCGAGTGTCCAGTGGAATTGCAGATTCGATTGGGGACTTTTTGAAGTCTTTCGAGTGCATGAATGAGTATATTTTCGACTGCTTTGTTTGTGTCATAGGGATTGTTGATATGCGTGCCTGATTTAACCGATGTATCGGTGTCAATTAACTACCTTAGGGTAAAACAACGCAATCTACTCGAACTCGAGTCCCCGGACTCGAATTCGGAAAAGTGCTGGTGTAATTCGACTCAAGCCGCGAAGGTCTTATAGGAGTCGAATTCCAGTTATATGGGTGTGAGCACTCGACGCGTCTGTCAAGGCATGTTCATCGTACCTATAGGCACGGATACATTTCTGGTAGTGCGCAGCTAACGCGTTGCCAGGCCTTATTCAGGTCTTACCTTCACGCTGTAAGCATGGCATCCGAATTTTATCATCGCGGAGACGATTCGGGTGACCCAGGAGACACAGTCTCTTTGTAGGGAAAAATTATGAGGCAGTGTCGCCATAAGCTTCGAGTGTGGATGTTATCAACACACAGTACTTAGTATAAATAATCATAGGGTGCGCGACCAGCGCTCCCTATGGGAGTAGCCCCCGAGTGCCTGGTTGAGTCGAAGACTCAGGCGGGGACTAAAGAACTTTTGTGACTGCTGTCATCTTTTGCTTGCTTGTTTCAGTCGAATTTGTTTCCGGCGCTCCCTATGGGAGTAACCCATGGCCATAGTCGAACCGTATTTCGAGTGGTTGGGTTTGCCTTTTATTGTCCATGTTCCTGCAAAAAGAAGAGAAAAAATCATAGGGTGCGTGACCAGCGCTCCCTATGGGAGTAGCCCGGAGTCGAAGACTCGAGCAAGGACTAAAGTAGTCGAAGTCTTCTGCTGTGTAGCTTTGATGACGTCAGTGCTGACGATTTCATGACCTCAGTTGCCCGCGTGAGCGAGTTCGACGGGACGTGACGAGCAGTGGGTCCTACTCTCTGACTTTGATTTGACTAGGCGTGCGTAATCTTTTATCTTTAACTGCGCCTCCTCGATTTCCGCGTGTAATGGGAGCAGTGGAGGGACGGTTCGCGTTTCCACTCCTCCACGTGTCCAACGCGATGTTTGCCATGCGTCCAGTAGGGTTTTTCTGAGCCATTGGATTGCATCTTCCAGGGGTTAAGTAGCGGTGCTGCGATGGTAATTTTCTCATCTGCCCTCATTCATCCTTTGCTTTCATCGCCATTGCCGCTACTCCTCTGCTTTCTCTGCGCTCGTTTCTTCCACGACGCTGGACCAGCTCCGTTCGTTTCCGAGCTACTTCCTTCAATCGCATCGCCGCCGCGCAATGGGGAAGAAGAAGGGAGGTGTTGCGGCCGATTCCGTGGCTACCGCGGCTGTGGCCAAGAAGAAAGGCGGCTCCACCGCTGCAGGCACCAGCACCGCCGCCGGCGGGAAGAAGAAGGGCACGGGCACCCGTGTCACGAATGGCGCATGGCGTCCCTCCATCATCAAGTCATCGGATCTCCGTCTTCTTCGCCAAGACGGAGTGTTGTCCGACGCAGTCACCGATGCGCGCGTCCCCGGCGGTGAGACAATTCCTGCTCCTCCCGCTGGTTTTCGAGTGATGTTTTTGGCATTCATCATTCGCGGTCTCTCCTTGCCCCTTCAACCTTTTTTAGGGGCCTCCTTTGTTTCTATGGGCTCCAGCTTCATCAGCTGTCCCGGAACTCTATCCTCCATATGTCTTGCTTCATCACCCTCTGCGAGTGCTGGCTCGGAATCGAGCCGCACTTTGGCCTCTTCAAGCGCATCTTCAAGTTGAAGTGCTAATCCGCTTTTGGCTCCTTAGTATATGATGTAGGTGGTTGCGGAATTCACGTCGACCCATCCGCCACCTATTTCAATATCAAACTCATAGCATCCGTCCAAGGGTGGAAGGACAAGTGGTTCTACATTCGCGACCAGAAGGCCAACGGAGACCACTTCGGACTTGCGCCCTTCGACCCTGCGACGCCGTGCAAGAGGAGGCGCTCCTGGAAGAATGTGATTATGCCTGGCGAGTCCGTGGAGACAGATGTGCTGTATGAGTGTGTATGCGACCTCGAAAGTCGCATAGGCAAAGAGGAGGGAGGTTGCACTCTCATTCGCATGTGGCTACACCGTTGCGTCTAGCCCCAGCAGGCCAGAGTCCACCCCATGTTTCAGTGGGCTGGCGCTGACGATGCTACTCGTGTGTCTGCCGATGGCATGTCCGCGAGTGAGGTGGACAAGAGGGTTCGACTGGTCACCAAGTACACCGTCAAGGATGTTCTCCCCAGTGAGCCAATTGTTCCTCCATTTGATGCTACTAATCCTCCCCCCGAGGTATAGTTGTGCTACGCATTAGCTAAGTTTGTCGATTGCTTCTCTGTTGTTTACTTGCTTTTTGCTGAATTTGTAGTCTGTATGCAGGATTGGGCGGTATCACCTTGTATGCCCCCTCTTCCTGAGGGGGTTATCCCTCGCGAAGCCTTGGAAGAGGACGAGTCGGAGTAGACCGTCCCATCCGATGTGGAGGAGGAAGCCCCCGAGTCCGGTAGTCTGGATACTAGCAAGCGTTCGCGCAGCGAGGATTCCGATGCATCGTCTCCTTCGACTCTGGAAGGTGTAGGTGTTGGTGCGGAGTCGCCGATCCCTGCCATTCCTGTGAGCGCTGTGGCACCATCCTCTCGCAAGAAGATGCGATTGCCCAAGGAGTCCTCGTCAGAGTCGAGGGAGGCCACGTTTGACTTTGACAAGTTTGATTGGTAAGTTTTCTAGTTTACTTGTGCTTCTCTGTTTTTGCCCTTTTTGGTTTGTCTCTTGATTTTTGTCTTGTTCTTGATGTTGATTGTGTCTTTGTAGTCAAGAGGCGTCATCATCTTCTGGCGACGTCCAATTTTTGAAAGAATCAGGAGTCGCGACCTCAAGGGCTAAGAAAGAGGTCGAGCGCGCTCCTTCCCCTCCATTGGCGGCCCACTCCGGGCACAACTCTTCCAGTTCTCCTCATGCAGGGGAGCATCGAATGGTTGCCCGGATGACGGTACATCAGACATCTTCGGAGTCATTGGAGGATCATGTAAGTGTAAATTTTCTTCTTTTTGATATCAGTCGATGGCTTCTGCTGATCCTTTTTTTATGCGATAGCTCCTTGTGAAGGAGGCCGCTCACTTGGAAAAGCAAGTGCTTGCGATGGGCCGCCAGCATGCGATGTTGGAGACGCGTCATCGCGTGGTTGAGAGTGAGTGTCCTACACTTCTTCTTCTTCTCCTTTGATATAGTCGACTGATAGTCAATTTTTGTTTGTTGTGTAGCTGAACATAATGCCCTCTTGCGTGACACCGCCACCCTGGAGAAGACACTCGCCACGGCTGTGAATGGTCGCGATGAAGCAATCGCGGCCCGTAACGAGGCGCAAAGGCACGAAGAGGATCTGTGTGCCTCCTTCGCAGCCAGGGAGAAGTTGTTCGAAGAACAACTTTTCTCAATTGCCAAGGCTCTCTCAGGTACTTTGCTGTGGATATCGTTATCCTTCTCTGCTCGATTTTTTGCCAGTGTCGCTGATGCTTTGTCCATGTGTGGATTTATGTACAGATGCTGGCGATTTGAGCTTCGACCCGCAGGCCCTTCGTCGCGATGATGCTCTGGCGGGTGCACTGTCAGCAGTCGAAGACCGCAGCACCGCCGTTCAGGATACGCTCTCCAAGGCCAAAGGCGTTCTCAGTCGCCTTCGGGAGGAGCTGATGCCCAAGGCGGAGCTAGTCGAGAACATAGCCGGGCTAGTGGAGTCACTCGCTGGGGGTGTGCCTTCCAGCTTCAAGAACTCACTCCGCGTGGCTGGCGCGTCCATGTCGCTTGCCATGGTGCAGGCCCACGGAGTCGAGATTGATCCTTCCGCGGTGTCGAAGGCGATGCCTGTTAGCGCGAATAGCCAGCAGGTAGTCTTCGCTCCTTTCACGACTGCCTGTGGCAAATACGGGCCTCAGCTGATAAAAACTGTTGCGAAGTATATTGAGGAGCTGCAACACGCCAAGAAGGCGGCGAAAGATGCGGCATCAGGGGATGGCGGAATGTCAGTGGCATCTGACACTGTCACGGACTCTATGAAGCCCCCGAAGCCGTCTAAGTCAAAGAAGCCAATCGCTCCTTAGTAGCTTTGTAATAGTTAACTAGTTTATGTCCTTTGTTAAGAACATTCATGCTGGCGAGTGTATCTGCTGATACTTTTGCTAGTCTTGAATGCACTTGAATCTTTTGCATTTGTGTTGATTTGGTCGTCTTATTTGTTTCTATCTTGACTTGCGGTAGAGTTCATCAAGTGATCCTTTGAGGGAAACTCAGGACTCGCCGCCACGCTCCAGGGTAGATGAACTGTCGCTGCTTTCGCGATTGCATGACCGCGTGAAGCAACTGGAGCGTGAGTTTCCCGTGCTCCGCGGTAACGCGAATGTATGGAAGTCGAAGGCGGAGAAGGCCGCCGCCCGAGAGCAGTATCTGCTTGGCGAGGTGACGCAGCTGGGCGACCAATTCAAGTGTCAGTTTGCTTGCTCTTATCTTTTCCTTGTAGTCACTCGCGATGGTACGTTGTACTTATGCTGCTGTTGCTCCTTCGTGTAGTTGTCAGCGCGCGTCATCCACAGGATGAGAAGGATAGAATTGCCATTCGTATGCATGATCTTACCTAGGAGCAACTTCAAGAGAGTGGATACTTCTAGGTAGATCATGATCGTGCGATTGCGCTGGCGACCCTGCAGGATCGTGCGTCACGAGTGCTGCACTTTCTGAAGAAGTCGCAATCATATTTGAAAAACATTTATCGGATGATGTTTCCGCTGGATGTTACTCCATCAAGCCTGCTGGCCCTCCTTGCCAAGTTTCAAGACTTGACCACGGTTCGTGAGTGCGTGAGGCAACAGTTAGTGGCTGGTGCCAAGGCTGCTCTATCGTTGGTGCGACTACACAGGCCTGGCGTAGATATTGCGGCAATTGCGGCTGGGCCACCTACGCTACCAGCAGGTTCTGCCTGGAATATGGTGCCACACTACCAGGCCGTGGATCGCCCAGCAGAAGAGATCGTCGACTTCTTTGAGGAACAAACCAACGTTCTCTTGCTGCAGTTGTAGCTTAGTTTGTATCCTGCACATAAGTGTACTCGTGTTGTAAAGTTCATATAATTGTTGTATATAATTTAATGTCAAATATGTATAAAGAGATTTGTTAGCATGAAGTGTGTTGCACTATGCGAGTCCTTTTCGTTAGCTTGGCCATGCTCTTATCTCAGTCCCTTGTCAACCTATCAGGTGCGTTGCAGCTGAGTTGTTTAAGGGTTTTGATTGATGTACTAGCTACTCAGGATATCGCGTTTTGGTTCATAGAACATATGTATATAGGGTGGCGCAGCCCCCGAGTAGATAAATTGGAAAAGTAAAGGAGAACATAGAGTTTTTGGGGCACTTAGCTTTATTTATTCAAAGGACAGTGCGAGGTACAATGTGTGGCTAAGTAGCCTTGGCTAAGTAGCCTTATTTGCAATGTAAAAGTAAAAAGCGACTAAGGGTAGAAGCATCGCTGTTGTGCGACGTTCCAGGGGTTGGAGTATGCGACTCCTGTCTCTAAATCTTGAAGGCGATAGGCGCCACCTGGGATTACTTCTGTAATCACGTACGGTCCTTCCCAGGGGGACTCGAGCTTGAGATGCCCTTGATGCTTCAGTCGCAGGACCAGGTCGCCTTCGACGAAGGATCTAGGGCATAGCCTCCTACTGTGGTAGTTGCGCAGGTTCTGCTGCTAGATCGTTGATCTTTCCGCAGCGATTTCCCTTGCCTTGTCAAGGAGGTCGACGGAGTCTTCGAGTGTGAGGGATGACTCTTGTTCGCTGTAAGCGGCCACGCGTGACACTTTGTACCGCAACTCGGCGGGTAGCACTGCCTCGGCTCCGTGCACCATGAAAAATGGCATGTAGCCCGTGGCACTGTTTGGAGTTGTGCGTAGGCTCCAAAGTACGGATTGCAGTTCATCTGGTCAGTAAGCCGCGGCTTGTTCGAGTGGCCGAGGAGTCGCTTCTTGATGCCGCCGCAGACGAGCCTGTTTGCTTTTTCCACTTGACCGTTGGTCTGTGGATGCACTACTGAGGCGTAGCTGATGTTGATCCCCAGGTTCTCGCAGAATTCTTGGAACTCCTTGGATGTGAAGTTCGTCCCGTTGTCGGTGATGATGTTGTGCAGCACTCTGAAGCGGTAGACGATGGACTTGAAGAACTTGACTGCGATGTGCCCTGATTGGTTGGTCACTGGCATGGCCTCAATGCACTTGGTGAATTTGTCGACTGCGACCAAGAGGTAGACGTAGCCTCCTCGTGAGGACCTTGGGAGTTTGCCAAACATGTCGAGTCCCCATTGCGTGAAGGGCTAGGCCAATGGGATTGTCCGTAGCTCTGCGCTAGGTGCGTGCGGCTTGTCCACGAATCGCTGGCAAGCGTTGCATTTTTGGACGATGTCCTTGGCATCGCGCATGGCCGTAGGCCAATAGAATCCAGCTCGTAGAGCTTGGGCAACGAGGGTGCGACTGCCGGCGTGGTGCCCGCAGGTCCCCTCATGGATGTCAAGGAGAACAGCTCTTCCGTCGGCCGTGGAGACGCATCGTTGCAGTACTCCTGTGATGCTGCGTTTATACAGTTCGTCGTTGATAACAGCGAATGCTTTGGATCGCCGCGCGATGTGCCGTGCATCAGTCGGATCGTCCAGTAGTATTTTGCTGAGGAGGTACGTAATGTATGGTTGCGTCCAGGATTTCTCAATCATCATGACGCTCATTGGTCCCTCGAGCCCTGTGTCCAGCTCCAAGTCATCGAGTGCCATTGGCTCATTGGGCGGCGTAGCCCCCGAGTCCGTTGCTGCGCTTGTTTTCTTCTCTGCGGCCTTTGGCTTGATGGAGCGTTCACAGATGCGCTCGAGAAATACCCCGGGTGGTATGGGGGCGCAGGTAGAGCCTATGTTGGCGAGTGCGTCCACCTCTTCGTTGCTTTCACGACCTATGTGTCGCAGCTCGCAACCGTCGAAGTCTCCTTCGAGTGTATCATAGAGGTCGCGGTACGCGATCATGTTGTCATTCAGTGCGTCGCACGCATGCATCGTTTGGTTGACGACCAACTTGGAGTCACCGTATATGATGAGCCTCTTGGCGCCGCAGGCTTTTGCCATCCTCATCCCGTGCAGAAGGGCTTCGTACTCAGCTTCGTTGTCGGAGGCGGTGAACTGCATTCGCATAATGTATTTCATCTTGTCCCCTTGAGGAGATGTCAGTATGACACCGGCGCCTGCTCCGTCCTTCCGCTTAGATCCATCGAAGTGCATTGTCCAGAGGTAGGACATATCTGGTTTATCAGGGAGCTGGTTCTCCATCCAGTGCACGAGGAAATCAGGGAGAACTTGCGACTTGATTGCGTCATGGTTTTCGTATGTAATGTCTCGTGGAGACAATTCTATTCCCCATAGCGCGAGTCGTCCCATGGCGTCAGGGTTATTGAGGATATGCTCCAACGGGGCGTCGTTGACCACCACGATTGGGTGCTCCTGGAAGTAATGGCGCAGTCGTCGGGCGGTCATGAAGACACCGTATGCCAGCTTCTGGTAGTGCAGGTACCGCTGTTTTGTTGGTGTGAGGACCTCGTTGAGGTAGTAAACTGGGCGCTGTACTCCGTGGACCTTGTTTTCCTCGGCTCATTCGACCATGAGTACTGTGCTAACCACTTGGTTGGTGGCGGAGATATACAGCAACAGTGGTTCCCTTTCTCGTGGGGTCACCAGTACTGGCGAAGTGGATAGCAGGCGCTTGAGGTCTTCGAATGCTTCTTGCGCTTCATTGGTCCACTCGAATTTTTCAGCTTTGCGGAGAAGCTGGTAGAAGGGCAGTGCCTTTTCTCCCATCCGGCTGATAAATCGACTGAGGGCCGCGATTCGTCCAGCCAGCTGTTGGATGCCCCTTATGTTTTTGGCTTCTCCATGGCCAGTATGGCTTTTATTTTCTTCGGGTTTGCCTCGATTCCCCTCGCGGAGATGAGGTACCCGAGTAGTTGCCCAGATGGTATGCCAAAGGCGCATTTGTCCGGATTGAGCTTGATCTGGTAGCGGTCGAGGTTGGTTAAGGTTTCACACAAATTGTCGATTAGGGAGGCTTCCTCCTTGGTCTTGATTACTATGTCATCGACATAGACTTGAATGTTGCGACCAAGTTGCTCTTTGAGACAAGCCTGCATGCACCGCTGATAGGTGGCTCCTGCGTTTTTTAGCCCGAAGGGCATTGTATTGTAGCAGAACACACCAAAGGGTGTTGTAAACGCTGTTTTCTCTTGGTATTCCTCCTTCATTGAATCTGATTATAGCCTGAGTAGGCGTCGAGGAAGCAGAGGCGCTCGCAGCCCGCGGTGGAGTCGATGATCTGTTCGATGCGTGGCAACGGGAAGTGATCCTTTGGGCAGTGCTTATTCAGAGAGGTGAAGTCCACGCACATCCGCAGTATCCGTGTCCTTTTTTGGTACCAGCATCGTGTTGGCGAGCCAAGTGCTTTCCGTGATCTCGCGTATGAACTTGGCATCAAGGAGTCTGTTGATCTCCATTCCGACTGTCTGCGCTCGTGGCTCAGACAATCACCGAATTGTTTGCTTGACTAGCCTTGCGTCGGGGTTGACGTTGAGTGCGTGCTCGGCGAATTCCCTGGGAACTCCTGGCATGTCCGTAGGACACCAGACGAAAATTTCCCAGTGCTCACGGAGGAATTCGACGAGCGCGAGTTCCTATGCGGGACTCAAGTTGTTGGAGATGAGGGCCGTCTTGGCGGGATCCGGTGGACCTGCACTTTCTTTGTGTGCACCGATGAGTCGAAGGAGAGATCAGGTGAACTTGGCCGGCTCAGGGGAGGCAGACTGTTGTCTGTCGACTCCTTTAGTCTCGCGAGTTCCTCCTGCATGCCGAAGGACTAGGAAATTCTGTTGAATTCCCTGTCGCAACTGTCAGATCTCTCGAAGCTCCCGTTGATCGTGATGACACCATTGGGACCTGGCATTTTCATCTGTAGGTAGGCGTAGTGGGGCACTGCCATGAACCTAGCGAACGCGACGCGCCCGGGGATGAAGTGGTACTGTGAGGGCCAGTCGACGACCTCGAAGTCGATGCGCTCACGCCGGAAGTTCTTCGGTGTGGCGAAGATGACGTCGAGGTTGATTTTGCCCACAGGGTATACACCTTTCCCTGGGACTATGCCGTGGAATGTTGTGTTCGAGGCTTCCAGGCAAGTTAGAGGGATCATCATTGCTCGCAAGGTACTCACGAATATAAGGTTGATGCCGCTCCCACCGTCCATGAAGATGCGGCTCATGTCGAAACCTCCGATTTGCGCCTCGAATACGAGGGGGAAATGGCCTGGACGAGGTACCTGAGGCGGATGGTCGCGTTTGTCGAAGGTGATGCATGACTCGCTTCCATTGAGGTACTCAGTGGTAGATGGTGGCGAGTGTGTGGCCAAGTTGACTTGGCGAGTGATGGCCTTCTGCACCTGATTGGAGGGGCGTACCTTTTGGATCATCATGGTGCCCATGGCTCGTGGGTACGGTTCACCTCCGTGGTGCTGGTCCGGTGCAGCTGCATTCGGGGGTGTCCTAGGTGGTGGTGGCGGAGAGCCATGTGCCACGGTGCCTGGAGCGGCTCCGTAGCCTCTTTCGACTGCATTGCGGTTCATCTGAACCAATCCCTCATGTAGCTTGAGGAACTCGCAGAAATCCTTGAGGAGGTGGCTAGACTTCTTCTTGCCATCATGCTTGTCGATGTAGAAGTGTACCGTACATGGCCCGGACAGTTTGTCCTCAATGGAGGTCGCGGGTGCCTCATCGCGAGTGCGATGTTGCCACACTTGCGTGGTTTTCCCGGAGTCGCGATATCCGCCGAATTATCGTCGCGTCTGTCAGCGTAGCCAGCCGCGACCATGTTGACATCATCGCGGTCATCGTAGATGCGCATGCGACGCTTGCCTTGGCGATCGCGTCTGCGCTCGAGTTCCGCCTCCTCGTCGGAGTGAACGCGATTCTTCACCGAATCTTCTCCATCGGCCCACCGATTCACGATCTCCATCAGGTGGTCGATGGTTTGGGGCTTTGAGCGGCCTAGCTCCTCCCTGAGCTCTAGGCGGCGAACGCCGCCGTTGAACGCGTCAATCGCGCGATCCTCCGAGATGTTCTCTGTGGAGTTCTTGATGATAGACCACCTTTGGATGTAGGAGCGTAGAGATTCGCCCGATCTTTGCTGGCAGCACCTCAGCTCTTCGATTGATACAGGCCGCTTGTACGTGCCCTTGAAGTTGCGCACGAAGCTATAAACCAGCTCATCCCAACTACGAATAGATCCGTGTGGGAGGTAGTTGAGCCATGCTCTAGCGGCGCCCTGCAGCTGTAACTGCAAGCATTGCATGCCCGTGCTTCGACTGCCACCATGGAGCCTGACGGAGGAGATGTGGTCCTCCAGCCAGAGCTTCGGGTCATGTAGGCCATCAAACTTCGGGTTCTCCGATGGGAGTTTAAACCCTTTAGGCATTCGCTTTTGCCTAATGGATCTGCTGAAGCATCTAGCGCCGCAGAGCTCCACGTCTTCCTCTTCCGAGTCAGTCGACCGGGCACGTCGCGCCCTTGATTTGTCGATCTTGCGTTGTGTGAGGTCGTTGCGCGCATCATAGTCGCGATCGTATCGCCGTGAGCAGCGGCGTCGAGACAGGTCGTGACTGTCGTCGCTGGATGAGGGCGAGGAGTAGCGCTTTGCCCTTTTTCGGCTCAGGTGTTGGCTCTTTTTCGAGAGCAGCCTCGATTAATCCCAAGCCCGCGATCGTAGATCGGTGCATGGTGGCTCGAGGATCTCCAGCTGGTGGCTGGCTGTTGAGGAGGTACATGGTGGCTGCTGTCGCCGCGGCTTGTGGCGTCTTGGGGACCACGTTGCCCCATGTATCGACTGTCATAGAGCTGAAGTCGAGGACTTTCGCAGCTTCTATGTGTTCTTGCTTGGTAAGGTGGGCCATCCTGGATTGCCTCTTTTTGGCGATGTATTCGTTGCCCTTTGAGGAGGATCTTTCGTGGGAGGAGAGCCCAGCACGACGAATGCTCGACTCGTCCGCCGCCTTTTTACGCGCTTCGAGCTACGTGATTGTTTGCGCTTAGCGCTTAAATTCCTCCTTCATGAGCCAATGGTAGCCCATCAGAAGTTCTTGCGAGGATCCGGGGGGTAGAGGGTTTCCCGTAGGGCCTCGCGGCAGCGAGCCCATTCAAGCTCATTGAGCCTGACTACGACGCGTTCGCCGGTTTGCTCATTGGTTATGGTTGGAGGTTTGATTGTCCCTCCGTTGTTGACGGGAGTGCCGCCATTGCCGCCGTTGCCGCTGTTGCCATGGTTCGGCGGGTCGGTATCACATGCGTTGATAACGGCGCACATGAAGTGATTGGGGAAGTTGCTGCTTCCGCAACTCTCAGATCCAGAACCGTAGGTTTCGTCTTTAGTGGCCAGATCGCTCAGATCGGAGTCGCGACTGCTGTCGCTGACCGTGTTCTCGACTGTTGTCGGGGTGTTGAGCTCACTGAGGGTGCCGATCGATGGAGGGAACCATGATGCTGGAGCAATCGCCGGCGCTATCGGCTGATCAGGCATGCAAAGCATGCCCATCTGACCAACTTGGAAGCGGAAGCTCCTGATCACCAGGCTGATTCCGTCGCCCACGGACTCGAAGGCCGGGCGAGTGGCCGGCGTGTGGACGGTGAAGTCGAACGCGCCGAAAAGCTGGAGAATCTCCGTTGTTGCGGAGTTGTAGATCACGGTTGATGGGGCCGAAGAAGGCACAACATCAGCACTCCCAATTCCCACAGACGGCGCCAATTGATGAGGGTTTAACTCATCAATGCCCATTGTTATGGACTTGGGTTTTGGAGAAGGAGGGAGCGCTGGAGACATCTATCGGCTAGCAAACAAGCACATATTGGGACAAAGATTTACCCAGGTTTAGGCCTCGTAGAGGTCCCTACTCCTGCTTGTCTGCTCGTGGAATTATCGAAGGAATCGGAGATTACAAGGGTGCGCAGATGCAATCTGGCGAGGGTTGTGGAAACTAGGGTTGCGTGTGTCCTCCTCGCCGCCCCCTCCTAGCCCTTATATAGGTAGGCTAGGTCTCAGGTAGCAGGTCGAGACGGTTACAAGTTAGGGTTTTCCCCTTCAAACTTTCTATCTTTAGCTTCTTCTTGTTCTCCAAGCAATCGAGAGTCTGTAGGTTACTCGAGTCCTTCATTTGGGCCTTGGCGACACCGTGGGCCTTTACGTATTTAGACCGTATATACCAAGCTTGAGTACCTGTAGGGTATACCCATCTCACATGGGCACAAGGTTCTCGGCCTCTCCCATGCTAGAGTGAGCTTCCCACCTCCTCGCGCTGGCGGCGCACGATCGGAAGGGGCACCGGGCAAGCGGGAGGCCACCCGTTGATACGTTGCAAATGTATCCATAACTTTTGATGTTCCATGCTTGGTTTTATCTACTTTCTTATGTTTTGTCCACATCTGGAGATACTTTTATGCATTTTCTGGAACTAACCTATTAACAAGATGCCACAGTGCCAGTTGCCCGTTTTCTGCTATTTTTGGTTCCAGGAAAGTCAGAAAATGAATATTCTCGGAATTGGACCAGACAAAAGCCAAAGTCGATATTTTACCAGAAGACTCACGGAGCCAGAAGACGAGACGGAGAGAGGCCACAGGACGGCCACACCATGTGGTGGCGCGGGTCCACCCTGGCCACGTCACCACGTGGTGTGGGCCCATGGCCGGCCACCGACCTTGCCTCTTTGCCTATAAGATGCCTCCCGATGCAAAAATCCTAAAGAGTCAAGCCTCCAGCCACGAAAATTTCCACAGCGCCGCATCCACCGAAGGGGAGATTCGGGGGACAGAAAGTATTTGTTCCGACACTCTGCCTGGACAGGGAAGTGCCCCCAGAGCCATCTCTATCGATCTCCACCACCATCTCCATCATCGTTGCTGATTCCCATGATGAGGAGGGAGTAGTTCTTCCTCGAGGCTAAGGGTTCTACCGGTAGCTATGTGTTCATCTCTCTCTCTATGCATGATCTTATTAAGATCATGAGCTTGTAATCTATAGATCTATCTTGCTACTCAAGTGCTTTAATAGATCTCTGCTCTCCCCATGTGTGTGAAGTTGATAGTGTGCACACCATGGTGGCACTTAGGCTAGAGATTACAAATACTTGTTATGAGTTATATTTGGAGTTGGATGTCTTTATGAAATTGTGGTGTTTGTTGGAACCACCTAGTGCTCAAGGTGACAGTGTGGGGTTATCTAGATGCGGAAAGCGAACTTTGAGGTGTGCTGTTATAGCCCTACCATGGATTAGAGTGTCCAACCGGAGAGTAGTTCAGAGTAGTATCATGAAGATAATATATTTATATGAGAGTGTTCACTAGTGAAAGTATGATCCCTAGGCCTTGTTTCTAAGCATTGAAACACCGTTTTCAACTAGATCTATTACATGTTTGCTTGGTTCCATCTTTATTTCAGTTTGTCTTTAGTCTCTTCCACGCCTTCAAGCTATTGTCTATCAACATTACCACTTATAATTATCCATACCACTTGTATTTCACTATCTCTTCGCCGAACTAGTGCACCTATACACCTGACAAGTGTATTGGGTGTGTTGGGGACACAAGAGACTTCTTGTATCTTGATTACAGGGTTGCTTGAGAGGGGATACCTTTGGCCACTTCCTCCCTGAGTTCGATAAACCGTGGGTGATCCACTTAAGGGAAAACTTGTTGCTGTTCTACAAACCTCTACACTTGGAGGCCGAACAACTTTCTACAAGAATAGAAGTGCGTAGACATCAAGCTATTTTCTAGCGCCGTTGCTGGGGATGTAAGGTAAAAGGTACTCACATCCTCCGGTGTGAGTGCTCGAAGTTATTTCCTTTAGATTCTGCAATTTTGTCTTTTTGTTTCTTGTTTTCACTAGTTAGGCTTAATGGAAAACAACAACAAAATTAGAGAGCTTTTTAGTATTTTTCCTAAGTTAGAACATGAATTGTCTAAAAAGAAAATTAAAAATTCCATGGAACTTTCTTTGCATGCTAATAGCAATGTTATTAGTATGAATCTTTTGAACACCTTTGTTACTAATGCTATGGAAACGTCTAAGCTTGGGGAAGTTAGTTTTTGTGAAAATGATCTTTTTAGTTCCCCATCTTTAAAGAAGAAAATTTGCTCTGATGATACTTTATCTCCCATATGTGGTAATTCTAATGATACTTGTGATATTTTAAATCCACATACTGAAAGCATCTCTTTTAAAATACCTATAAAAATTGTTGAACGTGTTATGAACAAATGTTATTTGGGAGATGGAATTGTCCATCCTGGTGATCATTTGCTCTTTATACATGAATTATGCGAGTGGTTCAAGTGTGCAGGTATCTCAATGAACCAAGTTAAGAGGAAGCTCTTCTCTTTATCACTTAAGGGCAAAGCAAGGGAGTGGTATGAGCTACTAGATGATCCTCATCATTTAGAGTGGAAGGAACTTGAATCTCTCTTTTACTCTAAATTTTATCCTCCTCATGAAATTCATAAAGATAGGAATTATAATTTTCATCCTCATGATGGAGAAAGTATTTCCCAAGCATGGGGGAGATTGAAGTCACTAATGCTCAAATGTCCCATTCATAAGCTCCCCAGGAATATTATTATTAATAATTTCTATGCAAGGCTTTCAGGATATTACAAGGACTATCTAGATACTTGTTTAGAGGGATCCTTCACAAGTAAGGACATCAAAGCTAAGTGTGATCTTCTTGAAACAATTCAAAGCAATACCGAAGATTGGGATAACAGCAAAGGTAAAGAACCAGGTATAAACTATGAGTATGATTGCATTAAGTCTTTCACTGAAACTGCTGATTTTCAAGAGCTTAGTGCTAAATATGGTCTTGATCCTAAAATTCTTATTGATTGTTTTAGAACCTTTGCTTCTTATATTAATGCTCCTAAAGAAAAATGGGACATGTATCATGATCCTTTTAAAGACACTTGCAGGGAAAATGAAATCGTTATTAATGATAGCAATAAACATGCTCAAACATCTGAAAGTACTATTTCTTATAAGCATGTTAGTTTTTGTGGAATATATAGACCTTGTGAGAATAATCAAATTGAAGAAGAATATTGTATCACCCACAAGAATGAAAAAACTAGAACATGGTTTAGGGCTCTAAATGATCTTGGTAAAAAAAGTTTGTGCCCTCTATCCTTTTATTGTGAACTTTGCTTTGAAGTGGGTCATTTCAATTTTCAATGCTCATGCCATAATAATAGCCCTTCTAATCCAATGAGTACTGCAAGTTTGTATTGTGATGACATGATCACTCCTAATCAGCATGATGAACTTACATTATTTTTGGGGTGTGAAGAGTTATCAAGAAAAACCTCTTTGGTAGATATGAGTGCTTTTGATATGAATAGCATCCTACATGGTTGTTGTGGCACCCCGGTAAAACCACTACTAGAAAATCGCTTGGAGTTTGTGCTTTGTGCACCATCATGTCATCCTCATGCATATCATGTTCACATGTTTTGACCGCAAACTATTTTGCTAAGAACATATTTTCGTTTTACTAAAACATCTCCACGGTTTCATTAAAACGGTCCCTATTTTTGTTATTTGAAATTAAAACAAAATAATATTTTTGGTCCGTTCGCGACCACAAAGGTTTTCTTATTTTATTGAAATAATAAAGTGACAAAAAGTCTGTCTAAAGTTGTGGTCCAAAACTAGTCCGATCTAGACTACTTTGGATTATATAAATACTCCAAAGCCCTAGTCTAAATCTGCCTAACACCTAGCTACCCCAACCCACACCCTACCCTTCCCAGCTCCCTCCATCGCCAGCTGCTCGCTACCTTATCCTCCCGCGCGCGTCGAACCAAACCCAACACCCCACATAGCATGTGACACACACACACGCACCCAACGCACATGCACTCGCGCGTGCAGCCGCCTTGGCCCCACCACCCGACAAATTTCCGCCTGGGCGCGCAACCCACCGCCACCTGCCGTTTTTCCCGCCCACACCTGCCGCCGCGCGTCCCATCCTGCAACCGCGCGCCTCCCTCTGCCGATCCCCACCAACCACCCGCGCTCCCTTCTCCCGCACGACACGCCAGCCTGGCCCCGGGCCACACCTGCCCCGCACCTGCACGCACTCCCGCATCCCGCCCCGCTCCTGGCCCCACCACCACCGACAGCACACGCCATCCCACGCGCACCCCCGCCGTCTCTCACCACGCTCACCAACCGCACCTTATCCGGTCCCACACCACGTGATGCGGCCACCTCTCACCCTGTGACGCACGCCGCCCTCATCCTCGATCTCCTTCCTCTGCGCGAGTGCCGGCCGCCTCGACGCACACGACCTCGTCTGCAACCACCCGCCGCCACGGGAGGCCCCCGACTCGACCTCGCCGCCAGAAGTGCGCCTCCGTCCCGCGTCAGCATCGTCGACCCCGCGCCTCCTCGTCGACGACCCGGCCCCCTCTGTGCCACCGCCCCTCCTCCGCGAGCTCGCCTCCGCCGAGCCCCGCCAACACGGCCCCGGGCCCCGTTCCCCTCCTCCCCGTCGAGGCCGCCGCCGCGGTTCACCCCGCCTCCTGCAGCCTCCCAGGCGCCCGCGGCCGCCTCTTCTTCCTCCACCGGAGTCGCTGCCGTCGGCGTCCCCTCCGCACCGCGTCGGCCCGGTTCTTCACCGCCAAGCTCCAGCGCCGCCGTCGGCCTCCCTCTCTCCCCGCTGTCTCACCTCTTCGTCTCCCTCCCCGACGACCTGCCGAGCCGGTCCCTCGCTGGCGTCGCCCCACCGGCCGCCCGGGACCGCCCAGGGGCCACCTCATCGCGCCGGCCGCCAGCTACCCCGCCTCTACCGACGGGATCCGCCTGCGTGTCGCGCGACCTCGCTGCGCAGCCCCGTTGCCATCCGCCACCGACCTCCCCGGATCCCCTGCCGTCGTCTTCCCCTGCAGCGACGGGCGCCTCCTCGACCATGCCGCTAGGCTCGGCCGTGTCTGCAGTATCTGTTGCCGGCGGTCTTTTTCCCTTTGTGGCCTTCGTGTCTGTTGCTCCTGCTAGGTTGGCTCGTTTCGGTGTTGTGCGTGCCTTCTGCAGTTTGGTGTTGCTCGATGTTCTGAGCCTTTGTTGTGTGCACTGGAGGCTTGGTTGATTGCCAGATCTCTTGTCGGACAAGATCGCCCAACGCGATAAGTTGTTCAAGGAACACCCCAAGGTCTTCGAGGTGAAACCGACAAGACCTACCTCGCAGATGCCAAGACCAACCGTACCTGATGGACGAGACCCGAAGATTTCACGGCACGCCAAGATCTTCTACTCGATCCCCAAGACCGATCCGATGATGATACATCGAGGCGATCCGCAACCCCCACAAGATCACGTTTGCACCAAGAGCGGCCACGTCAAGAACTTCAACCCAGGCCCGGTGATGTCGGAACCTCATGCTCTTCAACCCGGACCGAAGACGACTAGACCGTCGACATGGAACCCAAAACCGACGACAAGCACTTCACCGTGGAACATCGAGCTCGCCGACACGGAACGCCAAGTTCTTCATCTCGAATGCCAAGACCGACTCGATGGCGCGGACCCGACAAGATCTTCGCGACGACAAGATCGACACCGACCAGGGCGAACCCGATGATCCTCCGACACCAAACCAAGTCCTTCTTCCCGGAACGCCAAGATCTACCTTCCGTTTCCGCGAACGTTCCTCGCCGAACCCCTCGATCCCCGTTGAACCCTGAGACCCCGGACCCGAACCGTCGAACCCCCGGAACCCAAGATCTTCGGAACCACATGTGTGAACCCTTTTCCCGAGCCCCTATTTTATAAATGCTATATATAAAATCTGTCGCATATTAAATTGTTCATGCTTGCATACATATTTGTGGGTATGGGGGCATTATGCCGATTCACCTCATAATTAAATTATATGCGGGCTATTCTAGTCTTATATCGGCTCCATTTAAATTTGTCTAGGGAACCGATGCCATGAATTGCCTTGTTAATACAACCTTTAAATTGCGGGGTTTTAAATAACTCGAACCATTGAATTAATTGTCGGGACCCCAGTTCCGCTTAATATTGACTAATTGCACTGCATCTGCATCATATCATAATCATGCCAGATCTTCTGCCGTAGTATTAAATATTGCATCTGGTGTTTCTTCTAGTGTTTGCTTCTTCGCGGATAGGCCGATGAGTTGTTGCGAGTATCGACAAGTTCTCCGGATATGATTCGTTGGTAGTGTTTTCCCAGGCGAGCATCTATCCTCCTTCTACCTATTTTGCATTTATAGTCTTTATTTCCTCATGTTGACTATTGCTATCCGTGTCGCGATGCTTTAGTTTCCGTGCACTAGTTATATCCCGTGCAGCCTATATATTGCCTTGGACATCTCCTATTACCTGTGTTTGGTAGATAGCTGGCCTTGCGAGTCGTAGTTGCTTGCTCAGGTGCGATCTCGTGTTGTCGAGTACCACAGTTGTTGGTGTGTTGGCAGATGTTCACGGTGGAGATGATCATGACTTTAAATACAACTATTAAAATGCTAGATATAACTAATGTAGAGGCATCGGTGAGCAATAGATGTTATTCGGTTCTTCCACGCTCACTTGTGTCCCGTAGGACCCCGAGTACTTGATACCTGTTCCTTGATTTTTCGCACTATCCACATCCGGGAGGCCTTATGGACCCCCCTGAGCCAGAGCTAGATTCATTTGTATTTCTTGGGGCCACAAAGTAGTTTGGGGATTTATTACTATCCTGTACTTATGCCATGGTTTACTGCTTTTTTTACGATTGTCCGTGGAGCACCTGTACTGTTTTCGATCGTGACATGTTTTCGCTGTATCGACAAGCCCAGTCACACTTTCGGGTTCCCAGTCGTTTACAGCCGTCCACACAAACCCTGGGTCCGTCTCGGAGCTGGCCAACTTCGTCATGGGTAGCTTAGTGGGGTGGCCCCCTGAAATAATTATGAATCCTGTGATCGCTTTGTCGTGAATGCCTCGTTGGGTTTTGAGTTGGGTTTTCCGAGGTTGATCGAGTGTGTGTTGCTATTTGTGCACCCCTGCAGGGTAAAACTTTCTGAAAGTCGTGTCCGCGGTTATGGACGACTTGGAGCACAGTATCTCGATCATAGACAAGCATAACTAAAGTAGTGCTATAAATTTGACTTAATATGTGACTAGTAATCAGCTCAATTATAATGGAATGGATATTAAAAATGCCAACAGCTGGTGGATCTGTGTTGTTCTGTGTCATACTATACCTGCCTAGTAAGTATTACAACTCCAATGGAATGTGATAAAAGTGCCAACATTTGCTGGGTTTTGGGATTCCTCATGACAATTATATCTGACTAGTAAATGTTCCAACTACAACGGAATGTTAATTAAAACGGCGCACTACTTATGCTTCAGAACGACTCCTGCCAATCTATATCTATTTAGTAAGTGCTGCAACTATAATGGAATGAATAAAACTGCCAACTGTGTGAGTTCCTTGGTCCGACTTCCTCGTTTGGTCTCAAGGGGGGAAATACCAGGATGGGTATGTTTGGTGTTAGTATCAGGTAGGATCCGAGTAGGTCTTTCTTACCCCTCTCTAATAGCCGCCAGTGATACTGAGTCTCTATATGTTGTTTAGTGCCGCTGCACTGCCGATTCGGTCCATCATATCTATGTAGGCGAGAGCCGCTGAATTCTAGCCTCGCCGTGTACTGGCCTCAGTACTGACGCTCCTCTTTTTCCTTTTCCCTTTGTCGGAACCCCTTTTGTTTTAGCAGGTTTGAGATCGACGTCGTTAGCAGGGTTACCCTTCCGGCTTGGCCTGGGCAGGGTTATGGACGCCGTTGGTTATTATTCAGGGCTCTTAGCCCCATTCGCATCTTGTCCGTAGACGGACGCTCTATCGTTTTGAAGGTGATTTGGATCTTTGTATTGTATATCTGTATTCTTGACTCATTGAGTCGCTGTTGTATATATATATATATATATATATATATATATATATATATATGTTCTGTGGATCCCATCGAGGACTGTTGTGTAATGGTATTACTTCGTTTTCCACCCACACGAAAGTGCCTGGTGGGCGTCCTTGAATCGTTTCTATGCGGGTTTGGCGGAAATGGCTAAAACTTGCATAGGGCTGATTCGAGGGTGTTACAGAGTGGTTTCAGAGCTCATCAGTCCAGCCTGTAGGATAACCTAGCTAACAGCCGATGTAGAGTGTCAAAAGTATTTTGCAAAATCGGTTGGATAGATCTCATTAGGTCCGTTTTACTCCTTACCCCTCTGCTATTCTCCTCTTACCTCTGTGTGTTTTGAATCTACTCTCTTATCTTTTCTTCGAGTCTAGGATTTCCCATAGTTGGGTTTCTGTCGTACCTTCAGGGTTTCGCTTCCTCCCTTTATAATAGTGGTTCTACAATCATCAATCTGCTTCTCGGCTGTTGTACCTTCATCCAATCTTTTGTCCTTGAACTCTTTACCCGTATGTGCCCCTTGACAGATATATGTATCGTTGAAAAGCATATGAGAAGGATGAGCATTGGTGAAGTTGGAGTATACCTTGAGCATGTGTTGTTCATGCCAATGGAACCATCGCAAAACCTGATCATTGTGTCTTTTCGTATGATGTTTCTTTGTATCTTCCGGTGGTCCCCAATGCGACGACATCATCTATGCCAGATCCGATGCAGAGTCTGCATCCCTCCATGTTTCCGAACACCGCTTGTGAAGATCTTCAGTCTAAATCGCGAGAGTTGGTTGCACGATTCTGCGATTCAATTACAGAAGGATGCTTTGAGTACGGGATGGACTGATCACCCTACCCACCTCTCACTGTGCACTTTTGTACATCGAATCGGTGGATCAAGCAATTTCGCTCCGTCCACGGAAGTTAAAGGTGGCCTTATCTCTTGATACCTTTACCTTCGTCCTTTGTTTCTGGAGTGTTTTCTTGACGACCATGGACAACGACCCCTTGTTGGTGGTGTTGCCGATTTCAAGATGGAGTGAGACCCTTGTTAGTGGTGTCGCGAGAATCTACACGAAGCGAGAAGATTTAGATCGCCGACCTTCTTCCCGGTACCATGAGGCGGATCTCGAGGGGGGGATCCCTTGTTAGTGGTGTCGAATTGTGGCATCCCGGTAAAACCACTACTAGAAAATCGCTTGGAGTTTGTGCTTTGTGCACCATCATGTCATCCTCATGCATATCATGTTCGCATGTTTTGACCGCAAACTATTTTGCTAAGAACATATTTTTGTTTTACTAAAACATCTCCACGGTTTCATTGAAACCGTCCCTCTGTTATTTGAAATTAAAACAAAATAATATTTTTGGTCCGTTCGCGACCACAAAGGTTTTCTTATTTTATTGAAATAATAAAGTGACAAAAAGTCTGTCTAAAGTTGTGGTCCAAAACTAGTCCTATCTAGACTACGTTGGACTATATAAATACTCCAAAGCCCTAGTCTAAATCTGCCTAACACCTAGCTACCCCAACCCACACCCTACCCTTCCCAGCTCCCTCCATCGCCAGCCGCTCGCCACCTTATCCTCCCGTGCGCGTCGAACCAAACCCAACACCCCACACAACATGTGACACACACTGTAGCATCCCAATTGTCTAACAATTGTAATGCTACTTGTCCTAGTAAGATATTGGCTACTTCATATATATTATTGTTGCATCATAATTATATCATGCTCATGTCATCATGCCACCTTGCATTTGAGCATCATATAAAACCCTTTTTCTTTTGGTTCTTCTCTCACATGCATTATTAATTGTATTTGTCTCTTGATATTGTATTTGGCTATTGATATATTGTCTAAATGCCCAAGTTGAGTTGGGGGCATATCTTTTATTTCAATTCCATCATCTCTCTTTTCCACCACTTTATAATTCCACCATCCTACTAGTTCATGAGCTTGTTGTCTTTATCTTGGTTTTATCTAGCTCATGGGCAATAGGGTGGATCTAGCCCTTTAAATTCTTTTGCTTGGCTTTATTCCATTTCTTGGAAATGCATAAGAATAATGCCATCATATTATTATTGTTTTCACAAAATAAATAATGGCATTATTATTTTTGCATGGGCCATGCAAGCTTCTTCACCACCTTTTTACTCCATTGGGTTTTCTTTGGATTTAAGGGATCCTATCTTGGGAAACCATCTACCACCATTACACCATCCTCATAGTCTCATCCATCTCATTTTCCTCTTATTTTTATTTCTCCATGCATGAACCATATGAGGCCTAATCCATCATTCCTTTCTTTCTCTTTTCTTGGAATTCCCTTTCACCTTCTTCCCATGTTAATCCAAACACTCATCATGCTCCACTTGGGTTGGCTTTTTGCACAAGTGTTAACAATCTAAAACCTAATAAAATCAAACCTAGCTACTCTCTCTAATTTCTCCTAACCCTATTTCTCCTAAACCCTAACTCCACTTTACCTCTCTCTCTCACACCCCCTCTCTCTCTAACATGAGCACCACCTGACCCTCGCTCTCCCTGGCCCACCTCAGCTAACCCTAACCCTCTCCCCAACCCTAGCTAAGCCTAACCCGAGCCCCATGTCTACCCTAGCCGAGCTACCCCCCCTCTTCTCTCTTCCTTTCCCTACCGCGTGCTATCCCCACCCTGCAGCCACCACGCCGCCCTGGTCCACCCGCAGCCCCTCCCCGCCGTGCCAACCAGCCCCCAGGTCGAGTCCCAGCTCGAGCCAGCACGTGAGAGAGAAGAAAAAGGTGGCACCGAGGCCACCTTTATCTACCCCCTGCCATAGATGGCCTCCTCCCTCTTCCTCCTTTTTCCTCCTCCCACACGACTCTTCTGGCTCTCCAGATCTGCCCCGAGCTGCCCCTCCTCTTCTCCTTCTTCCTCTCCGACCACAACGTCTGCCGTCGGTCGCCGCCAGCACCACCTCGTCCCCGTCGTTCCAGCCGAGCAGCTCGACCTGGAGGTGGCCCGGAAGCTCGAGGAGGTTCCTCTACGACGCCCTGTCCACGCTGACGCGAAGGAGAAGCTCCCAGGGCCGCCAGATCCTCGCCGTCCCAACGAAACCCTAGCCGCCAGAGCGCCAGCGATCTCGCTGTTCCGCCGCTCCTCGCTCCGATCCGAGCCCGCCGTCGAGCCCGCGGTGAGTCCCTCGACCTCCCTGACAACCTCCGCTCCACCGATACCGTCTAGCGCCGCCGATCGTTTCGTCGAACGGCCATAGTGCACCAGAGCTCGCCGTCGTCTGCAGCCTCCCCGCGCCGCGCAGCACCCTAACTAGGCCGCGCCTACCTCCCTGTCAGCTACCCGAGCCAGCCGCACTGGCTAGCCCCTCCGCGCGCACGCCCGCGACCCGGGATCGAATCCCCGCTCCGCGCCGAGTGCACATTGTCCGTCAGACGATGAACACGAAGAACAGTACCCGGGCCGTGGAAAATTACATTAAGCCCCCCACCTTTTTGACTCCTGCAACCCGCGCTCCTAGACACCCCACCTGTCAGTCGCCCTAGCCATCTTGCAGAAAGTCCCTCCGCTTTTCCCGCGCCATAACCCCCGGTCCACCGAGACCCCACCTGTCAGCCTCTGTCGTCTTCACCGCTGTCATGTGGGCCAACGCTAGTTGGCCCTACCTCGCAGTCTCAGTGGCTAGCCAGACCCCGGTAACAAAAGATTTTCCCCGCGCGTGGCCCAGTCAGCGCAAGGCCCACCCGTCAGTGGCTGTGGCTGGATCTGGCTGAGTAGGAAAAGTATTTGTTTCTATTTTTAATTAAATCTTTTTCAAATTGATTTAAATTCAAATCCAATTTAGATTCAAATAATTTTTAAAATACAAATCCAAATAATACAAATAATATATGTTTTGGAATCAGAAAAATGTGAGGAATTCAAATATGACATTCAAAATAATGTTTGAACACTTTAAATTTTCGAGATGATTAAAATTACAATAAAATGCCCTTTTTCCTTAATTAATTAATAACTTTAATTCTATAACTCCAAATTGGGCAAATAATATGTCTAAATCGATCAGCGCGACGAGCCCGTTCTATCTATGCAGTCCTTGTTCTGAATTGAAGCATGCATAATGTTGTTATTTAAAATCTGAACTGTTTATGATAATAAAACTTGGTTAAATAAATAATAAAATGCTTTATCTCTTGTATCCACACCTCACCTTTGCCATGCTACTTTAATGCCATGCAAATTGTGCATCATTCATCATGGCATGCTTGTTTGCTTGTCGCATTTTAATCATATGCTTGTGTACTTTATTTATGTTGGCCCTTGTTTGTTTGGTTCTTCTTCGAATAGACGCCCAGCAGGAGAATTACTAGGAATCACATGAGTACTACCCAGATCCATCTCTCGCTTCAACTGAGCTGCCAGGCAAGCACTACCACATGCTTGCATACATACAGTACCTATTGCCTCTATCTTATTCTTGCATCATTGAGTCATGATTGCATTAAATTGAATCCCAAGTACTGCATAGCCTTTACTTTTAAACCCCACCAAAGCTTGTTCCTCCATCCCATGAGCCATTACTACAGGAGTTGTTTGAGCCATGCGAGTCGTAGAAAAACATGTGTAGGGTATGTGAGTGTCTGAGGAATAACGAGGTACCTAAACAACATGACCTGAGTAGTAATGGGATAACTAATGAAAGAGGCACCGGTGAGCAATATCTGTTATTTGGTTTTTCATGCTCACTTGTGTCCCGTAGGACCCCGAGTACTTGATTCCTGTTCCTTGTTTATTCGCACTATCCACATCCGGGAGGCCTTATGGACCCCCCTGAGCCAGAGCTTGGTTCATTCTTATTTCTTGGGGCCACAATTAGTTTGGGGCTTTATTACTATCCTGTACTTATGCCATGTTACTGCTTTATTTAAGATTGTGCAAGGAGCACCTGTACTGTTTTGGATCGTGACATGTTTTCGCTGTATCGACAAGCCCAGTCACATTTTCGGGTTCCCAGTCGTTTACCACCGTCCACACAAACCTTGGGTCCGTCTCGGAGCCGGCCAACTTCGTTGCGGGTAGCTTAATGGGGTGGCCCCCTGAAATATTTCTGAATCCTGTGATTGCTTTGTCGTGAATGCCTCGTTGGGTTTTGATTTGGTTTTTCCGAGGTTGATCGAGTGTGTGTTACTATTCGTGCACCCCTGCAGGGTAAATCTTTCTGAAAGCCGTGTCCGCAGTTATGGACGACTTGGAGCATAGTTTCTCGATCATAGACAAGTATAACTAAAGTACCACTTTTAAACTGACTAAGTACTTGACTAGTAAATAGTGCAATCCTCACGGAATGGTTAATAAAACTGCCAACGGATGATGGGGTTGTTCGTCCGCTTCCTCGTTGGTAAGCGAGGAGGAGGATGGATCTGTTAATTATACTGTTATAATTGTTGTTCATAATTCACGGACTTCCGTCTATCATTGGTTAGGCGGAAGGTTAGCGAGTATCTGTAGAATTGTTAGGTATTATCTTTTGCTGCAATTGCGTCACCCCAGGTTGTATCCCCTTTAGCGGCATAAAGACTTGCTGAGTACCCCTAGGGTCTCACACGATAAATTGTTTGATTCAGATGAACAGTTGTACCCGCAAGATGGATACTGGGTGGAAGAGACAGATGATGTTGGCAACGATCATTCGGTGTAGAGATTACGGGAACGGGGATCCGTGAGATCTGTGGGCGGGATGTGTTTATTTATGGGGCATCTTATGCCAATTTGCTTCTTATCCGTACTCGGATCTTATTTCCGCTTCCGCCTGATACTCTGATGTGTGATGTATGAGGAGCTATCCTAAATTATTATATCTATCTAGTGAAGGAAATATGCCCTAGAGGCAATCATAGAGATGATTGTATTTCATGTGTATCCATGAGTTATTATAATGTTCCTTGAATATCCATATACCAGGCAACTTGTATTGATTGGCAATTATGTGAATTGTTTGTGAAACTCTTTACTTGTATGGTTATCTAATAATTGTCCCTAGTCGGAGTTCATGCGAGGACACACGTGAATATTAGACTAGCACATCGATTGGTTAATGACTATGTTTCGCAAGTCATTGACATGGAGATGTCAAACCAATGATGTGGACACATGTTATGAACATGGGGTTGGACTGACCCAACATGAGACTAGCAATAATACTTGCAGCTCTCTCTACACATCGTGTACGTTTTGTCCTTAGACCTGAGATTGTCGCATGTACTTGAGATGTGGATCGACCTACTTTGGGGCTATCAAACACTACTCCGTAACTGGGTAGTTATAAAGGTAGCTTTCGGGTTTGTCCTGATACATGCTGCAAGGCATCGGTCAATCAAGATGGGATTTGCCCCTCTCTACTTGAGAGAGATATCTCTGGGCCCCTCGAGTGATCGGATCCAGAAATGCATGGCCGTGCTACATATGGTTAAGAGTTAACCTAGTAAAGGGATTCTGAATCACAGTATCGAGAAAGAGAGGTCAGCTTAGAGCTAGACCAAATATCGTGAGGCAAAGGGAAAGACATGTACTCAACCTTGTGATGGTTCGTCCGAATGATCTTTATATGCGTTTAGGAGTTGGCACGTCTTGCTAGAGGCCGCTACCAACTATTGACGGAGTAAGTGTACTCGCGTCATGTCTATACGTGTATGAACCTATAGGGTCACACACTTTAGGGGCTGGAAGCCTAATGAGGATTGGATCCGAATTAGACCAGGCTTAGGCTGCTAATGGGCTGCTAATGTAGAAGCCCACCAGGGATGCCTATATAAGAGGGAGTGAGGCGAGCTGAAAAAGAGAGAGCATTCCACCCAGCCGCCACTCCTCTTCCGCCTGTGTTGCACGCGCAGACCTAGCAGTCTGGCGTGTGACGACTTCCACTCCGGACGTGTGGATACCTCGGAGGTGCTGCATCTGTAGCACTTGGACGAGCCGCACAAAGGGGAGCTGTTCGTGGGACGAGGACGAGGAGGAGACGTAGAACATCTACACTGCCGCAACGTGCTTCATCGAGTTCCGCACCTGCGCGTCTAGCGGTAATCCCGTGATCTATGACAATAGTATTCCTGGTTGACGCGGTAGAAATTTTTGATTTTACGCTAGTGTAGCCTACCCGTTACCCTTCATCTAGGACATTTGGATCTTGCCGTATGGCGTTGCTATATTTCTATTTCTTTTAGATGGAATGGCTCTAAGGACTGTTGTATGTGGCTTGCATACATACTCATTTGTGTATGTAGTTGATCCCTTCGCCTGCCGATTACGCCGCTCGTTCTTGTCCCGTTGTCTGAAAGTGGTTAGGACGGCCGAAAGGTCTACCGTGAGTGGCCCTGGGCCCCACCGTACTATTTTAACCACTTTCGTTCATCCAGGCATTAACTAAGAGCGTAATTCACCGAGGTAGTTACAATTGGTATCAGAGCCATCCCGCCCTTCAGGGTCTCAGCCAAAATGGTCGCTGTCAGTCTAGTAAATATTTTGGTAGTTATGTATACTAGGGAAAAACAAAGCGTGAGAGTAGGACTGCTTCCATTTTTCTTCTTACCCACCCACCCACCCTTTTCTGGTAAGGAAGTGTAACGTTTTCAATCCTCTTCTTAAAATTCAAACTAGGGTTCACGTGTTCTGGGTTCCGTAGTACCATAGGTTGTGTTTGTGTTTGTGTGTGTGTGAGTTCCTGGTCTATCTGTTGCATCCAAATGTTATCACTATCTGCCTTTTGGTTATCAACTGTTGGTACATTCCATACCGACAGGCCTTTGTAAACCGACGCGATCTATTCTGATTCGTTGTACACCGATGCGATCTATCTTACTCTTTGTTATCCGACGTTATCTTGTTTGGGGTGTTCGTTTCCGTAGTTACCAATCTTTAGGTTCATCTTAAGTAGAAGGTGCTAAGATATGTGTTTTACTGATTCATGTGCGGAGTAATGATTTGAGTGCGGGATGGACTCGCGACCATACCACTAATTTTATCATTTGCTTTTGTATATTGAACTAGTAGAGTTACTAATCTTGATTCGTTAAGTGGTTTTGCGCATATAGTGGATTTTAATGCCGAAATTTGCGGAAAATTTTTCTTTGTAGTTTGTGTACCACACTCCTTGTTCAGTCGTGTGCGTTATGCTTAATATCTTCTAGTTGCCTTGAACTTTGTTGATATTTTAATATCATCTCAGTGAATTTCATTCTTTAATCTTGATTAATTCCATTTTGGTACTATTTTGGATTATTATCATTCTCCATTATAGTACTGACTTGTGTTTTATATCAATCACAGGATGGCACCACCACGCCGTTCTGAGGAGGATATACCACCTGAACTTGGGGCTGCTTTGGCAAGTATTGCAAATGCTTTGGGCACTATGCAGCAGAACCAGCAGCGCTTCGAGGAAAGCGTGAGGAGGAATGAGTTTGCTCCGCTACCTCCACCTCCCAAGCGAGGAGACATCAAGAGCTTTCTCAAGTTCAACCCACGCCAATTTGAAGTGTCGGATCAGCCACTTGATGCGGATGATTGGTTGCGTGAAGTGTCAAGGTTGCTGATGACTGCGGATGTTCCTGAGCAAGAATGGGTCAAGTGTGCTACTCACCTTCTGAAGGGAGATGCAGCTCTCTGGTGGGAAAATTACCTCAAGGCAGATCTTTCTGGTTTTCAGCCTACTTGGGAGCGGTTCACCGCTGCTTTCAAAGAGCAATATCTGTCAGAAATTGTCATGGAAAGGATGAAGGAAGTGTTTCTCAACCTCAAGCAGGGCACTGACAATGTCAACACCTACATCAGGAACTTCATGAACCTTTCTCGTTATGGTGGCGATGAGATCTCTGATGACAAGAAGAAGCAAAAGAGGTTTCGGCAAGGCCTCAATGCTTCCATCAAATATGCAATCACTCATGCAAGGCCGGCATCTTTCCTGGAACTTCAACACACAGCTCTGCAGGAGGAAGCAAGTAGGCAAGTGTTTGAGGAGTCAAAGAAACACAGCCGTGATACAGAAAGCTCTTCTGCTATGACAGCTCCTTCTAAGCATCGTGTCTGGGTTCCTAACACCCCACCATCGCTCCTTGCTCCACCAAGACCGTCAAGCTATGCATCAAGGCCACCAAACTCCTTCACTGTGGATCCCAGGGGCTACAACCACAACTACCCTGGAGCGCCTGGCGGAGTCCCTGGCTACGTTGCTCCACGTCCACCTGGTGCTTGCTATACTTGTGGAAACACTAGGCATCAGCACTGGAATTGTCCAATGAACAACAAAGCTCTTCCACCACCACCTCCAAGACCAGCGGCAAGTGCTCCTATGATTCGTGCACCTCCACCTCGGGCTCTCAACATCAACACTAAGTCGGGGTCTATGGTTGCTCGTGCCAACTGTGTCAACACCGCTCAATCTGAGCATGCACCTGGAGTTGTCATGGGTATGCTTCCTGTTAACTCAGTTCATGCACGAGTTTTGTTTGATTCTGGTGCTTCGCATTCTTTTGTTTCTCACAAGTTTGCTCATGAGCATGATCTGGCTATGGTTCCTCTATTACACCGTCTTGTGGTACAATCTCCTGGGTCAAACATGAGGGCTGCTCATATTAGCCATGGCAATCAAATTGAGATTGGTGGCTCTTCGTTTCCGGCTTCCTTAATTATTCTAGGCAATTCTGATATTGATGTTATCTTGGGCATGGATTGGTTGACAGAAAATGCAGCTGTGATTGATTGTGCTGAACATTCGGTTTCTCTGAAAATTCCTGAAGGCCATATAGTCTATTCCCCAAGTCTGACTCCTGCAATTCAGCTTTATTCTTTGGCGGTTGTGAATGATGATGCTATGGAAGGTATTCAGAGTGTTCCTGTAGTCTGTGAGTTTCCAGATGTCTTTCCTGAAGAGTTGCCAGGTATGCCTCCGGATCGTGAGGTTGAGTTTGTCATTGAACTTGAACCTGGCACCGCTCCTATCTCCAAGCGGCCTTATAAAATGGGTCCTGCTAAGTTGGCTGAACTTAAGCATCAGTTGGATGAACAAGAGAAGTTGGGTTTCATTCAGCACAGTACTTCTTCTTGGGGTAGCCCAATCATCTTTGTGAAGAAGCGAGACAAGACTGATAGACTTTGTGTTGACTATCGGGCACTCAATGCTAAAACAATCAAGAATAAATATCCCCTTCCACGGATTAATGATCTCTTCGATCAGCTAGCTGGAGCTGTGGTATTCTCTAAGCTTGATTTGAGAAGTGGTTATCATCAAATCAAGATCCGCAAGGAAGATGTTCCTAAAACAGGTTTCACCACCCGCTATGGCCTGTATGAGTACACGGTCATGTCTTTCGGTCTCACCAATGCACCTGCCACCTTCTCGAGGCTTATGAACTTGGTTTTCATGGAGTATCTTGATAAGTTCGTTGTGGTCTATCTGGATGACATTCTAGTCTATTCTAAGTCAAAAGAAGAACATGAAGAACACCTTCGGTGTGTCCTAAACAAGCTTCGTGAGAACCGCCTGTATGCAAAGTTCTCCAAGTGTGAGTTTTGGCTGCCTCAAGTCACCTACCTTGGTCACGTCATCTCTGCCAAGGGCATTGCCGTCAACCCAGAAACTATTAAGACATTATGGACTGGCTTCCACCCATAAATGTCAAAGAAGTCCGGAGTTTCCTTGGTTTGGCCAGTTACTGTCGTCGCTTCGTTCAAAACTTCTCAAAGATTGTGAAGCCTCTTACCGATCTCCTCAAGAAAGGCAAGAAATACCTTTGGACTCCTGCATGTCAAGCAAGCTTTGAAACATTCAAAGAGAAGCTCACTTCCACACCAGTCTTAGTTCCTCCAGATACATCAAAGCCTTTCCAAATATTCTGTGATGCTCACTTCCACCGCCCCTCCTCCGCGAGCTCGCCTCTCCCGAGCCCCGCCAACACGGCCCCGGGCCCCGTTCCCCTCCTCCCCGTCGAGGCCACTGCCGCGGTTCACCCCGCCTCCTGCAGCCTCCCAGGCGCCCGCGGCCGCCTCTTCTTCCTCCACCGGAGTCACCGCCGTCGGCGTCCCCTCCGCACCGCGTCGACCCGGTTCTTCACAACCAAGCTCCAGCGCCGCCGTTGGCCTCCCTCTCTCCCCGCTGTCTCACCTCTTCGTCTCCCTCCCCGACGACCTGCCGAGCCGGTCCCTCGCTGGCGTCGCCCCACCGGCCGCCCGGGCCCGCCCAGGGGCCACCTCATCGTGCCGGCCGCCAGCTACCCCGCCTCTACCAGCGGGCTCCGCCTGCGCGTCGCGCGACCTCGCTGCGCAGTCCCGTTGCCATCCGCCGCCGACCTCCACGGATCCCCTGCCGTCGTCTTCCCCTGCAGCGACGGGCACCTCCTCGACCATGCGGCCAGGCTCGGCCGTGTTTGCAGTATCTATTGCCGGCGGTATTTTTCCCTTTGTGGCCTTCGTGTCTGTTGCTCCTGCCAGGTTGGCTCATTTCGGTGTTGTGCGTGCCTCCTGCAGTTTGGTGTTGCTCGATGTTCCGAGCCTTTGTTGTGTGCACTGGAGGCTTGGTTGATGGCCAGATCTCTTGTCGGACAAGATCGCCCAACGCGATAAGTTGTTCAAGGACCACCCCAAGGTCTTCGAGGTGAAACCGACAAGACCTACCTCGCAGATGCCAAGACCAACCGTACCCGATGGCCGAGACCCGAAGATTTCATGGCACGCCAAGATCTTCTACTCGATCCCCAAGACCGATCCGATGACGATACACCGAGGCGATCCGCAACCCCCACAAGATCACGTTTGCACCAAGAGCGGCCATGTCAAGAACTTCAACCCGGGCCTGATGATGTCGGAACCTCATGCTCTTCAACCCGGACCGAAGATGACTAGACCGTCGACGTGGAACCCAAAACCGACGACAAGCACTTCACCGCGGAACATCGAGCTCGCCGACACGGAACGCCAAGTTCTTCATCCCGAACGCCAAGACCGACTCGATGGCGCGGACCCGACAAGATCTTCGCGACGACAAGATCGACACCGACCAGGGCGAACCCGATGATCCTTCGACGCAAACCAAGTCCTTCTTCCCGGAACGCCAAGATCTACCTTCCGTTTCCGCGAACGTTCCTCGCCGAACCCCTCGATCCCCGTTGAACCCTAAGACCCCGGAACCGAACCGTCGATCCCCCGGAACCCAAGATCTTCGGAACCACATGTGTGAACCCTTTTCCCGAGCCCCTATTTTATAAATGCTATATATAAAATCTATCACATTATTAAATTGTTCATGCTTGCATAGATATTTGTGGGTATGGGGGCATTATGCCGATTCACCTTATAATTAAATATGGAGTCTATATGCGCGCTATTCTTGTCTTATATCGGCTCCATTTAAATTTGTGTAGCGAACCGATGCCATGAATTGCCTTGTTAATACAACCTTTAAATTGTGGGGTTTTAAATAACTCAAACCATCGAATTAATTGTCGGGACCCCAGTTCCGCTTAATATTGACTAATTGCACCGCATCTACATCATATCATAATCATGCCGGATCTTCTGTCGTAGTATTAAATATTGCATCTGGTGTTTCTTCTAGTGTTTGCTTATTTGTGGATTAGGCCGATGAGTTGTTGCAAGTATCGACAAGTTCTCTGGATATGATCCGTCGGTAGTGTTTTCCCAGGCGAGCATCTCTCCCCCTTCTACCTATTTTGCATTTATAGTCTTTATTTCCTCATGTTGATCTATTGCTATCCGTGTCGCGATGCTTTAGTTTCCGTGCACCAGTTATATCCCGTGCAGCCTATATATTGCCTTGGCCACCTCCTATTACCTGTGTTTGGTAGATAGCTGGCCTTGCGAGTCGTAGTTGCTTGCTCAGGTGCGATCTCGTGTTGTCGAGTACCACAGTTGTTGGTGTGTTGGCAGATGTTCACGGTGGAGATGATCATGACTTTAAATACAACTATTAAAATGCTAGATATAACTAATGCAGAGGCATCGGTGGGCAATAGATGTTATTCGGTTCTTCCACGCTCACTTGTGTCCCGTAGGACCCCGAGTACTTGATACCTTTTCCTTGATTTTTCGCACTATCCACATCCGGGAGGCCTTATGGACCCCCCCTAAGCCAGAGCTTGATTCATTTCTATTTCTTGGGGCCACAAAGTAGTTTGGGGCTTTAGTACTATCATGTACTTATGCCATGCTTTACTGCTTTATTACGATTGTGCGTGGAGCACCTGTACTGTTTAGGATCGTAACACGTTTTCGCTGTATCGACAAGCCCAGTCACACTTTTGGGTTCCCAGTCGTTTACAGCCGTCCACACAAACCCTGGGTCCGTCTCGGAGCCGGCCAACTTCGTTGCGGGTAGCTTAGTGGGGTGGCCCCCTGAAATATTTATGAATCCTATGATCGCTTTGTCGTGAATGCCTCGTTGGGTTTTGAGTTGGTTTTTCCAAGGTTGATCGAGTGTGTTTGCTATTTGTGCACCCCTGCAGGGTAAAACTTTCTGAAAGCCGTGTCCGCGGTTATGGACGACTTGGAGCACAGTATCTCGATCATAGACAAGCATAACTAAAGTAGTGCTATAAATTTGACTTAATATGTGACTGTTAATCAGCTCAATTATAACGGAATGGATATTAAAAATGCCAACAGCTGGTGGATTTGTGTTGTTCTGTGTCATACTATACCTGCCTAGTAAGTATTACAACTCCAATGGAATGTGATAAAAGTGCCAACATTTGCTGGGTTTTGGGATTCCTCAGGACAATTATATCTGACTAGTAAATGTTCCAACTACAACGGAATGTTAATTAAAACGGCCCACTACTTATGCTTCAGAACGACTCCTGCCAATCTATATCTATTTAGTAAGTGCTGCAACTATAATGGAATGAATAAAACTGCCAACTGTGTGAGTTCCTTGGTCCGACTTCCTCGTTTGGTCTCAAGGGGGAAATACTAGGATGGGTATGTTTGGTGTTAGTATCTGGTAGGATCCGAGTAGGTCTTTCTTACCCCTCTCTAATAGCCGCCAGTGATACTGAGTCTCTATAGGTTGTTTAGTGCTGTTGCGCTGCCGCTTCAGTCCATCATACCTATGTAGGCGAGAGCCGCCGAATTCTACCCTCGCCGTGTACTGGCCTCAGTACTGACGCTCCTCTTTTTCCTTTGCCCTTTGCCGGCACCCCTTTTGTTTTAGCAGGTTTGAGATCGACGTCGTTAGCAGGGTTACCCTTCCGGCTTGGCCTGGGCAGGGTTATGGACGCCATTGGTTATTCTTCAGGGCTCTTAGCCCCATTCGCATCTTGTCCGTAGACGGACGCTCTATCGTTTTCAAGGTGATTTGGATCTTTGTATTGTATATCTGTATTCTTGACTTGTTTAGTCGCTGTTGTATATATATCTGTTCTGTGGATCCCATCGAGGACTGTTCTGTAATGGTATTACTTCGTTTTCCACCCGCACGAAAGTGCCTGGTGGGCGTCCTTGAATCGTTTCTATGCGGGTTTGGCGGAAAGGGCTAAAACTTGCATAGGGCCGATTCGAGGGTGTTACAGTTGTCATGTTTATGGTGTTGATAATGCCACACAAATACTTACATACGAAATATTATAGAAGATGAGATTTTACCAAAATATGACATGACTAATATGTGTTTTGGCCTTATTAATGGAAAGGAGGAATCCTCCAAAGTTTCTTCTATTGTCTCTAACAATGAACCAGGGTATATGGAGAAGCTTTCTTTCAAGCCTCTCCCTCCTAAAGAGAAGAAGAAAAAGAAGAAGAGGAGGAGTAAAAGGAGAGAGGAAACGGTATTTTCCCCTAAGCATGTTGCTCCTATTATAGTTTTTGATGAGTCTGAACTCGATGATGTTCCTATGCCTATTACCTATAGTAGTGATCATGATTGGGAAAAGCACACTACTTTTGATATTGAAAATCTCTTTGGTACCAATTCTAAAAATGATGATGTTAATAATTGCTGCACTATTAGTACTATGTATGTTCCTTCCAATGATGATACATTTACAAATGAACACACTTTGGAAGATAACTATTCTATTGCTTATGATGATACTATACCTACAATATATGATGATTGCAATGATGAATATGATATTTTCAGTCCACCTACTATTGAGGAGGAAATTAATTATGATTACAATATGCCTCCTATATTTGATGATTATGGTGATGAGAATAATAATGATAGCTATTTTGTTGAATTTGCTCCCACTATAATTAATAAAAATGACTATGTTTATGTGGGGAGTATTAATTCTTTCATGCATGTGGCTCATGATAAGAATGTTTTATGTGATATTTATATTGTTAATTTTATTCATGATGCTACTGAAAGTTATTATGAGAGAGGAAAACATGGTTTTATGTATCTCAACAAAATTAAGTTTCCCCTCCTTATGTTGAAAGTCTTGAAGTTGCACTTGTTTTGCTTTCCTATGCTTGTTTCTTTGTACTTTCATGACTTGTTTCTTTACAAGATTCCTATACATAGGAAGTGGGTTAGACTTAAATGTGCTTTGAGTTTGCTTCTTGATGCTCTCTTTTACTTCAATTCATATTTCTTATGTGAGCATCTTCTCAAACTATCATGCCTAACTTAAAGGCGTTAAAGAAAAGTACTTATTGGGAGATAACCCAAAAGTTTTAGACAAGTCTTGGAAGTTATTACCTCTCTAATAACCGCTCCTTATCCTTTTTATTTGCTTTTTGTGCCAAGAGTAACCTCTAATGAGAGAGAAGTAATGCTTGGGAAAGTTGTTGTCCCGAAACAGATTTCTGTGCTTCACCGTAAAAATCGTGTAAAATCTCTATATGTCCTTTTGAGGCATGATTTTTTGTGCTTCTGCCCCAGGTTGTTATCTAACTTCCGTTAGTTCAACACTTTTTATTTGAACAACGGAAGGTCTTCGAAAAAATTCGTATTTACCTACTGGTCTGTTTTAACAGATTTCTGCCATTATTTGCATTTGCTTCTTGTTGGTTCCCTTTTGAGTTCTTTTGGGGAATTGAGATTTTTGAGGGAAGTGCTACAGTAGCTAGTGTTTTAATGGAAGTTTTATTGGTGTTGGAACTGAACCCAAAGATTTATTATCTTGAGTGCACTAATGTTCCTAATAAACATTGTGTGTAGTTTTGTATGAAAGAAAAATTTCAGGTGTATGGAGATAATGATGTAATGAGATGAAGAATGGACTAAAGCTTAAGCTTGGGGATGCCATGCGTGTCACCCCAAGAAATATCCAAGAAGTACAAGCGTCAAAGCTTGGGGATGCCCAAGGCATCCCCTTCTTCATCAATAAAAATCTCGGGTTTCTTCCAAACACTTCATTTTCATTGTTTCATGCACAGTTGTGTTGTTCTTGGAGCGTCTTCTTTTTCGTTTTCTTTTTGGTTTTCGTTTGCTTGGTTTTCTTAGTTTGCTGAATAAATTGGTTGGACCCCCTCTTTCATACATTGGTTTTCAAATAGTTTGGTTTGGATTGGAAAAGAGTTGGAAAGTTCATGCTTAAGTGGAAAAGAGAGCTTGTTTTTTACAGTGGCATATGCTTTGTCATGCCATGCTTGATATTTTTTTGGCTTTATGCTTAGTGATCTTTCCTGTAGCATGACATGTTATAAACAACTGAGATTGCTTAATGTGCCTTGGAAGAATAATGTGTTGTTTTAGCATATTAAAGCATAGTATTGAGGTATTCTCCTTTGATGCTTTATTTGGGTTGACTTGGCGCATGCTCACACCATGTTATGACTATCCTAAGTCACCATGCTCACACCATGTTGTGGAAAAAATTCGTCTTTGCCTGCTGGTCTGTTTTGACAGATTTCTGCCATTTTCTGCATTTGCTTCTTGTTAGTTCCTTCTTGAGTTCTTTTGGGGAATTGAGCTTTTTTAGGGAAGTTCTACAGTAGCTAGTGTTCTAATGGAAGTTTATTTGGTGTTATAACTGAACCTTAATACTTATTTATCTTAAGTGCACTAATGTTGCTAATGAGATTGTGTGAAGTTTTGTATGAAGGAAAAAATTTAGGTGTATGGAAGGAATGAGTAATGAGATGAAGAATGGACTAAAGCTCAATATTGGGGATGCCACGCGTGTCACCCCAAGAAATATCCAAGAAGTACAAGCGTCAAAGCTTGGGGATGCCCAAGGCATCCCCTCCTTCACCAATAAAAATCTCAGGTTTCTTCCAAACGCTTCATTTTTATTGTTTCATGTACAGTTGTGTTTTTCTTGGAGCGTCTTCTTTTTCATTTTGGTTTTGGTTTTTCGTTTGCTTTTGTTTTCTTAGTTTTCTGAATAAATTGGTTGGACCCCCTCTTTCATACATTGGTTTGCAAATAGTTTGGTTTGGTTTGGAAAAGAGTAGGAAAGTTCATGCTTATGTGGTAAAAAGAGCTCGTTTTTGACTATGGCCTATACTTTGTCATGCCATGCTTGATATTGTTTTGGCTTTATGCTTAGTATTCTTTGTTGTAGCATGACTTGTTATAAACAATTGAGATTGCTTAATGTGCCTTGGATGAATCATGCGTTGTTTTAGCATATTAAAGCATAGTATAGTGGTATTCTCCTTTGATGCTTTATTTGGGTTGACTTGGCACATGCTCACAGCTTGTATGACTATCCCAAGTCACCATAGTCTTTATGATCCTTTAGTTTTCAAATTGTAGTATCACTTTATGCTTTGATCAATGATGTTTTGTCGCTCTGCATGATTATGGCCATTATTGCTCTCTTAGTTTGTCGCTCACAGTCTTTTGCTAGCCTCCGTAACCAAGTATGAGTTCCACTCATGCATCCAATTTCTTAAACCAAGCTATTCCAAAGAGTCCACCATACCTACCTACTAGCATATGCTATTCCTAGTATATTCATGTTTTTATCTACCTTCCGAATTAAATTTGTTATGAGAAAACTAGTGATTAAAGCTCTCATGAACTTGATGGCACACTTTACTTTTCTTGCCCTTAATAAACTTGAACCATTGTGTCGTCTATGTTGTATATGCTTGCACTTATATGTTGGGGATTAGCAGAACCATGCTGTCATGGGGAACGCTTTCAACATTGCACTTGTACTTTGTTCCTAGTTGATATCATGTTCTTTTGTCTATGGATGTCGTCGGTGTGAAATGAAAGGGGAGCTTGTAAGTCCATGGAGTTATGTATATGTGTTAGAGAAACGCCTGGGCCGCTGGTCTAATCCATGGTGTCATGGTGGAAACCTGCAGCGTAACCATAATGAGTTGTCTATGAAGCATTCTTCTTTTTAAAAAGAGTTACATATTGAGAAAAAAGAGAAAACGAAAAGAAAAAAAGAGATTTATAAAAAGAGGAAAGAGAGAAAAAAGGCACCATATTCCCATGGTAAATAAGAAGATTGCTGAGATGCTCGTTGTCTGCTTGCCTTGTCATTTTGATATGGGGATTCTTCCGTACCATCGGGCAAGGGGTACCCCGTTGGCGGTTCTCTATGATACACATGTACTTACGATAACAAGAACTTACCGGTGACTAAACTTGAGTAGCATGAGGAGCGGCCCTCATATTCAAGGGACATTGTTGGGGATATACTTTCCGGGTATCCTCACAGTTCCTCACTGACCAGGGAGTCCCACTTCGGGTTAGAGCTTTGCTTCACGGGCGGCCCAGTCAGGGAGAGAAGACGGAGTCCAATCCGGCTACGGGAAGGCCCAGAAGACTTACCGACTTAGGCCCATAGTGTTACTTGTAGTTCAAGATGTACTCTGTAACCGACTCGTAGTCGTGCCGGATAGATCTCTCATGTAAACCCTAGGCCGGATATCTATATAAGCCGTCCTAGGGAGAGCCTTTAGGGCACCAACACTCTAGACCCTCAATAGTCTACAATCTCAACTCACACAGGCGAACCCTTGTAACCCATATTCTGGCTCTGTCGTATTACTGGATTGCTAGCAGGAGTAGGATCCGTCCAAAGCCGGCGGATTCGAACCGGGGTAAACTTGTGTGCTCACCGTCCCGGAACACCGTACGTCTCACACCCCTCTATTCCGCACGCCTCGAGGACCCCCTCATGGCGTACTTGTCATCAATCCGACGACAGTTGGCGCCCACCGTGGGGCAAGTGAGCTTCGGATCTGCGTTCCAAGCGGAATCTGCAAGAATCGGAATCGGCGAAACTATCGCCGTCAGTCGCATCCTCTATGCCAGCAACACCCCTCTCATCGTTCTCGACGAGACTTGGATTCCGGCTAGGGAGGCCGTGACTGCCTACACAATCATGTCTTTTGGCGAGATCGATGTTTACATTGGCTTCGCTTAACCTGCCTCACCCACCCCAGCAGTGAAGATAGAGGCAGAAGAATCTTCTGGGTCCCCTTTGTCCGCGGAGACGGCAGAGTTCTGGATCTCAGAAAACCCTAATCCCACCCAGCCCGCACCAGTTGCGGAGACAGTGGATAAATCCGAGCCTGAAGAAGACCTAGCGATCCAAGTCGAATCTGGAGTGGATCTCCCTGGAGAAGCCAGATCCCAGATCGACCCACCCGTGGAAGTCAAAATTCAGGAGGAGCTCATCAACGACACTGATTCCGGCTCTGATGACACCGGGACAGACAGGCCTTTCCTGAGGTACAGACTACGACGTATGATACTGCAAGGCACAAGCGCAGACGCAATTCTCAGGACCATCAAAAGTTTCGACGAAGCTGATCGCGAAAGCCGTAGGTACCTCAGGAAGAACGCGTTGCACTTTGTCGGATATGTTGGATCCGGATCCGGCTCTGCAGATGCTGGTGAAAACACCGACTCTGTGCTAGAAGCAATTGGAACAAACGCCGACATACCCGCATCCTCGGATGAATCGATGACGTCAGCGGACTTCCGAAAGTTCTCCGCGGAATATGAAGAGGAGTATAACTCCAAAGATGTAGAAGAAGGAGAAATCATGGATGAAGGATCCGGGGAACACTCTCCCAAAGCGCAGGATGACATGGACGTCGGAGATAATCCCGAAGTCCAGATGTCCGAAAGTACCGATCAGAGCTTGACTCTGGGAAACGGACCCAAAGCCATCTTTGCTACCGGCGCTGCCAAGAAGGCAAAGAAGAAGAATAAGAAGAACAAGACCCCCGCAAAAGACCCTCTGACAGAAGAGGTGATTGCTGAGGAATACGAAGAAGACTCGGACGGAGCACTTATCCCAGACGAGCCGAAAAAAGAAGAATCGGTAGATGGACACGTGATCACTGAGGGTGCGCGTAAACTCATCGATGCTGCATTAACCACACCTATTCCTACAGCTGCAGAACTTACTGCGGAAGAACTGGACGAGAGGGCACATGCCCTAGAAGCGCGTTGTCAAGTACTCCTCGATGAAGCCAAAAACATTGAGGAGGAAAAGAAACGCATAGCATCTGCGGGGAAGTACAACTCCAGGCAATACCAGAAAACTAGGAAGCATCATACCAATGACGACCAATTCCCGCAGGTCCACGCCGTCCTTTCCGGAGATGAGATGGGGAAGCCTCGGAAAGATAGCAAAGGAGATTGGGTATATCCAACCCCAGTACAGAATACCGTGGCGGCCCGAGAAATTCTATCGGCTAATCCAGGACCGAAGGAGATCCGTTTGGGAATCAAACTACTCAACAAGGGACTGGAGTAGCAAAAGGTCGCCCTGTCCGGAAGTCAAAAAATGGTCTCGGATTCCGACCAATGTCACACATATCCGGCATGGGCTGACGTAAGACCCCATCGCGTTCCGGAGCAGCATCATCGCCCCGAACACCGGGAAGACAATTATTCAAGAACCGGATCGTCAGGACAGCATCACAGAACTGCGCGTGACTGGAGCAACATCGCCCCAGTGGCCGAACAAGAGGCCATTGCTGCACTGTATCCGAGGAATCCTCCCCGACGAGAGTCGAACGATCGAAGGAGAGATGATAAAGAGAAACGTCAGGAGGAGGATCGTCAAAAAATGCCACCTCCTAGACATGCAAGTCGTCCGGCTGACCCTCACCATGGTGGGAACGACGGACAAAGGAACGACAGAAACCATGCCGGCACAAGCCGGAAGGGGACTCGTTGTAGTGAAGACCCTCCCCGGAATCGGAATAATGATGCTCCGGACGGAGGCTGGCGATCAGCCAGAAACAATCCAGCTGCTCCACCCTCTCCACCAAGCAGTCATCACAACGGCTCCTAAGGAGGATAAGGAGGACGACGTGGCGGAGGAGGTGGTGGCAGAAGCCGAAGTCCGGCTCCAAGGCACCGCAGCCACAGCCGACATTCGGGATGATCTCTATCCCTGAATGACGCAAGGCACATGATTAACTCCAACATAGAGGTGCGGCGCTACGAAAACGATGATATCTACGTTGGCCCAAAATGCTTCGGACCACGCATCAGAGCTACAAGATTCCCGGAAGGATTTTCTATTTCAAGGCATATCCAAGCCTACGACGGCATTGCTCGGCCAAATACCTGGCTACAGGATTTTTTCCAAGCTTGCTACATCGCCAAAGGCGGAAACAGCCTGGTCGCAACCCGATATATCCCACTTATGTTGCGGAAGACGACATGATCATGACTCAATGAACTTTCGGAGAACACCATCCATAACTTGTATGACATGCAAAGTGCGTTCTTTCGGAATTTCGAAGGCACATATCAGAGGCCCTATATGGTCGGAGACCTACAACGTTGCACCCAGAAGGCCAGAAACTTGTCGGGATTACCTCGGACGATGGATCAACACCAAGAACTCATGTGAAGGAGTAAACGATCAAACTATGGACTCCCAATTGGTCTACTGCGCCATCGCTTGAAGTGTGACAAGGTCACTGATTTGGGAGAGATGGTAGAAACAGCGAGCAAGTATGCAGATGCTGACGACAATGCAGAGGGATTGCTCAATGCCCTAGCTGTGCCTCAGTCGGCAAAACAACCAAAGAAACAAGCTCAGAAGCGCAAAAATACCTCGGAAGAGAAACCCAACGTGGAAACAGCAGTGGTCACTGCTACTTCTAGGTCTGGAGGACGAGGAGGAGGCGGCGGAGGCCGCAGGCGTGGCCGTGGGACTTCAAGGGTCCAAGGTAGAGGAGACCAGCAACCAGGCAAAACTACTCTTGGGCTGACATTGCCAATAACCCATGTGTGCATCACCTAGACGCCAATGGGGGCTCGTCCCACACTAACGCTGAATGTTGTTTCAATGACGACATCAAAAGAGATGACACTACGGGCTACAAAGCTAAGCGGAAGAAGGGAAAGAAGAATCCCAAAAAATATAAGGAGACCAAGGAAGATTCTGACATGGAGGAAGCTGATGCTTCCAATCCCAAGCCGGAAGGGAAGACAAATTTTCCGACCAAAAAAGACACTTATGTCACCTTCCTCGGATCTCAACCAGCAAAGGTCAAGAAAGCAGTTCTACATGAGCTCAATGCAACAGTTCCGGCTGTCCCCCAATTCTTGGACTGGTCGTAAGTGGCAATCACATTTGACCGCGCTGATCATCTGCCTAAGTTGCGCAGGCGAGGAAAATACGCCTTAATCGTCAATCCACTCATTGACAGTTATGGTTTCTCCAAGACCCTCATGGACGGCGGTACCAGTATCAATATTCTCTATGTCGAAACGCTACGCCGGATGAAGATCTCGGAAACCCAGCTGAACCATAGCTATGTGATCTTTCACGGAGTTGTCCTAGGAAGACAAGCCAATTCCCTGGGAGAAATCACTTTGGATATTACCTTTGGAACTCTAGAGAACTATCGGACGGAGGCACTTTCTTTCGAAGTAGTCCCATTCAAGAGCGCATACCATGCTATATTGGGACGTCCGGCTTACTGGGCTTTTATGGCTCGTCCGTGTTACATTTACAATATGATGAAAATTCCAGGTCCCAACGGCGTAATCACCATCAGGGGAGACCCGAAGAAAGCGTGAGAGTGCGAGGATGGAAATGCCGCCTTTGCTGAAGCCATGCTGCACGCCTAGGAGTACCAGGAGATCAAGAAGAGCATAGAACCGTCCGAGATGCCCGCAACGAAGAAGGAGGTGACAAAGCCAAATCCGAAGTTCAAGGCATCAGAAGAGACGAAGAAGACGTCGTTGAAGGATGATGACCCCTCCAAGGTGACCCAGATAGGCGTAGGCCTAGGTAGCGCATAGGAAAGCGCGCTCGTCAAGTTCCTCCAAGCAAATCAAGATATCTTTGCATGGCAGCCATCTAACATGACTGGAGTACCTAGGGAACTTGCCGAGCACTCTTTAAATGTAAACCCGAACGCTAAACCCGTCAAATAGTCCTTACAACGTTTTGGCGATGAAAAGCGTAAGGCAATAGCTAAGGAACTAGCACGGCTCGAGTTAGCCGGATTCATAGAAGAGGTCATCCACACTGAGTGGTCGGCCAATCCTGTAATGGTCCCTAAAAAGGACACCACTGATTTAAGAATGTGTGTTGATTATACTGTCTTGAACAAGGCTTGTCCAAAAGATCCATTCGCTCTGCCTAGAATTGATCAAGTTATCGATTCTACGGCAGGCTTGGAACTCCTCTATTTTCTCGACGCATATTCTGGTTATCACCAAATCCGGATGAAGGAATTTGACAAAGTCAAAACTTCATTCATAACCCCCTTCAGAACCTTCTGTTTTGTTACGATGCCCTTTGGGCTAAAGAACGCAGGCGCTACGTACCAGCGCACGATGCAGCATTGCCTCCACGACCAACTCGGACGCAATGTACATGCATACGTGGATGATATTGCGGTGATGTCCAAAAACAAGAAACCCTGATTTCCGACTTGGAGGAAACGTTCGCCAATCTACGAAAATATAACATCATGCTTAACCCGAAGAAATACTTTTTTGGAATACCAGCCAGAAAATTGTTAGGTTTCATCGTGTCTCAAAGAGGCATAGAGGTGAACCGGGACAAAATCAAGGCTATACTCAATATTTCCAAGCCAAATCGCCTGAAGGACGTACAAAGATTAACTGGTTGCATCGCTGCGGTCAGTCGATTTGTAAGCCGGCTTGGTGAAAGAGCCACACAATTATACAAACTCCTGAAAAATACCAAGGATTTTGTTTGGACTGACGAAGCTGAAGCTGCACTACAAGACCTGAAGAAAGTACTCTCATCTGCTCCTATCCTTGCAGTGCCGGAACCTCAAGAACCGATGTTGCTCTATCTTGCTACGACAAATAAAGTCGTTAGTATCGTCATGGTGGTGGAGAGACCGGAGGAAAATCAGGAACACCTGGTGCAGCGTCCGACTTACTTTGTCAGTGAAGTCCTGACAGAATCAAAACAGCGGTATCCGCACTATCAAAAGTTGGCTTACGGTGTTTTTCTAGCATCTCGTAAGTTATGACACTATTTTCAGGAGCATCCAATTACCATGGTGAGCACAGCTCCCATGAGAGATATAATCAACAACAGTGACGCCACAGGACGCGTCGCCAAATGGGGCATAGAGCTTTCACCTTTCGATATTGAGTATAAACCCCGGACAACAATCAAATCCTAAATCCTTGTTGACTTTGTCGCTGATTGGACAGAGATGAAGAAAAATATGACCCTCCCTGAGTCGGAATATTGGACCCTCTACTTTGATGAGTATAAGGCTCGCGGGGGCTCGGGGGCTGGCGTGGTGCTCAAATCACCCCAAGGAGATGAACTTCTATACGTGTTGCAGATCCACTTTACAGCGACAAACAATATTGCCGAGTATGAAGCACTGCTGCATGGAATCCGGATTGCTAAGGATATTGGCATCCGATGTTTGATGTGTTACGGAGATTTGGATCTTGTTGCCCAACAAGTATCAGATATTTGTAATGCAAATAAACACATGGCAGCATATAAAGCTGTCGTGGATGATCTATCTAAATCGTTCGAAGGGTTTGAGGTTCAACACATCCCTCGAGCAGAAAATGAGGAAGCAGATGCACTATCTCGGATAGGCTCTGCACGGAAAGAAGTCCCGGATGGCGCTTTTTTAGAGCACCTCAAAGTTCCCTCAATAAAGGGAGTAGATGAGGAATATCCGACCAAATCCGACTCACCTCTAATAGCAGTTATGGCTGTAATTCCTAGTTGGACTCAACCCTACCTAGATTATCTAGTAGATGGCAAATTGCCCGAAGACGAGGTGCTGAGCTGGCAGATCATCCGACAAGCAAAAGCCTATACTGTAGTTAAAGGTGAGCTCTATAAGCGGAGTGTTTCTGGGGTTTTTTAGCACTACGTATCTCCGGAAGAAGGAGTGGAAATCTTAAGGGAAATCCACGAAGGCGAGTGTGGTCACCATGCTGCAGCCAAATCTTTAGTGGCAAAAGCTTTTAGACACGGGTTTTTCTGGCTTACAGCTCAGGCAAATGCCAAACGATTAGTCAAGACGTGCAAAGGCTGCCAAAAGTACGCCAAGCAAGCTCACGTTCCGGCTGATCAGTTGAGAATAATACCTATAACATGGCCTTTCGCGGTCTGGGGGCTTGATATGGTAGGACCATTTAAACGAGCTCCAAGTGGATTTACTCACCTCTTAGTCATGGTGGATAAATTCACCAAATGGATTGAGGTTAAACCTGTCACTAGTTGTGATGGAGCAACAGCCAAAAGATTTATCGAGGATGTTATAATCCGGTATGGTTATCCACATAGCATTATCACGGACAACGAGAGTAACTTCTCTATGGGAGAATTGGCAGAATTCTGCAATGAGCAAAATATCCGGCTTGACATTGCGTCAGTCGCACATCCACAGGCTAACGGACAAGTCAAAAGAGCAAATGGTTTAATCCTACAAGGCCTAAAACCGAGACTCAAAGCACCACTACGACGTGCTATGGGGGCTTGGGCGGAGGAATTACCCTCTGTAATATGGAGTTTAAGAACAACCCCAAATAGGTCAACCGGATACACACATTTCTTCTTGGTCTATGGCGCAGAAGCAGTTCTTCCTAGTGATTTAATTCATACTTCTCCTAGAGTGGCCGCATATATTAAAGAGGATGCCGAGATTTCTCGACAAAACGATCTCGACTTAGTCGAAGAAGTTCGCGTCGTTCCTGAAATGAGATCTACGGCCTATCAGCAGAAGTTACGCAAGTATCATAGCCAAAGAGTCCGAAATAGATCTTTCAATAAAGGTGACTTGGTTCTCCGGCTTGTGCAACAAAGAAAGCACAAACTTCCCCAGTATGGGAAGGGCCCTTTTTAGTTAGTCGAGTATTGCATAATGGATCGTACTACTTAACTCACATGAGGCCAGTGAAAGAAAGACCTGCTACCAAGAAGAGAAAGAGAGCTGGAGGCAGTACAAATCCGGATGAGTTAGACAGACCATGGAATATTGCTCAGCTACGTCCCTTTTATTCTTAGTTTATCCTTCTTTGTAATCATATATATGTACATGTTCTGTGAGAAATAAAAGTTTTTGTTGCCTCAAGTTTTTCTGAGAAGTTTTTACCATCTTATTTCCAAATGATCATGTCATAGTCGAAAATCCCAGAATGCTTGAAAGTACTTTATGCTCAAGTTCGTTCTGGTTTAGATTTCCGATTCTAAAAATTCTACCTTCGGGTATAACCTAAAGTTTCTAGTCTATACTTTGGTTTTTTATCTGATTGCTGGATGCGGGTATTTTCCGAGTAGTGAATTGTTGGTACTGGAAGCCGGCTTTGTTTCCGAGTTTAAACTGGTTTAGCAATTGAGCTCCGTTGCTCGAAAAAATTTCCGGCAGAAGGTTTAGCCGGCTCACGAAAGGGACGAGGTGGAAAGCCAGATAAACGATAAGTATAGACGAAAAAATACAAGTGCTTATGTAAACATTTCAGGCACGCAAAAATTTAAAAGCCAAAAGTGTTGAATAGATCAAAAGCTTAGCACTAGCAAAATTATAGTACTTCATATTTACAGACGCATCATGTTTTTTCAGGATAATACAAAAGTTTCTGGCAATCTATGATGCAGGAGGAGATAAAGGAGCTGTCAGCTCGTTGGATACGTCGCCTTGATATCGTTCCGAGATGTCCACGTCTGAGGTGGTGCGTTCATCGTCGGAAACTTCTGTTGTTTCTTCTGGAGGCGGAGGCGGAGTGTCCACGCGGTTGAAGAAAGGGGTATTGTAGCTTGTCAAATCAGCCACGTGACACCCATATCCAGCACAGGAGTCCATAATGGCCTTGATGTCCTACTCCTGGCCATCTTCATCCACTGTAGAGTACCCTCTGGTCACTTGCCATATCTCCATGCTTCCATGGTGGCTCATGACCATGGTGAGAGCGTTCTGTGCTGCTGATCGCGCGTAGGACATGTTCCAATCCTGGACAAGCTGCGGCATCTCCTTTGCCTTGTCCCGCACCTAAAATCCGACATGATATGCATGTCCGGAATCTTGAGAGCTTCGCCAATATTCTCAAGGGATTGGCGGAAGTCATGAAGCAGGTCACCGACTTGGGTAAGCCGGTGGGTGCGGGGCTCAGCGGAGGTGGAGTCTGTCAAGTTCAGAGGACCTGTAAACAAAGACAGTTAAATAAAATCCGACATCGAAATAAGTCAAAGAAAATAGACAAGTCAGACAGATGGAACGTACCGAAAATGACGTCGTCAATTTTGGTCTTCTCTTCCCGAATACTCTGGAGTTCAGCCCGGAGCGCCTCGGAAAGATCCCTCTCTACCCAGCTCATTATTGAGGTCCGAGATTTTTTGATCTTGAGCAGCAATCTTACGATCACGCTCATCAGTAGCCATGGAGGAGGACTCAAGGATTTGAGCAATGCTCTTTTCATGATCTTCCTTGAGCTGGTCCAGCTCTTGGCGAAGCTCCTTGTTCTCCACCACCAAAGTCTTGAGGTTCTTGACCTCTTCAATCATGGCGCAGGAGTGTTTTACCAGCGCTGTAAGTGAAAAAAGAACAACAATTCAGAAAAAATTCGACTATGAAAACATGAAAGACAAGGTTTGAGTCTCGGAATGTTTACCTTCGGCCTCATCCTTGGCAACTTTTAGCTCAGCATTTTTAAGTCGGAGAGCTTTGATCTCTCTCCGCTTATCGCAGACATTCTTCAACAAATCCTGGTTATGGGAATATACTTTCTGTAAGTCAGAATACCCAAAGTCAGAAAGCTACTAAAGACTCGGGCTAATATTTTTGCTAATATCAGTACGAGCCTTGGGGGCTACACTAGTTCGTTCTTTGGCATCCTAAGGAAGCATAAACCCGGATTATTTATCCTACTTCATGCTTGGGGGCTAGAGGATATGATATGAAATAAAGGAAAAACAAGAGTTAGAATTCCGACTTACATATTGTTCACGAGTAAGTTTATCCAAACTCGCGTTCACTTCAACTGCAACCTTCTCAGCGAGAGTCAAAGGGGTCACAGGAGCAGTTGGAAGTTCCCCGGACCTGATCCTCTCGTTGCGAAGACGCACTTGTTCAAGAAGATCAAAGTGCTTGACGTCCTCTGCTTCTTGTGCTTCTTCTTCGGCAGATAAGTTTATTTTCTCGAGGCATTGCCTGGCCAGCCGCTGGATCTCTTCAGCACATTTCCAGGACAGGCCAAACTTGGCAAGTCCTGGATTGCTAATAAGGTTTTCGGCAAAAGTTTCTGCCAAGGGATCATTACCCAAAGAGGGTTCACCCTTATCTATATCTGACTCACCCATGGTGACATCAGTTTGCGATTCAAGGATCGCGGGCTCCGTTGAAGGAGCCGGATCTTCTGCGATAGCTGGAGAAGGAATTATCATCAGCGTTGCGGAAGGCTGAGGGGCAGGAGTCGGAGGAGCCACGGCAGGAGAAGCTATGGTAAGCTTCGTCTGTCGCAGGAGCTTCGAAGAAATTCCCTTCCCCTTGCCCTTGATAAGTTGTTTAGCTCTAAGAATGTAATAAAGCCGGAAACATTACATCTCGGAAGAAAATTCGAGTAAAGTGCAAAGGCAGAAGTTGTGATGGAAAGTTACCTCTTCACGTGGGCACCTCCTTTGTGCCAATAGCCATTGTCGGAGCTTTGCGCTTCTTGAGCGTAGCATCCGGCAATGGTACCACCTCTGTCTCCTGAGAAAACTCTGGAGGATATCCTTCGAGTGGAGCGAATTCCAAGTCGGGGAGGTCAGCAAGCTGAAAAGAACAAAATATATCAGTATTGCAATGTAACTTAAAGATTGAAACACATAAAAAGGTTTACTGTTAGAAGCTTACCGGCACTACGGGGTTTTCCGCCGTATGCATATCCAGAGAAATCTCTGGGATCCTCCTCTCGATCCGCTCCCTTATCAACCATTTTATCTGGCTTATATAGCCTTGCGTGGTGTAGGCTCTGGGGCTGATGCGGAGGGAATCTTTCTTGGACGACGTGATGGAGTGCATCAGTCAGTCTCTGTGGTACTGAAGGGGTTGGATCCGACGTGACACCCAGCATTGGACCAGGTCGGATCCCTTCAGTCCTTTATGTTTGATCAAGTATTCGATCCGCCTCTTAGCGAGGATCAGATCGTCACTGAGAGCCGGAGCGGCCTCGTCCCAAGACGGTTGGGCCGTGGCAGCTCCGTCGATGAAAGCCGGCAAAGCAGTTGCTTTGCCGGGAGCCGGAATATCCTTATGATAAAAGAATGTGGCTGGCCACTATTTGACCGAGTCACTAGCTAAAATCTTGGGATATGCACGCTCGCGTCTAAGTGAAAAACTAATAGTACCGGTGATGTAAGGAACACCGACAGTGATAGAATTTCTCTGGACATGGAAATAATACCGGAATAAGGTCAAACTCGGCCTACTGCCGAGAAATCCCTCACACAAAGAAGAGTAAGCGCTCATCTCTAGGAGAGAGTTGGGAGGAAGATGGTGGAGTTGGACACCATAATGGTCAATTACCTCGGAGAAGAACTCCGAGGAAGGAAATGACAAACCTCTGTCGAGGTGGGTGCCGAAGTGGACCCACTCATCGGCGTGTGGGTTAGGGATGGTCTCCCCGGCGCCGCTCCGCCAGTCGCCGGCGCGAAGGAGCCCTTCTGTCTCCATGCCGCGGAGCTTCTCATCGTCTAACACGTAGGTGATCCAGACCCTGCGGAAGCTTTCCTTCTCCGCCGCCGCTTCCGTCGCCGTCGGCGCCGCCAAGCCGGAAGAGGAAGAAGAAGCCATTTCTCCAGTGAGTAGGTGACCTAAGATGGGTGGCGCTAGGAGTTTTTGGGGGAAAGCAGAGGAGCTCTGTGCACGCGGGGGAGATTTGGAGGAGAGGAAAAGGCAAAGGACATGTGAAGAAAGGAGGAGGAGAATCCTCACCCCTTATATCCACATAACCGCGCCAAGATTCGTGCAAATGCTACAGTGTAACCGCCACGCGTCGTGGAAGGAACTGGGAAGGACCCACGCGATGATTACGTCGCCTCAATCTCTGCGTACGCATTGAAACGGCGCCTCGGTTCTGCGAACTGCGGACCCACCAACGGTCGTGCTGACAGGATGTCTATCAGATGACATGACTTGACCATGACTTGTGTCAGGTGGCGTTAGAGACCAAGTTCCAGCTTAGTTTGAAATCAAGCTGGAAAATCCGAGTAACCTGTTGATAGGTCCGACTTATTTTTAAGACCCAGATCGTATTTTTTGTTATGAAGTTTTAGGAACCCTTCAAGATTCTGCAAGCCGAAGATCAAGCTAGACGATGATGAATCCGACTTTGGATCTTGGAGGCCTCCGGGGGCTGCTATTGGGGATATACTTTCCAGGTATCCTCATAGTTCCTCACTGACCAGGGTGGCCCACTTCGGGTTAGAGCTTTGCTTCACGGGCGACCCAGTCAAGGAGAGAAGACGGAGTCCAATCCGGCTACACGAAGGCCCAGAAGACTTACCGACTTAGGCCCATAGTGTTACTTGTAGTTCAAGATGTACTCTGTAACCGACTCTTAGTCGTAGCCGGATAGATCTCTCCTGTAAACCCTAGGCCGGATATCTATATAAGCCGTCCTAGGGAGAGCCTTTAGGGCACCAACACTCTAGACCCTCAATAGTCTACAATCTCAACTCACACAGGCGAACCCTTGTAACCCATATTCCGGCTCTGCCGTATTACTGGATTGCTAGCAGGAGTAGGATCCGTCCAAAGCCGGCGGATTCAAACCTGGGTAAACTTGTGTGCTCACCGTCCCGGAACACCGTAAATCTCACACCCCTCTCTTCTGCATGCCTCGAGGACCCCCTCATGGCGTACTTGTCATCAATCCGACGACAGACATGAGATTTCCAACTTATACTTTGTCAAGCATATACTCCATAGTTTGTTCACTTTAACCTTAATCACTTCAAGATGCTTATGATAGGGGAAATTAGAGCTGAAAGCTAAAAAGTACCATAATTTTTGGAAGCTCTTTTTGAAACTTGAATCTCTCCTTCCTTCTATGAATGCCTTTCTTTTAATTTTTTGTTGAGTCTCCATCTTATATCTCTATGCACCTACTTTGAGAGCATAGTGGTCATTCTTAGTTCTATGTGCATTGTCCCAAGACTTGTTGATTGATGCATAGCTTTGATATTGCTTGTTTTAAACTATTGATATCTAGTCACTCTTATGAACTTTAAAGGTGTCCTATGCATTTATGTTTGCTACTCTATGAGGGACAAGCTGAATGCCACTATGCTATGTTTTCTTTATGTGAAACGAACAATCGTTTTGCAAAGCATTGTTATTCATGAATCTTTTGTTTGTGCCCTTTCATGTTGCAACATAGTTGCTTTCTCTTATTGTTAGAACTTTGTCTTTCATGCTATGTTGAAGTACTATAATCCCAGCTATCAATGTTTTACAAATACTTTGATCAAGTTTATGATGGTGCATGTCGCCTCAAAAATTATTCTTTATTTTTATCACTTACCTACTCGAGGACGAGTAGGAGCTTGGGGATGTTGATACGTTGCAAACGTATCCATAATTTTTGATGTTCCATGCTTGTTTTATCTACTTTCTTATGTTTTGTCCACATTTGGAGATACTTTTATGCATTTTCTGGAACTAACCTATTAACAAGATGCCACAGTGCCAGTTGCCTATTTTCTGCTATTTTTGGTTCCAGGAAAGTCAGAAAATGAATATTCTCGGAATTGGACCGGACAAAAGCCAAAGTCGATATTTTACAGGAAGACTCACGGAGAAGACGAGACAGATAGAGGCCACAGGGCGGCCACACCATGTGGTGGCGCGGGTCCACCCTGGTCGCGCCACCAGGTGGTGTGGGCCCCCTGGCCGGCCACCGACCTTGCCTCTTCGCCTATAAGATGCCTCCCGATGCAAAAACCCTAAAGAGTCAAGCCTCCAGCCACGAAAAGTTCCACAGCGCCACCGCCATCGAAGGGGAGATTTGGGGGACAGAAAGTCTCTGTTCCGGCACCCTACCAGGACGGGGAAGTGCCCCCGGAGCCATCTCCATCGATCTCCACCACCATCTCTATCATCGTTGTTGATTCCCATGATGAGGAGGGAGTAATTCTTTCTCGAGGCTAAGGGTTCTACCGGTAGCTATGTGTTCATCTCTCTCTCTATTCATGATCTTATTGAGATCATGAGCTTGTAATCTATAGATCTACCTTGCTACTCAAGTGCTTTAATAGATCTCTGCTCTCCCCATGTGTGTGAAGTTAACAGTGTGCACACCATGGTGGCACTTAGGCTAGAGATTACAAATACTTGTTATGAGTTATATTTGGAGTTGGATGTCTTTATGAAATTGTGGTGTTTGTTAGAACCATCTAGTGCTCAAGGTGACAGTGTGGGGTTATCTAGATGCGGAAAGCAAACTTTGAGGTGTGCTGTTATAGCCCTACCATGGATTAGAGTGTCCAACCGGAGAGTAGTTCAGAGTAGTATCATGAAGATAATATATTTATATGAGAGTATTCACTAGTGAAAGTATGATCCCTAGGCTTGTTTCTAAGCATTGAAACACCGTTTGCAACTAGATCTGTTACATGTTTGCTTGCTTCTATCTTTATTTCAGTTTGCCTTTAGTCTCTTCCACGCCTTCAAGCTATTTTCTATCACCATTACCACTTATAATTATCCATACCACTTGTATTTCACTATTTCTTCGCCGAACTAGTGCACCTATACACCTGACAAGTGTATTGGGTGTGTTGGGGACACAAGAGCCTTCTTGTATCTTGTGCAGGGTTGCTTGAGAGGGGATACCTTTGACCACTCCCTCCCTGAGTTCGATAAACCTTAGGTGATCTACTTAAGGGAAAACTTGCTGCTGTTCTACAAACCTCTACACTTGGAGGCCCAACAACTGTCTACAAAAATAGAAGTGCGCAAACATCACCCGTGCAGCACAAAAACAATCCAGCAAAGCTGGCTCGACTGAATCTGGCGAGACGCACAAGACACATGCACGTATAAGCTAGGTACTTTGATCTAGTGATCTAGACGCACAAGGGATAGGCTTCATCCGGGTTTCTACCTTGCCATTGAAATGCTTGCCTTTCTTACTTAAGGGATGACTGGGCGGAAGAAAACGACGATTGTACGGGTACATATTCTTCCTACATTTATTCAGATATATATTTTCAGTCTTATCTAAACAGTGCGTGCATACATTGTATCCTTTGTTCGTCTGTCCTGAAATATTACTAAGAGCAGGCCAATCATTGATGGTTACGAATATCAACGTTTGTAGGTCAAATTCCTGTTGTTTGCTCATCCCACACACGTACACCTGGTTTGGCCGATAACTGTAAAAGTTCATCAACTAATGGCCTTAGGTACACATCAATGTCGTTACCGGGTTGCTTCGGACCTTAGATAAGCACTGGCATCATAATAAACTTTCGTTTCATACACAATCAAGGAGGAAGGTTGTAGATATATAGAGTCACGGGCCAGGTGTTGTGACTGCAGTTCTGCTCTCCAAAAGGATCTATGCCATCGATACTTAGACCAAACCATAAGTTCCTTGCGTCACCAGTAAAGTTCGGGAAGTCTCTCTTGATTTTTCTCCACTGCCGACCATCAGCAGGGTGCCTCAACATCCCATCTTTCTTACGGTCTTCCATCTGCCATCGCAACAACTTGGCATGCTCTTTGTTTCTGAACAAACGTTTCAACCGTGGTATTATGGGAATATACCACATCACCTTGGCAGGAACCCTCTTCCTGGGTGGCTCGCCCTCAACATCACCGGGGTCATCTTTTCTGATCTTATACCGCAATGCAGTGCATACCGGACATTTATCTATATTCTCATACTTCTCACCGCGTTAGAGGATGCAGTCATTAGGACATGCATATATCCTCTGCACGTTTAATCCTAGAGGGTAGACAAGCTTCTTGGTTCGTACATACTGGAGGGCAATTCGTTATTTTCTGAAAGCAGCTTCTTCATTATTACAACAACTTTTCAAATCCCGAGTCAGTCACACCGGTCTCTGCCTTCCACTTCAGCATTTCCAGTGTGCTACCCAGCTTCTTCTAGCCATCTTCACAAGTTGGGTACAACAATTTGTTGTGGTCATATAACATCTGCTCGAACTGCAACCTCTCCTTTTCTATGTCACAGTCTCGCTTTGCATCAGAAATGACCCTACCAAAATCATCAGCGGGCTCATCTGATTCCCGTTCTTCACCCCCTTCTTCTTCATTGTCTTCCATTGCGGTATCAGTGTATTCAGGGAACATAGATCGGTAGTTGTCATCATCATTCTCTTCTTCATCGTCGTCTTCCATCATAAACCCTCTTTCTCCGTGCTTGGTCCAAACATTATAAACGGACATGAAACCGGACCGAAGCAAGTGGCTCTGAATGACTCTTGAGGAAGTGTGAGCCTGCTCATTCCGACATTCAACACATGGACAACACATAAAAGCATCCCCCCGCTTGTTCGCCTTGGCCACAAGGCGAAAAGAACGCACGCATTCTCTGTAAGCGTCAGAGCGTCAGTCACTGTACATCCATGGATGGCTCATCTGCATCATACAACCATATATATCAAGCGGTGCTCAAATTAGTACCGCGCGGTCTAAACGAGAAAATAGTTGCTAACCTTTTAGGACACTTCGAAACAAAGAGGAGAAACCTTAATTAAGTGTGGCTCGGGCACCTCATATCATGTTTGTCTTATGTGAACTCAAGTGGCATCGCTCTCACAGGCATTTTATCGAGCACCTCTAGTGCATAAGAGAGAAAAAAACATAGCTCAAACTTTGCCAGAGGAGAGCTTTGCATATATATAGGCCAGACCATTGGTCCCGGTTTGAGATACAAACCGGGACAAGTTGTCTCTTACGGGCCGGGACAAGTATCATCGGGGGATTCTGCCCGTCCGGTTCGTCTCATTAGTCCCGGCCCTAACCACGGCCAGGACTAATGGCCCGAACCAAAGGCCTTTTTGTACTAGTGGAATCCTCTTCATAAACCTACTATAAGTGGGCAGTTCCAGACTTATATAGTCACTGGGTCCCTCTCACTAGTATTGGATCACTTTTATTGTCAAGAATAAATAAAACAAAGCTCAAGTATGTTATTTTAGCAGTTGTGCAAATGAACATGATAAGCCTGAATACTGAAATGGAAGATATTGATGCTTGCGCTTTTCCTCAGTGTATGTATTTAGTCTACAAAAACCCTATGAGAGATTTTCTATCATTGGGACAGAAGTTTCGTTGAGAAGTTGATTCGCCAGGTTGTACAATGACCCAACAATTTTGCCTCATGTTTTATATTGATATAAGCATCTATACTTGTAGCTAGGATGGCAAGCGGCACCCGCATAACGACCCGCAAAAGCAAATACATGCAAAAAAGGTCTGGAAACCTAGCAAAAGTACAGAAGGATTAGTTAAAAAGCAGTGCCGCAGCTCGCCGCGCTTGACACCTTGCCTGTAGCCCAAATTGTATGATCTTGCACGTACTTAGGGAGAATGTTTCTGCCAAATCGTTGGAGTGTTTGAAGTCTCTTCACAGTTACCAGAGATGTTGCCTTCACTAATGAGAAGATATTAACCCTTACTAAGGTTGATCTTGCACTTTTAGAGTTGTGTTCTTTTTACAGTATGGGAGCCACAAACGTAAGTGTGTTTCGTGTTCCTTGCCACTGCAGAAAGGGAAGAAAAGGTGGAGAATGTCTATGAAAAGTGGCTGAATGTGGTTCTGAAGAGTGGGCATTGCTGGTAAAGGTCAAGGATCAGTTCCCAAGTAAACCTTAATAAGGAAGAGCATGACATAAGCTAAAAGGGAAGCCGTTGGATCATGTCAGAGAGAGGATAGTACATTGAAATTCGAAACAAACTAAAAGACATAATATGAAGTGTTTTTTTAAGTTTCTACTAGTTAAATGCTCGTGCATTGCTACGCCAATTTTTTCACTTTTACTAAATAACAGCTAGTTGTTTCCTATTTCGTGCACAGTCACATTTTTGTCCGTGCGATTTCATTCCAGCGATGGCCCGGTTGTCTAAGGCTGGTCAAGTGCAAGGTATCATACACTACTACCATGCATATGATACTAGTTTATGATACAGAATATTCAATATGGAGGACGGGTTCACTGGAGCCCGTTTTTGAATTTTTCAAAAATCATTAAATATTTTTGAAAAAAAAACCACGCGTAGCCACTAATACGAAATAGATATATGCATATTTTAAAAGAAAAATACATTGTGTTTCGTGCGCAGTAAAAAAGACAAATATGAATTTTTTTTAGAATAACGGAGCCCATTTAAAATTACACTGTTTACGTTCAGATCTGCAGTTTTTCTCTTTTTTACCAAGGACAGAATACGAAATGTTTTTACATGATTTTGAGTATACACGTATTATAAATGATTATCTACGTGCCTATATTTGTTTCACATTTTTCTGAAACTTTTTTTTGAACTTTTCAAAAAAAAAAGGGCTCAATGGAGCCCGAGCGCCATATCGACGCAGTCTATATGATACTACTACCTTTATAGTGGTTAGTATCATTTACTATCATCACAATACCATCCTATTTAATTTTTTTACAATCTCAATGCAATTTCGTGTGTGAGATGTTTTTTTCATTAAATTTTCTAACTCCATGCTCTATGATACGATGATGCCACTAAAATCTCTCTTTATTAATTATGGTGCTATATCAGATTTTTTTCTATGCGATACACATGATACTAACACCATGGCTAATTTAATTGGACTCGAAACTACTGCACACGACGCCTATCTTATGATCCTGTATCAACTATCAAGTGGTCTGCTGCGCTGGGCTATCACTCACCGACGGTTGGATGTTGGGTGTCGTACATAAATCGTGCAGTTTTTATTGTGTGCATAGCAGTGTGAATTGGGCTTTATTCAGCTCTGTATTCTGTTAGGGCATCTTCGTTGGCACGACCCAACCGCTCTGCTACCGTTCGAACGCGTCCCCGCGTCCCCTCCAGCGGAGCGACCCATCCGGATCGATTCGTTCGGCTTGATCCATCCATGCACTAAATTTAGGCAACGGTTGTGTCGGGGAGGACAACGGGCATGTCCTCCCACGCGGACCGAGGCCCCGCATGGCAGTGACCCAACGGTCTTCTTCTACTAGCCATCAATGGAGAGAGGTAGGCTGCTCCAAAGGTTGGCCGTGCCGCTGACGCTTCCCCTCCTGCGTTGGTGGCGCCGCCCGACGCCTGTATTCGGGCCCATCGAAATCAGCCTCGTCGGATTCGAGTTCATCGTGCCCGTCCACTCGGGCATGAAGCGGGACAGGATGCTCCTTCCCCGCAAATTCACGTCGCTAGTCTACGACGTAGAGCCCCAACAGGTCGTGTTGCGGGCGGTCGGTGGCAAAATCCCCGCGTGGCCGGTTGAGGTGTTGTTCGATCGCCTCGGCCAGATGTTCCTCTCCAACGGATGGGAGGAGTTCGCCCGCGCACACCAAATCCAAGTCGGCCACTTTGTCGTCTTCAAGTACGACGGCGAAGCCATGCTCACCGTTAGTGTCTGACACCATGTGCCCTCGCCACTACCACTCCGACTCCGACTCCAACGAGTAGGGCTTAACACTAGACTAGGTTGTGTGCTCACCGTGTACCGTCTTTGGAATGAAATTTGCAATATGAGCATCGGTCATTTGCAATGACAAATTTCCATTCAAGTCTAGAGATGTTTTATAAGCAAACCCAACCCAGAACAACCTAACTATGCGCTTCCTACGGCGCTGGCAGCGGTGGCGACGGCTGGTCGGCAAAACCGCATTCTTCTTCAAGAGAGCGGTAGATCACAACCTGCGTCTACATCTCCTCCTTAGCTTGGGCGAGGCGGGCACGCGGGTGAGCGTCGTCGGGATTGGCCCGCACCGCTGCCAGGGCCCACCGCGCACGTCTGTGAGCGCTTGACACCGCGGGTGCTCCTGCAGAAAGACGTGGCCCATTACCCCGAACGTGAAAGGCTCGCCGGTGATCCTGTTACGGTCGAAGTGAGTGCGTCGTGGCCGCCAATTGCTGTACAAACTAAATATCTGCGGCCGCCTGGAATCGGAGGCGGCAACACGTACGGTAACTCCGGCGGGTCCGGTGGCCACGACGGCTCTTTTCTATCACGGTTGCGAACGCCAGTGCCGCGACGCCGATGACCAGGCATGGTGGTTTGTGGGAGGATTTCTGGTTGTATCTATCTTGGTTGGCCCTCCCCTTTTTATAGCTGTACCTGGACGCGGCGGGAAACACCCAGAACAGGCGGGAAGCGGCGGGACGGCGAGAACACGCTAGAAATACACCGGCGTCGACGCCGTGGCTAAAGTGATGATCTATTTGCCAAGCGCAGACAGATAGGTCGCGCTGCTAGACGTGTAGCGACGCGGTTCGCCGGACCGGTCGAACCATGACCCAAATCTCGTGGCCCGATCCATCCGAACAGAAACAGACGTTTTGGATCGCTTGTCCCTTATTTTAGCTCTAGTTGAATTTCTCCACTTGCCGCGTGTTGCTTTTTAGGTCTACTAGATGTATGTTGCGTCTCTACTCTAGAAGATGAGAGGGTGAGAGCGCGCTATTTTTTTTAAATAATTACATTTTTTTAAATCAGTTTCATAAAAAATACATGAAATTGGTAATTTTGAAATGAGCGTGGTCTCGGTGACCCTAGCCCCGACGAGTACCTTTCGGGGTTTGAGCCCCGACCAATTGGTACTCGTCAGGGCACGGCTCTTCGATGCCGCGCTAGTTTCCGAAATTATCAATTTCATGTAATTGTTTTAAAAAAATAGCTAAGAGAGGGTACAGGAGGCCACGTTCACACCTCCTCAATGGAGAGATGAAGATGGGCTAGACAGAAGCAGCGGCCGAGTCGCCGCCTGAGATTCGTCTCCGTCAGTCCGTAGTTGGCTGCATCGCGACTATGTGTAAGTGATTCCTGCTCGTGGTTTCCGATATTCCCATGATTCCAAGGCCGATAAATCGTCCTCCTCCAGATAATGTCAGATGTGGGGGATTTTGTCTTCCCGATCTGTAGTGATTCGTCGTTGCGCTTCTTGCTTCCTCCAGCTCTAGCCATCTATTTTGATTTCTCTAAGCAGTCTAGGGTGGCGTATGGATAGAAGAAATCAGATTATAGCTGAGCTGTTCGGATTTTCTCAGTAGTGAACTGAAATAAGATTTGAGGTTCGTTCTATAGATTGGGAACCATACACGATTGCTAAATGAGTTTAAGTCATGAAATTGGATTTACGTTAGTGTCAGTCTATTCAAACCATTTTTCTTCTTAGATTTACTGAAATGAAATCGATAGCAACCTTCATGCTATTGCTAGGGCTATGCAGTGGTTCAGTACTACTTTTATACTTGTATATTGCTCTTTCCAGAAACAAACTACTCCAACACTGAAACTGCTCAGGATCCAGCTCTACCCGCACGGGCTCTCCGCGTCTCCACGCCTGCGCGCTCAAGCGGCCCAACCACACTGCCTCTGAGCCAGCTGCTGAGGAGCAAAAGACGTGTAGATGCCGCTGCCGGAGCTGAAGAAGGGGAGCTGCTGCTGTCAGAGCAAAAGACGCGTCTTCCCCGAGCTGAAGCCACCGGCCACCGCTCGGGCTTGCTGCTGCTGCTGCTGCTGTCGGCGGCTATCCAGAGGCCTCTGCAAGGCTGGTGCCCCTTGTACCATGTGAGCACGACCTCTCCCTCTCCCTTTGCAAATCCAGACTATGAATTCTCCAAAATCAAGTGCCTGCCTCAAGATCTTGTTGTGTTGTGTGGCTTCGAAGTTGCTGTAAAATTTTAGACCTGAAGATCTTTCATGTGTTGTTCTAGCATCAGGGGAAGTTTGGAACCTGTGAATTGGTAGAGTAGACAGGGTGCACTGGATAACCACTATGAAACTTTTTCTCAATGTTATAGAGCATGTGTAGTATGGGTGAGACCTCCTGTATAAGAAGCTACACCTGGTAAGTTTACTTCTTGGTCTGCCCCTGTAGCAAATGCCAATGGGATCAATGTTGTAGGATTGTCAATGGGGTACTGAAAACTGGAATTTCTCAGTGAATGACAAGTACTGCAGTTTTCAGTGAATTTTTGAAATATATAGATAGATAAACTTAATGTGTATTGCATTTTATCATATGTATACTACAAACCAGGTTTTTGCTGCAGGTTTCTGTAGTTGATTTATATTTATTGCTGTATTATGAAGTTTGTTCTAATTCTAGAAAACTGAAATAGCCATCTGTTATTGCATCACTAATCACAATTCCCCTCACTGTTCTTGAACAGAAAGGGACACTTCTGCTAGTGATAAGACAGAGACAACACAGACATTTTTTTCGCGGTTAATTTGTCTGCAGTTATCTCTATGTACTATACGTCCAAGTATGATCAGCACGGCCACTTATTTTGAACTAGACATGTATACCTATAAACCTGAGGCACATTGTTCTGTTCAACAAAGAGAATGTGAACATCTTTGCTATTTTGCTGTTAACATTGAGAAGTTCTCTCTATGGTTATCTCAGAATATGAAGACATAACCTTATAATTAGCCAAAAGCTTCCTGTTCATCTCTATGAAAATGAGTGAATATGATGCAGGTAAATTTGTTTAAGAGTGAATCTGATGCATGAGTGTTTCAAGAAAATGTGTTTCCTGTTCATGTCATTGAACTATAATTTGACAAATGTGAATTTTCAAAAAGACCATTTTCCTTTCATTGATGAACATCTAGGACCAAATTAATTAGAGTACTTCTATGCTATTGCATCTAGATTGCTTCATCTAGATGCCATCAATCATCTGAGTAGTAGTGTGTAACATTGCAATGTAGAAGAACTTTAATTCATGACTAGAGATACTACATGAAGAAAATAAAGAGAAGGGGTGGGAATAGCCAAAAGGCATAGATAGCATAAATTAGAAGTTCGAGAATTTTCAAGTCAATAAGCAAGGCCAGGTGAGTCTTAGCATGATTTTGTTAAGCCCTGATATATATTCATCATGTACATAAATTCATCCAGATTTTGATTCCTTGACTCGAACTCATACTGCTGTTAGGAACATTGTCTTATTGCATTTTTTCAGATGTCATTTTAACCACTATGTGGACAACATGACCAGTACCACTACTAATAATGATCAGTACCACTACTGAATACTACTTCTATACATTGTATCATCTTCTGTATCTTGAAAGATTATTGTCTTTCTGACCATGGTAAAATTATGACTGGCTTTTAGTGAGAGTTCCAAGTTGTCCCAAGCGTCGGCATTTCTGCTGGTGGCCAAGTGTGGGTTGCTCGCTACATTCTTGAGGTATAATATTGATTATTCAATCAGGAAGATGATCTAGATTACTCATGTGATCTTATTCTTGCCATATCCTTGTGATGGGTGTTATCTCAAATAGCATTAGTTTACAGTTAAAATTAGTGTGATTATTAAGTGGCAACTCTCCCATTCTTGAGAGGATCACCGAGATCGCTGGTTTCGTTGTCACATTCGACCCGAAGCCCATCCCAGGAGACTGGAACGGTGTCGGTGCTCACACAAAATACAGGTAAGATGAAGACACTTCAAGAGTCTGAAGCGCTTTGTTCATCTGACCGTGCTAATTTGCTGATCGCTGCTTATGTTGCATTCAGCACTGGGTTGATGAGGAAGGACAGTGGGTTCGAGGTCATCTTGACCGCCATAGAGAAGCTGAAGCTGAGGCACAAGGAGCACATCGCCTACGGCGAGGGCAACAAGCGCCGTCTCACCGGCAAGCATGAGACCGCTGGCATCCACACCTTCAGCTGGGTGGTGCTTCGTTTCGAATAGCCTAAAACCGTGACTTGTTTGCAAGAGTTGTTCTGAAAAACTGTCTTTGCTCTGCAGGGTGTCGCCAACCATGGCGCGTCAATCCGGGTCAGCCGTGAGATGGAGCAGAGCGGCAAGGTCTACTTCACGGGTGTCACCATGCCGATTTCGTCGCTCTCCAAGGTACTAATCCACTGCCATCAAATTCAAGCCCCACCTCGTCCTCTAAGAAGAAGGTGATGACCTCCTTCCTTGGCGGAGCGGCGGCGGACGACGAGGGAGCTTCGGAGGCAGGGGACAACGATGACGGGAGCAGCGCACCCCTAGGACGGAGCATGGCTAGTTGGGTGGCCGCACGCCAGGTCGAGCCTCCCAGTTTGGCGTCAGTGAACTCCCGTGCACCGCGATCGATCTCCTGCGATTTCGTGAACTTGGACTGCTGGCTCCGGCGGGAGGCCGGTGGGATCTCTGTTTGCCTTCGGCGGCGCGAGGACACCGGAACGGTGATGGGCTAGTCGATAGGCAGAGAAAGATTTCAATTTGGATTTTGATTTTCAAGCCCAAATTTCAAATGTTCTGAATGTATTAGGGACAATTTTGCAAAAAGTAAAATGAACTAGAGCAGGGGAGGGGTGCGGCATCTTTTATGGGATGGAGGGAGTAGTAAAGATAAACCCACGGGCCTTCAACTAGTATTTACTGACACTTGGAAAATGGTCGAACGGAAGATTGATGGGTGATGTCAAACCAGAGCTGATGACTGACAACTTTGTGGGAACTGGCCTCCATATCACGGTCCAAGAGTTTTGGTTGTCAAGTTCGCTAAGTATCTATAGCAATTTTTTTTATCCCCCAAGATTAATGCTTGATGGTGCAATCATGGTCTGGCAAATGACACTGAACAAAACTCTCCTGAACAAGAAGACAATGCCATTAATTAAAGTTGCCGTCTAAGCATACCTTCCTTGACCTGGTCCAACCAATTTAGTAAGCATGTGTGTAACTGTAAGCAGCACGACAAAATGAGAGGATCGCAAAAAAGCATGCCTCATGCTCTCAAACCTACAGCTTAAACTAGACCATTTTTTTCTATTCCCAATGGGCTGCTGCTTGTCATGGGGATGTTTGTTCCTGGTCCTGTGCTTAGCACCCTCCATGTTTATGAGTTCTTCGGGTTGCTTGATGGAGGAGAGGGTGGGCCTCATGGATGTTCGATCTTTGTTCATCGGCGCACAGTCCATTGTTCCTGACTCGTGGGGACACGGTGATGACTGCTGCTCATGGGAAGGGATCACGTGCGACAATGGCACACGGCAAATATCTCGTCTCAAACTTTCGGCAGTCTACCAACCAATCCCTACAGCTGTGGAAATCGGATGCTGGAACATGAACTTGGCTCTCTTTTCTTTGTTTGGGGAGCTTCAGCTGCTAGATTTTTCTGGGAATTTTGCTTGTTTACAAAATGTTGAGGGTATGGAACTCCTCTTGTATGCATGCAACTCTTACTTTTATTCTGCCAATAAGTAGAATCTGCAAATTATCTTATCCTGAAGCAAAAAAGATTCCTGCAGGTCTCCAAGGATTGAGTAAGCTCAAGTATCTCGACCTCAGTGATAACTGGTTCCTAGAGAGTATCCCAGGATCTTTCAGCAAGTTGGTTTCTCTGGAAGTCATAAATCTCAATGGAAACAGCATGGGTGGGGCTCTTGATAATATAGGTACTTCAACAAGACATTTTCTTTCAGTCACTGCAATATTTTTCACTTCCTATAAGGCATGCATACATGACAGGTTTCGAAAATCTCCATAACCTGCGTGAATTGCATTTGAGATCCAATTACTTGAATGGTATCCTCCCAGCATCCGTATTTGCACTTCCATGTCTTGAGTACTTGGATCTTTCTGACAACCAATTTGAAGGACACATTCATATAAACTCATCTTGGAGCCTGAGAGAATTGCATTTGAGTTCCAATCAATTAACTGGTACCCTCCCAGCATCCTTGTTTGCACTTCAATGTCTCGAATACTTGGATCTTTCACACAACCTCTTTGAGGGACATATACCTATAAATTCATCTTGGAAGTGTCCCTCATTGCTGCAAACTATCAGGTTATCTGAAAACATGCTAAGCGGTAAATTTGATTTCTTCTGGCTGAGAAACTGTACCAGTATCAAAGAGATATATTTGTCAAGGAATAGTGATTTGGTTGTTCAGGTGAAAATGCATGGTTTGGTGCCTAAATTTCAATTGAAAAAACTAGTACTCTCTTGGTGTAACCTTGATAAGAGCATGATTACAGAGCCAGATTTCCTACTCACACAACGTCATCTACAGTTTCTTGATTTGTCCAACAATAATTTGCCAGGAAGCATGCCCAATTGGCTGTTCACAAATGGAACGGCACTTGTTTACCTGGATCTTTCAAATAACTCGCTGGTCGGATCATTAGTTCAGATTTTGCAACACCAAACTAATCTTCAACTGGTGAACATATCTCTGAACCATGTTAAAGGACCTCTGCCAGACGACGTCGGTTTGATTTTTCCTAACCTGGCAATTCTTGATGTCTCCCACAATGCTATTTCGGGAACACTACCACCGTCACTCTGCAACATTGGCGGAATACAAATTATGGACCTATCAAATAACAAGTTTACAGGAGAAGTACCATCGTCCTTCTTCACTGATTGTTCTGTACTGAATATATTGAAGCTCTCAAACAATAATCTCAGCGGTAAGATACTTGGTGGGGCTAGTAATTTGTCTAATCTGTTGGCAGTATACCTAGACAACAACAAATTTGAAGGGTCTCTCCCTAGAAATCTGTCTGGTAAGGTGGAAGTTATGGATTTACATGATAACCAGATTTCTGGAGAACTCGACACTTCTTTATGGAATCTTCCTTCACTGGAAGCTTTGAACCTTGCTAGTAATGGTTTAACCGGTGACATTGCTCCAGGAATTTGCACATTGACAAGTCTTCTGATGTTAGACCTGTCAGATAACTACTTTACAGGGCGTATTCCAAACTGTGACATTACTTTACCTCTACGGTTTCTAAGTATATCTGGGAATTCATTGTCGGGAATCCCGAATGCCCTGTTCAACAGTTCCAACATTGCAGTTTTGGATCTCACTCATAATCAGTTCACAGGAAACCTTGAGTGGACACAGTATCTTTATCAAATCAATGTACTTTTGGTAAGCAGGAATAAGTTTGAGGGGGAGATCTCTTCAAAACTCTGTCATCTCAAACACTTGAGTATAATCGATATCTCATACAACATCCTTTCAGGTTCCATACCACCATGTATTGGTGACATTCCATTTGAATACGCCGATGCTTACTTTTATGATTGGCCCACAACCAGTGGTGGTATCTTTGAGTTCTATGGTATGGACTTCTCGTATGACATGCAATATGACCTCCAAGGCTTCACCTTCACAACTAAAGGGCATCAATACACATATGGTCACAACTTCTTCATGTTGTTGTCTGGCATTGACTTATCATCAAACATGCTGTCAGGCGACATTCCGCTTGAGATAGGGAATTTAGGCCATATCAAGTCTCTCAATTTGTCAAACAATTCATTTACCGGATCAATTCCTGCAACCTTTGCAAACATGAGTGAGATTGAAAGCTTAGACCTATCACAAAACAGGCTAAATGGATCAGTACCATGGCAATTAACTAGGTTATCATCATTAGAGGTGTTCTCTGTGGCATACAATAACTTATCAGGATGCCTACCGGACTCTGGACAGTTTGGCGCATTTGATATGGACTGTTACAAAGGGAACAACAACCTTAGATCATGCGCATCCAGTTCAGGTCCTGTGGCACCAGATGGTACTGTAGGAAATGTGTCTGATGATTCTGACCCAATCCTCTACGTGATCAGTGCCGTTTCATTTGTCTTGGCATTTTGGGCCACCATCGCATCCGTGTTCTGCCATTCGTTTGGACAACGTGTTATTCTCAAACTGTAATAGGGGCTACTGCTGAACAGTATGGTGTGTTAAACTGTGCGCGTAATAATATGAATTTGCTTTTTGATTATAAGTTTATTTGTGAACTGTGCTATATTTTGTTGCACTGGAGAAACTGTAGCTCCAAATGACTGTTCTGCTGTAAGAAGGTGAGTAAATATCACAGGAAGCCACTCAAAATGAACTTAAGAGATTGGTTTGATTACTTCAGAGCCCTGCTTTCTTTTGCAAGAAGTATCATGAAGGGATGGGACGGATAGCAGGATGGAGTTGGCTGGGGTTTAATCTTTTTTAACAGTGAATTTTTTTCAGCAAACTTTGTTAATCCGCAGTTATAAATTAACCTCTTTTTTCTGGCCGGGGACGGGGAGCATGAGGGTGATTGATGTTTTTCCTGCTTTCTGCATTGCTCTTTTCTTAGCACTATTTATGTCTCGACAATGTTTCCAGTACTACAATATGGGAATTTAAATGTGAAATCTTTAGTACTGCCCATGCTCAACCTGAACCGATGGACTCGACGAATTGGTTTGGATCCAGCTGGGATCTCATGTACTACAAGCTGGATGGCATTGAGATTTGAGAGGATTTGGCGGCGAAGAGGCCTCCGTAGGGACAGAAAATAGATGGATACTGACACTGCCGAGGCAGGAATCTTCAACACCCCAATCCCCGTACCGATCTCGGCTCCCATCCCGCGCGGGAGAGCTGGAGCGCTTCCTCCGTGTGGCCTTCCTCATGTGACTAGAAGAAATAAAAGGAAATGAATTAATAGTGTATTACTGGTCCTCATATGTGAACCACCCTTTTCTCCCCTTGCCTTTTTTTCTTTCATATATGTGCAGTGCAGCAAATACTCATTTCAATGCTTGGTTGTTTTATACATGAACTAAGAAGACGAAGTATTTGATGAGCCAGCCACTTAGGTTAAGTCACCAACTACAAACAGTCCTACCAATGCAGCTCCATCTGTGGTGCCATCCTCGCCGTGGATACTATGTCTGCTTAATGACTGGAATCCTTTTGATAAATCTACTGTAACTGGGCACTTTCAGACTTGTATATTCACTGCATCGAGAACTGGGCGTCGACCACTTGGCAGTGGCAGCGAGTGCGCGCCCAGCTGACCAGGGTTCAAGTCTCCGAACTCCCCAGGTGCTCGCAGTTGTTTCTCCTTATAATAAAAATAACAGCGGCTAGTCCCTGTTGGTCTCATTTTCATTTTTTTATATTCACTGCATCCCTCTCACTAGTATCGGATCACTTTTTTTTGCCAAGAATAAACATAAGTAAGCTCAAGTATGAAATTTTAGCAGTTGTGGGAGTGAACATGATAAGCCTGAATACTGAAATGGACGATTTAGATACTTGCGCTTTTGCATCTAGCCTACAAACTCTATGAGAGATCTGCTATCATTGAGACAGAAATTCTGTTGAGAAGTTGATGGGCGCAGATTGTACAAAAGATCACGCAAAATTTTAAACTTGTAGAAATAATTTATGTGTTCTCAATGTATTTAGGGAGAAACTTTCCGCCAAATCGTTGGAGCTTTGAAGTCTCTTCAGTATTACCAGAGATGTTGTTTTCACTATTTAGGGAGATGTGTTGGAGCTTTGAAGTCTCTTCAGTATTACCAGAGATGTTGTTTTCACTATAGGAAGGTATTAACTCTTACTAAGGCTGAACTTACTCTTCTAGAGATGTGTTGTTTTTACAGTATGGGAACCACAAACTGAAGTATGTTTCCGTTTCCATGGCACTGCAGAAAGGGAGAAAAGTGGGAGAGAGGAAGTGGCTGACTGTGGTTCTGAAGAATGAGCATTGTTGTAACGGGTCAAGGATCGGTTCCTGAGTAAACCTTACATGGAAGAGCATGACATGAGGTAAGAGGGAAGCCGTTGGGTCATTTCAGAGAGGTTAGTACATTGAAATTCGAAACGAACTAAAGGATATAGTAGTTTTCTTTTTTTGACAATCGATACCACATATATTCATAGTAACAAATAGTACATGGTAGAGATACATAAACTGTCTTCAATGACTACTACAAAATAAAGTCTAAAATAAAACAAGTAAATCTTGAAGGTCTTCAAAATCTTCTTCTATGACACAATCTTGCACTTGTCTGAAGGCAACCCAATAAACATGACACAGATGTCAAACCATAGGCCTGTAAATACCAACGAGGGTTCTCCTGATAATTTGAGCTGCAATGCCAAGCCTACGTGCAAGCGCACAGCCATTAGAGTAATCCGTCAACATCGGCAAGAGTACCACCACCGGTATTCTAGGAAAAGAAACCGAACAGCAGGGTCGACGTCGCAAGGGAGTCGAGAATACGAATCTCCATTGTCGAGGACAGAGAAGACGGGACAAATATTGTGAGGATAATCCTCCTCGCGGTAATCGATCTGGCGAATCAAGATCTGAAAAACTGTACCTATAGAACTTTAATCTTACAACACCACCTTTGACACCGGGAAGATCTCGTTGTCGAATGAAGCGCCGAAGATATGAGGTGTTTTTTATGTTCCTATAAACCCACGGGCCTCAACTATTAGTATTTACTGACACCTGGAAAATGTTCGAACTAAAGATTAATGGGTGATGTTGGCTACTTTCCTTTTCTTGACACTCAAACCAGAGCTGATCACTGCCAACTTTGTGGGAACGAGTGGCCTCCATATCATGGTCCAAGAGTTCGCTAAGTATCTATAGCAATATTACCAGAATAGACCCCGTGTCGCTCCGGGGGGTGGCTCGGGCGACCCTAACCCTAATCCCGCCGCCACCCCTCCACCTCCTCCGCTCCGCGCGGCTGACGGCAGCGGCGGGCCTTCCTCCTCTCTTGCAACGGGTTTTGGGCAGGGGCCTCTCCCCATCGGGCGGTTGGATCCTTGGCCGGAGCGGCGTGGCAGCCCTGGACGGTGTGGTGCTTCCAGCGGAGTTGGGCGCCGGGGCGGCGACCCCGGGTTCCTCGGCGGTGCGGCGGCTATGGTGGCCGTGTGGGCGGCGCGGCGGCTGGTCCTGGGAGCTCTCGTCTGCGGCCGTCGACGTTCGTCCTCAAACCCTGCGTCAGTGTTGGTCGACGCCCCTTCTCTGTGGCATTCCGGCGGTGCCCACGGTGCTCTTCAGCGGTGCTCCGTCAACGGCAGGCTGGTGCTGCCCGGCCTCTCTTCTCCGCGTGGTGCAGTTGGTGGCGGCCGTGGTCGTGGAGCTCTCCGGTCTGGTATGGTGGTGGTGGTGGCTGCTGTGCGGAGTTGGTGCTGGCGGCGTGCGAGGTGGAGGATGGTGGTGGATGTGTTCTTCGTTCCTGTCTGCGGTGATAGCTGCCCGGGTTCGCTCTGGTTGATTCGGCAGCTATCTCGCAGGCAGCGGTGATGATCTGTATGGCGGCTTTTGTCACAGCGACGGGGAGCCTAGGTGTGGCGGTGTGCAGAGTCTGGGTCCAGCTGCCCAGTCTGATGGCTTCGATGGCGGACGTCATGTTCTGTTCAGGGCGGTCTGCATGCGGGATGGTGATGGTGGTCTGGCCGGCCCTCAAGTGGCGGGTGTGAGGTTGCGACTCTTTGCTGGGCGAAAGTCTTGTTCTGGCTGCGGCCGGAGCCGATAGCGGCGACGCCTTTTGGGCGTTGTTTCCTCCTTGGAAGCGTCGTCGTGGTGGTGCTCTTGCGCCTCCGCCCGGGTTCTCCGGGGGAAACCTTGATCCCTCGCGGGATCGGGTGAGGGCGGCACTTTCTTGTGTCGTTTCGCCTCCTGGGTCCTCGCCTTGGATGCTGCGTCGGCCAAAGGGACTAGTGGAGCGAGTTGGTTGTTGGCGTCGACGAGCTGTTGGGCTTCTTCGACTCGGCGGTCAGGCGGACACGACTTCGGTTTGGTGTGCTCCGGGTGAAAACACTGCATCGGCCTCGACCGATGCCGGTAATGGCGGTGCTCTCGGTCGTCACTCCCCTCGTTGGAGGCATCACTGTGCTTCCCTGCAAGTGTTGGTGTTCGGTTTGTCTATCTTGTCGGTTTCGTCCTCGGCCCGTCTTCGGCTAGGTGGTGCGTGGCCCCGGGGGTCGGCGTGGATGTCGGAACGGTGGCTCCGAGTTTTCGCCTCCACCTTGTAGCGTTTTGAGGTGTTTTGGGTGTCGGCCTTGGCCACTTGGGTGGCTAGGCCGTTGGCTCATGTCGTGCGCGGCCTCGGGGCCGGTGTGTAATGTTGTGTTGTATCGGTTTTCGGCTGGTTTCCCTTGTAAACTGGCCATCTCTCTTCTACTATATCAATAAATGGCAAGCCTCTCGCCTAGTTTCAAAAAAAATCTATAGCAATATTTTTTTGTCCCCCAAGATTAATGCTTAATGGTGCAATCATGGTCTGCCAAATGACACTTGAACAAAACTCTCCTGAACAAGAAGACAATGCCATTAATCAAATACTTCAAAAAAAATGCCATTAATTAAAGTTGCCGTCTAAGCATACCTTCCTTGACCTGGTCCAACTAGTTTTTAATAAGCATCTGTGTAACTGTAAGCAGCACGACAAAATGAGAGGATCACAAAAAAGCACGCATCATGCTCTCAGACCTTCAGCCTAAACTAAATCCTTTTTTTCTTTTCCCGATGGGGTGCTTCTTGTCATTGGGATGTTTATTCCTGATCCTGTGCTTAGTGCCCTCCATGCTACCGTGTTGTTCTGGCTGCTTCATGGAGGAGAGGGCAGCCCTCATGGATATTCGCTCTTTGTTCATCAGCGCACAGTCCGAGGTTCCCGGCTCGTGGGGACACGGTGATGACTGCTGCTCATGGGAAGGGATCACATGCAACAATGGCACGCGGCAAATATCACATGCTCACGGTGATGACTGGTTGTTCAAGTGAAACTAGATGGTTCGGTACCTAAATTTCAATTGAAGAAACTAATCCTCTCTTGGTGTAACCTTGATAAGAGCGTGGTTACAGAGGCAGATTTCCTACCAACACAGCTTCATTTACAGTTTCTTGATTTGTCTAACAATAATTTGCCAGGAAGCATGCCTAGTTGGTTGTTCACAAATGAAGCGGCACTACTTTACTTGGATCTTTCAAATAACTCGTTGGTCGGATCATTAGACCTGATTTTGCAACACCAAAGTAATCTTCAACTGGTGAACATATCTCTGAACCATATTGAAGGACATATGCCAGCCAACATCAGTTGGATTTTTCCTAATCTGACAATTCTTGATGTTTCCCGCAATGCTATTTTTGGAACAATACAACCGTCAATGTGCAACATTGATGGAATACAGCTTATAGACCTGTCAAATAACAAATTTACAGGTGGAGTACCATCTTGTTTATTCACTGATTCTTATGCACTGACTGTACTGAAACTCTCAAACAATAGTCTCCGTGGTAAGATACTTGGTGGGGCTAGTAACTTGTCCCAACTCTGGGCAATATTCCTAGACAATAATAAATTTGAAGGGACTCTCCCTAGAAATTTATCGGGTAATGTATTCATCATGGATTTACATGATAACGAGATGTCCGGAGAACTGGACACTTCATTATGGAATCTTCCTTCACTAAAAGTTTTGAGCCTTGCTAGTAATGGTTTAACTGGTGACATTCTTCCAGGAATTTGTAAATTGACAAGTCTTATGTTGCTCGATCTGTCAGCCAACCACTTTACAGGGCATATTCCAAATTGCAGCGCTATGTTACCTCTGCGGTTTCTGAGTGTATCTGGGAATTCACTGTCGGGAATCCCGAGTGCCTTTTTCAGCAGCTCCTACATTATAGCTTTGGATCTTTGCCAAAATGAGTTCACGGGCAACCTTGAGTGGACACAATACCTTTCTCAAATCAGTGTACTTTTGTTAAGCAGGAATAAGTTTGAGGGGCAGATCTCTTCAAATCTCTGTCATCTCCAACACTTGAGTATAATTGACATCTCGCACAACATACTTTCTGGTTCCATACCACCATGTATTGGTGGCATTCCATTTAAATACCCTGATGCTTCCATATATGAATGGCCCACAGCCAGTGGTTATCTCTTTGGATGGCTGTTTGATGGCATTTACTTCTCGTATCAAAGTCATTATGACCTCCAAGGCTTCACCTTCACAACTAAAGGCAATCCATACACATATGGACGCAGCTTCTTCACGTCGATGTCTGGCATTGACTTATCAGCAAACATGCTGTCAGGTGAGATACCACAGGAGATAGGGAATTTGAGCCATATCAAGTCACTGAATTTGTCGAACAATTTCATTACTGGGCCCTACAACTTTCGCAAACATGAGCGAGATTGAAAGCTTAGACCTATCAGTAAACAGGCTGAATGGATCAATACCATGGCAGTTAGCCCGGCTATCATCAATAGCGGTGTTCTCTGTGGCATACAACAACTTATCGGGGTGTCTACCAGATTCTGGTCAGTTTGGCTCATTTGATATGGACAGTTACGAAGGGAACAAGAACCTTATATCATGTACTTCTAGTTCAGGTCCCGTGGCACCAAATGGTACTGTAGGAAATGTGTCTGATGATTCTGACCCAGTCCTCTATGTGGTCACCGCTGTTTCGTTCGTCTTGGCCTTTTGGGCCACAGTTACGTTCGTATTCTGTCATTCATTTGGACAAGATGTTATTCTCAAACTGTAATGGGTAAAGAGAGGGAGAGATAGAGGGACAGTGGTGAACAGTGATGATGTGTCAACAACACAAGTAGATCACTTCACAAATTCGCTTGCTAAGTTGCTATGCATGGATTTGTCTCTAAAGTATCCTATCTTTTGTTGCTTTGGAGAAACTGTAAAAACTCCAAACGAGTATTCTGATCTCTGCTATGTTGTAAGAAGGTGAGTAAATCTCATTGGAACAGAAATAAACTTATAAGAGATTGTGGTGCGGGAAGGTAAAACGTTGTTTAACTGTTCCGGGTGGGACTTTGAATTGGCTGGATTTTTACAGAGTAAACGTGACCATACTTGATACACACAAATTTGCTTTCTTGTGGTTGTGGATAATCTATTGGATCTCCGGGTGCAAGTAGATAGGAGCAATTTTTCCGTAAGGTGAGTGACCCTGAGGGTTATCAATCCGTGAGAGTTGCAGTACATGATTCCCTTGTGAGAGCAAGAAACATAACTAGTATATAGCATGATAATGATCGCAAAATTCTGAACTGTACTTACATTATTGACGTAATAATATAGTTTTGCAATCTCACCGAGATCCAATTCTAGTTTTGATCCACACATTGAAAAATGAATAAGACAAATATGATCGTGAAAAGTACACGAAAACCACAGTTCAGGGACTTGAACCTGCAACCATTTCCATCTTGAATTCTCTTTCATTTTTGAATTAGAAACTTTGGCCCATGATAAATGCATGTCATGTCAATGTTGTGAGTAAAATTCAGAATTTTTATATTTTTGCAATGTTAACAAGGTGTGTAGTACAGTACGGTACACCTTGTGTTTCAGTGCATACTATATATGCCCCCAATAACCTTGGTGACAGCGTCTAGAAAGAAAGCCCCCACTGCTGCCCACTCCTCTTGGATCTTCTCCTCCATCCCGTCCCTGAACAACGGCGGGAAAAAGAGCCAGAACGACGTGGTCGTGATGAACACCACCACCATCACGGTGACCACTGCCTGCGGCAGCGACGGCCACCCCCACGCCGTCCACAGCCGCGCGCACCAACCCTCGGCCACGCAGCACGCGCCATGGAGCAGGAAGAACGCCGCTGTCTCGCCGGTGGGCGGCCATTGTAGGGTCAAGTAGAACACCATGGCCTCGTGCATCAGCCCCGACACAGCGAACGTCGCCAGGATGCCGGCTGCAACCCCGGCGTGCGCGCGTACAGGGTCGTAGACCGACGGACGGAGGATGGCGGACACCATGAGGTTCCACCGCCTGCCCCAGAAGTCGCGCAGCGACCGTGCAAGGTACGGCCGGTCAAACTGCGGCTCCATGTCCATGCCGAGCGCGACACCGGCGACCGCTATGCAGGGAAGCAGGAAGTCCAGGAAGCAGTACATGTGGACCCCGTAGAGGGCGAGGCGCGCGTAGAGGTGCAGCCGGTAGCTGAACTGGTAGAGCCGGAGGACGGAGGCAATAACGGCGACCTTGACGGCGCAAGAGACGAGGGACAGCGGCTTGCTCCTGCCCTTGGTCGTGGGCGCGGCCGCCCCTGCAGCGCCGCGGAGCTTGACGGGAAGCAAGGCGGTGAAGAGGAAGGTGAACAGTGGGAGGGCCGGGTCGAGCGGGCCCCGACCGAAGGCGAGGAGGCCGATCTTGAACGCGCAGAGAAAGGCGAGGAAGAAGGCGGCGATGCCCCGAACGCTTGCGGAGGAGGTGAAGGCCAGGGGCGCCACGGCGAGGAATGCGAGTACCGGGAGAAGCGCGACCAGGCGTGGGAGCCCCGGCCGGAGGAGGGACGACGACGCACGCGCGTACAGCGCGGCGGCCGCCACGACCGCGTATACCTTGGGGATGCTGTCCTGCAGGAATTCCATGGCTGGCCGTACGTGTCACTGGATGTGATCGCTCCTATGTTCTAAATCCTAACTAGCTCACGCCACCCGCCAGCCTTGCATTGCATGCATGTGCTCGGTAGCCGCTGTTAGCTTGCACGCATGCTGGCGCCGCATTGCCAGGCAGGCAGCTAGCTGCAGCGCTACCCTGCTTGCTAGCATGTGCAAGTGGCGTAGTTGGCTGCTACGAGCCAGATAAAAGCATCTCTAACCGCTGCTCTAAAATAGAACAACCCTAAAATAGAACAGGAGAGAGAAGTTTTTAGAGCAGGAAAGAAGGTTTTAGGGTACACCAAATATTTCTGTCGTAGCAGCTGTCCTAAAATCAATAATGCTACATCTACGGGCTCCACTTACGGATTCAGGCCTACGGGATTACGTGGGGTTAAGAGAGAGGCTCATAGTCCTGTAATCACGGCACTTGAAAAACTATGGACCAACCCCTGTGCCTCCAATTCATCCCGTACCTTCTTTCCTTAAGAAAACTCCCGTAGGTCTAGCATTATTGGTCCTAAATAGGGCACCCAACATCAATCCCGCTGGGGGAGAGACCGAATGGCAGTTGAGCTGACAGTTAAGCTGAATGGAGATTGAAAATGGGGCAGTAGCCCCTGCCCCATATCTGCAGCACGAGAAAGCCATGCCCAAAAAAATATAAGGCAGCAAAACCGGATGGGGCAGCCCTTGAAGACTGTTTTGGGCCTCAAAGTGCCTCATTTGCCAGTTATTTGTGGTCCTGTCCTAAAATATGGAGGCTGTTAGAGATGCTCTAGATGCATGCCCATGCATAATGTGTAGATGCATGGTTAGCTGCCGGCTAGGTGCGGCGTTAATCCATAGACCTAGGAATAAAATCCTAGTCGTTTTAGCAGTTTCGGCTCGGTGAAGGCGACAGGTGGAGGCGTCTCGTCTCGTGAGATGGGAAGAGACGCACTTGGCAATTGGGTTTCGCTAAGGGTCCAGCTGGTTCGGGCTCGACAATGTTAACTTTCTGCGTGAAGATACCCTGGCCCTCATAAGAATCACCAAAATTAGTGTTGAGGAACTGGTCGGGGTCGAAGTGTTCATCACCATTGTCTTCAGGATATTTTGCCATATCGATGTCTGTTTATGCTGGCTGTGCTGGATGTGATGGTTGTGTTGCCTATGGGGTGGTGCCCCGGCCCTCCTTCCCCAAACGGATCTGGCTCTTCGGCCATAGGAACATGTAGCTGAAGCCGTTATTGAGGATTGTCGGCTCTTCACCATCCCATCCTTGAGGTTGTGAGGGAGGTTCCACATCCTCGTAGCCCGGAAGCACCAGACTGTATCTAACCCTAAGCATGTGGATGCCATTGGGTTATTGTGGAAGTTGTGGCCCATCGGTTGAACGATAGAACCCTTGGCAACATCCTTCAATTTGTCGTTCACCCAGTGTAGTAGAGTCCATGGAGTTTCTTCCTGCGAAAGACATGTAGGGCATTAGTAAAATGGGGGAAGGAAGATGAGGTCATCGGTTGAGCCTCCCTACTCTCGCTTTAGTTACCTTGACGGCATCAAGCTTGGCCAATGTCGAGGCACCGCCGACGGGCTAGCGCGCAAGTGGAGGAGTGGTTGCTTGCTTGACGGTGTCGGTCGACGCCTTCCCCGTACCAGACAAGGTATGGTCTGGACCCGCGGGCACTGGAGTCACCAACACCTCCGGTGCCATGTTGTCCGATCGGGCACTAACAATGCTGGGAACTAGGCGCGGCCCCTATTTACCACTCTTCTTCCACTTGTTGTATTGTTCAATGTAGGCGGCAAGGATGGTGTTGAGCTTCTCGACCACTTGTTCATCAGCAGCCATGTTGATAGCCGTCGTGACAGTCTCCTACACTTTCTCTTGGAGTAGCTGCGGAAACCACGCCACTTGTTCCCTTGGATGTTTAACATCGGTGCTTTCGGCCTCCTTGGCCTTCTTGCCCTTCCATGGCTTGGTGCCATAATATTCGGACCATAGAATCACGCCAAAGTCGGGCACACGGCTAGCTGATGACGGTGGTGAGCGCTCGACATTCTTGACCTGGTCCATCGCCCTATTAAAATTAATTGGTGTCCGACTTAGAGACCAGCACCGACCCCTCGGATGAGGATCTCTTACATTCCTCCTCCTGCGCATACGAAACGTGAAGCATTTGAGAAATTGGACTTCATTAATTAGAATACAATCGGCTTGCATGGAAATTACTTACATATTTCACCATGAAGTACTTCACCTTCGGATCAACAACCGAGGAATATGAAGAACTCCCTTTCGGCTTTCTAAACTAGGCCCTGAAAAAGTTCTTTGTTGACACCTCGACAATATTGGCAAAGAAAGGTGTTATCCCCTTTTCACGAGCTTCGACGTCCTCCGCCTCCCAATTGGGCATCGCAACTCTGTAACCGCCGGAGCCGAGATGGTGGGTACCAATATTCATGGCGTACAACTCCTTCCCCCGCAGACTCTTGGCCTTGGCCGCATCGGTTTAACATCTGTCCTTGAACAACTTGAAGTCTTCTTCCTGTCCAAAGGCTCTTCCTTGACGATCTTCTTGTAACTTACCTTCTCCTTGTAAATCAGATTCTTCACCCGGTTCTTCCAATTCGCCAAGGCTTTGGTCATCTTCTTGAGGGCATACTTGTTTACTGGATTCCCTTTCTACTCATTGTTATTGTATTTCTTCTCCTCATCACCCAGGAACGCGTATCTTCCATGCAACTTCCTAAAGAGGAGATCGCGGTAATGTGTTTTCTCGTTGGCCTTTAGGTTCTCGGTGTCGATCGTGTCGGTGTTCCGAGGATTGCACTGAGCTGCAATATGTACCCTCCGACAAATTCCACCGGCTCCAAAGGCTCCCTACAATGGCTCACACTAGTGAACTTTTGCCTTATGAGGCCGACCGTGATCGGAGTCCCATTCTTCCATGCCTTCTTCGGTTGGCTACCATCTGTGGCTTCACCATCGCCACCTCCATTAGTGGCAGTGGCATCCTCCCCATCGGCTTCCTCCATCTCCTCATATGATGATGTATCCTCGTCCTCCATCTCCTTGTCTGCCACAAAATCTGCGTCCGCCTCTTGTGATTCCAACTCCTTCAATTGATCCCAGTATGGCTTCCTTCTAGATGTGCCTTGCTCGGTGTCATGTTGTACACCTGACATGCTCGCACTAGCTAAACACAAAAAATGGAACTAATAAGCACAAAAAATTAGGGAAAATTTAGGCATAACCTTTACTAATTTTCTAGACCTAGGAGTGCCATAAATTTTCTGGAATAAAAATGAATCAACATTCCGACAAAACATTGGCATCTCAAAAAGAAAAAACCTGCACAAAATAATTCAAGCGGCCATATTCAGTAGCCATTTTTCTCCACCAGCATAAACAACAGCCATGTAGTCACATCATACAAGGAAATAACAGAGGTAAATAAAGAACGGAAGGAGCTATCTTTTAAGTGATCAGACAGACTTGTAATAATATTAAGCAGCAAGTGATCAGAGGTAAATTCTTAGCAAGACAACTTTGGTACCGTAGCATTACTGGCAAACTGCATGTGCTTCTCCTTTTGGCTCTTGTAATAATAGACAGGTACAAACTATAGTAACATCTTGGACTGCTGATAATAGGACTATAAAACAATGCTTAGCATCATGTTGTATTCTCCTACCAAGATTCAAGAGGGTGGGAGTAGAGTAGGTTTTTGAATCAAATATAAATAGTTGTGTGTACAGATCCAAGTGGGTGTAACAAAATGCTCCCCTCCCCCAATGCATGTTGAGGTCTTACAGCAGATTTCTCCCCTCTTTCTACAAATTTTCCATTTACCCACCCTCGGTCAACTCAAGTGAGCTGAGTTCTACCAACCACAGTTGAACTCTAAAAGAAGGAAGTAAAAATTAGCAAAGGAGTTACCTAAGCATCACTTTAGATAAAAGATTAACAGCTCAAAGTTAAAGCCCAGAAATGATAGTGCTTGCAAGGAGATGGAAAGTCCAAATAGTAGAAGAGTAAACCTAGAAAGTGGGCGTGGTATCTTTCCCTATATTTTCTTATTTTCTCTCTCTCCCCTTAGCTAGCTTCTTCTTTCCCATCACCATATCCAATCCATTATTGGTATTTGCCCTACTCCTACCCCTTCCGCGTTCTTCCTTTCTTGGTATCAAGGCAGGGGAGAGAGATTTTGATTGGAAGAAGGAAGTCCAAGATGTTAATAATAGAGATAAATAAAGAAATGATCAGACAAACTTGTAATAATATTATATGGGCTAATAAATACATTTAATTACTATCTTTTATGTCAAAGACTAAAATATACTCCAATGTGCAAGTGCATCCACTGTCAGGTTTGAATGAAAGTTTGTAGAGCTGAAATCTGAGCAATTGGGTAACATCCATTATGAAATCTGAGCTTTATATATACTATATTACTCTTTCATGACCTTTTTTTCCCAAATCAATGAGCTTAATTGCAGAGAAGAATTAAGAAGATACTGCATGAACCCTAATTCGAGCCAGGGAGGGGGGGAGCGAGAGGGGAGAGCAGTGCTCACCTTGGTTCTCGGCAAGGACGAAGACGAGTAGGTGATGCAGGAGCGGGTGCTGTAGGAGGGGGAATGAAGAGGAGGACGAAGACCTTGGTGTCGGGCGGGCAGCGTGCTCGTGTCAGGCTCCTGCACGAGCAGGCGGCGTTTGAGAGGCAGGTTGTTCCTTCTCCACGATCAGCGCGTGCAGGGGCGTGCGGGGTCCTCACGACTCCTCCTTCACTACGTAGGCACCGGCGACTGAGCGGCAGTAGGAAGGGGTAGGTAAAGGGGAAGATGAGGGGAAGGGGGTCGTGGCTTGTTAGAGATATACTTTCCGAGTATACCCATTGTGTCTTGCTGACCAAGGTGGCCCACTTCAGGTTAGAGCAACGTTTCATGAGCGGCCCAGTCAGGTAGAGAAGTTGGAATCCCATCCGACTATGGGAAGGCCCAGAAGACTTACCGACTTAGGCCTGTAGGAATACTTGTAGTCCAAGATGTACTATATAAATGACTCTATATCGTAGCTAGATAGGACTCTCTTATAACCCTAGGACCGTGTGACTATACCATCCGTCCTAGAGATCGGCCTTTAGGGCAACGACAATCAACCTCAACTCGCAAATGAGAAACCTCTCTTGTAATCTGTAGTTCCGGATCTGCCAATATACTGGATTGCTAGCAGGAGTAGGATCCATCCACCGCCGGCGGATTCAAACATGGGTAAGCTTGTGTGCTCACCATCTCGGACCACTGTACGTTTCACACCCCATATATTTCCATGACTCGAGGAACCCCTCATGGCGTACTTGTCCTCAATCTGACGACAGTTGGCTCCCACCATGGGGAAGGTGACCTTAGGATCCGTGTTCCGGGAGGAACGTGAGCCAGAATTGGTGAAACAATCACCGTCGGTCGGGTCCTCTATGCCAGCGACGTCCCTCTCGTCCTTCTTGATGAGACCTAGATTCCGGCTAGGGAGACCGTGACTAGTTACACCATCATGTCTTTTGGTGAGGTCGATGTTTACCTCAGTTTTGCTGAACCTGCCCAACCCACCCTAGCGGTGATGATAGAGGCAGAAGAAACTTCTAGATCTACTTTGCCCGTGGAGGTGGCAGAGTTCCGGATCTCAACAAACCCTAATACCACCTAGCCCGTACCTGAAGTGGAGATCATGGATAAGGTTGGATCTGAAGAAGATCTCGCTCGGGAGGTTGAATCTCAGGAAGATCAAAGCCACAACAACTCCGGATCTCACTTCGTCAGCTACGTTCGCTCTGGATCTGGATCTGCCGATGCTAAAGACGATAACAACTCGGTGTTGACGCAATTGGAGCGAACACCGGCACACCGGCTTCCTTAGGGGAATCCATGATGAAGGCAGATCTCCGAGCGTATCAAGAAGAATTAGAAGAGGAGTTTACCTCCAGAGCCGTGGAGGAGGAGAAGGGTTGGATCTAACTCCCTACAACAGTATGGACGAGAGGTATGACAAAAACTCTCCCAATTCACAAGATGATATGGATCTTGAAGATAATCCCGACGTCCATATGTCCGAAAGTACTGATAGGAGCTTGACCCTAGGAAATGGACCAAAAGTCGTCTTTGCCATTGGTGCCCATAAGGCCAATAAGGAAAATAAGAAAAACAAGACTCCAGCTAAAGTTCTTCCGGCTGAGGAAGAATTCGCCGAGGAATGCGAGGAGGATTCAGACGATGCTCTGATCCTCTAGGAATCAAAAAAGTCTCTGGTGAATGAACACATGGTTACCCCAGGTGCCCATGAAAATCTCGGAGAAGCACTTACAACGCCAATCCCAACCACCTCGGAACTTACACCGGACGAGCTAGAGGAAAGGGCCATAGCCCTATAAGCACAGTGCCAGATACTCTTGGATGAGGCCACCCACCTCATTGAGGAGAAGCAGCGCATCGTTGATGCAGGACAGTACAATTCCTTGTAGCATCAGAAGACCTGAAACGGCCCTGAGATGGCAAATAAAATTCGGATATTCACAAATACCTTTTTGAGAGGAACAACGTAGACATAGTCGTGGGACAGCCTCTGATCGATAGCAAAGGAAACCGGTGTATAACATGCCGGTAGAAAACACTACCGCGACCCGAGAGATCCTAGCAAATAATCCAACTCCAGAGCACGTCTAGATGAGTGTAGCAGTACTCAGCAAGGGACTAGAGAAACAAAAGGTCGCCAGGTCTTTTAGTAAAACACTGGTCTTGGAATCCGACCAATGCCGCATAGTCACGACTCGACATCATGACATAAGGCCTCGCCGGGAAACGAATCAGCGTCACCGCTCCAACCTTCGGGATGATTCTTACTCAAGAACCGGCTCTTCAGGACAGTGGCATAGAACTTCACGCGTTTGGAGCAATGTTGCCCCAGTCGTAGAGCAAGACGCCGTGGCAGCACTGGTTCCACAGCAACATCCCCGGTGGAAATCAAATAACTACAGCGAAGTAGATGAAGCACGACATCGGGAACAGGATCGACAAAGAATGCCACCTCCCAGACACACAAGCCGCCCGGTTGAGCCTCACCATAGTGGTGACAACGATGGACGAAGAAACAACGAAAACCGCATCGGATCAAGCCGACACGATGGTCGTCGCCATGAAGACCCTCCCTAGGACCGGCATAACGAGACCCCAGGTGAAGGCTAGTGTTCAGCCAGAAATAACCCACCAACACCACCATCTCCACCAATCAGCAACCATAATGACTCCCACGGGAGCCAGGGAGGACGCCGGGGTAGAGGAGGTGGCAGGAGAAGCAGAGATCTAACTCCATGGCACCACAGCCACAACGAACATCCGAGACGATGCTCCCTATCACCAAGTGATGCCAGGAATCATATCAACTCAAACATAGAAGCACGACACTACGAGTCGAACAACATATACGTGGGCCCAAAATGTTTTGGGCCATGAATCCGACAAACAAGTTTTTCGGAAGGATTTTATATCTCAAGGCACATTCAACCCTACGATGGTGTGGCTCGGCGAGACACCTGGCTCCGGGATTTCTTCCAGGGCTACTACATCGCCAAAGGAGGAAACAACCGGTCGTAGTTTGATACCAACCACTTATGCTACGAAGACGACTCGATCATGGCTCAGTGAACTCCCGGAAAACACGATTCGTAACTGGTATGATATGCAAAGTTTGTTTTTTCGGAATTTCGAAGGTACATATAGGAGGCCTTGCATGGTCGGAGATCTATAGTGTTGCACCCAGAAAGCTAGAGAAACTTGCCAAGACTACATCAGACGCTGAATCGACACGAAAAACTCATGTGAAGGTGTAAACGACCAGACCGTGATTGAAGCTTTCATCGCAGGGCTTGAAGGGTTCGTAGCAAGGAAAACAAAAAATTTCTACCGCAAGAACGAACAAAACCCAGATCTAATCTATTAGATATGTGCAACGAGATAGATCTGTACTAACCCTTGTAGATCCGAAAGCCTTGTGCAAGATCGGATCTCATGGTTGATGTAGACGATCACTTGCCGATCTCAAGATCGAGTTGACGATCCTTCCGGCGCCGCGTTCCGGCAGCGCTTCCGCAGTCGGTCACACGTGCGGAGTCGATGCAGACCTTCCTCTCCCTGTTCCAGTGAGCAGCGGAGGTAGTAGATCTCTCCACGGAATCCCAGCAGCACAACGGCATGGTGGTGGTGGTGGAGTAGAGAATTCTGCAGGGCTTCGCCTAAGCCTGAGCAGAGCGAAGGAGGAGGAGAGAGGCGGCTAGGGCAAGGAGTGGAAGGGCAAGGGGGTGGTGCCTCCACCTCTCTATTTATAGAGGGAGGGGTGGCGCCTAGGGTTCCCACCCCTAGGGCCACCTCTAGGGCCGGCGCACAAGGGGGGCTTGGGGGAGTTTCCTTCCCCCCCCCCCAAGTTTCCCCTTTTCCTTTCTTGGTTTTCAAGTAAACTTCATAGAAATTTCTAGAACCTTCCGGAACATTCCGAAACCTTCTAGAATCCCCATATAAACACTCCGGGACATTTCCGAACCTAGAAAATGATCTCCACTATATGAATCTTATTCTCCGGACAATTCCGTATCTCCTCGTGATGTCTCAGATCCAATCCGAGACTCCGAACTACATTCGGTCTCCAATGCACATTCCATATCTACCTAAACATCATCGAACCTTAAGTGTGTCACCCTATGGTTCATGAATATGCAGACATGATGGAGACACCTCTCTGATCAATAACCATCAGCAGGATCTGGAGATCCATAACGGCTCCCACATACTCAACGATGACTTCGTGATCGATAGAACCATTAACATACGAAACCAATTCTCTTTGTCACGCGATACTCTACTTATCTGAGGTTTGATCGTCAGTATCTCCATACCTAGTTCTACCTCGTTACTGATAAGTACTCTTTACTCGTTCCATGATATGTCATCCCTTGTGACCTAGTCACATGCTTGCAAGCTAACTAGATGACATCCCACCGAGAGGGCCCAGAGCATATCTATCCGTCATATGGATGGACAAATCCCAATCTTGGTCCATGTGCTTCAACACATACTTTTAGAATACCCAATGATACCTTTATAACCACCCAGTTACGAAGCAGTGTTTGATGTCATCAAAGTACCCATCCGGTGATGGTGATTAACATAACCTCATGGTCGAAGGATTAGGTTACTATGCATTTGAAAGCTTTTAGCAATACGTACTTAATGACTTGATCTTATGCTACACTTACTATGGGTGTGTGTGTGTCCATCACATCATTCTCCTAATGATATAACCTTGTTATTAATGACATCCAATGTCCATGATCAGGAAACCATGATCATCTATTAATCAACAAGCCAGTTCAACAAGAGGCTTACTAGGGACTCTTTTATGTTTACAAAACACACATGTATTAGTGTTTCCTAATAATACAATTATAGCATGGGATGTAAACATTCATCATAAACACAAAGATATAATAATAACCACTTTTATTATTGCCTCTTGGGCATATCTCCAACAGTCTCCCACTTGCACTAGAGTCAATAATCTAGATTACATGGTAATATACCTAACACCCATGGCGTTCTGGTGTTGGTCATGCTTTGCTCTAGGGAGAGGTTTAGTCAACGGATCTGCCACATTCAAATCAGTGTGTACTTTACAAATATTTATGTCACCATCTTGGACATACTCGCGAATAGCATGGAAACGTAGCTTGATGTGCTTCAGCTTGCTATGTGACCTTGGCTCCTGTGCATTAGCTATGGCACATGTGTTGTCACAATAGATGGCCATCGGGTCCAACGCACTAGGAACCACGCCAAGTTCAGTAATGAACTCCTTCATCCATATGGCTTCTTGTGCAGCCTCCGAAACAGCTATGTATTCCGATTTAGTTGAAGATTTCGCCACAACACTTTGCTTGGCACTCCTCCAGCTCACTTCAGCACCATTCAAAATAAATACGTATCCAGACTGTGACTGCGAGTCATATGGATCGGTGTTCCAACTAGCATCAGTGTAACTGTTTACCACAAACTGTTCATCACCTCCATAAGAAAGAACCATATCCTTAGTCCTATTTAGGTACTTTAGGATATTCTTGACCGTTGTCTAGTGTTCCATTCCAGGATCACTTTGATATCTGCTAGTCAAACTAATAGCATGTGCTATATCCGGTCTTGTACACAGCATGGCATACATGATAGAACCTATGCCCGAGGCATAGGGAATATTACTCATTTTCTCTCTATCTTCTGCTGTAGCTGGACTTTGAGTCTTACTCAAGGTCTTACCTGGCAACATGGGCACGAACCCTCACTTGCTCTCTTCCATTCTAAACTTCTTTAGAACTTTGTCCAAGTATGTACTTTGTGAAAGCGCTATTAGGCATCTTGATCTATCTCTATAAATCTTGATGCCTAGAATATATGCCGCTTCGCCAAGATCCTTCATTGAAAAACTATTATTCAAATAGGCTTTGACCCTATTAAGAAGTTCTATATCATTCCCAATCAACAATATGTCATCTACATATAGTACTAGGAATGCTATAGAGCTCCCACTCACTTTCTTGTAAATACAAGCTTCTCCATAAGTTTGTATAAATCCAAAGTTTTTGATTACTTTATCAAAACGTTGATTCCAACTCCGGGATGCTTGCTTCAGTCCATAAATGGAGCGCTGAAGTTTGCATACCTTGTTAGCATCTTTAGGATCGACAAAACCCTTGGGTTGTACCATATACAACTCTTCCTCAATGTCTCCATTAAGGAACGCCGTTTTGACATCCATCTGCCAAATCTCATAATCGAAATATGCAGCAATTGCTAACAAAATCCTCACAGACTTTAGCTTCGCTACTGGTGAGAATGTCTCATTGTAGTAAACTCCTTGAATTTGTCGGAACCCTTTCGCGACAAGTCGAGCTTTATAGACGGTAACATTACCATCAGCATCTGTTTTCCTTTTGAAAATCCATTTGTTCTCGACAGCCTTACGGCCATCCGGTAAGTCCACCAAAGTCCATACTTGGTTTTCGTACATGGATCCCATTTCGGATTTCATGGCTTCTAGCCATTTGTCAGAATCTAGGCTCACCATAGCTTCTTCATACGTCACAGGGTCATCAATGTTGTCCACCAACATGACGTTCAAGGCAGGGTCATACCAATCAGGAGTGGTACGAACCCTCGTTGACCTGCGAGGTTCAGCAGCAACTTTGATCAAAGTTTCATGATCACCATCATGAGCTTCCTCTCTAATTGGTGCAGGCGGCACAAAAACATCTTCCGGTGTTGCGCTACTCTCAAATCTGAGAGAAGGTTCAATAACCTCGTCGAGTTCTACTTTCCTTCTAGTCACTTCCTTCGAGAGAAACTCCTTCTCAAGAAAGGATCCATTCTTTGCAACGAAAACTTTGCCTTCGGATCTATGATAGAAGGTATACCCAATTGTTTCTTTAGGGTATCCTATGAAGACGCATTTCTCCTCTTTGGGTTCTAGCTTATCAGGTTGTAACTTCTTTACATATGCCTCGCAACCCCAAACTTTAAGGAACGACAACTTAGGTTTCTTACCAAACCACAATTCGTACGGTGTCGTTTCAACGGATTTAGATGGTGCCCTATTTAAAGTGAATGCGGCTGTCTCTAATGCATAACCCCAAAATGATAACGGTAAATCTGTAAGAGACATCATAGACCGAACCATATCTAAGAGAGTTCGATTACGACGTTCGGACACACCATTACGCTGTGGTGTTCCCGGCGGTGTCAACTGTGAAAGTATTCCACATTTCTTTAAATGCATGCCAAACTCGTAACTCAGATATTCACCCCCGCGGTCAGAACGCAGAAACTTAATCTTCTTGTTACGATGATTTTCCACTTCACTTTGAAATTCCTTAAACTTCTCGAAAGTTTCGGACTTATGTTTCATAAAGTAGACATACCCATATCTACTCAAGTCATCCGTGAAAGTGAGAACATAACGATATCCACCACGCGATGCTACACTCATTGGACCGCACACATCGGTATGTATTATTTCCAATAAGTCTGTAGCTCGCTCCATTGTACCAGAGAATGGATTCTTAGTCATTTTTCCCATTAGACATGCTTCGCATCTTTCAAGTGATTCAAAATCAAGTGATTCAAGAAGTCCATCAGAATGGAATTTCTTCATACGCTTCACTCCAATGTGACCAAGATGACAGTGCCACATGTATGTAGAATTATCATTCAATTTAATTCGTTTAGCATCTATGTTGTGAACATGTGTATCACTACTATCGAGATTCAGTAAGAATAAACCATTCATCTCAGGTGCATTACCATAAAATATATTACTCATATAAATCGAACAACCTTTATTCTCAGACTTAAAAGAGTAACCATCTCGCAATAAACAGGATCCAGATATAATGTTCATGCTTAACGCAGGCACCAAATAACAATTATTTAAATTTAAAACTAATCCCGAAGGTAGATGTAGAGGGAGCGTGCCGACGGCGATCACATCAACCTTGGAGCCATTTCCAACGCGCATCGTCACCTCGTCTCTTGCCAGTCTTTGTTTATTCCGTAGCTCCTGTTTCGAGTTACAAATATGAGCAACCAAACCAGTATCAAATACCCAGGCACTACTACGATTACTAGTAAGATACACATCTATAACACATATATCAAATATACCTTTCTTCTTGATGTTGCCGTTCTTCAGATCCGCTAGGTACTTGGGGCAGTTACGCTTCCAGTGACCAGCACCCTTGCAGTAGAAGCACTCAGTTTCAGGCTTAGGACCAGCCTTGGGCTTCTTAGCAGGTGCGGCAGCTTTCTTGCTGTCCTTCTTGAAGTTGCCCTTGTTCTTAGGCTTGCCCTGTCTCTTGAAATTGGTGGTCTTATTGACCATCAACACTTGGTGCTCCTTCTTGATCTCCACTTCAGCAGTTTTCAGCATGGACGAGAGTTCAGGCAACGTCTTGTTCATGCAGTGCATATTGTAGTTCATCACAAAGTTCTTATAACTCGGTGGCAGTGATTGGAGGACACGGTGAATCCCTAACTCATTAGGAATCGTTATCCCCAACTCTTGGAGCTTGTTTGCGTGCCCAGACATGGTGAGCACGTGCTCGCTAACGGAGCTACCCTCTTCCATCTTACAGTTAAAGAACTTTTCGGAGGCCTCATAGCTCTCCACGGCCGCATGAGTCTCAAAAATGAGCCTGAGCTCTTTGATGATATCAAACGGGTCGTGGTGCTCAAAGCGCTTCTGAAGCTCCGTTTCTAAACCGTACAGGATGGCACACTGAATTGTGGAGTAGTGATTTTTCCGAGTGGCATAAACATTCTTTACGTCATCGGTGGCATCTTCTGCAGGTGGGTCACCTAGCGGTGCTTCAAGCACATAGGTCAACTGACCAGCCCTGAGGACGATCTTCAGTCCACGGAACCAGTCCGTGAAGTTGCTTCCATTGTTCTTAAGCTTTTCTTTCTCTAGGAACGCATTGAAATTGATGAAGAGGTTCGCCATAATCTATAACAAATTTGCAAGTAGTTTAAACTAAGTTTATGATAAATTGAGTTCAATCTAAACTCTTTAAATCAACTAGGTGAACTCCCACTCAAAACAACATCCCTCACGTTGTCTTAGTGATTACATGAACTAAATCCACTACACTAAGTCCGATTTTCACGAGAGAAGATGTAGTTTCATCGGCGAATAATCTTCATGTTCATCATATCATTTATATGACTCATGCTCTACCTTTCGGTATTCCGTGTTCCAAGACCATGTCTATACATGCTAGGCTCGTCAAGATTAACCTTAGTTTCCGCATGTGCAAATCTGGCTTGCACCCGTTGTATGCACACGTAGAATCTATCACATCCGATCATCACGAGATGCTTCGAAACGACGAGTCTTAGCAACGGTGCCACCTAAGGACGAACACTTTATTACTTGATATTTAGTGAGAGGGATCATCTTATAATGCTACCGTCGTGATCTAAGCAATACAAGGTGCATAAAGGATTAACATCACAGGCAATTCATAATTAGTGTGATATGATATGGCCCTTTCTTCTTGTGCCTTTGATCTCCATCTCCAAAGCACGGACATGATCTCCATCATCACCAGCATTGCGTCAAGGTCAGTGGCGCCGCTTTATGGTTGTCCATCATCACTAGCAACTATTACAACTACTTGGAATAAAGCTATTACAAGATGAGTAGACACACAGGTCTTAACAGAATTAAAGACAACCATTAGGCTCATGCCGGTTGCCATATTACAACAAGGATCATTGCATACATCAAATATAATCACAATCACATGATGGCCATATCACATCACAAAACCCTGCAAAAACAAGTTAGACGCCTCTAATTTTCTTTGCATGTTTTACGTGGTTTGGGGCTTTCGAATAAGAACGGATCTTACCTACGAAACTGAACCACAACATTGATACAAGTGCTATCAAGTGCAAAGTATAAATTGGATCTATACTATGGTGAGAGAGACAGACACCCGCAAAGCCACTTGTGCAAAGCAAGTTACACGTCAAGCGTGGAGCAAGTCTCATGTGTGATGACATGTAAGGTTAGCCCGAGCCGCTTCATCCCACCATACCGCAAGATGCAAAGTACACAAAGCAAAAGACGACACGAGCACCAACGCCCACAAAACCATTGTGTTCTACTCGTGCAACAGATCTACGCATAGACACGGCTCTGATACCACTGAAGGGTTCGTATCAAGGAAAACAAAAAATTTCTACCGCAAGAACGAACAAAGCTCAGATCTAATCTAGATAAAAGCCAAGATCTAATCTATTAGATATGTGCAACGAGATAGATCTGTACTAACCCTTGTAGATCCGAAAGCCTTGTGCGAGATCGGATCTCGTGGTTGATGTAGACGATCACTTGCCGATCTCAAGATCGAGTGGACGATCCTTCCGGCGCCGCGTTCCGGTAGCGCTTTCGTAGTCGGTCACACGTTCGGAGTCGATGCAGACCTTCCTCTCCCCATTCCAGCGAGCAGCAGAGGTAGTAGATCTCTCCACGGAATCCTAGCAGCACGACGGCGTGGTGGTGGCGGTGGTGGAGTAGAGAATTTTGCAGGGCTTCGCCTAAGCCTGAGCAGAGCGAAGGAGGAGGAGAGAGGCGGCTAGGGCAAGGAGTGGAGGGGCAAGGGGGGTGGCGCCTCCACCCCTCTATTTATAGAGGGAGGGGTGGCGCCTAGGGTTCCCACCCCTAGGGCCACCTCTACGGCCGGCGCACAAGGGGGGCTTGGGGGGAGTTTCCTTCCCCCCAAGATTCCCCTTTTCCTTTCTTTGTTTTCAAGTAAACTTCATAGAAATTTCTAGAACCTTCCGGAACATTCCGAAACCTTCTAGAATCCCCATATAAACACTCCGGGACATTTCCGAACCTAGAAAATGATCTCCATTATAGGAATCTTATTCTCCGGACAATTCCGGATCTCCTCGTGATGTCTCAGATCCAATCCGAGACTCCGAACTACATTCGGTCTCCAACGCACATTCCATATCTACCTAAATAGCATCGAACCTTAAGTGTGTCACCCTACGGTTCGTGAATATGCAGACATGATGGAGACATATCTCCGATCAATAACCATCAGCGGGATCTGGAGATCCATAATGGCTCCCACATACTAAACGATGACTTCGTGATCGATAGAACCATTAACATACGAAACCAATTCCCTTTGTCACGCGATACTCTACTTATCCGAGGTTTGACCGTCAGTATCTCCATACCTAGTTCTACCTCGTTACTGATAAGTACTCTTTACTTGTTCCATGATATGTCATCCCTTGTGACCTAGTCACATGCTTGCAAGCTAACTAGATGACATCCCACTGAGAGGGCCCAGAGCATATCTATCCTTCATATGGATGGACAAATCCCAATCTTGGTCCATGCGCTTCAATAGATACTTTCAGAATACCCAATGATACCTTTATAACCACCCAGTTACGAAGCAGTGTTTGATGTCATCAAAGTACCCATCCGGTGATGGTGATTAACATAACCTCATGGTCAAAGGATTAGGTTACTATGCATTTGAAAGCTTGTAGCAATACGAACTTAATGACTTGATCTTATGCTACACTTACTATGGGTGTGTGTGTGTTCATCACATCATTATCCTAATGATATAACCTTGTTATTAATGACATCCAATGTCCATGATCAGGAAACCATGATCATCTATTAATCAACAAGCCAGTTCAACAAGAGGCTTACTAGGGACTCTTTTATGTTTACAAAACACACATGTATTAGTGTTTCCTAATAATACAATTATAGCATGGGATGTAAACATTCATCATAAACACAAAGAAATAATAATAACCACTTTTATTATTACCTCTTGGGCATATCTCCAACGGGGCTCCGAATCGGATTACTGCATCACTTGCTAAAGTGCAGCAATGTTACCGACTTAGGAGAAAGATAGAAATGGCAAGCAAATATGCAGATGCCAACGATGATTCAGAGGGACAGCTGAATGCCCTGGCCATACCACTGTCATCTAAGAAGCCAAAGCAGTAGTAGACTTAGAAGTGCAAGAATACCTCGAAGGATAAACCCAATCCGGAAAATGCAACTGTCAACTCAACTTTCAGATCTGGAGGACGAAGAGGGCGTGGAGGCGGCCGGGGATGAGGCTGCAGAACTTCTCAGCTCCAAGGTAGAGGAGACCAGCAGCCTGGTAAAACCTACTCTTGGGCTAACATTGCAATAACCCGTGCATGCATCACTTGGATGCCAATAGGGCTCGTCCCATACAAATGCTGAGTGTCGTTTTAACGATGACATCAAGAAAGATGAATCTGCTGGGTACATGGCTAAGCAACAAAAAGGAAAGAAAAATTCTGACAAAGATAGGGAGTCCAAGGAAGATTTTGACATGGAGGAGGCAGACGCCTCAAATCCCAAGTCGGATGGCAAAAAACCTTACCCAACCAAGAAAGATACCTATGTCTGCTTTCTCGGATCCCAACCCGCCAAGGTCAAGAAGACAGTGATGCACGAACTCAACACAATTGTTCTGGCCATCCCCCGGTATCTGGACTGGTCGGAAGTAACAATCACCTTTGACCGATGCGGCCATCCGCCTAAACCCTATAGGCGAGGAAAGTACGCTCTAGTCATCAATCCACTAATCAACGCTATGAGTTCTCAAAGGCTCCCATGGACGATGGCAGTAGCATCAACATCCTCTATATCAAAACACTACACCGTATGAAGATATCAGAAACCCAGCTTAATTACAACAACGTGATTTTCCATGGAATCGTCCTCGGAAGGCAAGCCAACTCTCTAGGAGAAATTACTCTAGACGTTAATTTTGGAATTGTGGATAATTATCGGACTGAACCACTGTCTTTTGAAGTGGTGACGGCAAAGAGAGCATACCAAAAATCTTCGGCGTCCATCCTACTGGCAATTCATGGCTCGCCCTGCTACATCTACAACATGATGAAACTTCCAGGTCCCAATGGCGTTATCACAATTCGGGGAAACCTGAAAGAACGAGAATGCTAGGACAGAGTTGCCGCCTTCGTTGAAGCCATACTACATGTCGAGGAGTACCAAGAGATCAAGAAGAAGACTCATCCGTCTGAGATACCCGCAACAAAGAAGGAGGTGTTGAAGCCGACTCTGGAGTTCAAGGCATCGAAAGAGACGAAGACAACACCGCTGAAGGACGACGACCCCTCCAAGGTGACACAGATAGGCGTAGGCTTAGACCACCCATATGAAAGCACGCTCATCGAGTTCCACAAAGCTAATAAAAATATCTCGCATGACAACCTTCTGACATGACCGGAGTAGCTAGGGGAATCGCCAAGCACTCTCTAAATATGTATCCTGACGCTAAACCCATAAAACAGTCCTTTCGATGTTTCGGTGATGAAAAGCGCAAAGCTATAGCTAAGGAGTTAGCCCGGTTAGAATTAGCCAAATTTATTGAAGAGGTCATCCACACCGAGTGGTCGGACAATCATGTAATGGTCCCTAAAAAGGACACCACCGATTTAAGAATGTGTGTCGATTAGACTGCCTTGAACAAGGCCTGTCCCAAAGATCCGTTCGCTCTGCCTAGAATCGACCAAGTTATCGACGCGACAGTAGGCTCGAAACTCCTATGCTTTCTCGACGCATATTCCGGTTATCACCAAATACGCATGAAGGAGTCAGACAAACTAAAAAACTTCATTCATCACCTCTTTCGGAACCTTTTGTTACGTAGCGATGCCTTTCAGGCTCAAAACACAGGAGCTACGTACCAACACACTATGCAATGTTGCCTCCATGATCAAATCGGACGCAATGTATATGCATATATGGATGATATAGATGTGATATCGAAAAAGAAGAAAATTCTAATTTCCGACTTGGAGGAAACGGTCAAAAATCTACAAAAATACAACATAATGCTTAACACAAAGAAGTATATCTTTGGAATTCTAGCCGAAAAATTGTTAGATTTTATCGTGTCCCAGAGAGGCATAGAGGTGAACCGAGACAAGATAAAGGCTATACTCAATATTACCAGGAGAACTTGCTTGAAGGACGTACAACGGCTCACTGGTTGCATCGCTGCAGTCAACCGGTTCGTAAGCTGGCTCGGTGAAAGAGACGCACCATTATACAAGGTCTTAAAGAAGACCAAGGAATTCATTTGGACCGATGAAGCTAAGGTTGCACTCTAAGACCGAAAAGTAGTACTCTCATCTGCCCCTATCCTTGCAGCACCGGAACCTCAAAAACCAATGTTTCTCTACATTGCTGCGACAAACAGAGTCGTCAGCATCGTAACGGTGATGGAATGACCGGAGGAAAAACAAGAACAGTTGGTGAAGTGTCTGACTTACTATCTCAGCCAAGTCCTGACAGAATCAAAACAACGGTATCCTTATTACCAAAAGTTAGCCTATGGTGTGTTCTTCTCGTCTAGAAAGCTACAACACTATTTTCAAAAGCACAAGATTACCGTGGTGAGCATAACTCCCATGAGAGACATAATCAAAAACAACGATGCCACATGATGCAATTCTAAGTGGGAATCGAGCTAGTAGCTTTTGAAATTGAGTATAAACCGCGAACAACGATTAAGTTCCAGATACTTGTCGATTTTGTCGCTGATTGGACAGAGACGGCAAAAAACATGAACGTCCCAGAGTCAGAATACTGGACCATGCATTTTGACGGGTCGACGGGCGTTCAGGGGCTGGCATGGAACTCAAATCACCCCAAGGAGCAAACTATTCTATGTATTGCAGATTCACTTCATGGCGACCACTAATATCGCTAAATATGAAGCCCTGTTACATGGAATTCGAATCGTAAAAGACATCAACATTCGCCGACTCATGTGCTACGGAGATTCGGATTTAGTTTCTCGGCAAGTATCTGCCGAGAGTATTAGTCGTGATTTTTTGTCGACGAGAAAAAATCACGACTACTACTCTCGGAACAAAAAATTAGACCATCTGAACAAAAGTTTAGACCATCAGAACAAAAGTTTAGACTGTCAGACCAAAATTTCTAATTACATGTAAACCACCGTAACAAAAAATTAGATGATTGGAACAAAAATTAGACTATCTAAAATAAAAAATTAAGAATCTAGAAAAATACAAAATAACTTGGAAGCTTGGAATAGTACATGAGAAGTTAAACTAATGGAAAAAGGAGACCGGCAGAAAAAAAAAAGAAGATTGAACGTTTGTACAGCATCACGTAGCTGTGTACAGCCCCACGTTTGTTCAGTGGAGCGTCATACCTGTGTACAAACGCGCGAACCAGCAGAAGAACAAAGACCGAAAGCAAAAAAAAAAAAAATCCCGTAACTCTTGGAGCCTCTCCTCTCGAGGCGACTAGCGTTTTGTGGATCTTGATCTCGTCGGCAGGGAGGAGAGGGGTTGCCGTATCAGCATGGCTACTGATGGGCGCGGCAAGGAGAAGGCGGCGGAAGCCATGTCACCAGGGGCGGCTAGGGCAAAGCTGGAGGAACAGTTGGAGAAGTTGGACATCACGGATGAAGAGGCAATGCCTGTGATAATTGACGATTGGGAGGAAGGAGGAAAGGAAAAATGGATGTTGGCGGGGAAGGCTTGGCATCGGAGTGTGTTTCATATCCAAACCATAGCCAATGCATTGAGGCCTTCTTGGGGTAATCCTAAAGGTCTGCAGTTCCGATCTGGTGGAGCTAACATCTTTATGGCAGAATTTGCTACACAACAAGATCCGGAACGAGTGTGGGAGGGATCGTCTTTGAGCTAACCAAGTTCGTGTGTTTTGGTGGCATGTGCTTCACAGTATTCTGCCTATTGAAGAGGCGCTACAACACCGAAATATCGCCACCCACCCTGGCACGTTGTAAAGTTTGTCTACCTGCAAACGAGAATATGATGCACGCTCTTCTGAAGTGTATGCATGCAAAGAATTTTTGGAAGGAGGCAAGGACTTGGTTGGATATTAAACTGCCTGAGCTCCATCCAGATACATGGGCGAAGGACATTTTATGTGACCCTATTGTACCAGATGTAGATAGGGTCAAAATAATCACGGTTATGTGGGCAATTTGGTTGTCGAGGAACAATATTACTCACGACAAAGGAGGGCTTGATCAGGTTCATTCAATGAAGTTGACAAGAGATGCATTGGCTCTGTTAGATATTCCTAGGCAACACGCAACAATGATGTTTGGTCATGGGTGGCGAACTCCCGATGATGGCTGCTGGGTGAAAATCAATACTGACACAGGTATTGCCTTTGACGAGAGGAAAAGTGGAGCAGGTGGTGTTGTTCGGAATACTACAAGCTATGTTGCAGCTTGGAGCAAACCCTACTCAGGGATTACGGATCCACTCATTACTAACGCACTGGCTCTTAGGGATGGGGTGATTTTTGCCAAGCTTCGTGCTTATGCGCGAGTGGTAATGGAAGTGGATTATTTGGAGATTGTTGATCTCTTGGATTCTCGCTCAGGTTCTCGCGCAGTTGTTGCGCCTATTCTCCAAGAAATCGAAGGGCTCTCTAGTTCATTTTCTTCTTTTATTATTCAACATGTAATAAGATCGTCTAACACTCTAGCCCACGTTTCCGGGTGCTGCTATTTTCCGCCTGCTACGTGCGTGTATACGCATCGCCTAAAGGGTTTCCCGGGTGGGGCGGCCCATTAGTTCGCTCGCCTCCTTTCCATTTTGCTCTGATATTTTTTCACATTGCTGAAATTTAAATCTAAACATTATCTAAAATTGAACAAAAAATAAATCTGTACAAATTTTGAATCTGAACAAATATCAAATCTAAACAAATTTCAAATATGAACAAAATTCAAATCTAAACAAATTTCGAATCCAAACAAAAATCAAATTTGAACAAAATTCAAAAATATTCAAATTCGAAAATTGTTCACATTTGAAAACTGTTCAGAAAAAATAAAAAGAAAAGAGAAAAGAAAACGAAAACGAAAACAGAAAATAAAAAGAGAAAAGAGACAAAAAAAGAATGAGAAAAGAATAAACGCTAATGCTATATGGGCCGGCCCAACTCGCGCGCCCGCGTGAGCGGAGCCTATTAACGCGCGCGTTGGGCGATAAATAGCATTTGCCGTCGTTTCCCCGTATCGATCTCGGTTCCCATCCCACGCGGCAGTTCTTCCTCCGCCGCCTTCCTTCCATGAAGCGACTTTCTTCTTCTTCTCCTTTCCAATCTTGCTATGGGTTTAGGTCGCGCCACCATGCTCAGAGTAGAGGACTCGTTCGAGGTCAGTGCGCGTGGCAGAGCGAGCCGGCGGGCGGCCACCTCAGAGAAGGAGGAAGATGGAGTTCGCCCATCATCGACGGCGGCGTCGCCGTCCTAGCTTCCCGCGCCACCGAAGCGTGCAGCAGAGAAGGTCGCGCGGCGGAGCGGGAGGATGCTGCCGGCTGCTCTGCTCAGGGCAGTCCCGGGGTAACTGCTGAGCTATGCCTCCCATGAGAAATGGAAAGGGGGAATGGGGCTGCTCCTTAATTAAATACTGTACTTAAGTAGAAGAAATAGAAGGAAATTAATGAATAAATAAGTACTGCCTCCTCATATGTGAAACATCTTTTTTTCTTTCATATGTGCACTGCATCAAATACTCATTCCAATGCTCGTATTTTTATACAGGAAGCAAGAAGAGGAAGTACTTGATGAGCCATCCAGTTCGGTTAAATCACCAACTACAAGCAGCTCTTGGAATGCAGATCCATGTGCGACCGCATCGTTGGGGTGGATACTATGTCTGCCTAATCAGTGGAATCATTTTGATGAACCTACTGCAGCTGAGCACTTCCAGACTAATATAGTCACTGCATTCCTCTCGCTAGTATTGGATCACCTATTTTTGTCAAGAATAATTATAGCGAAGCTCAAATATGCGATGATACCAGTTGTGCAAGTGAACGCGGTAAGCCAGAATTTTGATGCTTACACTCTCGTATGCATTCAGTCTACAAACCATATCAGAGATCTGCTATTATTATTTTTGAGGAAATAGATCTGCTATTATTAAGACATAAATTTCGTCGAGAAGTTGATTGGGCATATTGTACAAATGATCCGGTAATGCTTCAATCTTATATTGACATAAGCATTTACATCTGTAGAAATAATTGTGTATTTTGCATGTACTTAAGGAGAAACTTTTTCCCAAATGACTACTTCACTTTTCTTGACGGTCAAACTATTATTGACGACTTAATTTGTGTGAGCTGGACTCCATATATATGACGGTCCAAGAGTTTTGGTAGTCAAGTTCACTAACTGTCTAGAGCAATAGTATTTTATTTATCCCCCAAGATTAATGCTTGTTGGTTTAATCATGTTCTGCCAAATCACAGTTGAACAAAACTCTCCTGAACAAGAACGCAATGTCATTAACTAAAGTTGCCGTCCGAGCATATCTTCCTTGACCTGGTCCGAATAGTCTATAATAAGCATGTGTGTATAACTACTGTAAGCAACAGGATAAAATGAAAGGATCATTAAAAGCACGCATCATGCTCTCAAACCTGCTGCCTAAACTAAACTGTTTTCCTTTTCCCAATGGGGTGCTTCTTGCCATTGGGGTGTTTCCTGATCCTGTGCTTAGTACCCTCCATGTTAATGTGTTGTTCTGGCTGCTTCATGGAGGAGAGGGCAGCGTTCATGGAAATACGCTCTTTGTTCATCAGCGCAGAGTCCAAGGTTCCCGACTCGTGGGGACACGGTGATGACTGCTGCTCATGGGAAGGGATCACGTGCGGCAATGCCACTCGACAAATACTGCGTCTCAAACTTTCTGCAATCTACCAATTAATCCCTACAGCCATGGGAAAAGGATGCTGGAACATGAACTTGGCGATCTTTTCTTCATTTTGGGAGCTTCAGCTGCTGGATTTTTCTTGGAATTCTGCTCGTTTACAAAATTTTGAGGGTATGTAACTCCTGTTGCATGCCTGCAACTCGATATATTCTGCATGTAAGTTGATTACAAATCATCTTATTTTGAAGAAAAAATCCCTGCAGGTCTTCAAGGATTGAGTAAGCTCAAGTATCTCGACCTTGCTGAGAACTGTTTGCTAGAGAGTATCCCAGGATCTTTCGGCAAATTGGCTTCTCTGGAGGTCATAAATATCAGCCGAAATAACATGATTGGGGCTCTTCGGGATGCAGGTACTGAAATAGATAAATTTAAGTTTCTCTTTCAGTTCGTGGAATTGTTTTTTTACTTGCAGTTATGTATACTTGACAGATTTCAAAAATCTCCGTAACCTGCGTGAATTGCATTTGAGATCCAGTAACTTGAGTGGTAGTCTCCCAGCATCTGTATTTGCACTTCCAAGCCTTGAGTACTTGGATCTTTCTGACAACCTCTTTGAAGGACACATACCTATAAACTCATCTTGGAGCCTGAGAGAATTGTATTTGAGTTCCAATCAATTGTGTGGTAGCCTCCCAAAATCCTTGTTTGCACTTCCATTCCTTGAGTACCTGGATCTTTCTGACAACCTCTTTGAAGGACATATACCTATAAATTCATCTTGGAACTGTCCATCATTGCTTCAAATGGTTATCCGAAAACATGCTAACGGGTAAATTTGATTTCTTCTGGCTGAGGAACTGTAGCAAGCTCAAAGAGATAGATCTGTCCAGGAATACTGATTTGGTTGTTCAAGTGAAACTAGATGGTTCGGTACCTAAATTTCAATTCAAGAAACTAATACTCTCTTGGTGTAACCTTGATAAGAGCATGATTATGGAGCCATATTTCCTACCAACACAACGTCATCTACAGTTTCTTGATTTGTCTAACAATAATTTCCCAGGAAGCATGCCTAGTTGGCTGTTCACAAGTGAAGCGGCACTTCTTTACATGGATCTTTCGAATAACTCGCTGGTCGGAACATTAGACTTGATTTTGCAACAACAGACTAATCTTCAAATGGTGAACATATCTCTGAACCATGTTGAAGGACAGCTGCCAGCCAACATCAGTTGGATTTTTCCTAATCTGACGATTCTTGATGTTTCCCGCAATGCTATTTCTGGAACAATACCATCGTCACTATGCAACATTGATGGAATAGAGCTTATAGACCTGTCAAATAACAAATTTGCAGGTGAAGTACCATCTTGCTTATTCGCTGATTCTTATGAACTGACTGTACTGAAACTCTCAAACAATAATCTCAAGGGTAACATACTTGGTGGGGCTAGTAACTTCTCTAGCCTATTGGCAGTATACCTAGACAACAACAAATCTGATGGAACCCTCCCTAAAAATCTGTCTGGTAAGGTGGAAGTTATGGATTTACATGATAACAAGATGTCTGGAGAACTCGACACTTCATTATGGAATCTTCCTTTACTAGAAGCTTTGAGCCTTGCCAGTAATGGTTTAACTGGTGACATTCACCCAGGAATTTGCAAATTGACAAGTCTTATGTTGCTAGATCTATCAGCCAACTACTTTACAGGGCATATTCCAAATTGCACCAATATGTTACCTCTCCGGTTTATGAGTGTATCTGGGAATTCGTTGTCGGGAATCCCAAGTGCCTTTTTCATTAGCTCCTACATTACAGCTTTGGATCTTAGCCAAAATCAGTTCACAGGCAACCTTGAGTGGGCACAATACCTTCCTAAGGTCAGTGTACTTTTGTTAAGCAGGAATAAGTTTGAGGGGCAGATCTCTTCAAATCTCTGTCGTCTCCAACACTTGAGTATAATTGACATCTCCGACAATGTACTTTCGGGTTCCATACCACCATGTATTGGTGGCATTCCATTTAAATACCCCAATGCTTCCGTATTTGGATGGCCCACCGCCAGTCGTTATCGCTTTGGATGGTTGGTTGATGGCATTTACTTCTCGTATCAAAGTTATTATGACCTCCAAGGCTTCAGCTTCACAACTAAAGGAAATCGATACACGTATGGACGCAACTTCTTCACGTTGATGTCTGGCATTGACCTACCAGCAAACATGCTGTCAGGTGAGATTCCACAGGAGATGGGGAATTTGAACCTTATCAAGTCACTGAATTTGTCGAACAATTTCATTACTGGGCCAATTCCTACAACCTTCGCAAACATGAGATAGATTGAACGCTTAGACCTATCAGTGAACAGGCTGAATGGATCAATACCATGGGAGTTAACCCGGCTATCAACAATAGCGGCGTTCTCTGTGGCATACAACAACTTATCGGGGTGTCTACCAGATTCTGGTCAGTTTGGCTCATTTGATAGGGACTGTTACAGAGGGAACGACAACCTTAGATTATGCGCATCCAGTTCAGGTCCTGTGGCACCAAATGGTACTGTAGGAAGTACGCCCGATGATTCTGACCCGATTCTCTACGTGGTCACTGCCGTTTCATTTGTCCTAGCATTTTGGGCCACTGTTACATTCGTATTCTGCCATTCCTTTGGACAGCGTGTTTTACTCAAACTGTAATAATATGTAAAAGATAGAGATGGCTACTAGTGAACAGAGATAAATGTGCCAACAAAACATGCACATCTCTTTAGGAATCCGCTTTCTGATTATGCGTGTCTTTGTAAACTGTGCTATATTTTGCTGCATTGGAGAAACTCTAACTCCAAAGGAATATTGTGATTTGTGTTCTGCTGTAAGAAGGTGAGTAAATCTCACTGGAAGCCACTAAGAATAAATTTAAGTTATTGTACTGCTTATCCGTTCTGGTGGGACCGAGATTTGGTTGGATTTCTTCAGAGCCCATTTTTCATTTGTAGGAAGTGTCATGAAGTGGACTGGGAGGAAGAGCAGGGTCATGTGGGGTTTAAGATTTTTAACAGTGTCAAGATTTCTTAAAACACTGTGCATTCGGTAGCGTCTACGGAATAAATGGGCCAGATATGTGGGTAGCTCGGAGAACTAATCTTGCAAGAGCATGTTATGGACGAGTGCGCGTTTCCGCGGAATGCAGAGTCGGCCGACCGTCGAGCCTCACCGCCACGACTTATTCTTATCCTCAAACTCTTTCATGGCAAGGATGACAGATCATTTGCTCAATATCATCGTCGAAGATCAAATCTTCAATATCCGAATCATCGAACGACGACGATGAATACTGAAAGAAAAACTGCTCGCTTGGGGTCATCTGAAATTTTCGAAGATTAAAATCTACACGAGGGGACAAGACGAACTGAATGAACAGGAGGAATCAAAGTCAAACCTCGTCCGTGGCCAAAGGTGCAGGCGGAGAGGTCGGCTGCGGCGGGGCGTGGCTAGTAGCGGCCGTAGTTGGCGCCGGCAGCACCGAGGGTGGGGTGAGATTTAAGCGCTCTATGTTTTCCACACGGAAGCGAGACACCCTCTCGGTGCGCCAAAAAAATCGGTTTCTCTGATTCGCTAGTTGCTAGACTTGCTCTAGACTTGCTCTAACTCCTCCACTCTCTTCGTCCAATTTTTCAATGCATCTGCTACACTTAATCGTGTCTTTTTATTTTCAATCCGACGGCCAAGTCAGCAAGCTAACAAAGCACACTACTGTTCACATGTGACTTGATAGAGGAAGGCCATGGCATCTTCCCTCGCCTCTGCCGCGGCGCCGCCGGTACCTCACAGACACGCCGTGAGCCCCACCACTATCTCAGACACGCCATCGCCCCTCCTCCACCTCCAGGGAGCCGCGCAGGGACACGTAACGGCAGACCCCTTCCAATCCAGATGGGGCCCAAACGGGAGTGGGTGCAAGAAAGGAGCTGATGTTCTCTTTCTTCACCAAGAAACTACAGGTGGTTAGGGCATCTCCACCGGCCCGACCCAACCCGTCCGGGCACGTCCGAACGCGTTCGCATGGACGTGCGTGCATGCGCGGTCTCTCAGCGGCACGACCCATCCGGTTCGACACATCCGGCTCGACCCCATTGGCGCACCTAATTTGCGTGACCGTTGCGTCGGTCCGGACAGCGCGCGGCCACCCGTGTCCTCCTCGTGGGGGCCGATGGCCCGCTAGCCAGCGACCCAACGGCTGTGACCCATTAGGAATCAATGGAAGGCTGCTCCAAAGGCTGGCTGCTACCGCTGTCCGACGCCTGCCCTCCTGCTTCGACCCTTCAATGACGTTGCTTTGGGCTCCGCGCCGGCATTCGATGCCGGCCCTTTTTAACCGGATGCCCGCGGGCATCTTCTCCCACACCACATGACACTCGCCTCCTTCCCAGCCTCCACAACCGGTAGCTTGCGATGGTCAGCGGCATTGAATTGAAGGGTGGCCGTCTAGGACGACCACCGGGCCCTAGCCGTGGACGCAGAGGGAGGCGCGGAGGACGCGGCCAAAGCAACACGCCACCTCCCTCTCCCTCACCGCCACCATCGCCCGTGTCTGTCGACTCCGACATCGAGTTCATCGTGACCATCTGGCCGGTCATGGCGCGGGACAGGTTGCGCCTTCCCCGCAAGTTCGCGTCGGTGCTCGACGACGCAGCGCACCGTTGTTCATTTTGCGGGCGTCCGGTGTGAATACCAATGCGTATCCGGTGGATGCGGTGTTCGACCGCCTTGGCCGGATGTTCCTCGCCAACGGCTGGGAGGAGTTCGCCCGCGAGATCGAAGTGCGCAACATCGTCGTCTTCAAGTACGACGACGAAGGAAGGCTCGGCGTCAGCGTCTTCGACGACACCATGTGCCGCCGCTGCTACCACCCCTACTCAGACTCCGACTCAGACTCCGTTGAGTAGGCTAGGTTGTGCACTCACCGTGTACCATGTAGCGATGTGGGTAGCGGCCATATGCAATGAAATTTTTATTCCTGTGTTTAAACATGTTACATGCACACTGTGAATGTAACACTACCCAACACCGCTCGAACTATGCGCGGCCTACGGCGCTGGCGGTGGCGCCGGCGGGTCGATGAGACCCCATTCTTCTTCGAGAGAGCGGTTGATCGCTTCCTGCGTCTACAACTCCTCTACAGCTTGGGCGAGGAGAACACGCAGGTACGCGCCGTCGGGATTGACCTGCACTGCTTCCCGGAGCTCATCGCACACGTCTGCGAGCGCAACACGCCGCCGGTGCTCTGGCAGGAAGACGCGGTCCATCACCTCAAACAAGAAAGACTCGTCGGTGGTCCGGTTGTAGTTGTAGTGGGTGTGCCATCGGTGGTTGAACGCCATCATTTTTATCTGCGGGCACCTTGAGATCAGAGACGGCAACACGTCCGGTTCCTCCGGCGGGTCCGGCCACCACGACAACAACATGTGCTCTGAGGGGTGGGATTTCTAGACGATTGTCGCGGCTGCCAGATCGGCGACGAGGACGACCAGGCATGGAGGTCTGTGGAGATAGGATTTCTGGTTGTGCCTACGTCGGTTGGCCTCACCTTTTTATGGACGTGATTGAACGCGGCGGGAAACGTCCAGAAGAGGCGGAAGTCGGCAGAAAACGACGGGAAGAAAGCCGGTAGACGGCGGGACGGCGGAAACGCACTGGAAATACCAAGACCCGGATATTTGGGTCACGCCGCTGGACATGGTCGGACGGACAGACCGGACCGCTATCCAAAACGACCGAGGACCAACCCATAGCTAAAAACGAACCATTTGGGCGTTTGGGTCGGCCCGGTGGACCCTTAAACCAAAAATACAACAAAAACGGGGCCCTGCCTTCCTCCCCTTCCCCCAAACCAGAGAGCGCCATGACATCTGCCCTCGCCCGTTCCACGGCGCCGCCGGTACCTCACAGAGGCGCGTCTCACCGTCACGAGGATTGGCACGCCTTCTGGCATCCGGGCTGGACGGTCGCTACTGCCCTCGCTGGATCCCCGCACCACCGCGACTGGCAGCGGAGGTGAAGGGGTGCCTTCAGGGCTCATGAATGGCGCAGCTTGCCAGCGCTCCATGGATTCACATCGGTGGAGTGAAGATTCCGATTTCTGGTGAAAGTCCACAGCGGAGTAAGTGAACTTGCTTAGTTGACATGTCAGTTATTTTCAGACCTCTATGTCAGTTATGTGTTTCGTAACAGAGGATTGAGCCGGCCGACTGGCCGAGTATCCGAGAACAAGCTGGCAGTGATGCTCCTAGGGTTGTGTTGTATTTGCAGCTATGCCTGTAGCAGTAATCGAATTTTGTATTTTAACAACTTCTTCAAATTTTATTAGTGGGGTGTGTTCTTTTTTTAAACCCATAGAGAGACCCACAGGCATTCAGGCAGTGTCTACTAAAAGTCTAAAACTTAAACGACGTTCGTGATGAAGAGAAGAAAGGGTGTCCCGATGGAAACATTCCCGTTTCATGACAGACATACCAGAGCTGATCCCTGATAGCTTTGTTGTCAGATCCAAAACTGTGGGTATTTCTGCCCCTCTTGGCCCCCATATCAAGTGCAAGAGATTTGTCAGTCAAGTCCACATTGTGTATGGACCATTATACTTTATATCCCGAAGACTAATGCTTCATGGCGCACCAATTGTCCGTGTTTGGTCGTTAAAGTGATGTCTATGGCCATCCGCCAAAAGAGACCTGACAAAATGCTCCTTAGTCAGTCAACAATGCCATTAATTAGCTAACGTTGCTATCCAGGCACACCTTCCTTGACCATGGACTAAACTTTGTTTACTAAGCAAGTGTATAGTCTTCTGGTAGCCAATTGTGGACACCACAAGGAGCAGAAGAATATCTAGGCATTAGGATCTCCCACCTACACCTGGGAACGCATGGGATAAGGTAAAAACTTTTTTCATTCAAATGGGCTGCTACTTATCGTGGGGATGCTTCTTCCTGGTCCTGTGCATAGTGCACTCCATGTTTCTGAGTTCTTCGGGCTGCTTCATGGAGGAGAGAGCAGCCCTCGAGGATATTAGCTCTTGGTTCATGAGCGCAAAGTCCGAGGTTCCTAGTTCGTGGGGGCACGGTGATGACTGCTGCTCGTGGGAAGGAATCATGTGCGATAGTAACACACGGCGAATATTGCGTCTCGACCTTCCCTCTGTGTACCAGTCAATCCGTACGGATGGAAGTGATGGTTCCGTATCAGTCGAAGCTATGGAAGTTCCATGCTGGAACCTGAACTTGACGATCTTTTCTTCTTTCCGGGAGCTTCAGCTACTGGATTTCTCTGGAAATTCCGCTTGTTTACAAAATTTCAATGGTATGCACCTCCTGTTGCATGCATGTAACTCTAACTTCATTTGTCCAATAGCTTGATTACATATCATCTTATTGTGAAACAAACAATTTCTCAGGACTTCAAGGATTGAGCAAGCTCAAGTATCTCAACCTCAGTGACAACACTTTCATTGGGAATATCCCAGGATCTGTCAGCAAACTGGTTTCTCTGGAGGTCATAAATCTCAGCGGAAATAACATGAGTGGGAATCTTCAGAATATAGGTACTAGGACATACAAATTTGGCATCCCTTTTCGGTTGGTGCAACTGATTCGTACTTGCTATAACACACGTCTTACATGGCAGGTTTAAAAAAACTCCAGAACCTGCGAGAATTACATTTCGGATCCAATCAATTGAGTGGCAGCCTCCCGGCATCAGTATTTTCACTCCCACGCCTTGAGTACCTGGATCTTTCGGAAAACCTTTTTCAAGGACATATACCTATAAACTCATCTTGGAAGTGTTCCTCACTGCTTCAAACTATCAAGTTATCTGAAAATATGCTAAGCGGTAAATTTGATTTCTTCTGTCTGAGTAACTGTACGAAGCTCAAAGAGATAGATCTGTCCAGGAACACTGATTTGGTTGTTCAAGCTAAACTTCATGGTTGGATACCTAAATTTGAATTAAAAACACTAATGCTCTCTTGGTGTAACCTTGATAAGAGCATAATTACAGAGCCACATTTCCTACGCACACAACATCATCTACAGTTTCTTGATTTGTCCAACAATAAGTTGCCAGGAAACATGCCCAATTGGCTGTTCACAAATGATATGACACTTGTTTACCTGGATCTTTCTAATAATTTGCTGGTTGGATCATTAGATCTGATTTTGCAACATCAAACTAATCTTAAACTACTGAACATATCTCTGAACCAGATTGAAGGGCAGCTACCGGCCAATATCAGTTCAGTGTTTCCCATACTGAGAATTCTTGATGTTTCTTATAATAGTATATCTGGAGTTGTGCCATCTTCATTGTGCAACATTGACAGCATGGAATATTTGGACCTATCAAATAACAAGTTTACAGGAGAAGTACAACCTTGCCTGTTTACTGATTGTTCCGCACTGAAAGTACTGAAACTCTCAAACAACAGTCTTGGTGGCATGATCCTTGACGGGGCTAGTAACTTATCCTTTGTGGGGGAAATATACCTGGACAACAACAAATTTGAGGGGACTCTCCCTAGAAATCTCTCTGGTAATGTATACATCATGGATTTAAATGATAACAAGATGTCCGGAGAACTGGACACTTCCTTATGGAATCTTCCTTTACTAGAAGTTTTGAGCCTTGCTAGTAATGGTTTAACTGGTGACATTCCTCCAGAAATTTGCACATTAACAAGTCTTTTGATGTTAGACCTGTCAGACAACTACTTTACAGGGCGTATTCCAAACTGCAGCATTACGCTACCTCTCGAGTTTCTGAGTGTATCTAGGAATTCGCTCTCGGGCTTCCCCAATACCTTCTTTAATAGTTCCTATATTACTGCTTTGGATCTCAGCCATAATCAGTTCACAGGCAACCTTGAGTGGGCACAATACCTTTCTCAAATCAGTGTACTTCTATTAAGCTGGAATAAGTTTGAGGGACGGATCTCTTCAAATCTGTGTCACCTCCAATACTTGAGTATAATTGACATCTCGCACAACATACTCTCGGGTTCCATACCACCATGTATTGGTGGCATTCCATTTGAATATCACGATGCATACTTATATGCTTGGCCCACAGCCATTGGTAATATCTTTGGAGGGGGATTTGATGATATGGACTTCTCGTATAATATGCATTATGACCTCCAAGGCTTCACCTTCACAACAAAAGGCAATCCACACAGATATGGACGTAAATTCTTCATGTTGATGTCTGGCATTGACTTATCATCAAACATGCTGTCAGGTGAGATTCCACAGGAAATAGGAAATTTGAGCCATATAAAGTCTTTGAATCTGTCAAACAATTTCTTTGTTGGATCTATTCCCGCAACCTTCGCAAACTTGAGCGAGATCGAAAGTTTAGACTTATCATACAACATGCTGAATGGATCAATACCAAGGCAGTTAACCCGACTATCATCAATAGAGGTGTTCTCCGTGGCATACAACAACTTATCGGGGTGTCTACCAGATTCTGGTCAGTTTGGCACATTTGATAAGAACAGTTACAAAGGGAACAAAAACCTTAGATCATGCACATCCAGCTTAGGTCCTGTGGCGCCAAATGGTACTGTAGGAAGTACGCCTGATGATTCTGACCCGATTCTCTACGTGGTCACTGCCGCTTCATTCGTCCTAGCATTTTGGGCCACTGTTACATTCGTGTTCTGCCATTCCTTTGGACAGCGTGTTTTACTCAAACTGTAATATGTAAAGATAGAGGTGGAGAAACTGTAGGAATTTGCTTTCCGATTATGCGTGTCTTTGTAAACTGTGCTATATTTTGCTCCGTTGGAGAAACTGTAACTCCAAAGGAATATTGTGATTTGAGTTCCGATGTAAGAAGGTGAGTGTCTTTGTAAACTGTGCTATATTTTGCTCCGTTGGAGAAACTGTAACTCCAAAGGAATATTGTGATTTGAGTTCCGATGTAAGAAGGTGAGTAAATCTCACTGGAAGACATTGAAAATAAAATTAAGTTATTGTACTGCTTATCTGTTCCGGTGGGACCGAGATTTGGTTGGATTTTCTCGGAGCCCATTTTCCATTTGGAGGAAGTATCATGAAGTGAACCTGGAGGAAGAGCAGGGCCGTGTGGGGTTTAACAGTGTGTCAAGCTTTCTTAAGGCACTGTTACAAATAAACCTCACTCTTTTGGCGATGGCTAACATGCAGGTGATGGATGTTTTTTCTTTTTGGCTATGGCTACCAGTGCAGCTTAGATTTTGGAGAGTTCTGGAAATCGTCATTGCTATATATATGGTTCTTTTCTTAGCACTCGATAATGTTTGCAGTACTACAGATATGTACCAAAGAGAAGAAATATTTTTCAGCAAAACTGATTCATTGACATACAGCTACACATCAGTCTACTACACATCATAGTCTACACCAGAGTTCAGAGCAAAACAGGGGAAATCAAGTTAAGTCATACTAGTGCCATTGACTAGCTATATGAAGAAACTCAATGCATCGAAAAGCCATACTTGGAATTAAGAACACATACAATCCAGCAGCGCCAAGTCAAATGAACATAAAACTACTTGAGACCCAGGCCCTCAATTTTCAGTATATGTGTAACAAACAGAAATACTAGGATGCAAAATATACAAGCTTGCAACGTCTCCTATACTTATACCAGAGAGAATAAATATTTAATTGATCCATCAGCTGCAAATCAACATGCATGTGTGTGCTTGCAAAACAATGAAGCTGAGCAAGAAACTGTCCGCACCTGAACCACCTACGCAGCAGCAGCAGCAAGCAAGCACCGAGTCCATCCTGCTCAAAATAGGGGTGCAGCGTCCGCAGCTCCTTCCATCGAACTCACTGGAACCACCGCTGCCAGTGGTGGATACTGCCACCGGCTGTCTCATTAGTGAGGAGCTAGAAGAGCAGCAGAAACAGCAGGAGAGCACAGCTCTCCATGGCGTGCATCGCTGCCGTGTCCTGCTGGCTGGCAAACCAAGGCTGGCGTGCACCACCTCCAAACTCCCTCAGCCAAGCTGCGCTCCACGGATGACAGCCCTAGGGTCAGGAGCCAAAATAGCAGATACATAGGGACGAGAGAATATCTAGTGCTACTAACCCTTAGGTGCTACCGTGCTACCGCTTTCCAAAATCCAAATTTTATGTTCTAAAAAATTTCAGGAAAAATTTGTGGGTTCACAAGATCCGTGTCTACAATCTCTAACACTTTCATAACCAAATTCATGACACACACGTAGATATAAACAAGACAAATCCAACATGAATAGTGGTAAAAAAGACAAAATACGCAAAATACCATAGAATGACACTATTCACATAGCATTTTGTCTTTTTTGTTTCTCTATGTGTGTCATGAATTTGGTTATGCAACTAATAGGGATTGTAGACACGGATCTTGTGAACATCAAAAAAAAATTAATTTTTTTTGAAACATAAAATTTGAATTTTCGAAGTGGTAGCACGGTAGCACTAAGATATTCTCTCGTCCCAACTAAACAAGGAGGGAAATAATGAGACATGCATGCTAATTACTTCCTACCAGCTACCAAAGATTAATCATTCAACTCCAGCAAGATAAGTAAGACTACATACACAACAAGAATGCAGATTCTGAACCAAGCACAAGTATGGACTCATGCATCTAAAAGCTATAAATTGTTAGGAATAATCACGACCTGATGCCGACACGGCGCCGTGTTCTTCGTTCCGTAGAGTACGACTAGGATATGATGTTCTATTCCAGGTAGTCCACTAATTATTGTTCGACTCGATTGGTACTAAGCCTAGTATTTATATTCTTGTAATAGCTAGCTTGTAACTCATAGAGTGAGATTCAGTACAAAAGAAACAACAGGACCGAGATTTTCACGTATCGTGAGTTTGAGAGAGACTAGCTAATCGTGATTGACCAGGATGGATAGCTAGCTTGCTGATCGTTGTTAGCTGGTTCTCGTACGTGCGCGACTCACTACGGAAGATTTCGTCGTTGCGCCGAACTGCACTCGATGTTTGGGGCTGGGCCAACAATTGGTATCAGAGCCTCGTGGAGAATCTTCTAGTAATGGGAGGTCATGACGAACTGGGTGGGCGAGTACTCTGGTGTGGCTGCGGGTGCACAGGTGTCGTCGCAGTACCCGCGGTACAACCGCGGCAACTACACGATGTGGGCGACTCAGATGGAGTGGGCGATGGAGTCCAATCATATCTAGGAGGCTGTCGATCCCGGCGGCGACGAGTACAAGAAGGGCGTGTCGAAGTACCGCAAGGACCGTCCATTGGCTCGGTGATACCGGCAGACGTGATGCAGCAGCTGATCTCGAAGAAATCTACAAAGGAGGCGTGGAAGACGCTCAAGACGCTAAATCTTGGGCACGAGCGTGTCCGCGAGGTGACCTTACAAACCTTGCAGAAGAAGTATGAGAATTTGGAGATGGGAGGAGACGAGACTCTAGACGCGTTTGCCTCGAGGGTAGCCACCTTGGTCAATGGGATTCACGCACTCGACGAGAAGCTCGATGAGATCTCGATCGTTAGGCGTTTCTTTCGCATGGTGCCGCCATGTTACTTGTCCGTTGTGTCGGCAATCGAGCAATGCGTTGATCTCAAGACTCTCGCGGTGGATGATCTGGTCGGACAGTTGAAGGTGCATGACGATCAGATGAAGATCACCTACGGTGACGTGAAAGCTGATGAGAAGCTCATGCTTACGTGTCCTAGTGGCAGGCAATGGCCGCCAAGGAGAGGAGCGATAAAGCATCTAGCAGTGGTGAAGCTTCTCGACCGACGAAGAAGTTGGACAACAAGCCAAAGAAGCCAAAGAAGAAATTCGACAAGAAGAATCTTCACTGCCATAATTGCAATCAGCTCGGGCACTTCAAATCGGAGTTTCTCAACCCTTCAAAGGAGAAGTATCTCATGGTGAAGGAAGGAGATGATGGACCGATGATTCTCATGGTCGAAGCTTGCGAGTTAATGACCACCAAGGAATCAAATCCTCAGGAGTCCGACGGAGACCGTCATGCTCGTGGAAGAGAAGGTCTTCCTGCGGAGGATGCAGATGGCTCGTGACATTTGGTACCTCGACACAAGCGCTAGCAACCACATGACCGACGACAAGGCTCCGTTTTTTGAGTTAAACCTCATGGTGAGACGCTCTGTTCGATTCGGCGATGGGTCGAAGGTGGAGATTGCAGGGAGAGGCACTGTCCTATTTGAGATGAAGGATGGAGGTCACAAGGTACTCACTGATGTGTACTATATTCCCAAGCTAAAGACCAACATCATCAGTCTTGGTCAGCTTGCGGAGTGTGGTTGCAAGATCGTGTTGGAGGACGTGTTCCTATGGGGATATGACCGCCAAAGGCAACTCATCATGAAGGTGGAGAGATCGAAGAATAGACTCTACATCCTCAATCTTGATCAGGCGGATCCAGTATGCTTGATGACAAGCATGGAAAAATCGGCGTGGAAGTGGCACACACGCTATAGACATCTAAATTTCCAAGTTGTTCGGCAACTTGGACAAAAGAAGATGGTGCATAGCTTACCGTGTGTCAATCATGTTGAGAAATTGTGCGACAACTATCTCATTTGGAAACAAAGGCAAGGCCCGTTTCCCAGGGTGGGACAATATCGAGCAAGCAAGGTTTTTGAGTTGGTCCATGGAGACTTGTGTGGACCGATCACGCCGACGACCCACGCTGGGAACAAGTACTTCTTGCTCATCATCGATGACTTTAGTAGATACATGTGGCTTGTGTTGCTGAAGACAAAGGATCAAGCTTTGCAAGCCTTCAGGAATGTGAAGATGGCGACCGAAGTAGAGGCCGAGGCCACATTGAAGGCCCTCTGTACCGATCGGGGAGGGGGGGGGGGTGAGTTCATCTCCAATGAATTCAAGGCCTTTTGCAAAGCTAATAGGATCCGGCGGTATCTCAACACACCATATTCATCGCAACAAAATGATGTTGTGGAAAGAAGGAACCAAACCGTGGTGGTCATGGCACGCAGCATGATAAAGAGCAAAGGCATGCCAGGCAGGTTTTGGGGTGAGGCAGTTAGTACAGCTGTCTATTTACTGAATAGGGTGCCAACTAAAAGTGTAGTTGGTATGGTGCCATATGAAGCATTGTACGGACAAAAACCCTGGGTTGATCATCTTCGCACTTTTCCGGTGCATGGCGCATGTGAAGACGGTGTCCGGGCATACAACCAAGTTGGCGGATAGAAGCACTCTAATGATCATGATCGGCTATGAAGCTGGTACGAAGGCATATCGCGCGTACAATCTGGTGAACAAAAATTTGGTAGTGACACGTGACGTACTCTTCGAGGAGGAGAAGTCATGGAATTGGAATCCGCGGAACCGGTGCAGCCGATATCAAATGATATATTTACTGTTGTTTACAGTGATTGTGAGCATGCAGATGATCAATTTAAAACAAGCGCGGAAGTGACGGGCAATGATGCGTCTACTCCACCATGGATGGATTTGACTACGTTAAGCGCTCGACCAGGAGACCAAGACGGAGGCGCTCAGTCATGCAGACGGACCATGTCGGGATCGCTATCAGGGAGTCCGCGCACAGAGAGCGACGTGTCTCCGTTCGGGAATCCAGGGAGCAGCCTAGCAGCAGGCGCTTCACGTGGAAGCCCAACTAGAGCTTTACGTGGAAGCCCAGGAGCAGCTCACATACGTACGTCCCCCTCAAAAAAAAAAGCTCACATACGTACGTGGTCAAGAGGAATAGGAAGGACCTGGACCGAACGGTCGCGGCAGTACGTTATCAATCGTGAAGGTACATGCATCGCTCGAGCATGGAAACGGATCCCTTGGACCAGGCGTTCACGCGACAGAATCTACGGAAGGCTCGCCAGCAGCAGACGTAGCTGGAAGTTCAGCGGATCGAGCGGCAAGCGCCGCATCGGCTCCGGCGTCTCCGACGGTGCAGGAACCAAGGGGATGGCCACCTACTCCGGAGGAACTGCGAGTTGTTTTGGAGTTGTATCCATAGAAGGCTCTCCGCAGGCGGACGAGGTAGAGGTCAGTGTTTACTCACTGAGGAGCCGACGAAATTTAAGGACGCTAATACAGAGGAGTGTTGGCGTCGTGCTATGGATGAAGAAAATTGGGATCGATCAAAGACAACGATACATGGGAGCTTGTCGATCTATCCAACAATCACAAGGCCATAGGGCTCAAGTGGGTGTACAAAATCAAGAAGGCTGCCGAAGGGAAGTTGGTAAAACACAATGCTCGGCTAGTGGCCAAGGGATACGTGCAAGAGCAAGGTGTGAATTTCGAAGAGTGTTTGCTCCCATCACAAGGATGGAATCGGTGATATTACTTATCGCTCTCGCGGCTCAAGAATCTTGGAAATTGCATCACATGGATGTGAAATCCATGTTTTTGAATCGAGAGTGATACCTTCGATCCGGATTCACAGATGTAGTATAATAGCTTTTTTTTAATAAGACCTAGGTTTTATCGAACCTCGGAAAGCACTACTAAAAGGTAATAAAAAGGACACGTCTACAAGACTTTGTTTGTTCGTTTTACCTTAGTTGACCAGACCAATCTAGTTTACTTTATAATGGGTTTGAATCAATGGATGTAAATAGGCCAGGGTTGAAGATCACCTGCAGCTGCATATCAAATGGGATAAAAGCTAATAATAAGATAGTCATATATAATGTTTGAATGGAGATAATATCTTGTGGGAAACACATCTTAATATTCTAAAGCCCCTGTGATGCAGCGGGCATAACAATAGACTTTTAATCCAACCGAGAGTACACCGAAGCCACATGTTACAAACAATTATTAAGTGTAAAACATAGATCAAAGCTTTAAGTGGTGATGTTGTTGTTGATCCCGAATGGGGCACTAAGCCAAGACCGTACTACCCATTTTATCACTGAGGTTCCTATAAGATTGCCGCTAGCCAAGTATCACACCTCAAGCCTTTATCAATCTATAGAATCTTGGGTACCTACAAGTCCACAGATCGAGAAAAGAGACGAAGAAACAAAAAATACAAATCACAATTCCAAACAAAATACAATTCTCCCATGATCTAGATGCACATAATCGATACAAGGTTTCTCCCCAACCCGCAGCCCATGAGGACTACTCACTCATAACAAATAGAAAGGAGATAGAAAATATCATACAAAATACTTAGATTGAAATCAAATATTCTTACAATGGTCGCCAAATCACAAGGAAATCTAAAGTATAAAGCAATGGCTATGGCTAGTGGATGGATGGATGGATGGATGGGGGAAGCGATGAACAATGGTGTGGATCCCCTTTGGTGGTGTTGTGATACAATCTGAGAATGACGGCCCTCTAACCGGCGGTTGGAACCTCAAAATATATAGATGTCTTCATGAAAGTTGTAGGGTTTGACGAGACGAAACCGTCTCCACCTGGTACAGGTGGGCGGTACGGGCGGAATGTGCCCATACCAGTGGTTGTTAAGCATTCTGGCGCCTTGGTACAACATCCCAATTATTTGGCTATGTACTTCCTCAAAATCCTTCATTATGACTCAATATTTCGCATTAAAAGCCGTGATTTCCCGCACAACATAAATTAAATAGAGGATTTGCATATCTTTGCAATTATTAGTCATTAGCGGCAAGAGTTGAGAGTTTCTAATTTCTTGACCAAAAACAGTGTTTAAACACAGTGGAAGATGGCAAAAATCAGGGCCATCAGGGAGTTAGAAGAAGAAGTTTATGTGAAGCAACCACCGGGATAAAAGCTACACAAGGCGTTGTACGGGCTACGGCAAGCCCCTCGGGCGTGAAACATCAAGCTTGATCGTACATTGATCTCTCTCGGATTCGATAAGAGCCCACTGGAGCATGCGATGTATAAGCGAGGTAAAAGAAGGGATCATCTACTAGTTAGCATCTATGTTGATGATCTATTGATAACTGGAGCGGATGAGAATGAGATTGAAAAGTTCAAGCTACAGATGAAGGAGTTATTCAAGATGAGTGATCTAGGCTTGTTGAGCTACTACCTTGGGATCGAGGTACATCAAAATCTGGGTGAGATTACGATATGCCAAGAGGCATATGCAAAGAAGATACTCGAGAAGTGTGGCATGGAAAAGTGCAATCCAACTCATGTTCCGATGGAACCTCATCTTAAACTAAGCAAAAGGAGTGGAGCATCCGCGATTGATGCAACAGCGTATAGGAGTGTGGTCGTAAGTTTGAGGTATCTCATTAACACAAGACCGGACTTGTCCTATTCCATTGGCTATGTGAGTCGCTTCATGGAAGCACCCACAATGGAGCATTGGAAAGCAGTGAAGCATATACTCAGGTATATCAAAGATACTACAAACTTTGGTATTGTCTACTCGAAAGAGAAGGAGGAGGTGAAGCTACTTGGGTACAGTGATAGCGACATGGCAAGAGATATTGACGACCGTAAGAGTACCCCGGGCGTGGCATATTTCTTGGAAAGAAGCATAGTAAGTTGGCTATCACAAAAGCAGAAAGTGGTGGCACAATCATCATGTGAAGCTGAGTATATTGCGGATGCAACTGCGGCGTGTCAAGGTATGTGGCTAAGGAGTCTACTTGGTGATCTCACAAATCGTGAGGCAGTACGAGTGGTGCTGAATATTGCCAACCAGTCTGCAATTTCTTTACGCAAAAGTACGGTGCACCATGACAGAAGTAAGCACATTGATACGAATATCAGTACATATGGCAGTGCATAGAAGAAAGTAAGATTGAAGTTAACTATGTTTGCACCAATGACCAGCTTGCGGATATCCTAACTAAATCTTTGGGACGAGTGAAGTTCGTAGAGATGCGAGGAAGGATTGGCGTTCAAGCTGTGATTAGGGGGGTGATTGTTAGGAATAATCACGACCTGACACCGGCACGGCGTCGTGTGCTTCGTTCCGTAGAGTATGACTAGGATACGATGTTCTAGTACGGGTAGTCCACTAGTTATTGTTCGACTCGGTTGGTACTAAGCCTAGTATTTATATCCTTGTAATAGCTAGCTTGTCACTCGAATCGTGAGATTAAATACAAAAGAAACAACAGGACCGAGACGACCCTGTGGCCATCAATGTTTTTCACGTATCGTGAGTTTGAGAGAGTCTAGCTAATCGTGATTGACCAGGCTAGATAGCTAGCTTGCTGATCGTTGTTAATTGGTTCTCGTACGTACGCGCGACTCGCTATGGAAGATTTCATCATTACACTGGACTGCACTCCGCGTTTAGGGCTGGACCAACATAAATTGCCACATGATCACAACAGGAATAGCAAGTCCAATTGAATTGTAGCCGATGCCAACCTCAGTGCGTTGGGGCTGCATGGAGAGGTTTCGTCCCACCGGCAAGCAAGACCACCAACGGTCTATGACCACGTCGTCGGCGCGGGAGACAAGTGGAAGACTCCGGGAGCGCATCCGGAGCATGGGGAAGCAGGCAGCCGGTGCGCAACCAGACTAGAAACGCCAGGTTCCGATACAAAAGCACACATGCACCTAAAGCTACATCCACGGAAAGCTGCAATATGTGTTTAGCAAGCAAACCTTATTGAAAACTGAGACAGAAATGACTAGTAGATTGCATGAGCAGAAAAATTGAAGCTAGCTCGCAAGCACTATCACGGTCAAAAATCTTTTGCTTATATAACAATCTATCTATGCATAAGCAGGAAAATCACATACCCTTTGAACCGGATAATTTACAAGTTTCAGCACTGCTGCTTATGCATAACAAGCAGCAATCAAAGCAAAAACAAGTTGAATGCATTAATTTCATATACTTCCTCCGTCCGGGTTTAGAGGACACATAGAGAAAATCTCCGGGCCCTAGGCTTTCTCTGATTGAGGCTAATTTGGCTCTGACTAATCCTGTTGACTCTTCCTCTGGAATTAAATGATTATGTGCCTAGGAGGTGGGGGTATGTTGGGATTGCATGATTTCCCATATGTGTCGTTTAAACCAGGACGGAGGGAGTACATGTACTCCCCATGCACACAAACAACAAGTTTTTGTTGAATGAAATGCATTTCAATCTTTCATACATGCCCATTTTCTCTATTGTCTATGCAAACATTCGGTTCAACAGAAAGAACAAACGATTTTTAGCAACAAAACATGCAGGAGCAAAAGATAACCTCACCGGACATTTTGCATAGAGAACTGAAGAATACATGTCTAATGCTCAATTGGTAATCAGATTTCACATGAGTTCTAGAGAAGAACAATTACATGAAATGATCATTAACATAAGGTGAGAAGACACGAACAAGGGTAGAACACTACATAGCCAATTGTTCTGCTTAACAGTTACATGATTGATGAAAACTAACTCGGAACTCAAGGGCAGAACACTTACATGTAAAACTAACTAGAAACTCTAGTTGAATAGACATGTCCTATTGTGCAAATAATAAGCATCTAAACATAGGAGATTAGGGAAAGAGGAAGACCTCAGCCGAGTCCCTCTGCACCGGAAAAACCTAGCATGTGTGGTTGTCCAGGTTCATGGTGGAGCTCCGAGTGGCTGATACCACTATTCAGTTTCCACACAAAGACGGGCCCCATCCTCGCTGAGATTCGGCTCCCTGTGCACCGGGAAAATGAAGAAAAGGGGTTCAAAGTTAGGTTTTTTTTAGGAAGGGGTGTCGAGAACCTAGCCGGGATGACGAGGACAATTACCTGAGTCGGGGATGACCTTGTTCCCGGCGAGCACGTCGGATGAGAAGTCCAAGAAGGAGCACGGGCGCTGCACTGGCCACATCGCCTCTGCTGGTCGGCTCTCCCTTGATTCGTCTTGCGAGTGAGGAAGATGGATGGTGACGAGAGATGCATGGTGGGGGACGACCTCCGCCGCCGGCACGTCCTGGTCGTCGGCGCCACCGTCGGGGCATCTTGCTCGTCCACGCCGGCATAGGACCACGCGTGGAGTAACTCCGCCCGTCTTGCTGCTGCTTGGCAGCGGGGATCTGCGGTGGTGGCGGATTCACTGGTGGGTGGAGGAGAGGAACTAGTGTTGGGGTTGGCGATGAAGGTGGCACCCTTGCTGCACTATATATGGCGGTGGGACCTCATGAGCCCATTCGGTTGACTATGAAGGTGGCACCCCTGCTATAGTATCTGGTCGGCTATCGCCTGGCGACGGTGGAGGCAGTTCCCTCCCGCATGTTGCTGTATCCCTAACCCTTGCTGAAGTTTCTCTTTTTCGTCTTACCAGGCTCGCAATGTGGGTAACGGTGAGACGACAGTGGAAAGCTACAAGATCGTGGTGGTGTAGGCTGGTGGGTGGTGGGCTTGGTGGAGCAGTACAAAGCGTTCGGGAGTGTAGTTTTTTGAGGGGTCAGGAGAAATTCTTATTGTCTGGACAAGTCTTGTGTTACTTGATCTATCATTACATGGCATTTTCTAAATTGCAGCGCTATGTTACCTCTGCGGTTTCTGATTGTATCTGGGAATTCACTGTTAGGAATCTCAAGTGCCTTTTTCAGCAGCTCCTACATTACAGCTTTGGATCTTTTCCAAAATCAGTTCACATGCAACCTTGAGTGGGTACAATACCTTTCTCAAATCACTGTACGATTTGTTAAGCAGGAATAAACTTAAGGGTCAGATCTCTTCAAATCTCTGTCATCTCCAACACTTGAGTATAATTTACATCTCGCACAACATACTTCCATGAATCGATCTCATCTCATACCCTACGCCGGGGCCTCTGTAGGAAGATGGACACTGCCGGGGCTAGAATCTTCAACTCCCCGTATAAATCTCGGCTCCAACCCCACGCCGGAGTGCTTCCTACACCGCCTCCCTTCCATGAATTCATGAAGCGACTTTCTTATCCTCCCTTCCAATCTTTCTCTGGGTTTAGGGCACGCCACCACGCTCGGAGTGGAGTACTCGTTTGAGCTGAGTGCGCAGTGGCCGAGTGAGCCGGTGAGCACCCGCGGGTGGCCACGTGAGAGAAGGAGGAAGATGGAGTTTAGGCATCATCGACGGCATCGTTGTCATACTAGCTTCCCGCGCCAACGAGTGCAGCAGAGAAGGTCGTGCGGTGGATCGGGAGGATGCCGCCGGCTGCTCTGCTCAGTGCCTCCCAGGAGATATGGAAAGTGGAAACTAGGCTGCACCTTAATTACTACTATACTTGACTAGAAGGAATAAAAGTAAACTAGCTAAATGCCCGTGCGTTGCCACGGAAGAAAAATAACATATATACAAATATCGGCAAATAACCAGATTTTCATTTCTCGAAGAGAACTAAAGAAGCATATAATCCAGCGATGTTGTTTGTTCATCGCCGGATTATCCTTTAGTAGATTGAACAACTCGTCCATCTTTTTGATCACATGGTCGGTCTAGGCACGTTCATTACCGCCGCCGCGAACTTCTTCTTAGCGTTCTCATGATCCTACTTCATGTAGGAACGCAAATGAAGTATACACATAATAGGTCTAGCATGCATACATATATCGATAGACAAATCAGATATGGGTACAAAATTATCCTCATAGATTTTTTATGGAGCCTTAGTCTTTGTGGTCGCCGCCCTGGTCTAGATCCGACAGTCTTGAGCTTGTTGCGATGATCCACCCATCGTGTGTTTCGGTGACTCTTGGGTGGCACGAGAGAGGGTCATAACGAAAGCTCCGTGCTATGGCGCCAAAGGCGGCGACACTACAGGTGTCGTATCCCTCCTGGAGGGCACCGTTATGTGTTCTTTGTCCATGCCAGGGTTTCGGGTGAAAACCCTAGTCCAAACTTCAAACCCAGCAGTGGCGGCATGACACGTTGTTTCCCTCACGGGGACGTTGCTATGGAGCTCAGGTTTCTGTTGTTGCGGCTTCTAGCTTTCCTTGATCATAACGAAAGCTCCGTGCTACGGCGCCAACGGCGGCGACGCCACGGGTGTCGTATCCCTCCTGGAGGGCACCGTTATGTGTTCTTTGTCCATGCCAGGGTTTCGGGTGAAAACCCTAGTCCAAACTTCAAACCCAGCAGTGGCGGCATGACACGTTGTTTCCCTCACGGGGACGTTGCTATGGAGCTCAGGTTTCTGTTGTTGCGGCTTCTAGCTTTCCTTGATCATAACGAAAGCTCCGTGCTACGGCGCCAACGGCGGCGACGCCACGGGTGTCGTATCCCTCCTGGAGGGCACCGTTATGTGTTCTTTGTCCATGCCAGGGTTTCGGGTGAAAACCCTAGTCCAAACTTCAAACCCAGCAGTGGCGGCATGACACGTTGTTTCCCTCACGGGGACGTTGCTATGGAGCTCAGGTTTCTGTTGTTGCAGCTTCTAGCTTTCCTTGATCATAACGAAAGCTCCGTGCTACGGCGCCAACGGCGGCGACGCCACGGGTGTCGTATCCCTCCTGGAGGGCTCCATTATGTGTTCTTTGTCCACACCGGGGTTTTGGGTGAAAGCCCTAGTCCGAACATCAAACCCAACAGTGGTGGGATGACACGTTGTTACCCTCACGGTTACGTTGTTGTGGAGCTCAGATTTCTGTTGTTGCAGTGTCTAGTTTTCCTTGATCCTGAAGTGAAGCTTCCTTGGCTCGGGCATGTGACGACCTTGTTGGTCTCCTATCTATTGCACGTGAACTCGTTGTCATTGTTCACTCCTCGCTGACTTCTCGCCAGAGGAGACCCGGAGACCGGCGGAGGAGCACGAGGCTAGTGGAGCACCGGATCACCGCCATAAATCAGATATGAATCGATAGATCCGTTTGATATTTTTTCCTTTTGTAATTTTCGAATCGCTTATGCATTCGTGCCCGCAAAATGTAAATCGTGACTACATGGTGCACACGTATGTCCAAGGGCATGGTATCGTTTTTTCTCATTTGAACAACATGCATGGTATGGAGAGCACACACTTGGATATTTGTATTTTGAGGGATGAATATTTCACGGCGGACTAAAACAGTAACATTGGGCTTCCAGACGTGAAACGCCTTTTTTCTTTCACACGTGCACTGCATGAAATACTCATTTCAATGCTCCTTTTTTATACAGGAAACAAGAAGAGGAAGTACTTGATGAGCCATCCAGTTCGGTTAAATCACCAACTACAAGCAGTTCTAGCATCGGCGGCGCCATCGTTGGGGTGGATACTATGTCTGCCTAAACCTACAGCAACTGGGCACTTTCAGACTTATATAGTCACTGCATCCCTCTCACTAGTATTGGATCACTTCTTTTTGTCGAGAAATAATATAACGAAGTTCAAATATGTAATGATAGCAGTTGTGCAAGTGAACATGCTAAGCTGGAATTTTGAAGCTTACACTTTCGTCTGCTATTATTAAGACAGAAATTTCGTTGAGAAGTTGATTGGGCATATTGTACAAATGACCCAGTAAATTTTTTCCTCAATATTATATTGACATAAGCATTTAAATCTGTAGAAATAATTGTGTGTTTTGCATGTACTTAAGGAGATTTTTTTCCCTAAATGGCTACTTCACTTTTCTTGACGGTCAAACCAGAGCTAATTGCTGACAACTTAATTTGTGTGAGCCGGCCTCCATATATATCACCGTCCAAGAGTTTTGGTAGTCAAGTTCACTAACTGTCTAGGGTAATATTTTATTTATCCCCCAAGGTTTAATCATGTTCTGCCAAATGACATTTGAACAAAAGTCTCCTGAACGAGAACACAATGTCATTAACTAAAGTTGCCGTCCAAGCATATCCTCCTTGACCTGGTCCAAACAGTCTAGTAAGCAGCAGGACAAAATGAAAGGATCATTAAATGCACGCATCATGCTCTCAAACCTGCAGCCTAAACTAAACTGTTTTTTGTTTTCCCAATGGGGTGCTTCTTGTCATTGAGGTGTTTCATGATCCTGTGCTTACTACCCTCCATGTTACGGTGTTGTTCTGGCTGCTTCATGGAGGAGAGGGCAGCCATCATGGAAATTCGCTCTTCGTTGATCAGTGCACAGTCCGAGGTTCCCGACTCGTGGGGACACGGTGATGACTGCTGCTCATGGGAAAGGATCACGTGCGACAATGGCACACGACAAATATCTCATCTCAAACTTTCCGCAGTCTACCAACCAATCCCTACAGCTGTGGAAATTGGATGCTGGAACATGAACTTGGCTATCTTTTCTTCGTTTCGGGAGCTTCATCTATTGAATTTTTCTTTGAATTTCGCTCGATTACAAAATTTTGACGGTATGTAAATCCTGTTGCATGCATGCGACTCTATATTCTGCCAATAAATTGATTACAATTCATCTTATTCTGAAGAAAAAATTCCTGCAGGTCTTCAAGGATTGAGTAAGCTCAAGTATCTCAACCTTGCTGGAAACTGTTTGCTAGAGAGTATCCCAGGAATTTTCGGCAAATTGGCTTCTCTGGAGGTCATAAATCTCACCGGAAATAACATGGCTGGGACTATTCAGGACACAGGTACTAAAACAGATAAATTTAACTTTCTCTTTCAGTTGGTGGAATTGCTTTTTTACTTTCTTTAATGTATGTATACACATAATAGGTTTCAAAAATCTTCGAAACCTGCGTGAACTGTGTTTGGGATCCAATAACTTGGGTGGCAGCCTCCCAGCATCTGTATTTGCACTTCCAAGTCTTTACTACTTGGATCTTTCTGAAAACCTCTTTGAAGGACACATACCTATAAACTCATGTTGGAGACTGAGAGAATTGCATTTGAGTTCCAATCAATTGAGTGGTAGCCTCCCAACGTTCCTGTTTGCACTTCCATTCCTTGAGTATTTGGATCTTTCTGACAACCTCTTGGAAGGACGTCTACCTATAAACTCATCTTGGAAGTGTTCCTCATTGCTTCAAACTATCAGGTTATCCGAAAACATGCTAAGAGGTAAATTTGATTTCTTATGGTTGAGGAACTGTACCAAGCTCAAAGAGATAGACCTGTCCAGGAATACTGATTTGGTTGTTCAAGTGAAGCTACATGATTGGGTACCTAAATTTCAATTGAAGAAACTAACACTCTCTTGGTGTAAACTTGATAAGAGCGTGATCACGGAGCCATATTTCCTACCAACACAACGTCATCTACAGTTTCTTGATTTGTCTAACAACAATTTAACAGGAAGCATGCCTAGTTGGTTGTTCACAAATGAAGCGACACTTATTTACCTGGATCTTTCAAATAACTCGCTGGTCGGATCATTGGACTTGATTTTGCAACACCAAAATAGTCTTCAACTGGTGAACATTTCTCTAAACCATGTTGATGGACGGCTGCCAGCCAACATCAGTTGGATTTTTCCTAATTTGACGATTCTTGATGTTTCCCGTAATGCTATGTCTGGAACAATACCACCATCACTGTGTAACATTGATGGAATACAGCTTATGGACCTATCGAATAACAAATTCACAGGTGAAGTACCATCTTGCTTGTTCACTGATTCTTCTGAACTGAATATATTGAAGCTCTCAAACAATAATCTTAGGGGTAAGATACTTGGTGGGACTAGTAACTTGTCTAACCTGTTGGCAGTATACCTACACAACAACAAATTTGAAGGAACTCTCCCTAGAAATCTGTCTGGTAATGTGGAAGTTATAGATTTACATGATAACGAGATGTCCGGAGAACTCGACACTTCATTATGGAATCTTCCTTTACTAGAATCTTTGAACCTTGCTAGCAATGGTTTAACTGGTGATATTTTCCCAGGAATTTGCAAATTGACACGTCTTATGCTGCTAGATCTATCAGCTAACTACTTTACAGGGCATATTCCAAATTGCAGCGATATGTTACCTCTCCGGTTTCTGAGTGTATCTGGGAATTCACTGTTGGGAATCCCGAATGGTTTCTTCAGCAGCTCCTACATTACAGCTTTGGATCTCAGCGAAAATCAGTTCACAGGCAACCTTGAGTGGGCACAATACCTTCCTCGAATCAGTGTACTTTTGTTAAGCAAGAATAAGTTTGAGGGGCACATCACTTCAAATCTTTGTCATCTCCAACACTTGAGTATAATTGACATCTCGCACAACATACTTTCAGGTTCCATACCACCATGTATTGGTGGTATTCCATTCAAGCACCTTGATACTTTCGTATATGAATGGCCCACATCCAGTCATTATCTCTATGGATGGTTGTTTGATGGCATTTACTTCTCGTATCAAATTCATTTTGACCTCCAAGGTTTCACATTCACAACTAAAGGCAGTCCATACACATATGGACACAACTTCTTCACGTGGATGTCTGGCATTGACCTATCAGCAAACATGCTATCAGGTGAGATTCCACAGGAGATAGGGAATTTGAGCCACATCAAGTCACTGAATTTGTCGAACAATTTCATTACTGGGCCAATTCCTACAAATCTCGCAAACATGGGCGAGATTGAGAGCTTAGACCTATCAGTGAACAAGCTAAATGGATCGATACCATGGCAGTTAACCCGGCTATCATCAATAGCGGTGTTCTCTGTAGCATACAACAACTTATCGGGGTGTCTACCAGATTCTGGTCAGTTTGGCTCGTTTGACAGGGACAGTTACAAAGGGAACACCAACCTTAGATCATGCACATCCAGTTCAGGTCCCGTGGCACCAAATGGTACCGTAGGAAGTACTCCTGATGATTCTGACCCGATTCTCTACATTGTCACTGCCGCTTCATTCGTCTTGGCATTTTGGGCCACAGTAACATTCGTGTTCTGTCATTCCTTTGGACAACGTGTTTTACTCAAATTATAATATGTAAAGATAGAGATGGCTACTGCTGAACAGTGATAATGTGTGAACAACACATGCACATCTCTTTAGAAATTTGCTTTCTGATTATGCGTGTTTTTGTGAATTGTGCTATATTTTGCCGCACTGGAGAAACTCTAACGCCAAAGGAATATTGTGATCCGTGTTCCGCTGTGAAAAGGTGAGTAAATCTCACTGGAAGCCACTGAAAATAGAATTAAGTTACTGTACTGCTTATCGGTTCTGGTGGGACCGAGATTTGGTTGGATTTCTTCAGAGTCCATTTTCCATTTGCAGGAAGTATCATGAAGTGATCTGGGAGGAAGAGCATGGCCGTGTGGGGTGTAAACTTTTTAAACAGTGAATTATTTTGTCAAGCTTTATTCAGGCACCCTTACAAATAAACCTCATTTGGTTGGTGACTGGTGAGCCTTTTTCATGGCTGGGGACCATGCGGGTGATGGATGTTTTTTCTGCTAAGCTCGAGGCGTGGAATGGTGCGTAGCTGATATTTTTTATAATTCTGGAAATCCTCAATGCTACATGGTTCTTTTCTTAGCATTCAATATTTGCGCAGATCTGTAAGGATTTTGTGGAGTGCGTGGGTCGATGGTAAGCTGCAAGATTGGGTGTGCCCATGCTGCCCTAAGCTATCTTGCTTCCAGTCAACGAAGTTATCCACGCGAAAGCGAAAACATTTCGGTTTGAGGATTGGCCATCACGCATGAGGGTGATGGATGTTTTTTCTTTTTGCGATGGCTACTAATGCAGCTGAGATTTTGGAAAATTCTGGAAATCCTCGATGCTACATGGTTCTTTTCTTAGCACTCGATAATGTTTGCAATACTGCAGAAATGTGAGGACTTTGTGGAGTGTGTGGGTCCATAGTGCCCCAGGCTATCTTGCTTCCAATCAACGAAGTTATCCACGAAAAAGCGAAAAAGGCATGCGCTCGCAGCAAGCAACAAAACGTTTTGCTCCCAATCGGTATCCATCACGCAAGCTAAGGTAACACATGGAGAGGCATGCATGCACAGGAAGAACGAACCAACTCAGCTCCAAGCAACGCAACATGATCGGTCTCCATGGATATACTAATTACTGGCACATGCTATTCTGACGTTTACTTTAGTGTTGATCAGCTAAGAAAACATGTTTAGATTCGTTACTTATTTACTTCTCACTTCTCAGCCAATTAAGCTACACATACTCAGGTTTAAAGTACTCCCTCGTTTTGACAAGGCAAAAATGATTTGCCAAAACATTGGATGACAAAGGCAATGCGTGGAAAGGCTGCACGCAACCTAGGCGACCCAGGTACAACACCGCTTATGTTTTCGAACATACCTAGTGTTGGTGTTAGGTTGGCAAGTAATGCGAATGCGATAAGTGTTTCTATAAACACTCTGAGACATGGAGTTTGACTGTTTAACGATTACCCGAAAGTGTTTGAATAAGTCGGATACCACACAAATAGATGACGAGGAGGTGCATGCCACAGTTGATGATCAACTTCTCTCTCATCTAGTTGGTGAGGTGTCAGAGGATCCGGACGTAAATCTAAGGCTTCTGATACAAAAAAGAGTAAAAAGTCATGAAAAAAAGTGAAAGCGCCAAATCCCCAATGTTTTCCATTGAATCACATGTTTCTTGAATAGCAAAGGTATTGATGACTTGGCTAAACATTTACACATTGCGCACGAGATCATATTCTGAATTTTCTGGCTATTTTTGAAAATGGGTAGGTGAGGTTTCTCACCGAGTCTTCTTACCGTACTCTTGGGATGGTATAGACTTTGCTTGGTTTTCTCGTCCTTGGTCTCAGAACAAGGCTGTTTGGCCAGGTGGGATGTTGAGTATCATATTAAAGTCCATTATCCATAAGAAGATTGATAATTTCACATGGAGTCTTGTCTTCATGTATGGAGTTGCCCATGAAGAACACAAAGCTGACTTTCTTTGTGAATTGGTTAATCTGGAAAAGTAAGGAATATCCTATTCTCATAGATAGAATTTCAATTTTCTAAGATTCCAACACGAGAAAAGTAAAAAATATTTGACAATTACTGATTTTTCGTATGCAATTTGGGTTTAAGAGAAATTTCAATGAGTGGATGATAGTTTACTTGGACAAGAAGTCTCCCAGAACCACGATGTGAAAAGTTAGACCGCGTGGTAATGGATACCGATTGAAAACCTAAATTCCCTGTAGTAACTATCGGTCTCTCGAACGTATTGAGGATCTGTCGAACCATGATCCTATATTATTGACCACTGGACCACCTAGACGATAATGTGCATGTCGATTCATCTTTAAATTTGGATGGTAACATTGTGAGGGTTTCATGATAAGGTAAAAACAGTGTGGGAGAAACCACTTGTAGGACGGGCCCTAATCCAAAGGTGGAATAATAAAATATGTATGATGTGCAAATACCTTGGTGGATGGGTACTACGTCGTATGATGGGTAATTTCAAAAAGGAGATGCTTCGATCATCATCTATTGTCGACAATCTAGAGGCTTTAGTGGAAGTGCACCCGCTTTCCAAGTAAGAAATTGAACTAAAAAGTCAGCCGAATACTCATATTGTAAGGCTCCCGTGGGAAGAGGAACTCAAATGGTATCAACGTTCCAATGCTCAAATTATTCTCAAAGGAGATTTGAATACTAAATACTTCCATAATATTTCTAATGATAAATATCAGAAAAAACTTGTTCACTCACTTGTACAGGAAAAGGATATGATCGAGGGACATAAACAACTCAAAGCATATATCATAAACTACTACAAATCGTTCGTTTCAAGCTCCAGAAGAAGTCAACTTCTGTATAGATGAGTCTCGAATAGATGACATTTGCTTGTCATTATACCCTCACGAAGCAACGTGAGCAATATAATCAAGCAGGAGTAGGGGCTTTATCTCCTAACGAGGGTCCCGAACATTGGTAAAAAAACCTTGAGTCACCTCTCTTTCGTGTGTGAGCTTCGTCGCCCCCATTGTCATATTGAAGATCTTTTTTTGAGGGTAAAATAGTGAGGGAGAAAAACCCCACCTCATTTTTTTATTATTAATAAAATTATGTACAAAAATACAAGCTACAATTTACAAGTTACATGATGAATATTCTAGTGATGCTGCCTCTGTAGTCAATCATTTAATTCATGGTAAAACTTCTCTTTCATTCTAAAACCGACCCATCTCATTTCTTGGAGGAAGATGGCCTTCCAAGATGTAAAATATGGCCTCTTGTCATCAAATATCTTATTATTTCTACAAATCCATATACCCTAGGATGTCAGAATAATGATTTCCATTGAAAATGGCAGCTTCAGTTTAATTTTGATGTCTTCGGCATATATAATCCCAACAATCAGAAGCAAAGGGACAATTCCAGAATAGATGTACCAGTGTTTCTTCAGTGTTACAGTTTAGTATTGCACAATTATAATTTGTAAGTGAACATCTTTTCTTTCCGAGAAGGTTTCTTGTATTTAGTCTATCTAGTAGTAGTAGCCAAGATAAGAATTTATGCTTGGCCTGACAAGAAGAGTTCCGGATCCAGGTGAAGTGAGGTGGAGTAGGTTGGCTACCAACCAGCACTTTAAGATTTTTGAACTGTGAACTGGTCGGACCCCCAGATATAACTCCATTTGTCTGAGTGACCAAGTTGACTATTGATCAAAGATTGTTGACAGATATCTTCAAGTTTCTCAGATTTAGAGAAGGCTTGCTGAGACATGGGGAGATTGAAAAGATCTTCAAGATATTCAGTATGAATATCCTCATGAACAGTGATTTTAGTATTTTGCATAGGAAAGTAGATGGGGCATGTTGAATTGTAGGCACTCATTCATCCAAAGATCTGTCCAATGGAATGCAGATTTTCAATCCCTAATTGGACACCGTGCCATGGCCTTGTAAGTATCCAGGAGTTTAAGGTGTGCCCTCCACCAGAAGGATCCTTCCATTTGATATCCTGGCAGATGCCCATCAGAATAATATGACTCCCAAATAAGATGTACCTAGGGAGTTTCCTAATGATTATAGAATTTATCCAAAATTTTCAGCAGCAATGCATTATTTTGGATGTTTAAATTGAGAACACCCATGCCACCTTGATTTTAGGCCTGCACACCTTGGTCCAAGCCACAAGGGTTGAGCCTTTAGCTTGCACATCAACAGTTTTTTCCTCCATAGGCAATGTCTCATATATTTTACCACCTATTCCTTTATAGAGATAGGTACATCCAAACAACTCATGAAAAAGAGTGGCAATGATGATAACAGTGACTTAAACAATTGTATTTTCCCTCCATAATTAAGAAAATCAGCAATCCTCCAAGCCTGTTTTGAACCCTTTGCACAATTGGTAAGAAGTACTAGAGTGAAGGTTTTGTCAGACTGAGAGGTAGTCCAAGATAGGTGAAAGGAAGGCTACCTTTCTTGCAGCCAAAAGTGTTGGAGAAGTGTAGCAATCTTTCAGAGTCCATATTAATAGGGATCATGTTGGACTTGCGGTAATTCACCTTGAGGCTAGTAGAGAGAGAAAATGTGTTTAGTAAAGATTTTAAGCAGAGAACAGTTTTGAGTCTATTTTCATTACCACGAGGGTATCATTAGCATATTGAATAACAGGAAAGTCAGGGAAAGCAGTACAAGTGATTGGAGGTGTAACTAGTTCCTTGTTCATGGCCTTATTGAGAATGGATTGTAGAAAGTCAGCTGCTAGAACAAAGAGAAGAGGGGACAGGGGATCACCCTGTCTAACCCCTCTCTTGCAGTTGAACTTTTTCCTAGGGACCATATTCAGAAAAATAGCAGAAGTGCCTAATTGAAAGATCATTGTAATCCATTTGATCTATTTTTCCCCAAACCCTCTTTCTTTAAGAATGTTCAGAATTGTTGGGTGCTCTATTTTATCAAAAGTCTTTTCAAAATCAAGCTTGAGGATCACAATTTCTTCATTTGATTTATGGCATTGGAACATGTATTTAAAATCCCAGCCAAGACGATCCTGAATGGATCTTCTTTTTAGGAATCCATATTGATTTTTATGAACAAGCTTAATGATGATCTTTTGCAGTCTATTGGCAAGGAGTTTGGTGATAATCTTAAGAACACTATTCAATATAGATATTGGTCTGAAGTCTGCAGGGTTGTAGGGGAGTCAACTTTGGGGATCAAAGTTATGTATGAAGAATTAATGCTTTCTAGAGATACTCTCTCATGGTAGAAGTCATGGATCAATTTTTTAACATCCTTCCCAATAATGGACCAGCAAGATTTGATGAACTCATTATTAAATCCATTAGGACTAGGAGATTTGTCATTATGGAGGTCATTGGTTACATGCTCAATTTCCTTGTCAGTAAAAGGGTCTTCTAGGGTTGCAGTGTTTTTAAAGTCCGGGTCATTAGTTTAAAATTCTGAGAGATCGAAATGCATTGTAGGCTTATCTGTAGAACCCATTCTCTCCTTAAAATCTTCCCAAGGGATGTTTGCTTTACCTTCATGTTCATGTACTTTAGCAAGGGTCTCATCCTTCAACATGGATATATAGTTATGCCTATAACTGACAACAGCCTTAGCATGATTTTTTTTTGTTTTCATCACAAAGCTTCACCCATTTAATCTTGCCTCTTTGTTTACAGTATGCTTTTTGGTTTTGAATAAGTGTGATAATAAGATTCTTCAAGATGTCTCTTAGATTCCATTCAAAAATGCTAAGAGTTCTGAATTCCCCAATTAAATCTAGTAGATCAATAGTCTCATTAACCTTGGCAATCCGATTCTTGAGACAAGGGAGATTTCTAGCCCAAAGTTTTATGCCTCTTCTAACATTCTTGAGCTTGGCATTAATATTTTTTGCATTGTCATTGTGGCCCACAGGGATGTTCCAAGCATTCTGAACAATCTGTTTAAATTCACTATGTTGAAGCCAGTAATTTTCAAATCTAAAGATTTGGCCCTTTGGGATATTTTTACCAATTGAAATGACAAATGGGGTATGATCAGAAGTAGGCTTGGACAGAGGATAAACAAAAGAGGACGGGTAAGAGATTTTCCAAGAAGTTGAGGATAAGAACCAACCTAATCTTTCCCGAAGATGGTCTTTCTATATATTACTCTAGGTCTATTTTATTCCTTTTAGAGGGATCTCAATTAAGCCAACATTACTAATGGACTCATTAAACAAGAGCATGTTATTTACATCTTCACCCTCCTTATTTTTGTCTGAAGGCTTTCTGATGAAGTTGAAATCTCCCATGATTAACCAATCCATGTTGTTAGGCATGTCAATGTTTGAGAACCAATCAAGGAACCGGGATTTTTTCTCAGGTTGGCACGGGCCATAAACATTGGTCAGGACCCAAGCCTCATTAGAAAGATTTGAGGTAACTTTTACAGAAATGGAGAACTCATTTTGAAAAGCAATTTCCCCTTTGAGAAGGCTTCCATTACAAATAATGATAGCACCACCAAAAGCTCCCACGGAGGAAAGGAACTCAAATCTATTGAATTTATGAGGGTAGAATTTTTTAATGTATCCCATGTCGAAAATCTCCCTTTTAGTTTCTTGTACAAAAATGATGTCACACCCTGACTCATCAATATTGTGTGTCAGAGGAACCCATTTTTTCTCCGAATTGATACCCCTTAAGTTCCAATTTAAAAATTTCCAAATTCTTTTCTTATCCATGGAAACTATAAGGCAGATATTGTTTTGGGTGAAGCAATGATTGATACACCCTTCACAGAACACAAAATATAAAATCTTAAAAATACTTATCCAGATAATTATGATAGACATCAGAGTAGTAATCCCTCCATAGCCCATCTAAGAAACTTAGGTTCAGAGACAAAATACAGGCCCAAAAATTAACATGTCTTAAAGAGACCACAAAATACTTCATGTTTTGACATATTGGGAAACTTATTTATTTTGCTTCATTGTTGGCTGGCCATAAGGCCCAAACGCATATTTCTTCTTTTTGCCCCCTGGTTGGAGCTTGGAGAAGCCCTAGATATCTTTTTAGTAGCACCAGGTGGCTTTATCACCTTGTCCACAATCTTGCTTCTTTTCTGCATCTTCTTCTCAATTTCATCATCAGCCACGCGTGTTCAGTCCCCCCTCGAATCTAGGGCTCATCGGTGCTCTAGTTCTTTCACGGGACATTCATTCTCCGTCATTTGGCACGCCCGGTAGCAGGCTGAGGTGCATTTTCAAGATCTTCATTGTTGGCATTGCCATGGTGACCCACGCCAAGGCGTGCGCCGAGCCGAGAGAAGACACCGACCGTGCATCTGTGCCAGTGGATACGCTGCTCGAAGCTCGGAGGTTGCTCCGCTCCACATCAGAGGCCGCCGAGAGGGGGCATGGCACGCTCGCCTCACAGAGTTCCTTGGTAGTTTAGACTCCGTGTCTGCACCTGCAGCTAGAGGCGCCGACCCGCAAGAGTCATGGCGAGCATCGTACGAGGACGTAGCCAATCTCCTAAGGGCTCCGGGAGCCGTCGCCTGCATACTCGGTTGTCTCAGGCTCTCGCCTCTAGGCGGCAGTTCAAGAAGCTCTCTCGCGAGCTTGCGAAAGCAAGGCCCAGTGCCACCGCTTGGTGGCTTAGATGGTCATGACAACCGGTCTCCTTCAATGCAAAAGACCACCTCGCTTCACCCGAGCGGTGGACATCATACTGATGGTGTGCGCTCCCACCATCAACGGCATCACCATCCCCAAAACACTCATCAACGACGACGCATGACTTAACATGCTCTCGAAGGAGGCATTCGAGAATATGTAGATACCACGCTCTCGTATGATGCTCGCACTACCCTTCTCTAGGGTGACGCAGGGGGCCACCATCCCCATCGAGTAGGTGCGGCTCCCCGTCACATGTTGGACACGCGACAACTACAACACAGAGCTTGTCGAGTTCAATGTCACCCGCATTGGCTTGCCTTACAATGCCATCCTAGGCTACCTAGTGCTGGCTAAATTCATGGCGGTCACCCACCATGCCTACAAGCTCTTCAAGATGTCGGGTTGTAGCGGAGGCACCATCTCAATCCGCTGCGATGAGGGAGAAGCCATGTGCTCCCTGGAGCAAGCCTACAAGGGCATTTTTGCTGCACTCCTAGAATATGAAGGCGCTCCTGGTGATGCTAGATCCCCGCGAGGAAAAAGCGAGCACCTCATGTGGAGGGTGCGGCGGCCAGGAAGGCCGCCCTGACTCACCTCGCTGAGGATAAGGTCACGCTCTCCACCAACACGGCCAGAAAGAGGAAGTCGTTGTTCTCACGAGAAGGCACCATGACGAAGATGGTCCCTTTGGATCCGACCGACCCGGGGGCTACCGTCACCATTGGGGCCTAGCTCTTAGCCGAGCTAGAGGGCGCGCTTATCGCTTTCTTGCGGGCGAACGCTGACATGTTCGCTTGCACACCGTCAGACATGACGGGGGGTACCCAGGGACGTAATCGAGCACCATATAGATGTGTGTCCAACCGCTCGCCTGGTGAAGCAAAAGGCACGTCGCCAGTCCCTCGAGAAGCACCAGTTAATCGTCGAGGAGATGGAAAAGCTCATCAAGGCTAATCTCATCCACGAAGTCATTCACGCCGACTAGACGTCTAACTCTGTGGTGGTCCCAAAGGTCACTTGAGGGGGGTGACTCTACATCAAATTCACTGACCTCAACAGGGCTTTCTCTATAGATCCGTACCCACTGCCAAGAATTGACTAGATAGTGGACTCCACCGTGGGCTGCGACCTCCTGTGCTTCTTGGATGTCTTCTCAGGATACTATCGGGTCCATATGGCCAAGGAAGATGAGGAGAATATGGATTCTGTCACCCCTTGTGTAGTATTCTGCTACACATTCATGCCGTTCAGCCTTAAGAACATCGGTGTAACCTTCCAGAGGCTGATGCGTACTACCCTAATAGCATAGATAGGAAAAAATGTGGAGGCATACATCGACGACATCGTGGTCAAGACCTGCGAGAAGGACATGCTTGTGGCAGACCTCGAGCAGACCTTTGCCAACCTATGCAAGATCAACATCAAGCTTAACCCAGGTAAATGCATATTCGGGGTCCCGTCAGGCAAGCTTGTGGGTTTCCTGGTATCGCATCGCGGCATCGAGGCGAACCCCGACAAGATCAGGGTTATTGAGGATATGCTCCCCCGGAGGCTAAAGGACATGCAATGCCTGGTGGGGTGCATGGCGGCGCTGGGAAGGTTCATTTCAAGGATGGGCAAGATCATGAAGCGGCCAGACACCTTCCAATGGACTCCCGAGGAAGCTGAGGCTTTTGAGGGCCTCAAAATATACCTCACAAGTCCTCCCATTATGGTGGTCCCACAACCTCGTGACCCCTTACTGATGTATCTACATGCCACATGGCAAACGGCCAGCTCCATCCTCGTCGCCGAGCGTGAAGATCTCGTCAGGGCAAGGAAGAAGGCAGCCACACCCAAATCCCTCGGGCTCGGGGGTTGCGCCTCATTAGGCATATGGAGAGTTGCAGGAGCCCTGGGGCCTCTTGAGGAAGGAACCCTCCCCAAGGCCGTGAGCGGGCCTCGGTAGGATTCTGTGGCAGCATCAAAGACTACGGAGCTCGTACATCATCCCATGTACTTTGTTAGCACGGTACTCCATGATTCTTGTGAGGGCTACCCGATGCAGCATAATCTCCTCTACATGCTTCTCGTAGGCTCGAGGAAGCTACAACCATACTTCTAGGGCCATCCCATCAAAGTGGTAACCAAGTTCCCTTGGAAATGATCCTAGGCAATCCTAACGCCAGGGGCGCATGACCGAGTGGTCAATCAAGTTATAGCCTTTCGAGATGACATTCGAAACATCCCCCACCGTCAAGGTAAATGCACTGGAAGAGTTTGCCGTGGAATGGACCGATCCATTCATAGAGGAAGTCAAGGAGGAAGAGACCCATCTGCCAGGGAAAATAACTTCTGGCCGCTTGGTTGTAAACTTTGACTGCGTGTTCAATGGTGCAGGAGCGGCGGCGGTCCTCACCTTGCCCACCGATGAAAACTTTTTTACACCGTTCAACTATGCTTCAAGAATGAGGTCAAGCGCTCCAACAACATCGCTTAATATGAGGTCCTCATCGCGGGCCTCAAAGCAGCCATCGCCCTAGGAATTGAGCGCATCATGTTTCAAGGGGACTCCTTGCTCATCCTTAACTTCTCCAACAAGAGCTACAAACCCAAGGACAAGCACACATCGTCTTAGGTTGAAGAGGCGCGCAGGATTGGAAAGCACTTCCTGGGCATGGAACTGATCCACATCCCTCGAGGAGACAACTATGAAGCCAATGAGATCACCAAGCATGCATCTCATCAAGAGCCCTAGAGGCTGAGAGTCTTCGAGAAGAGGTTATACAAACCATATGCCACTCTGCCTAATAGCAACGACATTCCCCCCACAAGGAGTTGCCCCACCCTTGACAGGTGCACCAGGCTGCAGGCCCACCCTCAAGTGATTGCCTTGTACTGGCACTCACTTCTCATGAGGCACTTTGGATCACTGATCTCAAGGAGTACTTGAAATACAGCACCCTCCCCGAGAAGGATGAGGTTGCCGCGGAAAGCATCCTTCGCCGCGCCAAGAACTACTGCTTGGTGGATGACGACCTCTACTGTCGCTGCCCCAATAGTGTTGCGCTATGGTGCATCTCCGCTGAAAAAGAGTGCGAGCTACTCGCCAACATCCACGCTCGAGAATGCGACCACCACGCCTCTGAAGGGGTTCCGTGGAAGAAAACAAAAAAAATTACTATGTTGGAACACCCGAACGCCCATGATCATTACTCATGTGTCCAAGGGGGTAAGAGGGGACTGACAAATCCTAATTTGTAAATATGGGGTAAACCCTTAATAGCAGGGAATCGCGGGTGGCTTGCCTAATATTAATGTTGTGGTTATGAGAGATGAAATAGAAGATGGCTTGTTTTTGATCATATAACTTGGATCTCCTCCCATATATACATACGCATGAAGGAAAGACATAGATTATCCTAATCATAATTAATACATTTGCTAGTGGTGGATTCAACACTTCTTAAGAATGCTTTATCCCTCTTGCAGTGTCAATTACTTCACATCATGAACTCTTGCTCTCTTTAACTATTTTAATATTGCTTTGTTCACATGTACAACCACTCTCAAACACATTTTCATACACACACGCTAGAAATTAGAGATAACTCGTGGGACTCTTTGGTTACTAGTAGCAAAGGATAGTTAAGACAATTACTAGTAGCTCTTGGTGGTTCGATACTATAATTTAGAAACTAGCTACAAATTATATGTGCCCTTGCCGACATCAAAGCACATTGAGGAGAGTCCAAAACTATGTTTAAGCAGTTAGAAAGTAAAATTACTATCCTTGAGAGGAAGATTAGTTCTTATCAATTCATTACTAAATAATATGGAACTATATATGTTTTCTTTCGTCTCGGTTCCTAATGTATTTTTACATATATTGGACTATTTCTGATCAAGATTATTTTGGCAAGGGGATAGTGAGAAAAGTAATTATCGACTGGCCAAATGAAGATCAAGATGGACTATGTATTATTGACCTTGAGGTTAAAAATATAGCCCTACTAGGTAAAATGGCTTTACAAGCTCCTTATCAAAGAAGGTTATGGAAAAATCTTCTAAAAATAAAAATGCATATCCTCAGATGCTTTGTCCAAGTTTATTGGAAACCTGGGGACTTACAACTCTTGGCTGGTCTAGTGTTGACAAGGAAACACTTCTTCCGATTTGGATTGGTTGTAATTAAGGATGGCTTGGAAATTATACTGAGATGACAAGTGGATTGGAAATTCTCTATAATTTGGATCGGTTGTAATTAAACACCCGTTGCTATGTTTATGGTTGTCTCTATAACATGTGAAGAATCATAACCTATTTACGAATGTGTCTATATGGTTGGAGAGCACGTCGATGGTTATTTTTATTCAACATAGAAGGTAGTGTGATCTATGGATTGGTTCTCCATCACCAAAGGCATAGTGCAGTTTATTGATAATTACTTGTATTTCACTTTTTTATTCTTTTTTATTTTAGACTTGTTACGGTTGTATGTATCCTATTTAAGCAAATACTGGGTGTAATACTTAAATCTTTTAGGTAATAAAGTGCCATGTATAAAAAAATCATTGCATCAGCCAGCCACTGCCATATCGACCAAGAACTATATCTGAGCGTGGTTGTGGTGTGGTTTCGTGCTAAGAGTATCTCCAGCCGCGAGCCCCAAACAACATCCAGCAATAGCATCGGGTTGGTCATTTGTGGAGCATCGGCGCGCATGTCCGCCTCGCCTCTCCCCAGTTGCGCTCCCAAAAGGTTTGATTAAAATTTATGAAAATTTGAATGCCATTCAACTTAGAATATATTTTACAAATTTTAACGCAATTTTGACTAAACATAAACATAAACTAAAACTAATCTAATTGCCATGGTGGTAGAACCAGCGTTACATGGTGGCCAGGTGATCCTCCTCGTACTCGGCAGTCTCATCCTTGACACTGCCAGGGACGGCGCCGCTGGAGGTGCCCTAGCCACCATATTTGTCGAGGTAAATGATATCACCTCCTTATTCATGGATCAACTACTCGATCCCAACATATAGCTGTCATGTGGTTGTTCATTGATTCGATGATCGCATGTAGGTACCCTGTGCTATCAGTGGGGTCATCGACGCTCTTAAGATGCCCTAGCTTCAATTGTGCGATGACAAGAAGTGAGTCACCCTCGTCGCCTCCCTCCTCCTTATTTGGCTCCTTCTTCGGGCGCTGAAGGCCTAGGCTTCCGTGTGGTAGTGAGGGTTGTCACGCCGGCTCAGGGAATAAAATTCCACGTAAGGGCATGCACATCGTTGGTGGCGTGGATTGCTCCTCCTTCACCTCATGCTTTGGGACGAGGTAAGCAGAGTGTTGCACCGAACGCGATGGTCCAACATAAGGTGATGGTTTACTGGAGCATGGTGACAAGGAGTGTTGGGGTTCGTTTCATGGAAAAGAATAAAATTCCTAAGGAAGAGCGGAAGAAACCCAACATTATCCTGTAACACCTCGTCCACCAGGCGCCGGGTGTCACTCCTAGCAGCTTACTAGGATCTCTAGACTGGCCCCATAGGCCAACACTTGTCTTTTATGTGCATTTTGTCCTCACTCGTGTACACCCGAGAACAACTTCCCGACCAATCACCCATCCTCAAATTTCTCCAGGCCAAACACGCTGAACCTAGAGGTTCTTTTTGGATAAGCTTCCAAAAAAGAAGTTGCAACTTGTTGGTATGGGTATCCTATCAATCCTATTAAGCCATGCGCCAGGATCGCACAGATCCAATCTATGAGATGCTAGTAATGAGAGATAGATCTAATCTACTTACCCTCGAAGATTCACGAGTGTTTAACGATCGAGGGATCATGGATGATGTAGTTCTACACTTACGTCAGTTCAAACCGATGAAGTCATGTGATATGGCAACACCTCTAGGTATCCACACGTTCCGTCTTGGTTGCGTATTCTCCTCCTTTACCCCGCAGGTGATGGAGAAGAGCTCCACGAGATCCTGACAGCACAACGGTGTTTCTCGGATGTGTGGTTGATAGGTGTGGTAGAGCTTTGCTCAACGTCTACACGGGGAGGAGAGAGGAGATGGAGAGGCAGGCGATACCTGGAGGGATGAGGGGTTGCACGTCACCCTTGCCCCTCTTTATATAGGGTGAGGGATGCACATGGTGCTTACCCCTCCTCTAAGAAGGAAGGCAGCCAAGGGGGTAACCCCTTCCTTAGGACAAGTTGCTCCCTCCCCCTTGTGGATAGGGTTTCCCCCTTGGGGCGCATGGGTCCTTTGGAACATTCTGGAATAATCTGAAACAATTCCTGAACTTTCTCGAATTATTCGCAAAACCAAAACCTAGATCCCATATACTTTTTATCTATCTCCGGACTATTTCGAAGCTCCTCGTAATATCCTGGATTTCATCCGAGACTCCAAATCAACATTCGATAACACCATCAATTATCTCGATGAAACCTAGCGACATCGAAGCATTAGGTGTGTGACCCTACGGGTTCGAGAGCATGCATACATGATTGAGACACCTCTGTGATTAATAACTAGTAGAAGAACCAGAGATGTCCATACTGGTTCCTACATATTCAACAAAGTTCTTTTATCGGTTGAACCACGATGTTGAGGATTCAGTTAATCCGGTATTCGATTTCCTTTGTTTCGTGATATATTACTGCTTTCTCGAGATTCGATCCTCGGTATCGGCATACCTAGTTCAATCACGTTACCGGCGTGTTTCTTACTTGTTTCGTGGTATAGGATTCTCTATGACTAAACACATTAGTCACATGCTTGCAGGCTTTAGGATGCTACACTACCAAGAGGGCCCAGAGATATCTCTCCGTCACGTGGAGGAACAAAATCCAGTCTTGATTTGTGCAACACAACAAGCACCATCAGAGATACCTGAAAGCCATCTTTATAATCATCTAGTTACGGAGTGATGTTTGATGTCCACAAATCAATCCTATGGTACCAGGGAGTAACACAATCTCATGGTCTAAGGAAATGATACTTGACATATACAAAAGCGATAGCAATCAAACTAAGTGACATGATCAACATCTATGCTTATTATTGGGTCTATCTATCACATCATGCTCACTAACAAACTAGTAGAAGAGGCTTACTAGGGACTTTGTGTTGTTTATTTTTCCATACATGTATTTAGTTTCTGATACATGCAATTATAGCATGGAGAATAAACAGTTATCCATTGAATATAATAATAATAACTTTATCACTGCCTCTTGGCCATATTCCCAATAAGGAGCATGAGGAAGACGACTACGACTACGACACGGTCGCCCTGGGCTGCCACCTGCGGGGTAGAGATGGTGGTGGCATCTCTAGGTGAGGGACACCGCTCCTTATCCAGCCCAAGATGACTTCCAAGGTGCAGCTAGGTGCATCGTACCACCTGCCGTGCCTAACATGATCCTTCAAGTGCGTTAGACCTATATCGTCATCGATGAGCAGGAAATCTAGCTGACAACGCAGCCAAGATAATGACGAGAAGTGCTCGTTGTTCATGACGTCCCAAAAAGGAGACGCTCGCTCCTTCCTATTTAAATCCAGAGCGGGTGAGGGGGCAGTGGCGCACACTAATGCCGCCCAGTGAATCCCACTAGGCCACACATCGTCGCAACAATGACAAGATGCCTCCCAGCGCCCGTTTGGGAACCTACGCCATCTATAATTACACTGATAGGACGCTGGAACCCATTAAACAATACTGACTTCAGCGATGTATAACTAATAGGGCTAGCCCTCGTGGTGTTTGGCTTGTGTCTGATGCGCCCAGAAGGGCCATGTGATGCGGGATGGACTGGGCTTCCGAGACAGTTGATACGCCCATTTTGCATCACTATTCTATATCATAATTTACTGTTATTCATTGATATATTTCATATTAAGAGATGATACTTATGTTATTTCATCTGTTTTTGCATGGTTGATGACTTTTGGAGCATGGACCACTGCAGTCAGCATTCTGATGAAAAAAGGTGCTGTTTGGAGGCAAAATTCGCGAAGATCAGAAAATCCGAGAAAATACATAGAAAATCCTATTTTTCTAGAAGACGAAGACTGCCAGAAGGAGGAGTGGAGATGGGCCACAGGGGGGCCACACCACCCCCTGGGGTGGGCCACCCTAGGCCGCGCCACCAGGTGGTGTGGCCGCCCTGGTCCACCCCTGGCTCTCCTCTCGGGCGTATATTATCCTCCCGAAACCCTAAGACTCGGGGAGTGACCACAGAAAGATTTCGCCGCCTCTATGGGGCGGAAAACACCGAGAGAGAAAGATCTCTCTGGCAGACAGAATTCTGCCGGGGAAATTCCTTCCTAGAGAGGGGAGATCATCGCCATCAACACCACCATCAAGTTGGATTTCATCAGGATCATCATCATCACCACCACCATCATCTCCACCAGCACCATCATCACCACCTCCATACTACTGTAACAATCGGGTTGAATCTTGAATAGTTCTTAGGGGAAACTTCCCCAGTGTTGATTACTCCTTGTAGTTGATGCTATTGAGTGAACCATTGAATTATTGTTTATGTTCAGATTGTTACACATCATCATTTCATCTCTGATCATGATCCATATGATGTCTTGTGAGTAGTTTGTTTTGTTCTTGAGGACATGGGAGAAGTCATGTTGTTAGTAGTGGAATTGTGTTGAGAAAGATTCAATAGTTTGATATTTAAGTTGTGGTATACTTCTTCTAGTGGTGTCATGTGAACGTCGACTACATGACACTTCATCTATATGGGCCTAGGGGAATGCATTGTGTATTTGGCTACTAATCGTTGGGGTTGTCGGAGTGACAGAAACCTAAACCCCCATTAGGAAACCATTGCACAAGGGACGTCAGGGTCTTAGAGTTTAAAGTTGTGGTTAGGTTTCTACCTTAATTACTTTCTTGTACTTGCGGATGCTTGCAAGAGGTATAATCACAATTATGTATTAGTCCTAGGAAGGGCAGTACATTAGCACAGGTTCACCCACACAACACTTACCAAACGAAAGAAGATTACTCAACTATATGAAGCGAAAGCACTTGATGATATTCCCGTGTGTCCTCGAGAACGTTTGGTCATCTTAAGTAATACAACCTTCTTGTCCTTTGCTGAATAAAGGATTGGGCCACTTGCTGCATTTATTATTATTGTCTTTTATTTACTCGTACTTTATTTACCTGCATTATCAAAAAACCCTAAAATCCGTTTGCTGAGTATTTACAGAGAATTCCTGCTCCAAGCCACTAGCCAGCACCTTCTGCTCCTCGTTGGGTTCGACACTCTTACTTATCGAAAATGCTGCGATACACCCCCTATACTTGTGGGTCATCAAGACTATTTTCCGGCGCCATTGCCGGGGAGTGAAGCGCTATTGGAAAGTGGAACTAGTAAAGGAAACTTCTACTATGAGTATTGTTTACTTTTATTAGTTACTTTATATTCAATATGGATATTTCATTGAGTTTCTTATTTCGTAATGCTACTACCACTGCTAAGGTAGTAGATGAACCACCACCTGCTGAGAATGATACTTTTAAAATACCTATAAGAATTATTGATCGTGTTATGGATAACTATTATGTTGGAGATGGAACTGTCCATCCCGGTGATCATTTGCTCTTTATACACGAATTATGCGGGTTGTTCAAGTGTGTAGGTATTACTACAGATCAAGTCAAGAAGAAGTTATTCTCATTATCACTGAAAGGAAGAGTTGAGGACTGGTATAAGCTGCTGAAGAATGGTCAAGCTCTTGAATGGGAGGAAATAGTACCTCTCTTTTATTCAAAGTTTTATCCTCCTAGTGAGATTCATAAAGATCGGAATCAAATATACAAATTTTGGCCTCTTGATGGAGAGAGTACAGCTCAAGCTTTGGGGAGATTGAAGTTACTAATGCTCAAATGTCCCATTCATGAGCTCCCCAACAATATTATTATCAATAACTTTTATGCAAGGCTTTCTCTTCATGATAAGGATTTATTGGATGCTTCTTGTGCTGGATCATTTACACGCATGGAAGAAGAAGCTAAATGGGATCTTCTAGACCGTATTCAAGATAATGCTGAAGCAAGGGAGAATGAAAAAGGAAGAAAATCAGGTATAAATTATGATTATGAATGCATTGAATATTTTATGGGAACTGATGACTTTCAGAATATTAAAAATGCTTATGGCCTAGACTCTCAAGCTATAACATCTTATTTTAAGGCTTTTGCTTCCTATATTGAAGTTCCTAAAAAGAAGTGGAATAAGTATCATGAACCATATAAAGATGTTGCTAAATGTGTTCCTGCAAGAAATACTGAAGTTTATACTGCTAATCATGCTTTACCTGAACCTTACATTGAGAAAATACCTTTCCCAGTTAAGATAAAGGAACATTCTATGATAGCTAATATGGTTAATGAAAGTACAAATGAAGCTGTTAAATCTGATAAAAAATGGATGATGAACCTATAATAGCAAATGTGAAAGACTTTGTCACTAAATATGTGTAAGATGGACACACTATCCTTTGTAAGGATACCTCTAATATTGTTTCACAAAGTAGTGTTATGAGAGCTAGTGTTCCTGTGTTTTCTGTTAGGATAAGTGATCATTGGTACAATGGTGCTTGTGATAGTTATATCATTAAATTTAAGCATGATACTGAAAGTTATTATGAGAGAGGGAAGACTATTCTTATGCATCTCAATAATATCAAGTTCCCTCGTTTTATGCTGAAAGTTTTTATGTTGCACTTCTTTTGCCTTCCTATGCTTGTAGTTTCTGGTTTCAACAACTTGTTTGTTTACAAAATTCCCTTGCATAGAAAGTGGGTTAGACTTAAATATGTGTATTTTTGCTTCTTAATGCTCTCTTTCACTTCAATTCATATTCTTATGTGAGCACCATTGAAATTATCATGCCCATCTTAATGGCTATAAAGAAAGAGCTTTTTGGGAGAAAACCCAATATATTCTTGCTTTCAGTTTGTTTTTGTTTCTTTGAGTCTTGGAAGTTATTACTTCGGTAATAACCTCTCCTTATTCTTTTTTTTGGTTTCTGTGTCAAGATCAACCTCTAATGAGAGAGAAGTAAGATTTGGGAAAGTTGTTGTCCCGAAACAGATTTTTGTGCTTCACCGTAAAAATTCGTGAGAGATATCTGTATGTTGGATTGAGCTGTAATTGTTTTTGCTTTTGCCCCAGGTTGTTATTCAACTTTCGTTAGTTTTGCACTTTTTGATTTGAGCAACTAAAGATTTTCTAAAAAAATTGATCTTTACCTGCTGGTCTGTTTTGACAGATTTTGCCACTCTTGCTTTTGCTTCTTTAATCGATTTCCTTTTTGAATTCCTTTTGGGTTTTCGGAAGGAGTTGCTACAGTAGCTTATGTTTTGATGGATTTAAGTTGAGATTGGATTTAGAAGGTGTATTATCTCGCTTACGCTAATGTTGCTAATGAGAATTGTGTGAAGTTTTGTGTGAAAGAAATTTCTAGGTTATTGGAGAAAATGGTGTAAAGGAAGTGAAAGGTTTCATGACTTGAGCAATATGATTATGAAGATGAAGATATTGATGTTATTCAAGCGGTGACTCCGGAAGAATCTACTAAATGCCAAATTCAGAGACCTGCAGAGTCCATTTTCGAATAGGTAACAGTTCTGGTAAGAAAAGTTCCGCGAAAATTCTATCCAATTATATATTTTTGGAGTTTTTATCCAACAAGGAAAGCTACGAAGCGAAAGAGGGACGGAAACGGAGCCAGGGTGGCTCACACCACCCCATGGCGTGGGCCCCCTGGCCGCGCCACCAGGTGGTGTGGCCATGTCGGCCTCCGTCTCTCACCCGTTTTCTCCCAGTACCTTCCTTTTGTTGTAAAACTTCGTAATATATAATCCCCCAGACCCCCCGAGGTTCGTATATCGTGTTCTCATTGTGTTTTCGTTTCGATCTGTTTCTGCCAAGAACTAAAGTTAGAAGCACGATGGTGTCCGCCAAGGATAAAGGAAAGGAGCCTATGGAGGAAGATCCCCAAGACCCCGGACAAGAGGAGCAGATCAAGAGTGAAGATGAAGAGGAGGCAAAGCAGGGCCAACATCCGCACACCGGCACTACCATTGCAAGCATTGGAGTGTTGAAAAAACCTGCCAGGGTCAGAAGGACTGCACGGATGTCAACTAGAGGGAAACCTCCGCGTCACTGTTTGGCTCCACGGTCACTTCCTCCACGCACCAAGAATCCTTTACATACCCTTATCCATGAGCATCAATACCAAAATATGCCCAAGGGGAAACTACCCTCCAATTGGGATTTGCCTTGTTCTAGCCATGCAGGAAAAGAAGACTTCAAGGAGGAAGAGTGGGGAAAGAATCGCAAGAGCTGGAATTCTCAACCCGACATGATCATGAGCCGCATTGAGCAAAAATCACAGTTGATTCGTAATCTCACCTTCGAGATTGAGGACTTGGGGAAACTAATCAAAGAGCTCATCGAGAGAATACCACCACCACCGAAGGAGTAATTCGTCATCAGGTTTTGGCATCCCCTTAGTTTGTTCCAAGCTTGGGGGAGTGACGCGGTATCATATCACTACCTTCTATCTTTTACCTTGTTAGTAGAGTCATATCATGAATAGAGAAGTTATCATGTAGGATGGTTTGCATTATGGAAGTGTCCCCCCTCTCGTAGGATATCTATGTATCCCTTGGTGTGAGTTGTCGTTATGGAATATTAATGAGAGGTTCTATCGTTTACTCTTTTGCATATCTTGTTTTAGTTTTCAATTCATTGTTATATGATTGATCTTGTCGTTAGTATTGGTATCACTTTGGGATCATTGAGTTAATTTAGTTGGTTTTGGCAAACCTGGCTCAGTCAATAGCAACACTATCTTGAGAATTGAATGAAAAAGATAAAAGTACTCTAAAGAAATATAATTTCATCATCCTTCTTTCTTGATTTGCTCATAAGCTTAGTATTCTCTAGTTAAGATCTTTTGTGCTTCCAAGGAAGATTGCATGTTTGTTTTTACCACTTGTATGTTTGTTTGTTTCCTTCAACTCTTATGCTTGCTACCCAGCCTTGCTAGCCAAAAACCTGTACTGAGAGGGAATGCTTCTCGTGCATCCAATCCTTAAACCAAAACCTATGCCATTTGTGTCCACCATACCTACCTATTAGCATTATTGCTATTCCAAGTAAATTCATGTTTTTATCTACCTTCCAAATTAAACTTGTTATGTGAAAATTAGTGATTAAAGCTCTCACGAACTTGATGGCACACTTTACTTTCCTGCATTTAATAAACTTGAACCATTGTGTCCATCTTTGTTGCGTATATTCTTGCGCTTTATAAGTTGAAGTTAGCAGAACCATGCATCATGGGGAACGCTTTCAACATTACACTGGTACTTTGTACCTCGTTGATATCATGATTATTTTGCTTATGCATCCCGGCGGTGTGAAATAAAAGGGGAACTTGTAAGATCATGGAGTTTGTATGTGTGTTACAGAAACGCCTGGGCCGCTATCCTAAGCAATGCCTAATCATGGTGGAAACTTGCAGCATAACCATAATGATCACTCTATGAAGCATCCTCAATAAAAACCTATGCCAATAGTAAATAAAAAGATCGCTGAGATGCTCATTGTCTGCCGGCCTTGTCATTTTGATTATGGGATAGCTCTTGTATCATGTGCAAGGGGTACCCCGTTGGCGATTCTCTATGATATACATGTATTTACAATGACAAGAGCTTACTTGTGACTGAAGTTGAGTAGCATGAGGTTCAGTACTCGTAAGTAAGGGGCATGAGATTTCAACTTATAACTTGTCAAGCATATCCTCTTAGTTGTGTCACTTTAACCTTAATCACCTAAAGATGCTTATGATAGGGGCAATGAGAGCTGAAAGCTAATAAGTACTATAATTTTTGGAAGCTCTTTATAAAACTTGAAATCCCTGCTTCCCTCTACGAAGGGACTTTATTTTATGTTTTTAGTTGAGTCTGTAAACCTATTCCCTTCTATCTCAGCAAGTATTTTGAGTTGTTGTGTTTCATTCATTCATATGATGATTTATTCAATCATGTCTCTTATGTTCCTTGTTTTGCACATTGCTCTTATCTTGGTGTCTACTACTTTGAAAGCTATCATTGAAAATCAGTTATTTGTGAACTCCAGCAAATTGTCAACTATTATTTGACCAAGAGCTAAGTTTGCCATTACCAACTATGATTTACTTTATGTATCTTTATTGTGTTTTCTTTACTTATTGCAAGTTAAGTTATATAATAGTGAGTTGTCTTCTATTATGACTTATGTATTGATGAATGTGATGCTTTTTGTCCGTATTCTTTTATCGACTCTTCACTCCATAAACCTGAGGTCATGTTTATTGAGTTCAGTTTCGCTTGGGGACAAGCGAAGTCTAAGCCTGGGGGAGTTGATACATCCATTTCTCATCACTATTCTATATCATAATTTACTATTATTCATTGATATATTTCATATTAAGAGATGATACTTATGTTATTTCATCTGTTTTTGCATGGTTGATGATTTTTGGAGCATGGACCGCTTTAGTCAGGATTCTAATGGAAAAAGGTGTTGTTTGGAGGCAAAATTCGTGAAGATCAGAAAATACATGGAAAATCCTATTTTTCCAGAAGACGAAGACTGCCAGAAGGAGGAGTGGAGATGGGCCACAGGGGGCCCACACCACCCCCTGGCGCAAGCCACCCTAGGCCGCGCCACCAGGTGGTGTGGCCGCCCTGGTCCACCCCTAGCTCTCCCCTCTGGCGTATATTATCCTCCCAAAACCCTAAGACTCGGGGAGCGACCACAGAAAGATTCTGCCGCCTCTGCGGGATGGAAAACACCGAGAGAGAAAGATCTCTCCGGCAGACAGAATTCTAACGGAAAAATTCCTTCCCGGAGAGGGGAGATCATCGCCATCAACACCACCATCAAGCTGGATTTCATTGAGATCATCATCATCATCACCACCATCATCTCCACCAGCACCACCTCCATACTGCTGTAACAATTGGGTTGAAACTTGCATAGTTCTTAGGGGAAACTTTTCCGATGTTGATAACTCCTTGTAGTTGATGCTATTGAGTGAACCGTTGAATTATTGTTTATGTTCAGATTGTTACACATCATTATTTAATATCTGATCATGATCCATATGATGTCTTGTGAGTAGTTCGTTTTATTCTTGAGGACATGGGAGAAGTCATGTTGTTAGTAGTGGAATTGTGTTGAGAAAGATTCAATAGTTTGATGTTTAAGTTGTGGTATAGTTCTTCTAGTGGTGTCATGTGAACGTCGACTACATGACACTTCACCTATATGGGCCTAGGGGACTGCATTGTGTATTTGGCTACTAATCGTAGGGGTTGCCGGAGTGACAGAAACATGAACCCCCGTTAGGAAACCATTGCACAAGGTACGTTAGGGTCTTAGAGTTTAAAGCTATGGTTAGATTTCCACCTTAATTACTTTCTTGTACTTGCGGATGCTTGCAAGGGGTATAATCACAAATATGTATAGTCCTAGGAAGGGCGGTACATTAGCACATGTTCATCCACACAACACTTAGCAAACTAAAGAAGATTAATCAACTATATGAAGCGAAAGCACTTGATGATATTCCCGTGTGTCCTCGAGAACGTTTGGTCATCTTAAGTAATACAACCGGCTTGTCCTTTGCTGAATAAAGGATTGGGCCACTTGCTGCATTTATTCTTATTGTCTTTTATTTACTCATACTTTATTTACCTGCATTATCAAAAAATCCTAAAAATCCGTTTGCTGAGTATTTACAGAGAATTCCTGCTCCAAGCCACTAGCCAGCACCTTCTGCTCATCGTTGGGTTCGACACTCTTACTTATCAAAAATACTGCGATATACCCCCTATACTTGTGGGTCATCAACAGTCTATCAAATCGCGCTAGATAAAATAAGACTTTATATCCATGATGGCCTCCTTTTATAGCCGGTGACAGGAAGAGAGCAGGAACTCGTCAGAATTGGTAGGAAAGGGAAGCGAGTGGCGGGAAGGGCGGATGGTGGAGGCGCCCCGGCATCAAGATGTGTGTCGTCATTGGCGAGACACGTGGTGTCGCTACCAAGTGGCCCGCATGGCCAAACCTACATGGCGTGTTGCCGGTAGTCCTAGCCCTGCCCCTGCATGCCCGGGATGATAATGGGGTACAGGACATATTCCTTGACGTTTTGGTTGGTCGAAGGGCACCAATGCGCGCCTTTTTTACCACAACCTCCAAAGCTTGGTGGGGGCGGGTTGGGGCGCCAGTGCTCTTAGGAGAGATGGCTGGTGCGTCAAACGCATCCATGTGAGCCCACAAGATATGCAATGGAGATTGGGGAAGACTCGCTTAGATCTCCACTCGTCCCCTCTAAAGGACTAAAAATTCTAAAATAGGGGCGCCGGAGAGAGAAAACAGTCCTAGCTGCGCCCCTATACCCGTTTTCTGCGCCGGCGCAACAAAAATCCATCCGGCACCCCAGGCTAACCTAGTCCAAAGGGGGGAACCGGGGGCCAACTAAACAATACAACCACTCCACTATTGCCACACGCCCCCCACTCCACTACCATGTCTCTCTCACTCCTCCCTTTTCCCAACCACCCCACTCACACAATACATCACACTTTGCCCCGCAGCTGGTCCAGCTTGCGCCGCCTCGCCGTGCGCAGCCCCGCCGTGCGTCCAGCTCGTGCCACCTCGCTGTGCGCAGCCCCGCCGCCCCGAGCACAGCCTCCACGAGCCGGAGCACCGAAGCACCGGAGCAAGGCCTCCACGAGACCTGCCTCTTCGAACCCGTCCGCCAGCGCGGCTGTGCCTTCGCTGCTCACGTCCGCTTCCTTCGGCGCCGCCGCTTGCGCACAACTGCCTTTCTGCACCGCCGCCCAGCCGCCTTGCTGCGTGCGCCTGAGCATTTCTACGTGCGTCGCACCATCGCCCAACTGCCTTTCCGCGCGCGTGTCGCGTTGTCGCCCAGCCGTCCATTCTCCTGCCACCGTCGTGAAGGATGCAAGCACCTCCGGGAACTTGCCGTGCGCCTGCAGATCGCGCTCGAGGTCAAGCATCCGCACGGCCTCACCGACGTGCAGCGACACAGCGGTGCTCGTGGTGCGTTACGCCTCCGTCACTAGGTCGTAGCCGGCTACGGCCGCTGCTCCATTGCTACTGGCAATGTTACTGCATGTGACCATGATTAGGAGCAGGCCGCTAGCGGACACGAGCAGCTGCCTCCTTTTTGGAGCGGATGGTGGCGACGAGATGGTGGTTGGTCGTACAAGTGGAGCTTTTCCGGTGGAGATGGTGCTTGCCGGCGTTAAGGGTGGCTGCATTAGGACCGACGGGAAGGGTTTGCTCAAGTCGCGCTCAACTCGCCTACAAGGCGCTGGTAGAAAATGCTAAAGCAGTTTGTATTTGGTTTTGGGGGTGTGACCGGGTGATCTACACACCCTATAAAATAGTTAGCCGGCGCTTCCCATATGGGTCAAAAAAAATCTTTGGCCGGACACGATATAGGAGAACGAGTGGAAATGTTCTTATACGGTTAAAAGAGAAGAAAACTATACGAGCATATATTTAGCCTGCATAGCCACGTGAGCCAGCAGGACCCGTGAAACCACCGCAGTTAGATGCAATCTTCACGTGCGGATGTTTTCTTTCTGTAGATATGTGATGAGCCAGGCAAAAGTGAAGAGGGGAAGACTGGTCCACACGGTCAAAATTTAGATTTCAATTTTTCTAGGCTATGATCGCCGGAGCCGCCCTGGCATAAAGTGAAGTACACAACTTGCATATAGGTTGATACTAACTGCCACATGACCGATCAAAAAAAAAAACTGCCACATGACTTAGCCCTCTCACAACTTTTGAAATCCTGCTTAATTCAGCACCGTATTCTACCATAAGCTCGTCATAGTGCTAAGTAAGTTAGACTAATAATATAATATGTTCATGCTACTAGTACATGCTACTATCTTCACAGTCATGTACATGCTACTATCTTCCCAGTGAGCAATAACATGCATGTGGTATCATACAAGTCTAATTAATTAGATTGTATGTGTATATTGTTTTGATAAGTGTGATGTTATGGTATTTTTTTTCAAAAATGATGTTGTGATAACTTGCTAAGTTACTAACTTCTTTTTATTATTAGTTATCATAACATGTCACCAGTTTGCTTAGTTGGCATTGAATACTATTACTTACCTCCCAACTTTTAATTTGACGGTCTACGTTTTCATCTGCCAAACACTAATATGGTAAACTTATCAGTGTATGTGACAGCCTGACAGGACAACGAATGCCATCATGTTTCATTAGACTCTGAAGTCTGAGATTTGTTTTCCTAGATACTCCGTTGACCGTACAATGTGATCCTCTTGCCGGCGTCGAGGAAGAAGGCCGCCACCGCAGCCCACTCCTCCAGCAGCTTCTCCTCGACGCCGTCCTTGCACAGCGGCGGGAAGAAGAGCCAGAATGACGTGGCTGCGACGAATAGCACCACCAGCAACGTCGCCACGGCCCGCGGCGGCGACGGCCACCCCCTCGCCGACCACCGCCGCGCGCACCACGCCTCGGCGACGCAGCAAACGCCGTGGAGCAGAAAGAAGGCGGTCATCCCGCCGCTCGGCCGCCGCAGGCTGAGGTAGTACACCAGGCCCTCGTGCATCAGCCCGGACACGAGGAAGGTGGCCAGCACGCCGGCGGGATTCCCGGCCCGCGCGCGGACGGGGTCGTACACCGACGGCCGGAGGATGGCGGACACCATGAGGTTCCACCGCCGGCCCCAGAAGTCCCGCAGCGACGACGCCAGGTACGGCCTGTCGAACTGCGGCTCCGTCTCCATGCCGAGCGCGCCGGCGGCCGCCGCGATGCAGGGGAAGAAGAGATCCAAGAAGCAGTATATGTGGATGCCGTACAGGGCCAGGCGCGCGTAGAGATGTAGCCGGCTGTTGAACTGGTAGATGCGGAGGATGACGGCTATGACGGCGACCTTGACCGCGCAAGAAACCAGAGACAGAACTGGTTTGTTGGCTTTGGTCGACACCGCTGCTCCGGAACCGCCACGGGCACGCCGGAGCTTAACGGGGAGCAAGGCGGTGAAGAGAAACGTGAGCACGGGGAGGGAGGGGTCGAGCGGCCCGCGGCCGGCGGCGAGGAGGGCGAGCTTGAACGCGCAAAGCCAGGCGAGGAAGAAGGCAGCGGTCGCCCGGATGATGGCAGAAGAAGAGAAGGCCAACGGGGCGACGACGAGGAACGGGAAGAGCGGGAGCAGGGCGACCAGGCGTGGAAGGCCGGGGCGGAGGAGCGACGAAGACATGCGCGCGTACAGCGCGGCGGCCGCCGCGGCCAGAGATACCATGGGGATGCTGTCCTGCAGGAACTCCATGGTCGTCGCGACTTGCTGGCTTGCTGCCCCTAGTTGTCTGTCGCTCTTGGATATGGTGATTGGTTGATTGATCGCCGTGGAGTAGTAGTATATGAAGTGTACAGTAATGTTCAGTGTTGGGATCTTGTCAGTGTATTTAGTGACTTCCACGTCGCGTCATGTCAGATTGTGATATGCTTGAAAATTCTACTTGGGTAAAATATTTGATAGAGCAAAATGAATTGTCCAAAATTCTATCTTCCTTTCATAAAATATTTGATAGAGCAAAATAGCCTATCAACACTTTTACACTCTTAAAACACGCAATATTTTAACGCGATAGCAATTCTGGGATAAACGAAATTTAATTTAGCACTCAATCAATCACGCTAACTGAGAAAAATCAGGCTAATGATAGGCTTTCGTGTTTTGGCCATTAGGCTTTTTTTTTGTTCTTTGTGTTTTTATTTTTGTTAATGGTGGGCTTTTTGTTTCGGGCAGTTAGGCCTTTTTATCTATTGGAATTTTAAATTTTTTTATGTACTACTCCCTCAGTTTCGAAGTATAAGAAGTTTTAACTTTTGTGAAAGAAATATATCTAGACGTTTTTTTAACGTGTAGACTCCCAATTTAAGAATACTAGTTAGGTGTCCGTGCGTTGCTACGGAAAAATGTAGCATGTCACCAAATAATAATTGGGCACTATGGAGGGAGATTCTTGATCCATCCTTGTTTTATCACTCACGGACTCTCAACTTCGGCATGTTGCAATGATAGCTTCCCTCGTTTGTTACATTGCCTCTCCATCTTTCACATCTATCCTTTTAAACCTTACCTATTTTTTTCATTTACACCTCGGTATGGTTTTGACTACTATGCAATCTGAATATGCATCGTCCATTCCCCTTTTCAAATGGAACACCTGTGTCAGGTTGCAGCTGGACACGGACACCCGTGGGTCCGTTTGTACATGTCCGTCTAAATAGGCTAAACGGCTTTGTGGATGGTCCAGTTAGTTTACATGGCCTTTACGGACATGTCCGTTTAGTCTGTTCACCTCCGCCTAGTGCCAGCACTAGGCCGCCGCCCGGTTCCCACCCGTCTCCGTCGTGTCCCTTAGGCAAACACGCCTTCTTGTATCCGACGGCACTACCTGCCTCGTTGCCCTTCCCATCACAGCCTACACAGCAACATATCGAGCATGGTGGAGGCACAGGAAGAACACGCAGTGGCGAAGGAAGGGAAAATGCCGGCGTCGGAGGAGGAGAAGAACCAAGCGGTGGAGAAGTATAGTACCTCGACAAGCGACTGTGGCGGCATCGGCATCAACCGAAAGGGCATATAGCACGTCGGATCTCCCCCCTAATCCTCCCTCGTTTTGGTCTGGTACCCTTATTAGTCCTGGTTGATTTCATGCCTTACTACAAAATTGTGGTTGCATTTTGCCCCGGTAACATATCAGGCAAGGCTGCAACTGTAGAAATTTATGCCTTAGCTTCAGATCTTCACTCTGCAGCCTGCTTTTTTAATTTGTGGATTCAATTTGAATATTGTATGAAAATTTGTCGAGAAATCTAGTTTTCTATTGTATAATGTACTCCCTCCATCACAAAATATAAGGCGCCTAAGGATTAGTCAAAAGTCAAATCATACTAACTTTGATGAAATATTTAAGAAAAAATATCTATACCTATAATATTGAATGGAAACATTAAGAAAATATACTTTATGATGAATCTATTGATATTGATTCATTATTGTAAATGTTCATATTTTTATGTACAATCTTGGTCAAACTTAGAAAATGTTGAATTTTGACTAATCCTTATGCGCCTTATATTTTGCGACCGAGGGAGTATGAAACCAAATGTACATAAGCAAAGCAAAGGCATCATCTTGCCTTTTTTGGGTCACCGAACGATTTCTCATCACTGTCCTCATTGCGAAATTCTCTTGCTAAAAATCGGTATGATACTACCACAGTGGCACCATCATGAAGTGCATGTTTTTATAACTAAGTGATGTGGTTGCTCCAAAAAAGAAAGGATGGGTCATCGTTTCTTGCGGCGTGCATATGCATGACTGATATGAACAAGGATAGCTCTACTCACAATCATCTGTTTGATGTGTCAACTGACTGTGTCTGTGTGGATCGATCCATCGCCGTCGATCCCTTAGTATCCGGAACTTATCATGTTAGTCTCTTTCAATAGACAGCTTTCACGTGCATTTTATGTCCCCAGAATGTATGTATCATGGGATCGACAGGGACGGCGAATTGTTAGGTCGGTTTCGTTGCGTTTGACATGTACACGCGCCACGATATGTACTCCTGCAAGCTGTTTTTACATCTAAAAAGATCAACCTACGGATAGACCGGATGTACTTAATTTTTGACTCCTGTTTAGGCTCATAATAAGACTCCTGATGCTCCTACGGTCATAATAAGACTCTTGACGCTCCTCTGTTTTCAGAGATATATATGTTAGGTAAATTTCATGTATCACGTATACTACAGTTAATTTTGGACTCAGACTATTGAGTTGTAGAATCCAGCAAGTTCAGTGACCCGCTCTTACGTATTCAGTTTAGGCTCAGACTATTGAATTCAAGATCATGCAAAACTGAACGTATTTAGTTGTCCAAAATCAACTGGATTTAGAACTTGCTTGATAGTACAAAATCATGCCTTCTTATCGGCACTTGCATGATAGTCCGAGCCTGCAAAACTACAGAATTGTCTTGTTCTTCGCCTAATCATTAAAGTGTATAAGGCTGCTCTATTTTTCTAGTTTAAAGTTTCTCTTTAGTTTCCTACATGGTCATGCAAGATTAGCTTACTCCCAAAACTTAGTAAGAGTATTTTACCCTATGTGTCGATATACCAACTAACCAACCATGTGTGTGCCTGAAATGCAGCCTAAAATAGACCAAGGAGCTGAGAAGAGATGCAATGACAAAAAGGGACAGATCTTGTTGTCAAAGTCTAAGAAGACCCAAGTTCCTGTTGATGTAGAAGAGCCCAATGACTCTATACAGACTCATTTACTGATTCTTCCAAAGGATGCGTCAGAAAAGCCGCAGTTGAAGAAGACAAAAGAGAACAAAAGGAAGAGGAGGGAACTTAAGAAAATCAAGAAAGAGCAGCAGTTGGGTAGTGTTGAGAAGACCCGGGTTCTTATGGACGCAAAGGAACCTTGGAAGTGGTGGCATGCCTCCTACTCCGTGCAGCTGCTCCATTGTTCGAAGACAGATTTGTACAAGGGCTTGATCCTCCTGCAAGCCGAGGTGAAGCGCGTCATCCTCCTCGACACCGACGAGACGTTATTGGATACCTATTGCCTCAAGGAAGGAGAATCAATCCATCTAGGATTGGTGTTAGAGTTCCCTTGCCACAAGTTTGATGTTGGAGAGCCCATTGAGCGAGGCATTGACAATCAAAACGAGAAGCCACCCTCCAAGAGGAATGAGAAGAGGAAGCGCTTGAAGAAGAAGTCACAACCCTTGAGATCACCTGAAGCAGCATTGCTAAGATCTTCCATAGGCATGTTTGCGAGAGTAAAAAGTGCTAGTAAATGGTGATGATTCATAAAATAAAACAAATGTACACGTGGCAGGAAATAGAATGATTGACCTCTTAGCAAAAGTTTGCGAATACACAAAAGAATTGAGGAATTTTTGTTTATGACAGAAATAAATAGATCTCATTTCTTTCCACGTTTACTATTAGATGAAACATTTCCATTAAAAATGATAGCATGATAGCTAGAACCAAAAAAGATTGAACTCGAAATCCTAAACTATACATCATCATTAAGGGATTTTAGCAGCTAAATGATAATTCATATCTTAACGTGGGTGATAGAAGTTAGCAAATAGAGACGTTAAGTCATGTCCATGCTGGTTGCATGTTCTGGATATGGGTGACACCACGATCACATGAATGATCCGAATTTCTTGTATTAATCTTCTCGCACAAACTTTCCCTTACATCAACATCAAAATATGATATACTGAGCAGCCCGGATTTCTTGTTTCTCTTTCAGTAGAGTTGAGCATGTGTTAGTCCATAGAAGCATTCAATCAAACAGGTGTAATGCTTGATGATCCCCTCTGCCCAGTGGCGGAGCCAGGATTAGAGAAAGCCCTGGGCCAAAAACTAAGCCAAAAAAACTTAAAACTTAATTGCTAATGATCTATAAAAAGTAAAAAAAGAGATGAAAAAACTTGAAATCAATAGAAAAAGTTTGTACCATCCATGTTTAGTACTTTTGAAGTCGATACCAGAAATATGAAATCGATAGCAAAAAAATGTAGCATCATGTTTGTCGTTTTTACCTCTAAATCAATAAATCTTACTCCCTCCGATCCATAATAAGTCACAGTTTTAGTTCAAACTTGGACCAATTTGAACTAAAGCCCCGACACTTATTATGCATCGGAGGGAGTACTTTGAATCAGCTCAATTCGGTACAGTCTAAACTGAAATTTGGAAAATGTGAGATGAACATAAATTACCTAGCTAGGGAGAGCCGAAGCTGAGTCCTGGAACCTGGATTAGGAGGCGGAGGCGTAGATCTGCAACACTCCAGCACGGAAGCACTGAAGCAGCACCGGGTGACGTTCACGCGACGGAGGGCGCGGTCCTAGGATGGCAGGACAGAACGAGCAGCCTAGCAATCCTGGGAGGCTCTGCCCATGATAGGCCTCATCCTGCGCTCTCCGGCGCCAACGGTCCGATGCCCACCACACCATCTCCCCCTCAGGTGCTCGTGGTGGTTGCCCCACCATCCTCCACAAGGGATCGACTGAGTACCTGATCCGCCGGTCGTTCCTGAAGCTCTATGGGAAGCCATCACCAGCAATCTTCACCTCCAGCGCCTCCGACTCATTCATCATAGGCACCAGCGTGTTGGACACACACCACGAGGAAACAATGGGATCTGTGAGGGCGAACTTGCCCCTGGCTGCTTGCCGTGGCGCGGCCAGACACGGGAGTGACACGAGCATGGCGACCGGCCAGCAAGTGCGTATGTCCCCGCGCATCCCTTGTCTGTGGGGTGCTCTGTCGTCCCCATGAGAAGAGAAAGCGGAGGAAGCACCATAGCATCGAAGGACCGGCCGGAGGTGGGAGAGGCTGGGGTGGCCGGCGAGGGGGGTAGCAGAGGTGGAGGCGTGATTGGATCGAGATAGGGAGAGGGGGACTGGGGTGGAGGCGAACGAGACGGAGCGAGGGGTTGTCGAGAGGGAGTTTCCACGAGCAGGGCGAGCCTGGGATCATTTGTATTAATTATAGCGATTCATTTGTATTAATTACCTTAATTAGCCGTAACAAACGGAAGGAGGAGCAGACGCGGGCATGCCTTGCGGTGAAAATAGATCGGGCAATTGGACGTTGAGCGAAACTTTGAGATTAGATTGGAGGGTCTAGATGCTTCCAATGTTTGATGTTTGAGGACGACCTACGATCACCAAGTTCTTTTTAATAGTAAAGATAAGAACTTTTAGCTTTTGTAAAAGGAATGCTAGGTTTTAGCATTCCTTCTATAAAAGCTAAAAAAATTATATTTTAAAATAGAGGATCTACACAATAAAAGATGTCTAGATACATTACTTTCACAAAAGCTAAAACATCTTATATTTTAAAACAAAGGAGATATATGTTGCAAAAATGGTGTAATGAGAAATATGTATGTTGTTGTGCAATTACATGTAGATGCACAACTGTGTCAACTGAAAACCCTTTTCAGCTCGCATAGATACATAATTGCATACAATTACACAATTACATATATGTTACCGAAAATCTATGTTTTCACAAGAAATTGCATGTATATGCTCAATTAGAAACCTTTTTCTTTAATCTACTTCTCTCCTCTATTTCTCTCACATCTAGAGGCTCTTCTGGACCACCATCTCCATCGGTGAGCCGGGTGGATCTCCATCATGGATTATTTGGCAGGTGCTGGACAAAGGATAGGTAGATCTGAGTAATCCACCATAAATTAGCTGCTCGATGGTAGCTCCAGTGTTCCATATTTATCATCATAGCATTTGTTTCCATATTTTATCAACTGGTTCATAATCTATCTCTTGCTGGTAAATTCATTGGTGTATCGGAGTAAATAATAGCATATTAAAGGTTCGGTCAATTCTGCTATCCATGTCGTCCCGATTCTTTAGACCAATGGATGATGACACGCGGCGACATCGTCACGGAGCCCTGCTCTCCTGAGAAGGCGGGCTCCGCCGCCCGGGATTCCCTGTTGCGGAGAGCTCACACGCCCTTTCCTACCGTGCGTCTCTAGAAGGTGGGTCGCGCGCTGCCCCTGGACCACATGTTAATGGATGTAGGCAGAAATGCCCTTGTTGAGATACGTCTAGAGGGAGACAGGCGCTCTGCACCCACCGGAGGGTGGGGCCCATCCATGACCGACATGGTAGCAGAAACCCTCGCTCGCCGCAGGTTGTCGCGATCGAGAGGCGATGTGGCCGTGGAGACTCTCGCCCTCTACGGGTTCTCGCGACGAGATCGTGCGGTGGGTCCTATTCGCGCGTGAGAGCTGCTCTCACGAAAAGTATCCGTACGTAGGTTTTCAGACACGCCCACACACGCCGCGTGTTTTCGTGGCTTTCTTTGTAGGTCTCTACTTTCGGGTCTTCGCATCAGCACATATCGTATAACACGCTTGTCGTGGGCACGCAACGTGTTAGATATGCTCTTTCCTCTCCAACCTTTGTTCTCCTCTTGCTCCGGTCGTCAGCCGCGTGACGGACGCACGCGGCTGATGATGGGAGCAAGAGGAGATGGAGGTGGGAGAGGATAGAGCCTACCAAACGTTGAGAAACGCGACAAGCACCTAGCCTCTCGCACTTCGGTTCGGTCGTAGGATGGGTCTCGCTCTCACGTTTTTCGTCCGAGCTAGCTTGCTGGCAGTGTTGGTTCCACTATATGACACAGGCGGTGGCGCTCAGATTGTCGATGACGGTACGGGGGGTAGGTACATATTAGCTGCTAGAAATATGGGCTAAATCCTTTGGCCCATCTGATATTTCAGATTTTTCCTACATTTAAAAGCCCATGTTTGTGAAAACCCATATGTGATTTGGTGGAAGCTCACGTGTATGTGGTAAGAGGAGTGGGAGCTAAAGTTTAGTCCCACATGGAAAGTTCGAGGAGAGTTGCACCACCTTATGATGCAGCCCATCCTACGGCCCCTCTACATCCTCACCACTAAGTCCCCCAAGTGGACCAGTGATCCGTGCCCGAGCCAAACTCCTATGAGATAAGGTTAACTCGCTCCTCTCCTCATGTGACTTTAATACACCCATGGATTGTTGATACATTGCAAATGTATCTATAATTTTTGATGTTCCATGCTTGGTTTTATCCACTTTTTTGTGTTTTGTTCCAACTTTGGAGTACTTTTCATATGATTTCTTGGACTAACCTATTAACAAGAGCCACAGTGCCAGCTGCCTGCTTTCTGCTATTTTTGGTTCCAGGAAAATCAGAAAATGAATATTCTCGGAATTGGACGGGACAAAAGCCAAAGTGCCTATTTTTCTAGAAGTGATCAAGTGCCAGAATACAAGACAGAGAAGGGCCAGGGAGCCACCACACCACTTGGCCGCACGGTCAGGCCTGGCTCGCGCTAGGGGGTGGTGTTGCCGCTCCCGGCACCCCCTCGGCCTCTCCTTCCGCCTATATATTGCCCTTGGGATGAAAACCCTAAGTACCCGATCAAAAATCCACGAAAGAGTCTGTAGCCGCCGTCATATCCATCCCTAGATCGGGAGGGATCTGAAGCTCTTCCCAGCACCCTGCCGGAGAGGGGAATTCACCCTGGAGGCCTTCTTCATCACCATGCAAGCCTCCGATATGATGCGTGAGTAGTTCATCCTTGGACTACGGATCCATGTAGTAGCTAGATGGCTGGTTCTCCTCCTTTGTGCTTTCATGTTTAGATCTTGTGAGCTCCATTCATGATCAAGATCATCTATTTGTAATTCGGCATGTTGTGTTTGCGGGGATCCGATGGATATTGAGATGCTATTTCAGATTGATTATTGATTTTATCATGTCTTTGTTATTTGAGATCTTGCATGCTTTCCGTTGTTAGTAGCCATCTTGGCCAAGTAGATGCTAGCAACTCCAAGAGTTATTATTTATGCTCGATAGTGGGTTCATGCCTCTGGTAATCTGGGAAAGTGACAGAAATCTCTAAGGTACTAAATGATTTGTTGCTACTAGGGAGAAAACAACAATACGTTGTTCATAGAACAATCGTATTGTTTACTTTACACGCAGTTCGTAAAGCAATAATCTGTTGCTTGCAACTTAATACTGGAGGGGTTCGGATGATAACCTGAAGGTGGATTATTAGTCATAGATGCAGTTGGATGGCGGTCTATGTATTATGTTGTAATGCCCAATCAAGTCTCAAAGGAGTCAAGATGATTAGTATATGCATGTATTGCTTTCTCGGTGTTTGTCAATTGCCCCGCTGTAATTTGTTCACCCAGCATGTTATCTATCTAAGGAGAGCCACCTCTAGTGAACTATGGATCCCGGTCCTTTATTTTACATACAATCTACAATCTTTTACTGTTTTGTGTTTAATTTCTGCAAACTTTTACTTTTTTCCATTCGATACATTTAATCCTTTGTTTTCCGCAAAACACGGTGAGATTGATAACCTCATCGCAAGTTGGGGACAAAGTTCTGTGGTTGTGTTGTGCAGGTCTCCACGTTGCTACTAGCATCGGTAGTGCGCCCTGCCAAAGCTCAGCTAGTAACACCTTTGAGGTGTTTCCTTGCTCCTATTGGTTCGATTAAACCTTGGTTTCATAACTGAGGGAAACTTATTGTTGTGCTCATCATACCTTCCTCTTGGGGTTCCCAACGAGCTCTACATCAACACCGCCATCAAGCAATTTTCTGGGCACCGTGCATTGATCCATCAAGCGATTTTCTGGTGCCGTTTCCGGGGAGTCAAGGACATATTCACAAGGGGAGTCCCTCATAACCAATCTCTTTACTTTGTTGTTTTTGTTTTGCTTAGTTTCTTTTTGCTTTGTTTGCTTGTTTTGTTCTTCAAAAAACCCCAAAAAATTAGTTTTACAAGTTTGCTTTCTTATTTGAAAACCCAAAAAAATGACTACTCTTGAAAACACTAAGTTGTGTAACTTCACTAGCACCAACAACAATGATTTTATGAGCACACCTATTGCTCCACCTGTGGCTGAAAATACTTTCTTTGAGATAAAACCTGCTTTGCTCAATCTTGTTATGAGAGAACAATTTTCTGGTATTGGCAATGAAGATGCTGCTTCCCATCTAAATAACTTTGTTGAACTTTGTGAGATGCAAAATCATAGGGATATAGATGGTGATATTATTAAGCTGAAATTGTTTCCTTTCTCTTTGAGAGGAAAAGCTAAAGAATGGTTGAATTCCTTAACTAGGAATAGTATTGACTCTTGGACTAAGTGCAAAGATGCTTTTATTGGAAAATACTATCATCCTGCTAAGATTATATCCATGATAAGTGAAATAATGAAGTTTAAACAACTTGATAATGAGCATGTTACTCAAGCTTGGGATAGAATGAAATCTTTGGTAAAGAATTGTCCCACTCATGGACTGACTGCTTGGATGATCATCCAAACTTTTTATGCAGGATTGAACTATTCTTCAAGGAAACTATTGGATTCTGCTACTGGAGGTACCTTTATGACCATCACTTTGGGTGTTGCAACAAAACTTCTGGACAATATGATGGTTAATTATTCTGAATGGCATACTGAGAGAGCTCCACAAGGTAAGAAGGTAAATTCTGTTGAGGAAACTTCCTCCTTGAGTGATAAGATTGATATTATTATGTCTATGCTTGTTAATGGGAAAGCCCATATTGATCCAAATAATGTTCCTTTAGCCTCTTTGGTTGCTCAAGAAGAGCAAGTTGATGCGAACTTCATAAGAATAACAACTTTGGCAATAATGCTTATAGGAGTAATTTTGGTAACAACAATTATAAGCCATATCCTCCCAACAATGGTAATTCTTATGGAAATTCATACAACAATAATAGGAGTGCTCCCTCTGAACTTGAAGTTATGCTTAAAGAGTTTATTAGTAAACAAACTGCTTTCAATAAAACTATTGAGGAAAAACTCTCTAATGCTGAAAGAAATATAGCATCTTTGGCTGAAGCTCAATCTTCTTTGAATAAAATGGCCGCTAAACCTGAAACTAATGATAATCCCTTTGCAGCTACCAATGCTATACAAGTAAGAATTGATGAAAATGTTAGACTATTAGCTGAATTACATGCTAAGTGGGAAAGAGAAGATGAAATTGCTAGGAACATTTGTGTTTCTACTCTTACCACCAATAGTGTTGAGGCTAGTAATAGTTCTACTACTTTAGATGATAAATTTGATTTTTATCTTGATGGTTGCAACATCTCTGAAGTTATTAAGTTCCTACAAAAGCTTGCTAAAAGTCCTAATGCTAGTGCTATGAACATGGCTTTTACAAAACACATTACTGATGCTCTCATAAAGATTAAAGAAGAAAGATGAAACATAAAGCTTCTATTCCTATAAAACAAGAAGATGGTTGGGAACCCATCATTAATATGAAAGTGAATGACTTTGATTTCAAAGCTTTGTGTGATCTTGATAGTAGTGTTTCTATTATTCCTAGAAGGATCTATGATATGCTTGATTTGCCTCCTCTTGAAAATTGCTATTTGAATGTCCCACTTGATGATAACGTTAAAAAGAAACTCATGGGGAGTCTTAATGATGTTCTTATTATGGTTAACAATTCCTATGTCCCCGTTGATTTGTATGTTTTGGATGTTGAATACAATGCTTCTTGTCCTATTACTTTGGGAAGACCTTTTCTTAGAACTGTTGGTGCCATCATTGATATGAAAGAAGGCACCATTAAATATCAACTCCCACTCAAGAAAGGTATAGAACACTTCCCTAAAAGAGAGAAAAGATTTCTTTTCCTTCTCCTATGAAAACCAAATTTGGTTTTAATGCTTCTTCATTTGAGAATACTTGATCCTTTCTCTTGCTTCTTATGCCTAACTTAAAGGCGTTAAAGAAAAGTACTTATTGGGAGATAACCCAAAAGTTTTAGAAGAGTTTTGGAAGTTATTACCTCTGTAATAACCTCTCCTTATCCTTTTTATTTGCTTTTTGTGCCAAGAGTAACCTCTAATGAGAGAGAAGTAATGATTGGGAAAGTTGTTGTCCCGAAACAGATTTCTGTGCTTCACCGTAAAAATTCGTGAGAGTGCTCTGTATGTCGGATTGAGCTGTAATGTTTTGTGCTTCGGCCCCAGGTTGTTATCTAACTTTCTTTAGTTCAACACTTTTTGATTTCAGCAACAGAAGGTCTTCGAAAAAATTCGTCTGTGCCTGCTGGTCTGTTTTGACAGATTTCTGCCATTTTCTGCATTTGCTTCTTGTTAGTTCCTTCTTGAGTTATTTTGGGGAATTGAGCTTTTTGAGGGAATCTCTACAGTATCTAGTGTCCTAATGGAAGTTTATTTGGTGTTAGAACTGAACCTTAAGACTTATTTATCTTAAGTGCACTAATGTTGCTAATGAGATTGTGTGAAGTTCTGAATGAAGGAAAAAATGTAGGTGTATGGAAGGAATGAGTAATGAGATGAAGAATGGACTAAAGCTCAATCTTGGGGATGCCACGCGTGTCACCTCAAGAAATATCCAAGAAGTACAAGCGTCAAAGCTTGGGGATGCCCAAGGCATCCCCTCCTTCACCAATAAAAATCCCAGATTTCTTCCAAACGCTTCATTTTTATTGTTTCATGTACAGTTGTGTTTTTCTTGGAGCGTCTTGTTTTTCGTTTTCGTTTTGGTTTTTCGTTTGCTTTTGTTTTCTTAGTTTTCTGAATAAATTGGTTGGACCCCCTCTTTCATACATTGGTTTGCAAATAGTTTGGTTTGGTTTGGAAAAGAGTAGGAAAGTTCATGCTTATGTGGTAAAAAGAGCTCGTTTTTGACTATGGCCTATACTTTGTCATGCCATGCTTGATATTGTTTTGGCTTTATGCTTAGTATTCTTTGCTGTAGCATGACTTGTTATAAACAATTGAGATTTCTTAATGTGCTTGGATGAATCATGCGTTGTTTTAGCATATTAAAGCATAGTATAGTGGTATTCTCCTTTGATGCTTTATTTGGGTTGACTTGGCACATGCTCACACGATGTTATGACTATCTCAAGTCACCATAGCCTTTATGATCCTTTAGTCTTCAACTTGTAGTATCACTTTATGCTTTGATCAATGATGTTTTGTCGCTCTGCATGATTATGGCCATTATTGCTCTCTTAGTTTGTCGCTCCCAGTCTTTTGCTAGCCTCCACAACAAAGTATGAGTTCCACTCATGCATCCAACTCCCTAAACCAAGTTATTCCAAAGAGTCCACCATACCTACCTACTAGCTTATGCTATTCCAAGTATATTCATGCTTTTGTTTACCTTCCAAATTAAACTTGTTATGAGAAAATTAGTGATTAAAGCTCTCACGAACTTGATGGCACACTTTAGTTTTCTTGCCCTTAATAAACTTGAACCATTGTGTCTTCTATGTTGTATATGCTTGCACTTATTTGTCGGGAATTAGCAGAACCATGCTTTCATGGGGAACGCTTTCAACATTGCACTTGGTACTTGTACCTAGTTGATATCATGATCTTTTGTATATGGATGTCGTCGGTGTGAAATGAAAGGGGAGCTTGTAAGTCCATGGAGTTATGTATATGTGTTAGAGAAACGCCTGGGCCGCTGGTCTAATCCATGCTGACATGGTGGAAACCTGCAGCGTAACCATAATGAGCTGTCTATGAAGCATTCTTCTTATAAAAAAAGAGTCCTATATTGAGAAAAAAAGAGAAAAGAGAAAAAAAGATACTATGAAAAGAGGAAAGAGAGAAAAAAGCACCATATTCCCATGGTAAATAAGAAAAATGCGGAGATGCTCGTTGTCTGCTTGCCTTGGCATTTTGATATGGGGATTCTTCCGTATCATCGGGCAAGGGGTACCCCGTTGGCGGTTCTCTATGATACACATATACTTACAATGACAAGAACTTACCGGTGACTAAACTTGAGTAGCATGAGGAGCGACCCTCGTATACAAGGGACATGAGATTTTTGACTTATACTTCGTCAAGCATGTACACCATAGTTTGTTCACTTTAACCTTAATCACTTCAAGATGCTTATGATAGGGGCAATGAGAGCTGAAAACTATAAGTACCATAATTTTTGGAAGCTCTTTATGAGACTTGAATCCCTACTTCCTTTTACAAAGTCCTTTCTGCCACCATTATATTGAGTCTCCACCTTCTATCTTTATGCACTTACTTTGAGAGCATAGTGGCCATTCTTAGTTCTATGTGCATTGTCCCAAGACTAGTTGATTGATGCATACTTTGATATTGCTTGTTTTAAACTATTGTATCTAGTCACTCTTATGAACTTTGAAGGTGTCATGCATTTATATTTGCTACTCTATTGAGGGACAAGCTGAATACTATTATGCTATGTTTTCCTTATGTGAAACAAACAAACGTCTTGCAAAGCATTATTATTCATGAATCTTTTGTTTGTGCCTTTTCATGTTGCATCATAGTTTCTTTGCTTATTGCTAGAACTTTGTCTTTCATGTTATGATTGAAGTACTATGATTCTAGCTTTGAATTTTTTACAAATACTTTGATCAAGTCTTTGATGGTGCATGTCACCTCAAAAATTATTCTTTCTTTTTATCACTTACCTACTCGAGGACGAGCAGGAGTTAAGCTTGGGGATGTTGATACATTGCAAATGTATCTATAATTTTTGATGTTCCATGCTTGGTTTTATCCACTTTCTTGTGTTTTGTTCCAACTTTGGAGTACTTTTCATATGATTTCTTGGACTAACCTATTAACAAGAGCCATAGTGCCAGCTGCCTGTTTTCTGCTATTTTTGGTTCCAGGAAAGTCAGAAAATGAATATTCTCGGAATTGGACGGGACAAAAGCCAAAGTGCCTATTTTTCCGGAAGTGATCAAGTGCCAGAATACAAGATGGAGAAGGGCCAGGGAGCCACCACACCACCTGGCCGCGCGGCCAGGCCTGTCCCGCGCCAGGGGGTGGTGTGGCCGCTCCTGGCACCCCCTCGGCCTCTCCTTCCGCCTATATATTGCCCTCGGGACGAAAACCCTAAGTACCTGATCAAAAATCCACGAAAGAGTCTGTAGCCGCCGTCATATCCATCCCTAGATCGGGAGGGATCTGAAGCTCTTCCCAGCACCCTGCCGGAGAGGGGAATTCACCCTGGAGGCCTTCTTCATCACCATGCAAGCCTCCGATATGATGCGTGAGTAGTTCATCCTTGGACTACGGATCCATGTAGTAGCTAGATGGCTAGTTCTCCTCCTTTGTGCTTTCATGTTTAGATCTTGTGAGCTCCATTCATGATCAAGATCATCTATTTGTAATTCGGCATGTTGTGTTTGCGGGGATCCGATGGATATTGAGATGCTATTTCAGATTGATTATTGATTTTATCATGTCTTTGTTATTTGAGATCTTGCATGCTTTCCGTTGTTAGTAGCCATCTTGGCCAAGTAGATGCTAGCAACTCCAAGAGTTATTATTTATGCTCGATAGTGGGTTCATGCCTCTGGTAATCTGGGAAAGTGACAGAAATCTCTAAGGTACTAAATGATTTGTTGCTACTAGGGAGAAAACAACAATACTTTGTTCATAGAACAATCGTATTGTTTACTTTACACGCAGTTCGTAAAGCAATAATCTGTTGCTTGCAACTTAATACTGGAGGGGTTCGGATGATAACCTGAAGGTGGATTATTAGTCATAGATGCAGTTGGATGGCGGTCTATGTATTATGTTGTAATGCCCAATCAAGTCTCAAAGGAGTCAAGATGATTAGTATATGCATGTATTGCTTTCTCGGTGTTTGTCAATTGCCCCGCTGTAATTTGTTCACCCAGCATGTTATCTATCTAAGGAGAGCCACCTCTAGTGAACTATGGATCCCGGTCCTTTATTTTACATACAATCTACAATCTTTTACTGTTTTGTGTTTAATTTCTGCAAACTTTTACTTTTTTCCATTCGATACATTTAATCCTTTGTTTTCCGCAAAACACGGTGAGATTGACAACCTCATCGCAAGTTGGGGACAAAGTTCTGTGGTTGTGTTGTGCAGGTCTCCACGTTGCTACTAGCACCGGTAGTGCGCCCTGCCAAAGCTCAGCTAGTAACACCTTTGAGGTGTTTCCTTGCTCCTACTGGTTCGATTAAACCTCGGTTTCATAACTGAGGGAAACTTGTTGCTGTGCTCATCATACCTTCCTCTTGGGGTTCCCAATGAGCTCTACATCAACACCGCCATCAAGCAATTTTCTGGGCGCCGTGCATTGAGCCATCAATTGCTTGCTACTTCATGCCACTACATTGTGCATACTTAGGTACGAAGCCCCGACATATCGACAAGCCAATCCTGAAGAAGAACATGCTGAAAGGGCATTTTTCCCTTCATATGTTTTCATGTGTGTTGACAAACTAGGAAAGTTTCATCGTGTGCTAAGCGTTTCAGGGCATAATTACCTTGTCAGCATACTGTTATATTGTTGCTCCCTCAAAGGGAAAATAGGGTTTTAGTTGAATTGATTCAAGAGGATTCCAGGATTTTTAAGTGTCCAAAACTGAGTTGTACCGGACAATCTGGCAGATGCTAGACGGAGTATCCGGCCAAGCCGGAGTGTCCGGCCCTTGGATTTCCTCGGACTTTCGCCAAGAGGTGGTTTCCATTCTGTAGGCCATATCGAAGTCCACCCGGACTCTGGCTGGATTCTTTGAAGATACTATGCCAGGCCAGAATATCCGGTGATGTGAGGTCGGAGTGTCCGGCCCAGGCCGGAATATCCGGTGTGTTTCAGCTAGACACTCCGGGTTAAGTGGTTCCAACGACTACATTTCCTGGGGCCCTTTATAAAGGACCCTTCTTCTACCTTGGTGTGTTGCTCGTCCCGAACCTTAAGAACCCTAGAAGCCGAGCCACCAAATCTTCAAGATCTCCTTTCTCAACCATCCAAAGTCGTTGATCTTTGGAGAATCGAAGGAGGATACACCGATCTACATCTTCACCAAAGCGATTTACATTTCCCTCTCATTCACTTGAGGGCCCCCTTGTTCTAGTGTTTCTGAGGAAACCCTAGGTGTTGTTTTTAGTTCTAACTTGCTTGTTGTCATTGTGGCAGCTAGCCTTGTACTTGGAAGTCTCCGTTCCATTGTGGAAGTTTGCTCCAGGCTTGTTGTAAAGGAGCCGATTCTCGCCTCGAAGGGTACCGATAGTGGAAAAGTGGACTAGGCCATTTGTGGCGGAAGTTCATCGGAGAATAGGGTGAGGCCTTTGTGGCATGGTGGTCTTAGTACCGCCAACCCCTCCAACGCAGGCGTACTTACCCTAAAAGGAAGGAACTATGGTGAATCAAATCCTGTGTCCCCGTGTGCTTCACTCTCGATTACCTCTTTCCTCTAATCGTTCCTTTACTTGTGTTATGCTAGTTGCTAGGTTGTCATATAGGTAAATTCACCTTAGTTGCATATCTAGAGAATTTACCTTTGTGTCAAGCCTAAATTGAAAAGGAAGTAAAATTTGGAGTAGCACATATTTACAACCCTCTAGGTGCCCATATGATCCATTTTCAATTGGTATCAGAGCCTCGACACATAATTCGGGATTTACTACCTAAGAGAGTATGGGTAGAAAAGAAGGTGAGGCTAGTGATACAGTCACCATGGATGACTTCAAATCTTTAGAATCATCCATGTCTAAACAAATAAGTGAGATGCGTGATTTGATGACGCAATTCATGTAAGAAAAATCGACCGTCCCACTACTTCACCTGAGGATCCGAATTTGGGGCATCATCAACATGAAACTTTAAGTACCTCATCCAAAAAGAAAAAGAAGGAGGAAGGGTTCCAGTCGGTCCCTTGGTACTCCCCCTACTCCCCTATCACTCACCCTCATATAAGCAATAGAGGTGATCCACCTAAGCTTGCTGCATATTCCTTTAATCAATGGCAAACTTTGATGAAATCTCATGTTTGCAGCTCTTACATCGAGTTATGGAGAATTATTGAAGAAGGACTATCTATTAGTGATCCATCCAACTTGACAACAAGAGAAGTTGTTGATAGTCAACTCAATGACACTGCTTTGCGCATGATTCAATTTGGTGTGGGTCCAAAGGATTTCCCTCACATTGAACATCTCAACGCCACCAAGGATGCTTGGGATGCTATCACCGATTTGTTCGTTGGGAATGAAATCATGAGGAGAAACCAATATGATGCTTTGAGTAATCAAGCAGAAGGTTTCTTCATGATGGAAGGAGATAATCATGAGTACATGTATCGAAGACTCAAGTCCATTGCCACCACATTTAGGAATCTTGGTGCCTCCCATGTAGATGATGCTTGGATCAAAAGAAATTATGTGAGCTCTCTCATGCAATTTGATCCCATCGAATTGAAGAATCTCCAAGGAAGGCACAACTATCATCTCATGACATCCAATGAAGTTGTGCAAGAAATGCAAGCCTTCAAGGTTGCCACCAAGAATGCCGAAGATGCTCATGCTCGGGCCTTAGGAATGCAAAAGGGTGTGAACCTTGCCTTAAAGGCACATGTGGTGGCATATGAGGATGAAGGAAGAAGTGATGAGACCAATGCAATGAGTTTTGCCGAGGAAGTCAAACATGCTCATGGCGATTATATGGCTTTCTATGCAATAAACTTTTGGAAGAATCCCGCCAACGCTAAGTTGGAGCTAAATTGCCAGAAAAACTCAAGTGGGAGAAAGGAAGGTGGTCCAAAAGCTAGATCATGCTACAATTGTGGTGACCGCTTTCACTTTGTTTCCGAGTGCCCATATTAGAAAAGAGAAGATCATGGTGGAAGACTTATTCTCAAGGACAAGTCAAAGGCTCCTCCTTGCAAGAAGCCTTTCAACAAGAAGAATTCCACCTACAAGAAGTCTCCAGAGATTGTATTGGTAACTCATTAGGAGTACTCATCCGGGACTGAGGAAGAAGAAGAAGAAGAGTCCACAAGTGAAGTGGCAGCCATTACCACCACCTCTACACCCACCTACTCCATATTTGACTCTCCAAATTAGAATCTCCCCAACAAGAATGTCAATTTCCTTATGGCAAGGGCATCCGAGGTATCATCTATCCCCTACCCTCATATAATCTTGAATGATGATATGGATGACCTTGCTAGTCTTAAAGTTAAGGAGGAAATGGTTTCTTTGGATCATTATGTGACTAACTTGCAAGGTGAACATAAGAAGCACTTTGAGGCCCTCATGGGTCAACTTGTTCATATGGAAGGGCTTCTTGAGGAGAAAGGTAAAATGAAAGAGAGGACGCTATTAAACTATCATCCTTGAAAAATGCTCTTGAGGAAGAGGAAGAGCTTTGAGCTTCTCTTGAAGACAGGCTTGAAGGCATTGATGAGTCACATAATTTAGCTACCTCTAAACTCATTAAAGAGCGTGACCATGCTCTTGCTAAGGCCAAGATCCTTAAGAAAGAAAAGGTTGAGTTTGGTGTTGTTCAAGATAGACTAACCAGTAAGCTAGGGAAACTTGAAAAGGATCACAAGGCCTTGGATGGTGAACACTTTATCCTCATCAAGTCTCTTTAACAACTTCAAACTCGGCTAGCTAAATTTTATGCTCCTAGCACCTCTACTACTACTTGTGATCATACAAATATTATTGAATAAAATGCTAGGTTGAAGGTTGTTCTTGCCAAGTCCCCCCCCAAAGCTAATGGTGTCCTAGATGACCTTTTGAGTAATCAAAGGTCAAACAATGTGGAGGGTCTTAGCTATGTCTCCAATACAAAGAAGAATAAGAACAACAAAAATAAGAAGGCTAAGCCCGCTCAAGCAATGAATAGCACCATTGTGGGTGGTGATGCCAAAGGCAGAACTGCTCATGATGACTTCGCGGGAATTGCTAACCCTCACTACGTTCTGTTTCATGATTATTATGGTGATGTTTATGCAAAATATGTTGGGCCTTATGATGGTTTTGTTTCTTGGTCTATTTGGGTTCCAAAGACCCTTGTTACTAACAAAAGAGGACCCACTAAAAATGGGTACCTAAAACCAAGTCTTGATTCTTTGTAGGGCTATGCTTCCGGTGGTTCTATATGGGTGCTTGTGGATGCACAAGTCATATGACCGAGAGCAAAGCGATCATGTTGGAGATAAGGCCAAATGTAAACAATATAATTTTATCCTATGGTGATATATCAAAATCTAAGGTATTGGGTCTTGGCAAGGTGGTAGTCGCACACGATATATCCCTTTTGATGTCATGATTGTTGGGACCCTTGGTTATAATTTGCTTTCCATTCGTGCACTTGGAAAGATGGTTTTTGCCATAGTTATTGATGATGATATTGTGGTATTCTTGTGGAGCAAGACTCTAAAGATCGCTTCCGTTGGGTATGTTGAGAATTACTTGTATGTGGTGGAATTTACGGGGAAAACCACTACAAGCTCAATGTGCCTATTTGGAAAGGCTGATGTGGGTTGGTTATGGCATCGCCGACTAGCCCGTGTCAATATGAGAATGTTGCAAAGTCTTCACAAGGGTGGCCATATTGTGGGACTAAAGACAATGTTTGTTTTGCCAAAGATCATGTTTGCAGGGCTTGTGTTGATGGAAAGATGCATGATTCTCCCCATCAAAAGACTACCAAGATCAAGTCCAATAGGATCCTAGAGCTCCTTCATGTGGATCTCTTTGTTCCTCCATCTCATCCAACTCTTAGTGGGAAGAAATATTGCTTGGTGATTGTTGCTGACTATTCAAGATATACATGGGTTTATTTCTTCAAGTTGAAGAGTGAAACTGAAAAACAGTCATAGACTTTGCCAACCTTGTTCAACATCAACACAATATTCCCATTTTGGTAATAAAAAGTGACAACAGCCCCGAGTTCAAGAACTATACCTTGAATGGTTTTCTTACTGAAGAGGGGATTCAACATCAATATTCCATTGCGTACACCCCTCAACAAAATGGTGTTGTTGATAGGAAGAACCAGACTTTGATGGATATGGCTAGGTCCATGTTGGCGGAGTTTAAGTCTCCATACGACTTTTGGGATGAAGCCATATCCACCGCTTGTCACTCATCTAATCGGCTCTACCTCTAAAAGTTGTTGAACAAGACTCCATATGAAATACTTACCGGTAACAATCCCAATATCTCCTACTTCTGGGTGTTCGGTTGTAAGTGTTTCTATCTCATAAAAGGAGTTCATTTGTCTAAATTTGAGTCCAAAGCAATTGAGGGTATATTTGTTGGTTATAGTGTCGAATCCCACACTTATAGAATCTATAACAAAACCACTCGGTGTGTTATAGAATCTTGTAGTGTGGTATTCAAGGAAAATGATGGCTCCCAAGTGGGGCAAGTTGATGTTTTTGATGTAGATGATGAAATACCTCAAGACGCCCTAAGAAGAATGGGTGTGGGATTCTTCCACCCCGTAGAGGAACCCCTTGTGGCATCTTGCGAAGAACTATGCTCTACTCAAGTAGAGCCCTCATCTTCACAAGATCAACAAGATCCAACACTTGAAGAAAATGCTACACCTAGCCAAGAATAGGATGAAGACCCTCCTCATGGTGATCAAGTTGAAAATGCGGTTCAAGAACTATCAAGTGAAACCACCCTTGATCACGATCAAAATCATCAAGAGTCTCATGTTGAGGAAGATACATCCGGTGGTGATCAAGGTAAAGTTGAAGGTCAAGATGGGGACCAAAATGATCATGATGATCAAGATCCTCCTCCAAGAAACAACAAGCAGATCGAGGCCCGTTGTGAAGCTAGAGTGGACAGAAATCTAAGATTAAGAGAACACACTCTATATAAGGTTATTGGTGATCTAAGAAGGAGAGTGTCCACTAGAAAAGAGTTGGCAAGTTTTAGTGATCATCAAGCACACATCTCTTTTGTGGAACCTCAAAAAGTATTTGAAGCTCTTGAAGATCTGGATTGGTTGGAAGCCATGCATGAAGAACTCAATAACTTCAAACGCAACAAGGTTTGGAGGTTAGTAGAGAAGCCCAAAGAGTGCCACAATGTTATAGGCACTAAATGGATATTCAAGAACAAGCAAGACGAGAATGGCATTGTTGTGAGGAATAAGGCAAGATTGGTAGCTCAAGGATTCTCCCAAGTTGAAGGAATTGATTTTGGTGAAACCTATGCTCTCGTGGCTCGCCTTGAATCCATCTGTATCCTTATTTCATATGCATCACATCATAATTTTAATTTGCAACAAATGGATGTGAAAAGTGCTTTTCTTAATGGTCCTTTGCACGAGTTGGTTTATGTTAAGCAACCCCCGGGTATTGAGGACCCCAACTTCCCTAACCATGTCTATAAACTCGATAAGGATCTCTATGGTCTTAAACAAGCACCTCGTGCATGGTATGAGCACCTTAGAGAGTTGTTGTTAGACCGTGGGTTTGAGGTTGGGGAAATCGATCCCACTCTTTTTACTAAGAAGGTTAATGGGGAGTTTTTGTTTGCAAACTTTATGTGGATGACATTATCTTTGGCTCTACTAATAAAGCATTTAATGATGAATTTTCAAAGCATATGACCAATAGGTTTGAGATGTCTATGATGGGAGAGATGAGGTTCTTTCTTGATTTTGAGATCAAGCAATTGTTTGGAGGAACCTTCATCAACCAACCCAAATATATCCAAGACATGCTCAAGAGGTTCAAGATGAAGGATCTCAATGGGGTTTCTACACCTATGCAAACCAAATGTCATCTTGAGCTAAATCCCAATGGTAAAGATGTGGATCAAAAGGTATACTAGTCCATGATTGGTTCTTTGCTTTACCTTTGTGCATCTAGACCCGATATTGTGTTGAGTGTATGAGTGTGTGCAAGGTATCAAGCGGCTCCTAAAGAAATCCACTTGGTGGCGGTCAAGAGAATCTTTCGATATTTAGTTCATACCCCAAACTATGGTTTGTGGTATCTAAAAGGCTCATGTTTCTCTCATTGTGGGTACACGGATTCGAATTGGGCTGGTGATAAGGATGGTAGGAAATCAACATCTAGGGCAAGCCAATTCCTTGGTAGGTCCTTGGTGTGTTGGTCTTCTAAGAAGCAAAGATGTGTATCTCTCTCCACCACCGAAGCTGAGTACATGGCAGCCGCAAGTGGATGCACTCAATTATTATGGATGAGGCAAACTTTAAAGGAACACGATGTCACTTATGACAAAGTTCCTCTTTTGTGCGACAATGAAAATGCTATCAAGCTTGCCTACAACCCATTAGATATCATGTTGCCCGTGGAGATATTGAGCTACTATATGTAGGCACCAAGAATCAACTCGCGAATATATTCATGAAGCCTCTTGATGAAGCAAGATTTTGCTATTTGAGGAATGAGATAAATATCTTGACTTGACCACTTTGCATACTCACCTATATCTTGATGCTTTATTCGGTTTAGGTGTGGGCATGGAGATAGGGAGAGTGTGGTCCTAATCAATTGGGCTATCCCTCCCCCATAATGCCAACATCAAGTAATTCAATTCTCTATATCATTTTGTGATATGTGAGATTTATTTATGAGTAGTGGCTATGAACCCAAGATACATCTTTGCGGTGTCATGCCACACACTCTTACATGGTGGCCTCGGCCACCGCCCTCTTCTTTATGAAGAGTTGGTTGTTTAAATATTGTTGGAGTTCATTTGGCATTTATTTGGATTTATATTGTTTTTTAGTCTATCCAGAGTAGTTTCTCAATCCTAGACCTATTCCCAACCCAAAACCTGCTCATCTTGCCACACATTTGTCCAACAAACTTGTATCTCACGTTTTTGGTCGAAGGGGCTGGATAGTCCGGTGTGTACAAACCGGAGTCTCGGCTGGCCCAGAAACTCCTCGGTGTACACCCCGGAATATCCGGCCGGCCAGACACTCCAGCGTGTATCGCCCGGATAGTCCGACCGAGGCGGTTTCAAAATCAGGTTTTATGGAGTCGGGGTGAAGCGAACAGTTCAGTTCCTTTCTCCACCCCTGACTCCCTCACCCTACCAACATGTCGCCCTTCTTCCCAAATCACCATCGACAAGGCTCCTCTAGCCCGGATCCAGCCGCCGGCCACCACCTCCCCCTACCACTGGGACCACTTCCCCTCCGGTGGAGCTCGCCATGGATGCTAGTATTTGCCTTCCCCTCTCTCCCTCTCTAGGCAAACCCTAGATGAATTTTTGAGGGATTGAAAATGCTAGAATCCATGACTCTATCTTCCTAGCGAGCAATGTACCCCCTAGAAGCAATCTTAGAAACGCTGATCTGCTCTGGTTCATCTTCCCCATATGTAGCACCCCGGGTAAAAACATTACTAGAAAATCGCTTGGTGTTTCTATTCTGTGCATCATCATGACCGCATGTTCATGTCATCATGCCACATTCCATTTGAGCATTGTCGTGTCATCATGCATGGTTTGCCTAAAACTATTTTCTAAAAGCCTATCTTTGTTTTCTAAATATCCTCCGTCTTTATTTCAAATCAAAACCACGGTCTTTTTCAGATCTTTGGTTTGTCTAAATACTATTTGGAAAAATCTTTTAAAAATAAAATAAATAAAAATGTTTTGTACCGGGGGAGACAGCCCAGCCCGTAGGCCAGGCTACTTACCACCCCGGCAGGCCCGACCCATCCCAGACCAAACCCTAATCCTAGACCCTAACGTACACCTACCATGGTCGCCGCCGCACTCACCCACGTGCATGATGGCCACACCGAACGCGCAACACACAACAGCGTGCATGTGTTGTCACGCTACCTCACAGCCACGCACTACACCCGTAGCAGCGCCACGCTGCTACGCACCTCGGTCCCACCCTACCAACCACATCACATCGCCGATGGATCCCCCTGCCCCATGAAGCCTCCCCCCTCGCTCAGCACCAACCGCCGCGAAGGGCGGGCCCTCTACCTCCTGCTGTCCCTAATGGTTCCCATGCCGCTAGCAACTGCCGTCACGTCTCTCCTCCCTAGTCGCCCTCGCCTCCCTGCGCTAGGAGCTCGTCGACCATCGCCCCGCCTCGTACTCCTTCCTCTGCGCGTGGTTCCGCCGCCATGGTCGTCACGCCCGCTCCTCCCAGTCCGTCAGGCTGTCTCCCTGTCTCTACATCCAGCCGGTGATGCCGCTCACCAAGCTCGCCGAGCCTCCTCTCGACCTCGCCCGCTGTCGACTATCCTCCGCCGCCGGGTTGCTCGACCTTCTCTGCTTTGTCTTGCAGGATCCGCACGAACGCTGGCATCGTTCAGCACACGTGTACCATCGCTGGCGACCTCGCCATCTTCCACCACCTCGACCTGGGCGCCACCCCTCACCCCGAGCCCCATCCTTAACCCTGCCTCCTCTGCTTGAGCCTTGCTCGCCCTCGATGCTAGCAGATAGGGCGCCGCATGCAGCCTCTGCGCCACTCGCTCGTCCTTGCAGCGCTAGCTGCCTCTGCCTCTCACCGTCCTCCCCGAGCCGTCGTCGTTGTCCCATGTGCTCGCCATCACCATCAACGCGTCGAACCCTCGTAGGGCCCTTTTGTCATGACACCTGATACTTCATATCTGAGATGTGTTGTTGCTGTCGTGGTGTGGTTCCTGCTGCCAAGGCGGGTGTGTGGTGATGTTTCGGTATGGAAGCAAGGTGAAGTTCAGGGGTATGATGTTGAAGTTTTGGTGATGGTGATGCAGTTGTTCTAGATTTTTGGGCGACATACGCTAGACTTGACGAGGTCTTCTAAAACCCCCTTAGTAGACAAGTCAATCCAGTACCCTGATACCGATACCGATACCGATACCGATGCCGATGTTGTGAGAGAGGATCCACACCGACAAGATCCACCTCGATGAACCATTGGCGTCGCTCCTCGAAGTTCAACACCAACAAAAGACAAGTTCGACAACAACAAAAAATGGAATGACAAGATCACCAACATGGGCCCGAAGGCCCCAAGATCTCCTTCCCGGATCCGATGGTCGAGACCAAGCTGAAGACCCCGATCCCGTTGTCCGAAGCTAGGACCAATCCCTCAAGACCCCAAGATCTTCGGACCTTGATATGTGTGAACCCTATCCACCCTATTTTTGTATAAATGCTATATACCTGTTGCATATTAAATTACTCATGGCGCATACATTCTTTGGGGGTTGTGGGGGTACTTTGTCGATTCACCTCATAATTAAATATGGAGACCATATGCAGACTTTTCTAGTCTTATATTGGCTCCATTTAAATTTATGTAGCGAACCGATGCCATGTTTTGCCTTGTTAAGTCAATATTTAAATTGCAGGGTACCTAAACAACATAAACCTTCTAATTAATTGTCGGGACCCCGGTTCCGCTTAATATTGCCTAATTGCACCGCATCTTTGCCATGGCATGCACCATACATACATCATGCATGATCTTTTGCCGTAGTATTAAATAGTGCATCCGGTGTTTCTTTTAGTGCTTTGCTTCTTCATGGATTAGGCCGTTGAGTGGATGCAAGTATCGACAAGTTCTTCGGATAATGTATCTTCGCCAGTGTTTTCCAGGCGAGCGATCTCCCCCTTTCTACCTATTTTGCATTTATAGTCTTTATTTCCTCCTGTTGATCTATTGCTATCCGTGTTGCGATGCTTTAGTTTTCATGCACCATTTATATTCCTTGCAGCCTCTATATCACCTTGGACACATCATGTTGCCTATTGTTTGACAGACAGTCGGTCTTGCGAGTCATAGTTTCTTGCTTAGGTGCTGCTTCGCGTTGTTGTCATTCCATCATTGATGGAAGGTTGGCACATGCTTAATGGTGGAGATGATCATGGCTTTCAGTATAACTTGTTAATTAAAATGTTGGAACTGGATATAATGTAGAGGCACCGGTGGGTAATAGTTAATATTTGGTTTTTAACCGCCCACTTGTGTCCACCTAGGACCCGAGTTCTTGACACCTGTTCCAAGATCGAGCGCGCTAACCACAGGTGGGTGGGTGGGCACCCCATCAGCTTACTACCTGATTTCAAAGTACTGTGCTGGGGGCCACAAAGTAGTTTGGGGTTTTATTACTATCATGTACTTGTGCCATGCTTTACTACTTTAATTACGATTGTGCGTGGAGCTCCTTTACTATTTAGGAACAAATGTGGAATGTTTTCGCGGTATCGACAAACCCAATCACACTTTAGGGTTCCCAGTCGTTTACAACCATTAACACAGATCCCGGGTCCATCTCGGAGCCGACCGACTTTGTTGTGGGTAGCTTAGTGGGGTGGCCCCCATGTACTTTCTTTGGGTCTGGGAAACGTCGTGTCCGAGGCCCCATCGCATACTATTGGGTGTATGTTCAGAATCTTGCTCATATTCAGATCTGACAACAAGGGTTGAAGTGCGTGTGGATACTTTGGTGCACCCCTGTAGGGTTAGATCTTTTCGAAAAGCTGTGTCCACGGTTATTGATGACTTGGAGCACAGTTTCTCGATCATAGACAACTATAACTAAAGAATTGTTGTTATAATATGACTTGTATATGATATGACTAGTAAGTTGGAAAACCATGGAATAAATGAATAAAACTGCCAACTATGTGAGGTTCCTCGGAATGACTTACTCGTTTGGTCTCGAGGGGGAAATATCAGGATGGGTATGTTTGGTGTTAGTATCAGGTGGTTCTGAATAGGTCTTTCTTATCCCTCTCTGATAGCCGACAATTGTATTGAGTCTATATAGGTTGTTTAGTGCATGCTCCGCTGCCGCTTCAGTCCACCATACCTATGTAGGGGAGAGCCGCCGAATTCTAGCCTCGTTGTGTACTAGCCTCAGTACTGACCGCTCTATTTTTCCTTTGCCCTTTGTCAGCACCCCTTTTGTTTAGCAGGTTTGAGATCGATGTCGTTAGCTGGGTTATCCTTCCGGCTTGGCCTGGGCAGGGTTATGTACACCATTGGTTATTATTCAGGGCTCTTAGCCCAATTTGCTTCTTATCCGTACTCGGATACTGTATCGTTTTCAAGGTGATTTGGATTTTTGTACTGTATATCTGTATTGTTGACTCGTTGAGTCGTTGTTGTATATATATATGTACTGTGGGTTCCATCGTGAACTATTGTGTAATGGTATTACTTTGTTTTCCACCTGCACGCAAGTGCCTGGTGGGCATCTTTGAATCGTTTCTATGCGGATTTGGCGGGAAGCGCTAAAATCTGCATAGGGCCAATTCGAGGGTGTTACAATGTGGTATCAGAGATCAGCAGTTGCGATACCCCACTAGTCCAGCCTATATGATAACCTAGCTAACGGCCGATATAGAGTGTCAAAACTATTTTTACAAAATCGGTTGGACATATCCGATTAGGCCTGCTTTTACTCCTTACACCTATGCTATTCTCCTCTCACCTCTGCGTGTTTTGAATATGTTCTCTTATCTTTTCTTCAAGTCCAAGATTTCTCGTGGTTGGGTTTCCGTCGTACCTTCAGGGTTTCGCTTCCCCTTTTATAACGGTGGTGTCATAATCATCGAATCTGCATCTTGTTTGTTGTACCCTTCATCCAATATTTTGGGTCCATGAACTCTTTGTATGCATCTGCACCTTAACGGATATTCGTATCGTTGAAAAACATATGTGAAGGATGAGCATTGGTGAAGTTGGAGTATACCTTGAGCATGTGTTGTTCATGCCAGTGGAACCATCATGGAACCTCATCATTGTGTCTTTTCATACAATTTTTTTTGTATCTTCCGGTGTTTTCCAAAGTGACGACATCATCTACATCATAAGATCCTACATCAATCCTTTTTTTCGAACATCGCTTATAAATATCTTTAGTCTAAACCTCAAGAGTGGTTGAATAATTCTTCTATTCATGTACAGAGTAATGCTTTAAGTGCGGGATGGAGTAGCTACCATACCACAACTCTTATCATTCGCTTTTGTACATTGAATGGGGATCAAGCAATTTTACTATTTTCCCAAAAGTTGGAGGTGGCCTTGTTTGTCGAGACCTCAACCTTCGTCTTTTGTTTCCCGGAGTGTTCTCTCAACGAACGGGAACAACGACTCCTTGTTGGTGGTGTCAACAATTTCAAGATGGAGCAAGAATCTTTGTTAGTGGTGTCGCGAGGATCTACACAAAGCGAGAAGATTCAGATCGTCGACCTTCTTCCCCGTACCATGAGGCGGATCTCGAGGGCGAGATCCCTTGTTAGTGGTGTCGAATTGTAGCACCCCGGGTAAAAACACTACTAGAAAATCGCTTGGTGTTTCTGTTTTGTGCATCATCATGACCCCGTGCTCATGTCATCATGCCACATTGCATTTGAGCATTGTCATGTCATCATGCATGGTTTGCCTAAAACTATTTTCTAAAATCCTATCTTTGTTTTCTAAATATCCTCCGTCTTTAGTTTAAATAAAAACCACGATTTTTCCAGATCTTTGGTTTGTCTAAATACAATTTGCAAAAATCTTTTAAAAATAAAATAAATAAAAATGTTTTGTACTAGGGGAGGCAGCCCAGCCCATAGGCCAGGCTACTTACCACCCCGGCAGGCCCGGCCCATCCCAGACCAAACCCTAACCCACACCTACCCTAGCCGCCGCCGCACTCACCCGCGTGCACGCTGGCCACACCGAATGCGCAACACACAGCAGCACGCCCGTGTTGTCACGCTACCTCGCAGCCGCGCCCTACACCCGTAGCAGCGCCATGCTGCGACGCACCTCGGTCCCACCCTACCAACCGCATCGCATCCCCGATCGACCCCCTGCCCCGTGAAGCCTCCTCCCTCGCCCAACACCAACCGCCGCCAAGGGAGGGCCCTCTACCTCCTGTCGTCCCTGATGGTTCCCACGCTGCTAGTGACCGCCGTCACGGCTCTCCTCCCCAGTCGCCCTCGCCTCCCCGCGCCAGGAGCTCCGTTAACCATCGCCCCGCCTTGCTCTCCTTACTATGTGCGTGGTTCCACCGCCATGGTCGTCATGCCTGCTCCTCCCTATCCGTCAGGCTGTCACCCTACCTCTGCATCCACCCGGCGGTGCAGCTCACCAAGCTCGCCGAGCCTCCTCTCGAGCTCGCCCGTTGTCGACCATCCTCCACCCTAGGGTGGCCCGACCTTCTCTGCTTTGTCGTGTAGGATCCGCATGGATGCTGGCATTGTTCAGCATGCGTGTACCACTGTCGGCGACCTCGCCATCTTCCACCACCTCGACCTGGGCGCCACCCCTCACCCCGACCTTGCCTCCTCTGCTTGAGCCCTGCTCGCCCTCGACGCTAGCAGACATGGTGCTGCACGTAGCCTCCGTGTCACTCGCTTGTCCTCGCTACGCTAGCCGCCTCTACCTCTCACCGTCCTCCCCGAGTCATCGCCGTTGTCCCCTGTGCTCACCATCGCCGTCAACGCGTCGAACCCTTGCAGGGCCTTTTTGGCATGACACCTGATACGAACTACAATAGAAATGGTATTTTTTGATTAACCCCTTTTGTCACTTAATATCCGTATTTTGTTAATGAATATATGTTGTTGACAAAAATGGGTTGTCACTAATTTTGTCATAAAATCCGCGTCACAAAAAATCCATAACCACGGTTTGCATTTTTTTGTCATTGTATAACTTATATTAGTTGATGATATTAGTGTTGTCAACAATCGTGTGCAATCGGTGACTGAAATATTTGTCATGATATATATGTAAAGTTTGTCATTGTAAATTAGAAGGGAGTGTACGACAGGTCATCATTACAGACGTGGCATTTTGTTAAATTAGTGCAATTTAATGATGTGGCATTATGACCAGTGGGACCGAGTGGTTCTTATAGGTGGACCAACGGCGGGTCCAAGACGGCTCGGACAGGTGGGACTCGGATGGTTCGGAGAGGTAGGACCCATAGGGCTCTGACATGTGTGACCAAGAGGGTTCTGACAGGTGGGACCCGTAGGGTTCGGAGAGGTGGGACCAAGACGTTTCAGATAGGTGGGACCGACATAGTTCTGACACATGAGTCCACATGTTGATGACAGTGTCAGTAATTTCTTCACATTAATAATTATGCACAAAATGAAAAAAAATCATACAAACAAATAAAATTTAGAACCAACATATAAAATAGCGGCAATAAAATTGTGTGCAATAGTTTAAACATGAAGATACAACTAAGTAAATCACATTGATGAATAATTTCATCAAGATGGAGGTGTTGTTGAGTTGTTTCTATGTCCTTGCTACTGTGATGTCCTTAAGATGAAACTAAGTGTGGCTTCTAATTCTTGCTAATTCTTTTCAGTTGCTCTGTTTTTCTCTTCATGTGCCTTCATTAGAGCTGCATGGTCCTCTTCTTGTTTCTTTTTCATTTCTTCAAATCTTTTATCATGGGCTTCCATCCTTTCCTGCATCTCTTGTTTATACATTTCAGCTGCGAGGAGTGATTGTTCCTCCTGTTCAACAAGCTTGTTTTCTAGTTCTCAGATGCGTTCTATGGACACAGAGCTCTTCCTTGAGATTGATCCAACTCCCAAATTTTAGAGGAACATGCCTGTGCTTGATCTCGTTGTACTCTTCTCCTTCAATACTTCTTCAATAATCAGCAATTCTATTTTTTCAGTCTCATCTTCTAGGTGTGGTATATTTTTCATGGTCATCATTGAATCCTGCAAATAAGTTCAAATGAAAGCATAAGAAATATTTAAGTGCAAAGCTTATTCATTACAAAATATTAGCAGTATTAACAATGTCTTACATAAGCATCTTTGGCGTCCGTAGTCATGATGCCTTCCTTGTTAGTGTGTGTAAGTCTATAGAATTCAATTGGAGATGTCACCTCCTCCAAGTTCTCCCAGTTCTACAGAAAAAATGGAATTATGGACATGAGTTTGGAAAATTTATACTGAGTTTGGTAGAACAATTGTTTCATATATGAACTTAAAACATACAAATGCTTCGTAGTGTGCAACGAAGCATCTCGGTCTAGTTGTGCAGTTGTTCCTCCGAGTGTTCATCGTGTTTTTGTCGATGTTCCTGTTGCAGCTCATGTTGCTACGCCTACTGCTGGCGAGTTATTTCATCTGTTTGAACCAAATTTGGTAATGCCTCTGTCTTGGGAACTATCTACTACTACTGGTAAGCCTTAAACCAACCTCAAATGTTTTCACAAGTATATTACAAATGCACAACTATGCACGTTTTGGTTTTATTTTTTGTTTTGTATTTAAGTTTTTACATGCTTTTGTTTTTTGTAATTCTTTTTCTAACTTGCAATTATGCTTCACCTCTTTTCTACATTCATGTCTCTTTTTGCTGGTAACTTTAATGTGTAGAGGCTGGTAACTTTTATATATATACCTTGATAACTTTATAGTATGTAGGTTGGTAACTTTATTTACTATGTGATAATATTATTTATTAGTTCACTATCACACCTGTGTACAACTTTGATAGTTCATGATGTTATCTTGTAACCTTTAAAATTATGTGTAGACACACTTTATGCAGATGTTAACGTGTCCAACCTATCGAACAAGTTTCCGATGGTAACGAGGGTGGTGGTGGCTCTAACTAATTTACTAGCTCATGAAATATCAATGTAAAGATCGTCGCTGGCTCGCTCAGGGGAGGGGGCTTTGTTGTCTAGCTTTTAAGTAGTTTTTATTTAGGTGGTTGTGCTTTTGTGTTAGTATCGTGGAACAATTTGTTATGTAAATTTGATGACACTATTATGCCCCACATGATGTATATAAATTATCCCATTTGCGCTTGTTTTTGTGTTATTGTTTGATTACCTTATTTATGTATTTCTTTTATTTTTATTTTCTATTTCTTATATGGTGTTAAAACTTGTTGTACTTTTTTATCCATGTGGGGCATGCCATTTATCATTTTTTCATTTATATACTCCTTTTTTGTTCATTTTTATTTTCTAGTGGACAAGCAATCATTTGGTTGTGATAAGGGTAAATTGCCTGCAAAGGATAAAAAAGATGTTATCTCTCTTGATGATCTATTAGTTGATAAGCTTGGCATTGAAGGGGCACGCACATGTGCAAAAGGAAAAGATATCCATGATTATTCAATGCCGACTCATGTAGGTAAAATGGCTTCTCCTATTCTAGTTGATGGCAGCGTTACACCAAGAACATGTATCCACACTGTTAGACTTAAGCATCCATCAAGAGTTCATCTTCCTCCATTTTCTTTCATTTCCACCACTGAAGAGGAAGATTTGTTGTACAACAATGTTATTGTTCATCCTATGAATGAAAAGAAGTCGAAGATTAGATGGTATGGTTTTCCAATAACCATTCTTTTTTAATTTTTCTATGTGGTTAACTTTAAATCTATCTGGTGTGTAATTTTTACTATTTATGGATGGTAACTTATATAGTCATGTGTGGATAACTTATTTCTTTTGATTTCTGTATTTATTTTTTGTTGAGTGGTTTTTTAATATTTTTATTTAGCGAAGGTCCTTCATACGAGATGAGAAATATAAGCTCGGTCACAAAGATTTGGTATGTTACTGCTTCCTTTTTTTGGCATGTGGTAGTTTTCTTGTGTTTTGGTGGGTAACTTTGGATATTATTGGATGATAACTTTTTTGTTATATGGTGGATAATTGTTTCCATATTTTAGTAACTTATAGTTGTTTTACTTGTAGCTGTCATTCCCAGTTCTGCAGAAGCTTGGAACAATTAAGGATCCTATGGGCCATTGGTACATGATTTCATTAAATATGACTACAAAAAGGTTTGAAATTCTTGATTCTCTTTGTGGTCTAGCAAATGAAGAAATGATTGAGCATGCAAGTCAGCTAGTTGAAGTTGTAAAGACGTCATGCCGGGTTAATTACTCTGATTTTCATATATTAATTGATGTCTATGAGTTGATGTACATTCCTATTCCAAAGCAAACCACCGGGTTAGTGTTTTATTTATTTTTTTTATCAGGTTTCATGTTGATATTTTTTTACATTTTTGGTTTATGCTTTTGTTTTCAGCATTGATTGTGGCCTTTTTATGCTCAAATTCCTTGAGTTGTAGAATGGAAGTGTCGTCCCTGCGATTTTTCAGGATATGATTCATGGATTGAAGATAAAGCTAACATCCTTGTGGTTGAATCATCCCCAGAATGAAGAAGTGGAGGTCCCTTTTGGAAGATAATATGTTTTTTGAGGTACCGATGTTGTTATTTTTTAGTTTCCTATGCACTACTATCTTTTTATTTCATATCCCATGGTAACTTATGTTGTATCCATGTGATAACTTCATACCCAAAAGATGGATGAAAACAAAGTATATTTACTTTTTTTCTGTGTTAGTGTGTGTGAATTATTGTGTTACTTTGATTTTTGTTATATCATGTATCTTCTGTTAAATTTGGTGCATAACTGTAGCTCTATTTAGAGGATAACTTTATTGATTGTCAAGTGTGTTAACTTACCAACTAGGTGTTGTGTTTAGTCCATTGCATGTCCACGATAACTTTTGCTATTTATGGTGAATAATTTTAGCAGTTTTCAAAGGTAACTTCTGCTATTTATGGTGGATAATTTTAGCAGTGTTTCGAGGGTAACTTCTGCTATTTATGGTGGATAATTTTAGTAATTTTTAGAGGGTAACTTCTTCTATTGATGGTGGATAATTTTGTTCTGTTTTTCATGCGGTTAATTCATAAATATCATATGGATGACAACACAAACCACAAGTGAAATACTCATGTTCTCATTTATTTTGAAATCATATATTGGACTTAAAAAGTCAAGCTGCTCAAATACATAGTATTTTTACAAGGTAGGGATGTCTTTAAAATTCTAAATAACAGTAAGACTACTTATAGTATTTTCAGTGAGGTGCGTATCCAACCAACTTTAGTCTTTTCTTGAACTTCTTCTTGGTGTGTTCTATTGAGTTGTAGAAGCTGTAATGTCTCACTTTTTTCGTAGCAAGGTCGAGTGGGTTTTTATTGGTTATCTCCTGCGGTTGCCCTTTTGTGACCGATAGTAGTGGGTTTTCTATGCGCTTGTTTGTTGAAATGTGTGATCCGGATGTGCTTGTAGATGGAACGTCCCCCCGGTAGCTGCTTTCCTGCTACGCTGTTGGTTGTGCATATGTTACTGGTGGCATGCGCGTGTTAGGAGCACTTGACGATGGCATAGTAATTGCTTCTTCTTCAGCTCCATCCTCCTTCTTTTGTTCTCTCTTTGTTATCGTGTCTAGTTCTTGTTTTATTGCCTTCAAGTGCGTGCAAATTATCTTTTTACCATCCTAAGTCTTCAATCCCACCTGGCACATTTTTCTGAATTCATCCCTGTATGATGCAAACAACATCATATTCCTTGCATCTTCTGGCATCTATTGCTTGTCTGGATGATGCGCGTCCTTGTTTCCTCCTAGAATAGTTTCTACATCCCATGTCCACCTTTTTAGTATGTAAGCATGTGGAATTTGATGGCATTTGTGTTATGTCATTACTTTTATGACATGGCAGCACAACACACCATCATGCTCGAATTTGCAGCAATTGCATGAGTATGTATTTTCTTCCTAGTTTGCAAACACCTTGTAGTCTCTGTATCCATAGTGTGCAACTGGCAGACCTATTATCCTAAGCTTGAAGCGGTGGCCATTTTGGTTATCACACTGGTACATTAAGCTCTTCGGAAACTCTTTTTGAAACCGGTTAAAAATGTTTCTTGTGTACACGTTTTTGAAACCGGTTAAAAATGTTTCTTGTGTACACGTTCGCCATATGTCTCTCCATTGTGTTTCCACACCACCAATCTGGGTCTTTTAGAGAAGTATATGCCTCTGCTTTTAGCTCGACATTCATAATTTGGTCTTGGATTGACATGTACTATTGTACAAACTCAAAAAGGGTATTACTCGGCTTGACGTAATGCTTGAGTACAACATTGAATCCTTTACTTCTTGCTATGGTTTGTAGGAAGGGATAGAAGTTGTGCATGAAATATGTTGGGACCCATAATTTCCTCTGTTCCCACAGCCCAAACAGATTCATGTTGTCTTGAACCTCATGTTCTTGTATCATGGCCATCCAACTAGCCTCGAATTCCTCCGATGTCAAGTTGTTGATGACACATGCATTGAATGCTTAAAGAAGCTCAGGATGTTGTGCCATAAAACTTCCAATTTTTCCTGTTGCGCGTTATTAATCACATGCCATCTACAGTTCATGTGGCTTGTACCCGGGAAAACAGCTTCGATAGTTGCTTTCATGTCAGTGTCCTGGTCAGTAATTATATTCTTCGGTGCAATTCCTCCCATCGCGAGTTTGAACATTTGGAACAATCACACAAAGTTGTTGCTCAGCTCCTGCCTGATGAATCCACATCCTAACTGTATGGACTGCCCATGATCGTTTATCCCTATGAATGGAACGGATGGCATCTTCTTTTTGTTTGTTAGATATGTTGTGTCGAACGATATGAAAACATTGTATCCTGCTTTGTATGTGCGACGCGCTACAGCGTCTACCCAGAATAAGTTCTCAACTCTGTCCTCTTTATCCAGCTTTATTTTGCAAAAGAAATCTTTGTCTTCAGCTCTCATTTTGTCAAATAGTGCCAATATGTCCTGCATGTCATGGTTATCGTGTCATGCTTGAAAGTTGCTTTTAAGTTAGCCACATCGTTCTCTATGTATGGCACATCATTAAGCTTGCCATAGAACTTTTCCATAAGTTGCATCTGCCGCATGTTTCAATGTGAACGTAAGAACCTCGTTAGGGATGGCTTAATGGTTATTGGGTGGTTATGATCATCGGAGTAGCCGAGAACATAGAACCACAAAGTTGTTCTCTTTAACAATATATGTGTTGCGCAACCAGTCCTTGTATGTGTGTTTTTCTTCCTTTTCTTCACTGCCCCTGCTGGATTTTGCATATCCTCTTTTGGTTCAAATATTTTCCCTGCCTTTGTGCACACAATTGCGACCTTGTTGTAATCCCTATCTCGTCCTTTTTGACCAATCTATCCTTATTCCAAATCCTTTGCTCTGCATATGCTCTATAATATTCTTTTGCTGATTGAAAACTGTCAAATCGCATCTGAGCAGTTGGTGGCTGCGGTGTGGAGTGGGCATCATCTTTATTTTCATTGAAAATCTCTTCAATGGAGGCAGTAGTGTTTTCTATTGGCTCCCCAATGCTTGCACCTGTTGCTGTTCTAGCTGGTTGCAAATCATCATCGCTCTCATTGTCCACCAAAATATGTGCACCGCCTGCAATGGTTTTTATTTTGTATCATTCTATCAGTAAAATGCATGGTAACTTATTAAGGAAAGCATGGGTATTTTTACTGTTTATTCATGGATAAATCTACTATAAGTTAATGGATAACATGTTTTTGTTTACTGGTGTGTAAGTCAATTGTTTTGTCATCGGTAAGTCGGTTGTTTTGTTATTGGTAACTCTAGTGGGAAGATAACATCAAAATGAGGTTCGTGTTTTTAGTGGCATTGGTACATTATTATTTTTTTGTAGTCAAGTGGGTTTGTTGGGAGTTAAGTTTATGGTTTTGCCGCATGGGTTATTGAATGTAATAACCATGGATAACATTATTCAGAATACATGGGTAAGTTAGTTGTTTTGTCATGGGTAACTCTAGTGGAAAAACATGGTAAACTTTATTCAGAATGCATGGGTAAGTCAACTGTTTTGTCAAGGGTAACTCTAGTGGAAAACAATGGATAACTTTATTCAGACAGCATGGGTAAGTCAGATGTTTTGTCATTGGTAACTCTAGTGGGAAGATAACATCAAAACTAGGTTCGTGTTTTTAGTGGCATTGGTACATTTTATATTCGATCCTTTATATTTTGTTGTAGTCAAGTGGGTTTGTTGGGACGTAAGTTTTTCGTTTTGTCGCATGGGTTATTGAATGTAATAAACATGGATAATTTTATTCAGAATGCATGATTAAGTCAGTTGTTTTGTCATGGATAACTCTAGTGGAAAACAATGGATAACATTTCATATGTAAACAAGCAAGAACCTTTTATAATGTACTATACCTGCATTTTGAGCTTCAACTTGTGCATCTGTGTGAGAGTCGTGTCCTTGCACATATATTTCCATTTGTTCGTGAGGTTCTACATCCCGTGGATCTTCTTGCACTTGGCCATATGTGTGTGAGTTGTTGTCATCTCCTTTAGGTTCAAAGTTAATGTTTATATCCATTTTATCTTATCTTTTTCATGTGAACCAAATCTGTGCAAAATGTTAGTTTTTATTGATGTACACATTGTGGATAACGTAATACATAGCATGTGGGTAATTTATGTTTTATCTGGTGGGCAGAACATCAGTTTTGTCTTTTTTACTATGACCTTGGTAGTAATCAGTATATGCAGTGGATAACTTAATATATAAATAGTGGGTGACATATAACTGATAGCATGGTCAAATGTTGTTATATTTTACTTACAAGTGTTTTTCATGTATAGGCTGAACAACCGTTTATTTACCTAGTTTTTCTGTTTGGACATGCAATTTTGTTTCAATATGAACATGCTGGAGATAGGCAGTGACAAAGATAGCTACATCTGTAGACATAGGTAGTGTGAATACAGTTTCATGGTTTAGGATTTAGGCAGGGGTAGAATAGAAGGACATATGAAGTGACTTTGTGTAGATTTTCATGATGTCTGCAGAGATTGGAATATTAATTTCCTGTTTTTCATATAAATTCTTCAGATTTTATGTTGTTTTTCATCCTTTTCATCGTTCCCCGTCCAGAAAGGTGAGCTGTGTGTTTGAAAAAGGCACCTTGATTTTCCTCTTGTTGTCCTCCTTTCCTTCTTTTTCTTGTCAACTTGAGGTAGAGGTTGAGCTAGGCCGGCCATGGGAGATCTTGAAGTATGCCCCATGGCCATTTTTGATTTGGGCTGAAGGTTTCGACGACTGCAGGTTAGTCTCCTAGATCCTGTTTCTCTCTCTTCTTTTGTCTTGGAGGAGAAGTTGATCACTTTTTGTTGCAGATTGACTGGTCGACCTGGGGGGAGGGAGGGGGATTCGTGATGGAGGCGGACAGGATTCGTGATGGGGACGATACTGTCGTTTTTGTCGTTTGGCGGGGACACGGTCGCGGGGATCAGTGGTCGCGGGGACCGGGGTCGTTGTCGGAACGCCCGGTGGTGTGCGTTCTAGAACGGCGCCGTTAGGTAGTCACGTCCAATAAATAAATAAATGAATATGGTGTCAATAACCTAAAATAATTTTTAGATTTGCTGCATACTTGAAAATTATATGTCTTTTTTTTTGCAAAAACAAAGATTATATAGTCTTTGAGCACCATCGGATGCACTTCATGGCTGGGACTGATCGGACTCTTCCTCCCCAAATGTTTGTAAAGAAATCTTATCGTGAAAGTAACATGTTTGTAAAGAAATCTAAACTTGAAAATAACATGCATGTGAGTAAAGTAATTTAAAAAAAATCTAAATGTTGACACGGTACAAATTTACTGTCTCACAAAGTACAGATTTCGAATCCAAATTTGACTCCAGGCTAGCACATCTGAACATTTTTCTAATTATTACTCCGTTGACTGTACAAGGGGATCTTTCCACCGGCGTCCAGGAAGAAAACCCACACTGCAGACCATTCCTCCATGAGCTTCTCCTCGGCTCCGTTCCTGAGCAACGGCGGGAAGAAGAGCCAAAACGACGTGGTCAAGACGAATATACACACCAGCACCGTCGCGACGGCGCGCGGCGGCGAGGGCCACCCATTCGCCTTCCACCGGCGCGCGCACCAGCCCTCCGCAACGCAGCAAATGCCGTGGAGAACGAAGAAGGCGGTCATCTCGCCGGTGGGCGCCCAGCATAAGCTGATGTAGAACACCATGGCCTCGTGCATGAGCCCGGACACGAGGAAGGAAGCCAGCACACCGGCGGTGCTCCCGGCGGCAGCCCGCACGGGGTCGTAGACCGACGGCCGGAGGATGGCGGAGATCATAAGGTTCCACCTCCGGCCCCAGAAGTCCCGCAGCGACGACGCCAGGTATGGGCGGTCGAACTGCGGCTCGATCTCCATGTGGAGCGCGCGACTGCCGGCCGCGATGCAGGGGAGGAGGAGGTCCAGGAAGCAGTACATGTGGACGCCGTATAGGGCGAGGCGCACGTAGAGATCCAGCCGGTCATTGAACTGGTAGAGGCGGAGCACGGCGGCTATGGCGGCGACCTTGATCGCGCAAGAAACGAGGAACAGCGGCTTGCTGCTGCTGCTGCTGGCCTTGTTGGATGACGCCGCCGCTCCGGCAGCGCCGCCGAGCTTGACGGGGAGCAAGGCGGTGAAGAGGAACGGGAGCACGGGGAGGGACGGGTCGAGCGGCCCACGGCCAGCGGCGAGGAGGCCGACCTTGAACGCGCCGAGCCAGGCGAGGAAGAAGGCGGCGATGCCACGGACGCTGGCAGAGAAAGTGAACGCCAGGGGCGCGGCGGCGAGGAAGGCGAGCACCGGGAGCAGCGCGACGAGGCGTGCGAGGCCGGGCCGTAGGAGGGACGACGACGCGCGCGCGTACAGGGCGGCGGCCGCCGCGACCACGTACACCTTGGGGATGCTATCCTGCAGGAACTCCATGGCTGTTGAACTGGAAGATGGATTGACTACTAAGAGGAGAGACCCGATCTGGCAGCCGTGGAGTATGAAGGAAAAATGTTCCGTAAACAAGTGGCTCTCACTGGCCGGCGCACACAACAACGGAACGGACTGCAGTTAATTTACTCTTTGACAGACAGTTTGGTTTATTTTACGGATCGTCCTCGGGGGATGAAACCTTCCGATCCTCCTCCTCATCAGCCGTTGATTACTTTTCACGTGACCTAACCATCCGATTTTGGCATTGGTAAGATAAAATTATTGTACGTGAGTGGAGGGAAGGAACATCGGATGGTCACGTCACGTGAAAAGCGGCTGATGAGCACTTTCGGCGCACACAACAACGGGACGGCTCTCAATTATTTTAAAGCATCACATATTCATTTTTAAAACAGAAGACGCAAAAGCATTGAAATTTTTATGGATTCCGCATAGATCTCTCGCACAGGCCAAGGTGGTGGAGCGGATTTTTCTTAAAACTAGTTGAATACCCGTGCGACTGCCACGGTGGTACGTGTGAAAAGTTATATACATAAAAAGTAGACAATTAGAACACACATTCATTCTAGAAACTCACCCGCTTTCCTAATTAAGCACATTAAGAACAATTTTTCTGAACAATGACCTGAGTGCAATAGCCTTTGTCCACATGATTGTTAACTCTAATCTGTAGTGAATTAACTCTAATCATGTAGTGAATGAACAATTATTCACTACAGAATTTGTCCACACTACGGTTCAACTTCAATATTCCAATTAGACAAAGCATTTGAGAAATTATTATTTTACATATGTTTTAGATTAGTTGATCCATTGGATGATTCATTTTAATTTTCTCGTCCATCCATCCTCTCGTTTCTCTACAACAATTTCATCGAAGACTATCAAATATCAGTACTACCACAACTTGTGCAAGGCAAAATACATCTGGTCATATTTTCTCGCTCATTCATTCTGGCCGATGACGAGTTGCGAGGTCGTCATCAACGGCGCCAGGAATCCACCCCCGCTCGAAGCCCTCCTCCTCCTCCCTGTAGTAGGCGACCTCGTCGACCTCTGGGACGGATCCGGCCACCCTCTACTTCATGGGTCCACGCTACCGAGACCAGACCCATCCCCGACCTCCACTGACGCCAGGGAACCAGTCGTCAGTCTCCCGTCCTCGCCCCGCTCGAGTTCTCTTTACCGCCAGTAGAGACCACATCCTCGTCTTCCTTCTCCATCCTACTCCGGCCAATTTCTTCTGCCCATAATAAGGGGATGAGGTGGCGAGTCAAGGCAGGGAGACCCTCGGCGGCACGTGCGGGGAAGCTAGGGGCTGCCCTTGCTCGGGAGGAAGAGACAGGGAACTATTCTTTTGACTCGGTGGTGGCAGGGGTAAGTAATTAAATGGCAGACACAAAATCGGGGACGACGAACGTACGGCAGCTAACCCGTGCGTTGCAACATTTCCTTCTATTTGTTCCACCATCACACATCACTGACGTGTAAATATTAAATATGTTTTTTCTAAAATTTCATACATAATCAACAATAAAATATGATAACACTTCCTTCAAAAAAATATGATAACACTGAAAAAGGGCAGTGTTCAATATTTGGTCAACATATATACAACACTGCGCCATAGCCTCTCCCAATCCAGAAAATGAAAGGAAGTGACCAAGAAGAAGAAGACGGGAATTTGTGTTCACTCCATGCCAATATTATAGCATTTAGCCACCTAGAGTGATCTGAACCCAAATGTCCTTAAAAAATGGTTACAATTTTTAGTCCATGAGCAAACTATGCATTCAACTGGAAGTGCATGATCACCAGACATCATTAACAGTGTCCAGACATCAGATAGTTATTTCATGTCTGACCTACCTTCCAAGATAAGAGGGGCTAATGGAGGATGAAGAAATTGATGCCGCAGCCAAAACATCTGAGACATCAGCGCCATCGTTTAATGACTAAACATCAACACTTGAGACATGATGTGTCACCGTCCAGGTTGGGCTCGTCAAGGTTGGGCTCGTCAGCAACCACCACTCTCTTTTTAAAAGGATGTTTCTATGTCCACCAAAGATTTGGCATGAACGACACAACTTGACCATCATCTCAGCATAATTCACGACCTTAGTGGCGGAGCTAGCCAAGAATCTGAGCCTGGGCAAAGTATTGATCAGATGATTTATTGAGTGTTTGCCCGGCCAAACTTCTCTTTCAATCCTTATATTTCTCTGTAATACTACCAAGGAGTTAGCCGACTTAGCCCGGGCAATGCCGGGCTGTTGCTCCGCCACTGACAGACGGCCTCATTTGTAGAAACCCCCGGTTGAATTGTTGACTAAATAAACTTCTTTGAGTTTTGACGCATTATAATTTACAGAACTTTGGTTGAAGAATCCTTTATCGAGGATTGTTGATAGTCTGGTCGGGGCCTGCCTGACATGTACATATTGATCAGTAGACTCAGGATAACTGAAGGCATTAACACAGTCAGCTACGAGGCAGACACACCACTCTACCATAGCCGGAGATTTCAATCAATCCGGTGTGGAAGCTAGAGATTAAGAGTTAAATTCATCGGACATCATTGAACTTGACTACCAAAGTCAATACGGTCACCGTACACAGGGAATACGGATATACGGTCATCGAATACTTGTCAGAGCGTCACGCGTGGTCACTGGTCGCTCTGTAGCGAGGTATGAGGCGACATGGCGCTCGGTGGGGCCCGCTGCCAGTGTCATAGGGGATGAGGTTATGTCGTCAGCGCGCATTAATTGCGGAAAACCCCTCAGACATCTTCAGTTTCTTTGTCTAGCCAGTCCCCTGCATTTAATCACCTGTCCGGTTCTTTCTGGGGAGGAGGGGCAGGGAGAGGGAACGCCGCGCGCCACGCGACTCCTTCGTCCCTACGAGGCCGGCGATTAGCATCGACGGCAAAGTGGAGAGGGGGTGACGCAGACGAGCTAGTCGGCGGCGACGATGAGGTGGCGGGACTCCATGGATTTTCCTCGTCGGCGCCTGGATGGCGCACCAGCTCCTGCTACGGTAATCCTCAAATCTCCTCGAACAATGTGGCGGTTCAAGCACCATGAATATCTGCATAATCCGTGCGGTGGTCCTCGATTTCTTGTTATGGGACGTTGGCGGTGCGAATGATTTGTGATTTTGGTGCAGGGGATTTGGGTGGGGTTTGGGGTAGGGTTTTGGAAAAGTAGGATTTTTCTTAACTGAGCAGGGGATTCGTGGTGGGTTTCAGAAGATCTGTACTATAGTGTTGGATTTTGGTTGGATTTTGGTGGGATGTTGGTTGGATTTGATAGGATAGGGTTGCATTGTGGATTACTCTGCGACCTACTGAGTATTTTCATGTGCTTTATGATTAATTCAAACTGCAATTTCTGATTCAACTGCATGAACTTTGGTGTTAATTGAAGTAGAATTGGAGAATGTTTCTGATCTTGCGATGTACTGTTTATTTGCAGGGTCACGTAGTTCATATTTCAGTCTAGAAATCAATCATGTTTTTTTTTTGTTGGCAGACATATGTAGATGGTCATGTTATATGGTATGATCAAGTTGATTCTCTCACCTGGTCTCCACTGATGCTAGAGAGGATAGTGGAAGAAATTGGTTATGAGATGCAAGGCATAATGAAAATATATTATTGCATTCCCATTCTCATTATCAACAACAATGGTCTGAGATAGACCATGACACACAATTCATGATCATCTTTGCGGACATTGGTCACCATTGTTTTAGCATATATCTGGATCATGATCAGAGCTTACTCTTCAAGAACTAGGATGATGTAGTTCACTTTCTTGTTGCTTCTTTGCCCACTATCGTAAGCCCTTGTAAGCCAAGTAGCAGCAAAGAACCCTTGATTCCAGTTGATGATCCAGTGCTAGTTCAAACTGACATGCAAGGTGTCCAAGATAATGAACCAGTGCCACTTCAAGTTATCTCTCCAACTAATGAAGATTCTGTTGTTGGTAGAACAAGGCAGAGCAAGAGGAAGATAGGCAGCTGTCCAATTGGTACTGAAGAAGAAGAACATATTGATAGAAACTCTGACACTGAGGTTGATGATGACTCTGACTTTGAGATTGTGGATTCTGATATGCTCTAACTGATGGGGATGATGACCTTTATGCTGATAATGTTGATGATGATGACTCAGATGCTGAGAGTGACAAAGGAAAGAGGAGTGTTAAATCAACTATAAAGGGATCACATCTGCTAGAAGAAAAGATAAGTGTACAGTCAAAGAGGAGATTTTAGAGGAAGAGGATTTATGGGGGCCTAACTCTAAGGATGATGAAACAGTGAGGATGAAGTTCAAAACGTTCAGAGAGGATGATTTTAATAATCCTAAGTTTGCAATAGGCCAAGTGTTTGCTAATGTGGAATTGCTTAGGAAAGCAATCAGGTCATACAGTTGTATTAATAGAAAGGCCATTAAACTGCCAATAAATGATAAGAAGAGGGTAAGGTCAGTGTGTGAAGGTAAATGCAGTTGGTATCTGTGGGCATCATGTTATTCAAGGACAGATGCATTCCAGATCAAGAGATACACAACTGAGCACACTTGTAGTGGTGGAAAGTGGAAAATTACTGCATTCACATCCACATTTATTGCAGAGAAGTACCTAGAGAGTTTGAGAGCAGACCAAGGCATGAGTATATATAGGGTAGTTCAAAAGGAATGGAACATGACACCATCTAGGAGTAAGCTTCAAAGGGCTAAAAGGACTGCAATGACAAGGATCTATGGAGATGAAGAGGAACAGTACAAGCTTCTCTAGGATTATGCAAATGAAACAAGGAGGAGTAATCCAGGAAGTTCTTTCTTCCTTACAGCAGATGAGAATGCAAGATTCAAGCAGTGTTATATGAGTCTTGAAGCATGCAAGAGAGGCTTTCTACAGGGTTGTAAGCATGTTCTATTTATTGATGGATGTTTCATAAAAACAATATATAGAGGACAGTTGCTCACAGCAGTTGGGATGGATCGCAATGATTGTATTTTCCCTATTGCTATGGCAGCTATTGAAGTTGAAGGTACAGCATCATGGACTTGGTTTCTTGAGACATTGAAGAGTGATTTGGGAATTGCCAACACTACACCTTGGACTATTATGTTAGACAAACAAAAGGTTAGATACTTGATTCCTCTTTGTAAATTCTTGTTTCCTAACTGTACATACTTGTTTCCTTGTTGTAAATGTTTGTTTCCTTACTTGCATGGACTAATCGATGTTGTTAAAGCTATATTCCCATAATCAGAGCATAGATTCTGCGTGAGACACATGTGGCATAATTTCCAATAGTTATTTAAGGGAGATGTCCTGAAAAATCAACTCTGGAAGATAACTAGGAGTAACACGGTTACCCTCTTTGAGAAGCACATGGAACAAATGAAGGTGCTTAACTATAATGCTCATGCTTGGTTGCAAAATTTGGATCCCAAAACATGGGTTAGAGCATTTCAGTCAGACTTACCCAAATGTGACATCTTTCTCAACAATAATTAAGAGGTTTTCAACAAGTAAGCTACCTACTAATCTTACAATTGCTAACACAATTTGGATCCCACTGCTTTTATTTACATGTTTGTATTTGCATGTTTGTTAGGTACATCCTAGAAGCAAGAGAACTGCATGTTCTTTCCATGCTTGTAACAATAAAATCCAAGATCATGACTAGGCACTACATCAAGAACAAGGAGAGAATGGCTTGGGATGGTACTATATGCCCAAAGATCAGAAAGAAACTAGACAAGAACATTGAGTTTTCCAAAATGTGTTTGTAGATGGAGCAGGTGATGGACTGTTTGTAGTGGGAGAACTTCAATCCTCTCAGCCAGTTGATTATGTTGTTGATTTAAAACATAAGACTTGTAGTTGCATGAGATGGCAGAAGACATGAATCCCATGCCCACATGTCATAGCATGCTTTAAGACATGATGGCATAGATCCAATCACACTGGTTGATCATTACTACTCCCTTGAAATGCATGAAAAGGCATATGGCAATGTTGTGTACCCTTGCAAGGACAGGACAATGGTCAAATATGAATGGACTAGCAATACTTCCACCTCTCTACAAGAAACAAGTTGGTAGGCCTACAAAAAGCAGAAGCAAAGCACCATATGAGGTAGATGCTAGAGGAGGAGGAATAATAATGACAAGGCATGGTGTAATCATGCATTGCACCTATTGTGGTTTCCCAGATCATAACAAAGCAGGTTGTAAGTGGTACAAAGCTAGGATTCCACCACCAAATTCAGCTGATGAGGTGTTGCCTACTACTCAAACTGAACCAGTTATTGCACAGGTAGCCTAAAGCCTCTGAATTACATGCATTTGAGAGAGAAAACCCTAGTTCCTAATCATTGTTTACATTGCAGGTGCCAAACCAAGATCATTATACTCCTACTAGACATAATCATGATGACCTACTTGTTAATAACTTGATTCAGCGGGTATTTGTCTCAAAATTTCTTATATGTACTTCAACTATAAAACTGTGATATATACTGAATATGACCTACTTGTTAATTATGCATGTGTAGAGGCCAGTGCAAAGGCATTTGGAGACTAGGCGTACTCTAGATTCTACTTTCATTGTAGAAGGCCACAATGAGGTCATGCAGGCTGGTCCTAGTCAATCAAGTGCTAACACAATGAGGCAGGGGGAATTAAGCTCAAAATACTGTAGATGCAACAAGAGAAAAATAGAGCTAATGAAGATAGGAAAATTTATATAGTTGAAGCCAAATATGCAGCTGAGGTCAAGAAATCAGAGCAGAAGGCCATGAACAAGCTAGAGCAAGCAAAGATTAAGGCTCAGCTAGCAAAAGCCAAAGCAATCCTAGATGCAGAGAAAAGAGAGAAGAGGAAGCAAGAAGCAGAGCTGAAGAAATAGGCTAGAGCTGAAACTAGAAAGATTGTAGCAGAGGTCAGGAAGGAGGTATTAGATAAGAAGAAGAAGGAAGCTGCAGAGAAGAAGGAACAAGAGAGGAAACTTGCATCTCAAAAACAAGAGCTTGATAGACAAGCATAGAGAGCTGCTCATGTAGCAACCCATAGAACTCAAATGGCAGCACACAAAGCTCAAATGTCAGCCAGTGCATCATCTGTACAAGATGAGCATGTCCATGTTGCCCCTCAAAAGAAGAAGGTTAACATTTTTAATGAGTTCAGGTGTCCTAGGAAACCAACCTAGTCTGCATCATCTATATCACGTAAAAAACTTGTCATTTTGGTGTCCTAGGAGATCCATGTAAATATTTAGTCCTATTGTGACAAAATTCTCTACTCTCAGTCCCAGAAATCCTATTTTGTAATCCTGTGACATTGTGACAATGCAATGACAGTACTAGTTTCATCTACTATGGTATATTCTAGTAGAAATCCTATTTTGTAATTATGTGACATTGTGACAATGCAATGTCAGTATTAGTTTCATCTACTGTGGTATATTCTAGTAGAAATCCTATTTTGTAATCATGTGACATTGTGACAATGCAATGACAGTACTAGTTTCATCCACTTTGATATATTCAAGTATGTTTCAACTGTTTGCTTCAAGTGGTATTACACCCAGTACTAGAAATATGAAGTGCTAGTAAAATGATAGTAAAATGATGCAAAAGGCGCAACATATATCCAATAGAGTGACAGTAGTAAGCAAAAGAAACACCAGGTACAATTGTTTCGCACTGCATTACAACCAGAGGACACATTACAACTAGCACAACATGTTCATTGCTACTATTCATCACCTCACTCACTTCTTGAACAACATAATAGGACACATTACAACTAGCACAAACAAAAGAACATTTGCAATCTTCAGCAGAACCACCATTTGCTTTAGTTCATCCAAAATCCTCAACATCAGCTGCTTCTGTCTGTGTACCCTAGTCAGCTTCTGCTCCTGCTTCCTCAGCTCTAGATCCTCTCTTCTATCTTCTGCCCAACCTAGGGCTTGAAATCCAGCTTTCTCCTCTTATGTATTTTTTCTCGAGCAAGTATAGTATGTACTCGAGCTCCCAATGCTAGAAATTGCAACCGAACTGAAAACATTCCAAAATTTACTCAAATCAACCAATCGTATGTGCAAAACATTCAAAAAGACCAAGAACAAATGAAATGAGCACAAATTCGTAAGGCTAGAATCTCACCCCATGGTTCTTGCACTTGTAGAAGACCCAACCTGGGTGCTCCGGCGTGCCCGAGGTGGACTTCTTCACCACCCTGCCGCAATCAGGGCATAGAATGAGGGGAAATGGAGGAATCGAGCGGCGCATCACACAACGGGATGAACTCACGCTAGACATGGCGGCGCAACAACAATAGCTTGCCAACTCTGGTGATTCTCTAGCAGTGGTGCCACCGATTTAGGGTTACTGGAGAACGAAGGGGAACGGCGCGGCGATAGAAGGGAACGGGTCCGGTCGAACCAGTCTCGGGTTAACGTGGCCCACGATTTTGCAGAAAAGTCCCTACCAAATCGATGTCTTCCATAACTTGCCATCCACTCAACTGACTGTGGGTCCCACACCGCGCCAACTCACCTCGTACAGCTCTACGACGAGCCCAGTGACCGCCCCTAAAGCTCTGACATGTATTGGATGACAGTAAATCCATATTCTTTGTGTCCAGTTACTGTATTGATTTCCTTAAGCAAGTTCAGTTACTACCGATGAATTTAACTCAGAGATTAAGGCCACCGCCTGAAGTCCTGAACCAGTTCGAATCAAACTTTAGGCACTCGAGCTGAGTCAGGGGAATATTAGAGGAACTGATGTACCTATACACCATGGCCACCTAGCCGGATCTTACCCGGCGGAAGGAGGAAGAGAGGGCGCCTCTATGGTAGCGAAGGATTGCGGCAGAGGTAGGTTTCCTGGATGGAAGATGGCACCACCGCACGGGTCCATACAAGGCAGAGGCTCGGGAGGGGAATTTCAATGAATCGTTACTTTTATAGGAGGGTTGTGGCATCCCGCTGAAACCACTACTAGAAAATCGCTGTGTTTTTGTGCATTGCATCGTCATGACCGCATGCTCATGTCATCATGACACATTGCATTTGAGCATCGTCATCATCATGCATGGTTTGTCTCAAAACTATTTTCGAAAAGCCTGGTTTTGTTTTCTAAATGCCCCATCTTTATTTCAAATTAAAACCGGATCTCCGGATTATTTTGTTTCGTCTACAAACAGATTTCAAACGCCCCGTTTTAAACAAATAAAATAATTGTATTATTTTTAGGGGGCAGCCGAACCAGGCCCGAAACGGCCCAGACGGCCACCCCAAGAAAATAAACCCTAACCTACCTAACCCCTCCTCTCTCTCCTCCCAGCCGCCTCCCTCCCTTTCTCTACCTACCACACCACCACCTTTCTCGTCACCGCACACCCTCTAAACCACCCACCCGCGCGCGCAGTTCTCGTGCCCGGCCCCACACCACCCCGGGATTCCCCCAGCCCCACCTGGGCACGCCACCCCATCCCAGCTGCCGCCAACCCACCGTCCCCTGGTCCAACCACCCTCCACCTAACCCACCTGGCTAAACCCGGCCCACCTCTTGTCCCTCCACCCCGTTCTCCCTGCTCGCCAGCAATGCACACGCGCGCCGTGCACGTCTTCCGCGCCGCCCGACCCCCGTCTGGCCCCACCACTCTCGTCCTCTCTCGCTCACCTTCCTCTTCCCTCCCTCTTGCATCGGGTCACCTGCCCAATCCTTCCCTGCCGCCCACCTCGGCTTCCTCCCCGAGCGCCTCCGCCGCCTCCGGCCCTGCCCCCTCTACTGGTCGCGCCCCCGGCCCTGGTAGCCCCTGCGCGCCTTCCTCCTTTTCCCCCATAGCTTCGTCGCCCACCTTCCTTCCTCCCTGCAACTGACGCAAGCGCCGCCAAGGGGGTCTCCCGTTGCCACCCCAGGCCTCGTCGCTGCTCCTCCGGCAAGCTTGGCCCGCCGCCACGGCTTCCCTCGACCTCGTCGGTCGCACCGAGCATGCCCAGCGCGCTGCCGCGTCGCCTTCCTTCGTCGCCCCGCACGTCCTTGACCTCGCCACCGCAGCAAGGCTGCTGCCCTTCCCCGGAGCCGCCAGGGACCAAGCCCTGACCAAGTTCCCCATCCCCCAAGCGAGCAGCATTGCCGCCGGCGCCCTGCCGCTGGGACCCGTGCCGCCACCTCACGGAACCTCTGTGACCGTCGACCGCATCGTCAAGCTCCACCGCCGTGCCGTAGACCTGGTCGTCGCATGGCCTCTTCTTCCTCCCGTCCACGAGCCTGTGCGCGGTCACACTGGCGCCTCTCTTCCGTCTTCAGGGCCTCGCCTCCGCCACCGTTTTTCTTTCGCGGTCGGCAGACGACACTGCTTCCGCAGGTTTCTGCTGCTGCTCAAGCTCGCTCTTGTGTGCGCCTCCTCGTTGCTGCGTTGCTGGTGAAAGTTGATGTGGTGACGTGAAGGTAGTGTATGCGCTCTCTGCTTCAGGAACCTGGCTATGGCGTGTCAAGATGGTGTGGAACCTGAGCATAAGGTGGTGGAATAGCGCAAGTACAATACGAGTCGCTCGCTCAGGAACCCTGCCCTCGGTTGTTCTGAAGGTCCTCGCCATCGAGCATCGCAGCCAAACCCCAAGATCTCCGACTCGGATGAGATGGCCGAGGCTCGTAGACCCCGTCACACCAAGATCGCCGCGAAACGACAAGGCCTTTGGGGTGGAACTGACAAGATCTACTACACGGACGCCATGACCTTCACGAATCCGATGCCCGAGGAACCTGGACGCCAAGATCCTTGACTCGGAGATGTCCGGAACACCAAGTTCGTCGAGACCCTGAAGACCCGTTCCCGGAGGCGAAGTCCGGACCCGATGACCGCCAAGATCGCCACCGAAACGACAAGCACTTTACCGCGGAACACCGAGTTCGCCGACACGGAACACCGAGTTCTTCATCCCGAACGCCAAGACCGATTTCGTCGAACCGTTCCCCCGTCGAACCCTGTCGAACCTCGAACCCCTGGAACCAAGATCTTCCGAACCCAGATGTGTGACCCTAAGCCTCTATTTTTATAATATGACATATACCTGTCGTCATTAAATCATCATGCTTGCATACATGTCATCTGGTGGGTTGGGTTAAATAGTCGATTCACCTAAATTAAATATGGAGTCTATATGCGGGCTATTCTAGTCTTATTCCGGACTCCATTTAAATTTGTGTAGCGAACTGATGCCATGTTTTGCCTTGCTAAGACAACATTTAAATTGTGGGGTTTCTAAATAACTTGACCCGTTTAATTAATCGTCGGGACCCCGGTTCTGCTTAATATTGCCTAGGTGCATCGCATCTTTGCCATGCCATGCATCATATCATAAACATGCCGATTCTTCTGTCGTAGTATTAAATATTGCATCCGGTGTTTCTTCTAGTGTTTGCTTCTTCGCGGATTAGGCCGATGAGTTGATGCGAGTATCGACAAGCTCTCCAGATATGATTCTTCGGCAGTGTTTCCCAGGCGAGCATTCTCCCCCTTTCTACCTATTTTGCATTTATAGTCTTTATTTCCTCCTGTTGATCTATTGCTATCTGTGTCGTGATGCTTTAGTGTTCCGTACCAGATATATCCCTTGCAGCCTTTATATTGCCTTGGACACATCCTATTGCTTGTTGTTTGATAAATAGTCGGCCTTGCGAGTCGTAGTTGCTTACTCATGTGCTGCTTCGCGTCGTTGTCGTTCCACCGTTATTGGAAGGTTGGCACATGCTAAATGGTGGAGATGCTTAATGGTGGAGATGATCATGACTTTAATTATAACTATTAAATTGTTGTGATAACTAATGAAAGTGGCACCGGTGGGCAGTGTATGCTATTTGGTTTTTCATGTCCACTTGTGTCTCGTAGGCCCCGAGTACTTGATACCTGTTCCTTGACTATTCGCACTATCCACATACGGGAGAGTCTATAAATCCCCCTTAGCCAGAGCTTGATTCGTTTCTTATTTCTTGGGGCCACAAACTAGTTTGGGGCTTTATTACTATCCTGTACCTATGCCATGCTTTACTGCTTTATTTATGATTGTGCGTGGAGCACCTGTACTGTTTAGGATTGCGGAGTGTTTTCGTGGTATCGACAAGCCCAGTCACACTTTCGGGTTCCCAGTCATTTACAGCCATTGGCGCAAACCTTGGGTCCATCTCGGAGCCGGCCAACTTCGTTGCGGGTAGCTTAATGGGGTGGCCCCTGAAATATTTTATGAATCCTATGATTGCTTTGTCGTGAAAGCCTCGTTGGGTTTTGAGTTGGTTTTTCCGAGGTTGATCGTGTGTGTGTTGCTATTTGTGCACCCCTGCAGGGTAAATCTTTCTGAAAGCCGTGTCCGCGGTTATGGACGACTTGGAGCACAGTATCTCGATCATAGACAAGCATAACTAAAGTAGTGCTATAAACTTGACTTAATATATGACTAGTAATCAGATTCAACTATCACAGAATGGATATTAAAATGCCAACAACTGGTGGATCTGGGGTTGTTTTGTGACATGCTGTACCTGCCTAGTAAGTATTGCAACTCCAATGGAATGTGATAAAAGTGCCAACAATTGCTGGTCCTCAGGACAATTATATCTGACTAGTAAATGTTCCAACTACAACGAAATGTTAACTAAAACTGCCCACTACTTATGCTATCATGATGACTCATGCTATATAACTGACTAGTAAGTGTTTCAACTATAATGGAATGAATAAAACTGCCAACTGCGTGAGTTCCTCGGTTTGACTTCCTCGTTTGGTCTCGAGGGGGAAATGCCAGGATGGGTATGATTGGTGTTAGTATCAGGTTGGATCCGATTAGGTCTTTCTTATCTCTCTCTAATAGCCGCCAGTTTTACTGAGTCTCTATAGGTTGTTTAGTGCTGCTGCGCTACCGCTTCAGTCCACCATACCTGTGTAGGCGAGGACCGCCGAATTCTAGCCTCGCCATATACTGGCCTCAGTACTGATGCTCCTCTTTTTCCTTTGCCCTTTGTCGGCACCCCTTTTGTTTTAGCAGGTTTGAGATCGACGTCATTAGCAGGGTTACCCTTCCGGCTTGGCCTGGGCAGGGTTATGGACGCCATTGGTTATTCTTCAGGGCTCTTAGCCCAATTTGCTTCTTGTCCGTACTCGGACGTTGTATTGATTTCAAGGTGATTTGGATCTTTGTATTGTATATCTGTATTCTCGACTCGTTGAGTCGCTATTGTATATGTATCTGTTCTGTGGGTCCCATCGAGGACTGTTGTGTAATGGTATTACTTCGTTTTCCACCCGCACGAAAGTTCCTGGTGGGCGTCCTTGAATCGTTTCTATGCGGGTTTGGCGGAAAGGGCTAAAACTTGCATAGGGCCGATTCGAGGGTGTTAGGGAAATCTACGTAAATAGTGAGAAAACAAGGGGTATATTTAAAGTGACCTACCATACCATCAAGACCACAAGCCTTTTAATAATAAAGAAGATAATACACATTTTTTAATCATTTCGAAAAGTATCGCACGAATTTGACAATTTCCATTTGTAGCACATTGTCGGTTTGGACGTAGCCGAATGAACCATACGGTCTAGGCCGGATAGATTAAGTCCCATTCGGTGAGGAGCAGGCCGATCGCATGTGACCAGGCAACTACTTCATAAAATATGAACTTTTTGTCCTTGTAAATTTTGAAAAGAAAACACTAATAAAATTAACTAAGTCTACCAACACCTTAATGGTGCTTCTGTACAACTAATACATCTTATGAAACAGAGGTTATCGCGAAACATGGGGTTCTATACATGATGAGCCGATAGTTAACCACTCAACTTATGTTCTGTTCATGATTAAAAGTTTTACTCTAAAATATTCAAAATGTGCAATTTCAAGTATGCTTGTTATAAGCTTCACAAGTAGTCGGATATAAACCAAGATGTTAAACTAGTAAAGCCACGGGTTACTCTAGTGTTGATATTATGCATGTCAGTTGGTCTTTGTATTCTTCTTGTTAGATACGATTGTACCTACAATTTTTGTGTTCTTCTATTTTAGTAGAAAGGCATCTAGTTAGTGTCTGACGAGGGGTTAACTCATCAATGCCCATGGTTAATGGATTTGGGTTTGAAAAAGTGGGGAGCGTTGGAGGCATCAATCGGCTAGCAAACAAACACATCGGGTACACGAAGTTTACCTAGGTTCAGGTCCTCGGAAGGATCCCTACTCCTCCTTGTCTGCTCTTGATTATTGATAGAATCGATGATTACAGGGGTGCGCAGATGCAACCTGGCGGTGTATGAACTAGGGTTGCGATAGATCTCTCGTCGCCCCCTCCTGGACTTTATATAGGGAGGCTAGGTCTCGGTATAGTAAGGTGAGTCGCTTACAGATTAGGGTTTTCCTTTTAAACTTTCTACCTAATCTGTTGTTGTGTCCTCCAAGGAGTCGCGCCTCCACAGGCTTGGGTCACCCGAACCTTCCTGGGCTCCATTTTCACCATGGGCTTCTCTTGGGCCGGATCATATGGGTTAATCTCGGGTACCCGTAGGGCATAACCATGTCGGTAGTCCCCAAGTATCCATTTGAATCGTAGATTCAGAGGGAGACTATGAAGTCTTCCAGTGCGAATAAGTGTTTTCTTGTCATCCGAATGTATTATTGGGTGTTATTTAAGTCATAGAGATAGTTGATATGCGTGTCTGATTCATCCGATGGATCGGGATCAGTTAACTGTCTTCGGGCAAAACAACGCGTTATCTACTCAAATTCGAGTCCCCAGACTCAAATTCGGAAAGTTGTTGGTGTAATTCAACTCCTCACGTGGAGGACTTATAGAGTCGAATTCCATTTTTTCACATGTGCACTCAACGTGTGTGTCGAGGATTTTCATCGTGCATGTAGGCACGACATGTTTCTTGTAGAGTGCACCCGGTGCGTTGCTAGGCCATTGGATTGCATCCATGGATCTTATCTTCATGTTGTAAATGCGACATCTGAATATTTTGTCACTACGGAGGTGATTCGGGTATCCTAGGAGACGTTGTCTCTATACAATGCAATTATGGTTGGTAAGAGGCAAGGTCGCCGAAAGCTTCAATTGGTTATGATGATATGATGTGTACGTGGTCAACACACTTTTTCCTGGGGATTTATTTTAGTTTTTTGTCTTTTCATAGGGTGCGCGACCAGGGCTCCCTATGGGAGTAGCACTTGAGTGCCTATTAGAGTCGTAAACTTGAGTGGGGACTTTGAACCTTTTCGACTGCTATCGATGACCGTATGTTGTCGAATATGCTTCCAGCGCTCCCTATGGGAGTAGCCACCGAGTCCATAATCGAATCGTGGATTCGAAGAAGGAATCAGGCGTAGTATGCGTGTGTCTGCATTTTTATGGCGTAACACTGGGCCCGAAAAATATTCGGGTGCGTGACCAGTGCTCCTGTTAGGAGTAGCCCCCGAGTGTTTGGTCGAGTCGTACACTCGAGAAAAACTTAGTGAGTCGAAAAAAGTTACCGTTGTACACTTCTATCTCGAGTTGTTGATAGTGTGAATGCTGATGACGTCAGTGTTGACGATTAATGAGCTCAGCTGCCGGCATGAGCGGTGCTGATGGGACTGGACGGACATGGCCCCAATGTCTAACCACAATTTGACTAGTCGCGCGTAAATTGGGGTTTTTAACTATGTCTCTTTGATTTCCACGCTAAGTGGGAATCGTATAATGATGGTTCATTTGACATCCCGCCACGCGTTAGGGGAGAAGATTTATGACCGTCGGATGATATCCCTTTGATGCTTAAGTATCGACCTATAGCAGTAATTTTGGTACTTTGCATCTTCTTCCTCTTTGTGCCGCTGCCATTATCTCTTTGCTTCTCTCCATTGTTCATTGCTTGTTCTTTGCACTGGATGTGCTTAAAGCATTCCCCAGTTACTTCCTTTGATCTCTCCGCTAGAGAAAAATGGGGAAGAAGAAATATGTTGTCGCTAGATCTGGCGTCGCCACCACTGCCCCCAAGAAGAAGGGCACTGGGACCCATGTTACCGATGGATCATAGAGGCGCTCCACATTAAGGGCCCATGAGCTCCATCCTCTATGCCAGGCTGGCATTATTCTAGAGAAGGAGGCTGATTTCCAAATTCCCGGACCGAAGGTAATCCCTGATCCTCCCGCTAGGTTCCGTGTTATGTTCCTTGCCTTCCTCCTTCGAGGTCTTTCTCTTCCCCTCCATGATTTCATTCGTTGATTGCTATGTTTCTACGGTATTCATCTTCACTAGCTGACTCCCAATTCCGTTATGCGCATTCGCTTGCTTCATCACCCTGTGCGAGTGCTGGCTCAGTGTCGAGCCACACTTCGGCCTCTTCAAAGAACTTTTCAATGTGAAGAGGAAATCAGGGTTGAAATCCGTAGTGTACGACATTGGTGGGTACGATATATCCGTAAGTCCCCATATTCAGTACTTTAGCCTCAACTTCGTCGACTCTGCCAAAGGATGGAGGGGCAAATGGTTCTACATCTGAGACCAGAAGGTGGGGGAGCAGAGGTTCAGTCTTTCCCCCTTTGACCCGAAGGCAGAGCTGAAGAGGAAGAGGTGATGGAAAAATGTGGTTATACCGGGTGAAGTGGACGAGGTGGAGATCTTGTACAAGCGGGTGCAAGATCTTCATATCATCCGAGGCAAGGAGGTCTCGGGTGTGGACCTCATTCGCACATGGTTGCGGTGTTGTGTGCAGCCACTTCAATTTAGAGGCTACCCGATGTTCCTCTGGTGTGGCCTGTCAGATCCGACGTGTATTTGCGCGGAAGACATGACGTCAGTGGAGATCAAAAAGAAGATTAGGTCATTTACCAAGCTCACCGTGAAAGAAACTCTTCATGCGGGTTCGAAGATCGAGCCGTTTCATGCTACCAATCCTGCACCGGCGGTAATGTCTTGTCACACACATTCCTTTTAGGACAATGTTGATAGAGACCTGGTGGTGCTTATATTGTTTTGCTATAGGAGTGGAAATTTGGGATCTTGATGCCTCCCCAACATGAGGGCATAGTCCCTCCCTAGGTTGGAGATGAAGATGAAGCGGACTCGACTATGACCATTACAGAGGTACAAGAGCCCCCAAGTCCAGTGAGGATGGGACCCGCAAGCGAGGGCAGAGCAAAGATTCGGATGCCTCCACATCTGAGATGCCAAAGGATCTTGCTCCTGAGGCGGGTACTGCAAGTCCATTCCCTACGGTACCCGTCTACGCCATGCCTCCCCAGCCTCAGAAGAAGCATAAGCAGGAGGAATTTTTTGATCTTGATAGATTCAACGGGTAAGCCTCTGCACTTTTACAATGTTCAGAGTAGTTTCCTAGTTGTTCTTCTTAGACTGATTAACTTTGCTTTTGCTGAAGCATCACAACATCGTCGTCATCCGAAGGTGGTAAGGACCTGGAGGATGAGGGAGTCGTGGACTCCAAGGGAAAGGACGCAGAGACGACAAGGCCCTCTCCGAAGACGGTGGACACCTCCGGCGATAATTCCTCGAGCTCCTCCAAGTTGGTGGGACACTAGGTACTGATAGCTATGAGATTCGACACATTTTTATGGTTTTTATTGATGGTTTTCTCCCAGATTTTATCGTTTTCTAGCTTTACCTAACGCTAATACTTTGGTAGCAAAGAAAACTTGGTTTTAATGTGCATTTCAGGTTCTGAATGTCAATAGAAGGTTTTAACTAGAGAAACACAATATTCTGGAGAAAACAAGAAAGTCTCTCTTTGGAAGCACTCGAGGGGAGCATACAGAAGCTTTAACGAGCAACTATACGGCAGGAATATTTCTCTGGCCGTATAGTTGTTGCCACCTCTGTCTTGTCAAAAGAGACAACTTACGTGAAGGGACCGGAGATGAAAACACAACGCAGCAGCCGCCATACCATCCAATAGGGAGAAAGAAGAGATCTGGAGAAAAAGGGGAAGACGTTCTTCATCTTTCTCCACGATCTTCGACCTCCTAGCCAATACACTCCCATAGCCATTACTTGTACTTGAGAGAGAGAGAGAGGGATCTCCACCTTGCAATAGGCTTTGAGATTGTTTCTTCCCATCTTGAATTGTGTTGGATATTTTTATATTCTTATTGTGGATCTCCACGGTAATACAAAGACGAATTCCCTTTATTTGATTATATTGATGATCCATTCTTCTCTCATGTGTGAGTAATTCCCTTGGGCATGGGAGATGTAGGGGATTGGTGAGATGTGATGTGCCTTCATATATTTTCCATTAGTTTGTGATTGATTCTAATTACTATATTATGTGTGCTTGACTATCTATGGGATGCCTAATGCTTGTTTTACAATTAAGGGCCCACACAACATGATGCTTTGTTCTACATAGATAAGATCTTGTTTGCTAGTGGACCGGCGACCCCCGAGTGACAAGGGATATCAATGGAAAACTACTAGACTCGAGGATAACGAGTAACCACTGTGCTTATTGCATTAGTCCGATCCAAGGAGCTTAATCGCTAAGCGACCTGAAGGGTCTTAATCATCTAGTGTCTGACCATGGTTTTGGTAACGGGCTAGTAGGATTATTGAAGTTGGGATGAAATCTACCAAGAGGAGTTCTGGCTAATTATGGGTTGCTCTCCTACACATATATTTATAAGATTATAATTGTTACATTTATCATTCGTTCACCTAGCATAGTCACTATCACCATGAACTGAATCTCCACGCGCCTTCTTTTGCCATCTGCAGGAAACAACAAACAATCAAGTTGTGCTTTACTTTTATGCTTTACATTTCTGAAGTTTACATTCTAGTTCAATTAAAATACATCTCATTTAATGAAAACCCATTCTTATTTCAACACTTGTAGTCAATTCATTCGAAGACCTGTGACAACTTCGGGTGTGACAGAGACTTCACCCATAAACACTTACCTTTGGGCTCCCTATGGGATCGATATCTATACTTTGAAACTAGCTCCAAACGATCTGTGCAGTTCAGACATCAAGCTATTTTATGGTGCCATTGCCAGGAAGCTAAGCGCTAAGTGTTTGTCTTTTGACATTTCAAGTGTTGCTACTACAAAATGTTCTCCCTAGGAGAAAAAGGGTCTACACGCTCTGGTAGGACCTATCTACCAGATTATATTGAGCGCGTGCCTGCTCATAGGCGCGAAGAAATTATTGAAAAACTTTTAAGATCAAATAAAGTTGAACTTGAAAACCTGAGTGATATTATGGAAATCATGTCTATTTACAGGACAACTCCTATGAAACCCGAGAAAACTCTCGGGGAATACAATGCTCCAAGTTCTGAATTTCTTAAACATCCAATAGAGTTCCCTAATCATGGAGTTAGAGAATATCGATTTGATGGTGGAATTATTAAAATTTTGAAGGAGAAAGCTTTCAGTGGAAGCGAAGATGAAGACCCATGAATACATATTAGAGAGTTCGACTATGTGATAACATCGCTCGGACCAAAAGGTTTGCCAAGAGACTTTTCTCATCTGAAGTTATTTTGTTGGTCTCTTAAAGGTAAAGCTGTAGACTGGTTATATTCTCTCCCTCGCCATTACATTAAATGTTGGGAAAACTGCATTATTAAATTCATAAAAAGGTTTAATCCTTTTAAAAAGGTAATTGAACTAAGAAAGAACATAGGCAACTTTAGTCAGAACGTGGGAGAAAACTACCCACAAGCCTAGGAAAGATTCTTTGGAATGATCAATAGTATTCCTAATCATGGCTATTCTGAACTAACTATTTGCCATTTATTTTATCATGGTCTTAATACTCAATATAGAGAGTTGCTTGACTTCTCAGCAGGAGCATAAATAAATACTTTAACTATTAAACAATGTTTGGAATTGATGTCTACTAGGGCTAAGAATGATTCTTAATATAATCCTGATTTTCGCACTAAGCCAAAAAAGGGATACTTCGGATAACTCCTGATCTTATGCCCGGGGTACGCAAAACAATGAAAGAAAAAGGTATACCTTCTGAACTTGTTAAGGAAAACAAAGTAGATTTATTACAAGTTTTAACTTAAGAAGATGAAACTAGAAAAGTTTTTCAAGAATTAAAACATCAACAAGTAAAATCTCATAATAACTTCCATAAGCATTTCCAAAAACACAAAAATATTTTGGCAGAACTCACGGAAAATTATGATGAGATTGGCCAAGAAATAAAATTATTTCACAAGTATCTTAGTTTGATTGAAACACAGTGTGAACAAATAGCATTCGGTTATCAAATTTTTATTCACGATGATAAAGATATTCTTGTTTCTACTAATGTTGTCACAAGAAGGATTGCAGTTGTTACAGGACCGTTAGGACCACCGGAATATGAAGCTGAAAAAGAGCGAAAGGAAAAAAGAATTGCTCGAAGCAAGCCAAGAAGATGATACATTGGTGGATCCTCAAGATGAAACTGAAACACAAGATCAAACCAAGGAGGACCAAAATGATGCACATGATGACCATTATAACTTTGATGCAGAGACGGTTGATCCAAGAGAAGATAAAGAAATAAGCAAGGAAGATGAAGTTGTTGTAGTAGAAAAGAAGAAAATTAATAAGCAACAACAAAAGAAAGTAATGAAAGAGCTTGACCCCCACAAAAGGTAAAATACAAGAGTAAGTCAGGTGAGAAAAAGCTTCCTTATCCAGATCGAAAAAAGAAAGCACCAAATTAGGTAATTTATTATTCTTTTACAAAGGCACTTAGTGACCTTCGTCTAGAAATTCCATTTGCGGATACAATCAAAGTTCCTACTTATACTAAATTCCTCCGTGATTTTCTTAGTAGAAAGAAAGAAATAACTGAAATTGTTGCCATGGTAACTAGTTATCCTGCTAACGGGAAGCTGTTGTCTCAGTCTGGAGATCCCAGAATACCAAATATTTCATGCTCAATAGGTAAAAATGATATTCACAATGCCTTATGTGATCTAGGGGCAGGAGTTAGTGTAATGCCATACTCCCTCTATAAAAGTTTAGGATTAGGGGAGTATTCTCCTACTACTATCACTTTACAGATAGCTGACAAGTCCACTAAACAACCCATTGGTATGATTGAAGATGTTCTACTTAAAATAGATGAGCATGTTATTCCCACTGATTTTATTATTCTTGAGATGCTAGAAGATGAAAGATTATCTATAATACTTGGAAGACCTTTCCTTAGTAGTACAGGTGCATCAGTTGATTGTGCCGAAGGAAAGATAATCTTCAATGTTTATGATCCTGAAATCATCCGGTATTTTCCAAAGAAGCTAGAAGCAGGAGAAAGATATATTCTACAGGCAAAACGAGTCCATGTGGTAAGTGCCTTTGATAAGGGGCAACCCAAGGTAAGAATTCAAGAACAGAGAATAGGTTGAGTTACCCAACCATTCTTAATAAAATACATAATGGGAGTCAACCCATCTCATCAATAAAGTAGATTAGAGAATAAGAAGATCATCGCATTCCTACCACTTTTTCACAGACATTCTTGCGGAAGCGCGCTTGTGAAGATGCAGCTGTCAAAAAGTAGCAGAAACATCAATTGGATGAGTATAGAATAATAATAAGAATAAAAGTTTGAGTTTTCCATCTATAGAAGCTAAAATTTTGCTCTTAATATGCTAATGTTGGTCGATAGTTTCTACTATCATTTTTCTGTCAAAAATAAGGTATTTCGCTAAGTTTTGGGATAAGAAGGTATTCTCAAGGAAATAGAATTTTTTTGATGATTACTGATAGTTAAACGACCAACTATACGGCGGGAATAAAAATTCCGGCCGTATAGTTCCGGTCGTATAGATATCTTTGCCATCAACAAATTTTCTTCGAAGACAAAGAGAATTTAACGACCAACTATACAGCGGGAATAAAAATTCTAGTCGTATAGCTTCGGTCATATAAATATCGATGCCTTCGTACAAAATTCTCTGAAAGGTACTGAGAGTTTAACGACCAATTATACGGCGGGAATAAAAATTCTGGCCATATAGCTCTGGTCGTATAGATATCAATGCCTCTCTTAGAAATTTATCCCAAAATTACTAAGATTTTAACGACCAACTATACGGCGGGAATAAAAATTCTGGTCGTATAGTTCCGATTGTATAGATATCGATGCTATTTTTAGAAATTTATCTCGAGAGACAGACGGTTTAACGACTAACTATACGGCAGGATCATTGTGATCCAGCTGTATAGTTGCGTCCGTATAGTTGTTTTCTGCATAAATAAACCCTAGTTGGCGGCGCCACTGCAACTATACGGGCGGAACAACATGGCCCTCCCGTATAGTTTGGTGCGACCACAAAATCGCACCGGGGTAGCTAGGTCTTCCACCTCTCCTCATTATTTCTCTCATATTCTCTCTCCAAACCTCTCAAAATCCACCTAGAACTCTTGATTCTTCGCGAATTTTGTTTGTTTGAGTGGGGGAATCAACAGATCGGTATGTTTCTCTCCATATCCATGCTTTATTTTTATATTTCCATGGTTGAAACTCTCACATTGATCTAGTGGACGAACTCAAGCTTATTTATTTTTCCTATTAATTTCTCATGTTAGGATTGAATTTTCCATGTAGGATCGTTCATATATCATGTAGAAACTATATGCCTAAAGTTTTATGGTGAAATTTTTCATTACATCATGATGAACAAAATGGGTAACCTCTTTCGTTCGAGCAAGCTCTAACGGGGTGAGGGCTCGAGCTCGGGGTCCTGAGCCTCGCGCGACCCCAAGTTGGACATTGTCTCATCAAGGAGGGTTATGCCCACACGTTGGGCCGACCACAACTTTCTCACCGCGGTAGGGTTGAAGGAGGACTTCGACCTCATATGCAACAGGGCGGGGTTGGCGGTACTTGGCTTTGCAAGCCACGATACCTACACCGAGCTTACCCATGAGTTCCTTGCCTCCTTCTACGACGACCATAGGGAGAAAGGTAATATGTACATGATAAGCTTCACCATGAACCGACATCACTATGAAATAAATTTCAAACAATTTTGTAATGCTTTCAGCTTCCCTCATGTTGGGGAGCCTACTGTTACTAACCTCTATAGTGTCACATGTGGAGAGACTTGGGAGGTTATTTCTGTTAATGGTGGCATGCAATTTTACCAAAATAAGTTGTCCACCATTCAGAACCCAACCATCTGCTACTATGCTTTGTTCCTTGCCAATACACTATTGGGAAGAGGTGACACTGGTTCCATGGCCAATGTTGACATGGCAGTGATCACCAAGGCTCTCTTCCCCACTTCACCGCAAAGCCCCAATCCTATAGCTCTACTCATCCAGCACCTTCGCCACCAAAGCAACAAGACCAAATGTGATATTCGCATTGGTGGATTGGTAACCCACCTTGCCCATGCATTAAATATTATACTACCTGTTATGGAACTTGTTGACGGCTCCAAACTCATGGACGTCAAGTATTTGACTGCTTGTGGCTTCCTTGGTGTTTACCATGCTAACTGGAGGCTCCGAGCATATCAATTCAATTATCTTGGTGATGCACAAGGTGAGCAGGTTTAGTTGTCCTGCCCCCAAGCCTTCTCGATTGTGGAGAACGACACTTGGATCCTCACCAAGGACCAAGTGATGGAGATCATGGCCGAGCTCCAGCAAGATGAAGAAGGAGGGCAGCAGGATGAGGAGGAGGAGGAGAAGGAGAAGGAGGAAGAGCATGGATGCAACCCTACTTGGGAGGGATAGCAGCAGCAAGGGGGAGCTTGTGACCCGTGACCCAACCAGCCATAGTAGGGGTACAACTACGTCCCCTATTAGGAATTCCAGCAGGTCAACCAGCACGTTGGGAGATCAACCGCACTCTTCAAGGCGTGAATGAAGATGTGAGTGCTTTGACTCACAACTTCAGTTACTTCATGACCCACTTTCCCGACTACTACCAGCAGTATCCGCACTAGCCGCCGAATGACGGCAACAACTGAGCTTGGCAATATCCTAAGCTTGGGGGAGGTTTGAAAACCTCCAAACTTTGCATTCATGTTTTTATTTCTTCTTTTGATTTATTTTTCTTCGAGTTGCATGTTTATTTTCAGTTTGCATTCCTTAAACCAAAAATACAAAAAAATTAGTTGTAATTTTATTTGCAAGTTCGTTTCTTTGTTTCTCTCATAGATTGCTCAATTTCAGGTGACTTGGCAATATGGAAACACATAGGGGGTTCGACTCAAATATGAGAACAAAGCAAGAAAGAAGAGGTATCACATTCCTTTCATCATCCTTTCTGCAACCTTAAATTGATCCTACAATTATTTACTTGCTTGCACTGGAGTCACTCCCCGCTTAGCTTGTTATCTTAGGAATTTTATTCCTTTGCTAGTGTCTTCTTTTTAGCCTTGAAACAATGAGCAATGAACTTGGTTAAAAATACTTCCTACATTTTTACAACAAGAAAAAGCATCTGAAAGATGACTTGAGTCCATGTTTAGCCCAAAGAATTTAATTTTAGAATTACTCCATCCCATCTGAGATTAATATAAATAGACTCGATAGCACCCTTGATTAAAATTGTTTGATAAAATGGATGCTTCGAACTAGTAGAGATTATGCCACTACTTTTTCTAATAATTATCATAAGATATTTTTTACGCGTGTCATTACAACTATGTCGTGCTTCATGGGGAACTATTAACTCCGTTGGCCAACGAACGATCTAAATGTGGGAAACCACTTGATTTCGGCTATTGAGTTATGGAAACGTCTGTAGCAGTAATGCTATGACGGGTAAATTTTTTAGTCTCCTCATGGTTTCGAGTTCCAAGTGAAGTTGTAGTACTCCTCTGACCCATTATTGCCGAAACAATTATTTATTGGCATGGTCGTGAGTGCACAACACAGCCCCAATTAACATGTTAAAAATAGTGGCATGATTTCTCTATGAAAGAGCTGAAGTTTTTGAAAGACAAAAGGAGGAAAAAGTGCTTTGAGAGCCTTGAGATTTTGACATGGGAGTAGATGAGTTTTTCTTAAATTAAATATTTTGATGCCAACTTGAGTACTCTTAATTGATTAAATAAACAAGAACAAAAGGTTTTCATCTCTCAACAAAGAGAGGCACCAAAAGAATTTGTCTCACTTTCCTAGCTAAACTTTCGACACTTGCTTGGGCATACGATTCATTTGCTAACAATATATACGTGGTTAGGAAGTGGACTCAGTGCAATCTTGTGAATACTTGTATGATCATATTTAAGATTGCAGGGATTGTGAAGAAAATAATTTGACACCAATTCAAACTTGTGAGTTCCTTTATTTTCAGTCTCAAATCTCCGCTAGTCTTCCTTATTTCCTTATCACTCGAGGGCGAGCAACATCTAAGCTTGGGAGAGTTAATAGCTATGAGATTCGACACATTTTTTATGGCTTTTATTGATGGTTTTCTCCCGGATTTGATCGTTTTCTAGCTTTACCTAACGCTAATACTTCGGTAGTGAAGGAAACTTGGTTTTTAATGTGTGTTTTAGGTTCTGAATGTCAACATAAGGTTTTAACTAGAGAAACACAATATTCTGGAGAAAACAAGCAAGTCTTTCTTTGGAAGCACTCGAGGGGAGCATACATAAGCTTTAACGAGTAACTATACTGTGGGAATATTTTTCTAGCTGTATAGTTCTCGCAGTATAGTTGTCGCCGCCTCTGTCTTGTCAAAAGGGACAACTTCCATGAAGGGACCAGGGACAAAAACACAACGCAACAGCCACCATACCATCCAAAAGGGAGAAAGAAGAGATCCGGAGAAGAAGGGGAAGACATTCTTCATCTCGCTCCACAATCTTCGACCTCCTAGCCAATACACTCCCATAGCCACTACTTGTCTTGAGAGAGAGAGGGATCTCCACCTTGCAATACTAGGGTTTGAGATTGTTTCTTCCCATCTTGAATTAGTTGGATATTTTTCTATTCTTATTATGGATCTCTAGGTAATACAAAGACGAATTCCCTTTATTTGATTATATTGATGACCGTTCTTCTCTCATGTGTGAGTAATTCCCTTGGGCATAGGAGATGTAGGGGATTGGTGACATGTGATGTGCCTTCATATATTTTCCATAGTTTGTGATTGATTCTAATTACTATATTATGTGTGCTTGACTATCTGTGGGATGCATAATGGTTGTTGTCCAATTAAGGGCCCAAACAACATGATGCTTTGTTCTACATAGATAAGATCTTGTTCGCTAGTGTACCGACGACCCCCAGGTGACACGAGGATATCAATGGAAAACTAGTAGACTCAAGGATAACAAGGAACCACCTGTCTTATTGCATTAGTCCGATCCAAGGAGCTTAATCGCTAAGCGATCTGAAGGGTCTTAATTGTCTAGTGTCTGACCATGGTTTTGGTAACGGGCTAGTAGGATTATTGAAGTTGGGATGAAATCTACCAAGAGGAGTTCTGGCTAATTATGGGTTGCTCGCCTACACATATATTTATAAGATTATATTTTTGCATTTATCATTCGTCCACTTGGCACAATCACTATCACCATGATTTGAATCTCCCCACACCTTCTTTTGCCATCTGCAGGAAGCAACAAACAATCAAGTCGTTCTTTACTTTTATGCTTTACATTTCTGAAGTTTACATTTTAGTTCTATTTAAATACATCTCATTTAATCAAAAACCCATTCTTATTTCAACACTTGCAGCCAATTCACTCGAAGACCTGTGACAACTTCGGGTGTGACAGAGACTTCACCCATAAACACTTACCTTTGGGATCCCTGTGGGATTGATATCTATACTTCGAAACTAGCTACAAACGATCTGTGCACTTGCCGACATCAAGTACTTGCCCGGAAAATAAGTAAGGAACCTTCGGAGTCATCTGGTGATCATGTAAGTGTGTGCGTATTCGTTTGAGGGAGCCCACAAGTCCTTTGCCTCTTTTGACATGGATTCCACTGCAGCCCTTCCCGTATGACATGGTTAGCCTGGGCCAGGAGCATGTGCGGTTGGATGCTGACTTCCGGTACCTTCAAAGTAAAATCTTTTGTACCCTTCATGTTATCCATTCGAATGTGGGGTCGACTTCTGATTGATGCACTTTTTCTTGCGCTAGAGGAAAACAATCAAGTTCTTTGTCGGCTAAACTCTCTTGAAAAGAGTCTCGGTGCGGCAGAGATCACGAGGAAGGATGCTGACTAAGCCCTCGAGCGCTACAAGATGGAGTCGAAAAAGCACGAGGAAGACTTGGCGGCCACCGTAGCGGATAGAGAGAAGTGGTTCGCAGACCAGCTCATGACAGCTACTCAGGCTCTCTCCGGTAAGTTTTCTGGTGTGATTTGCTTTTATTGCTCAACCTCCTTTGTCTCCTTCCTTCTTGACCATTAACTGCTAAGTTTTTTTGAAGATGCGACTGGCCTTGATTTTGACCGTCAGGCACTGACTCGCGACGACCTCTTGGGTGACGTCATAGCTGCAGTCGAAGACTGCAACATTTCTGCCAAGGATGTGCTCGATCGTCTTCGCGAGGAGATGTGTCCAAAGGCCAAGGACACTGAATACACAAGTAGTCTTACTGAGGCCTTCGCCAGGGGAGTGCCTTCTGAATACAAGCAGCTACACAAAGGAGCGGGTGTCTCCCTTGGTTTGGCGATGGCGCATGCTTGCGACGCTAGGCTTAATCTTAGCAAGGTCACCTCCATGATGCCCCTAGCAGCCAAAGGCAAAGATGTAGCTTTCGCTTCTGCTGCGTCACACTGTAAAAAGTATGGTCCAAGGCTCATTGAGATGCCAACGGAGTACTCCGCGTAGCAGAAATAACTGGCTGCGGCGAAAGCCACAATGTCTAGGGCTATCATGGGTTCCGCGAAGCCTTCAAATGCCTCTACATAGGCCTCTCTGTGTCCTTGCTATTTTCCTTTCTAGGGTAATATGGACCGATCCGAATCGAGCGACCATGCTGGCGACACCGCAGGATCACATTGCGCAGGTGCTACAGTTCTTGAAGAAAGCGCAATCCTCCTTTAAGCATATTTTCAGGGCAATGTTTCCCTTGGATGCATTGCCTGCAAGCCTGTTGGCATTGCTGCGGAAGTTCCATGATGCTGGTGCTGTACACGAGTGTGTACACTAACAACTTTTCGTGAGTGCAAAGGTTGCGTTGGCATTTGTGCATATGCAACGTCCAAATGTGGACCTGAATGCCATTGCCGAAGGGCCGTCGGCACCTCTAGATGGTAGGGCGTGGGACATCCGCCCACACTACCGGGTAGTTGCCCAGCCAGAGGAGGATATTATCCAATAGTTCAATGAGCGTACCAATATCTTGCTCCAACAATAGTAGCGTAGTGTTACCCTGTATAGAACATAAAAGTGTTGTAAAGCTCGTATAGTTTCGATTGGGCATTGCAGCCCTTTTAATTTTGTAAACTTTTGCTAGTTTTTATTTGTTTGAGTGTGATTATGCGATGCCTTTTTGTTAGACTAACACCAACAAATCTCGGCTCCTTGCCAACTTGTTAGTTGGGCTACAACTGAGCTGGAGTTTTCAAGGGTTTGATTGCAAGCGTAGTCAGCTACTCGGGCCATCGCGATGGTGAGTTGTGTGTACGATGAGGTCATCAGGGAGGCATAGCCCCCGAGTGCAGTATGCATAAAGTAAAACATAACAAGGCTCGTGGTTGAGGAACTTAGCTTTATTTATTGAAGAATAGCAGGAGGTACATTGTTCGGCTAAGTAGCCTAGCTGAGTAGCCCTATTGGAAAGTAAAACCATCTAAGGTGAAAAACGTCCCAGTTGCGCGACGTTCCACAGGTTGGAGTATGTAACCCCAGTCTCTAGGTCTTTGAGGCGATAGGCGCCACCTAGGATCACTTCGGTGACCATGTAGGGTCCTTACCATGGGGATTCAAGCTTGAGGTGCCCTCTCTACTTCAGTCGCAGAACGAGGTCACCTTCGACGAACGACCTTGGGCGTAGCCGTCGGCTGTGATAGTTGCGGAGGCTCTGCTGGTACACAGTTGACCATTTCGTAGCGATTTCACGTGCCTCATCGAGCAGGTTTAAGAGTTCTCGAGTGCAGCCGTAGATTCTACTTTGCCATAAACGATGACCCATGGGGCCTTGTAGCATACTTCGGCTGGTAGTACTGCCTCAGCACCGTGCACCATGAAGAAAGGTGTGTAGACGGTGGCACTGTTCGGGGTTGTTCATAGGTTCCATAGCACTGAGGGCAGCTCGTCTTCCCATGCTCTAGCTGCTCGCTCGAGAGGTCGAAGGAGGCGCTTCTTGATACCATTGCAGACTACGCCGTTGGCCTTTTCACTTGACCATTGGTCTAGGGGTGCGCCACAAAGCGTAGCTAATGTTGATGCCCAAGTTTTCACAAAGGAGGGTCGAACGGCAGAGCACTCCGCCCGTGTGGCGCAAACCGTCTCGGATGGGAGAAGTGATGTGCCACTATCCCACGGCGCCATGCCCTCGACAACTGGCTCGGATGCAACTTCCCTTGACTGGCACGTGGCGAAGGTCCCCTCGGGTGGTTCCGACCCTCGAGGGACCTCTCTCCATGGGTCGAAGGAAGGGAGTTCCGAGCGAACAAAGCAGGCAATGCCCGATGAGTACAGCGGGCAAGCCCTAGGGGGGGATCTTGGGCATGGCCACCCACGCCGAGCAACAGCCGCGTCAGGGTGGCCACGTAATCTTCAGCACACAGTCCCGGTGATAGCCATATCGCGTCTTGATAGGAGGACAGGTCCCAAACACCCTGGCAGTGCTCCTAGAAGAGCGCAACCTGCTGGTGGAGGAACTCCCTGTTGGCTCGTGGTTGATGTCGAGCTCGTTGGGGAACCCCCAAGAGGAAGGTATGATGAGCCCAACAGTAAGTTTCCCTCAGTTATGAAACCAAGGTTATCGAACCAGTAGGAGCAAGGAAACACCTCCAAGGTGTTGTTGCCAACTTGGAATCCTGCACAACACAACCACAGAACTTTGCCTCCAACTTACAGTGAGGTTGTCAATCTCACCGGTTTTGCTGAAAACAAATGATTAAATGTATTGTGTGGAAGAAAGTAAAAGCTTGCAGAAAGTAAACAGAAAACAATAAACAGTTGTAGATTGATGGTAAAAGAAAGGACCAGGGTCCATAGTTCACTAGTGGTGGCTCTCCTGAAGATAGATGACATGTTGGGTGAACAAATTACAGCGGGGCAATTGACAAACATCGAGAAAGCATACATGCATATACTAATCATCTTGACTCCTATGAGATTTGATTGGGCATTACAACATTATACATAGACCGTAATCCAACTTCATCTATGACTAATAATCCACCTTCAGGATATCATCTGAACGCCCTCCAGTATTAAGTTGCACGCAACAGATAATTGCATTACGCATTGCATCTAAAGTAAACAATACGATTGTTCTATGAACAAACGATTGATGTTTTCTCCCTAGTAGCAACATCACATATAGTACCTTAGAGATTTTTGTCACTTCCCTAGATTACTAGAGGCATGAACCCACTATCGAGCATAAATACTCCCTCTTGGATTTGCTAGCATCTACTCGGCCAAGATATCTACTAACAATGGAGAGCAAGATCACAAATAACAAAGACATGATAAAATCAATAATCAATCTGAAATAGCATCTCAATATGCATCGGATACCCGCAAACACAACATGTAGGATTACAAATAGATGATCTTGATCATGAACAGAGCTCACAAGATCTAAACATGTTAGCACAAAGGAGTAGAACCAACCATCTATCTACTACATGGACCCGTAGTCCAAGGATGAACTACTCACGCATCACACAGGAGGCTTGCATGGTGATGAAGAAGGCCTCCAGGGTGAATTCTCCCCTCCGGCAGGGTGCCGGGAAGAGCTTCAGATCCCTCCCGATCTAGGGATGGAGATGATGGTGGCTACAGACTCTTTCATGGAATTTTGATCTGGTACTTAGGGTTTCTATATCAGAGGCATCTTATAGGCGAAAGGGGATGCCGATGGGGTGCCCTAGGCGGCCACACCACCCCCTGGCACGGGCTAGGCCTGGACGCACGGCCAGGTGGTGTGGCGGCCCTCTGGCCCCTCTCCGTCTCGTATTCTGGCTCCGTGTCTGATGACCCACAAGTATAGGGGGTGTATCGCAGTATTTTCGAGGGAAGTGAAACCCAATTTATTGATTCGACACAAAGGGAGCCAAAGAATACTTATCAGTCTTAACAACTGAGTTGTCAATTCAGCTGCACCTAGAAACAATCTTGCTCACAGTAGTTTATCAGTAGCAACAGTTTTGTAGTAGGAATAGTAAAGTAACAGTAGTAGCAAAACAAAGACAGTAGTAACTAAAGCAGTAAACAGTGGGATTCGAGTGCGGTGGGCATAGGGATGGATGGACGGGCGTTGCATGGACAAGACAATTCACATAGCAATTAGAACATAGGGCAATTGTAGATAAATAAGATAAAGCACCCAAGTACTAGACAATCCTAGGCATGCATTCCATATATAGTCATACGTGCTCGCAATGAGAACTTGCACAACATCTTTTGTCCTACCAGCCTGTTTGCAGCGGGGCCTCTAGGGAACTACTGGCAATTAAGGTGCTCCTTTTAATAGAGCACCGGAGCAAAGCATTAACACTCTGTGAACACATGTGATCCTCACATCAAAGCCTTTCCCTTCCGGTTATCTCGATTTCTGTCACTTCGGGGCCATAGGTTCCGGACAACAACGTGTGTATACAACTTGTAGATAAGACCAGAGACAATACTATCATAATGAATCAATAATAAGTTCAGATCTGAAATCATGGCACCCGGGCCCTAGTGACAAGCATTAAGCACAACAAGCCGCAACAAAGTCATAAAGCACTAATAAAAGATACTAGGCACCATGCCCTAACAATCTGATGCCATTACATGAACGATCTCATCCAATCCCTACCATCCCCATAGCCTACAACGGGGGATTACTCACTCATAGATGGGGGAAACATGGATGGTCGAGGGAGAAGCGATGGTGATGATGATGGCGATGATCTCCTCCAATTACCCGTCCCGACAGGGTGCCAGAACGGAGTTTCTGGTGCTGTTTCGTGGAATCTGGTGGTGGCGGAGGAGTGGAACTCCTTCTAGAAAAACGTCGAACCCCCCGGAGTTTTTAGGTCAGAAGGCTTCTTATAGGCGAAGAGGGAGACCGAGGGGGTGCCTGGGGGGCCCACACCACCCCCTGGCGCGCCCTGGCCTGGCCCGCGCCACCAGGTGGTGTGGCCACCCCTGGCTCTTCTCCGTCTCGTATTCTGGCTCCTGGAGTCTTCTGGAAAAATAGGCACTTTGGCTTTTGTCCCGTCCAATTCCGAGAATATTCATTTTCTGACTTTCCTGGAACCAAAAACAATAGAAAACAGGCAGCTGGCATTGTGGCTCTTGTTAATAGGTTAGTCCAAGAAATCATATGAAAAGTACTCCAAAGTGTGGAAAAACACAAGAAAGTGGATAAAACTAAGCATGGAGCATCAAAAATTATAGATACATTTGCAATGTATCAACATCCCCAAGCTTAACTCCTGCTCGTCCTCGAGTAGGTAAGTGATAAAAAGAAAGAATAATTTTTGAGGTGACATGCACCATCATAAACTTGATCAAAGCATTTGTAAAACATTCAAAGCTGGGATCATAGTACTTCAATCATAACATGAAATACAAAGTTCTAGCAATAAGACAGAGAAACTATGATGCAACATGAAAAGGCACAAACAAAAGATTCATGAATAACAATGCTTTGCAAGACGTTTGTTTGTTTCACATAAAGAAAACATAGCAAAGTGGCATTCAGCTTGTCCCTCATAGAGTAGCAAACATAAATGCATAGGACACCTTCAAAGTTTACAAGAGTGACTAGATACAAATAGTTTAAAACAAGCAATATCAAGGTATGCATCAATCAACAAGTCTTGGGACAATGCACATAGAACTAAGAATGGCCACTATGCTCTCACGAAAGTTCTCAAAGAATATGTGGAGACTCAACAAGTAAAAGAAAAGGTTTTGAAAAGTTTGAAAGGCTTCCAAATGCTGAAAGTAAGGTACTCATTAGCTTTGAGCTCCCATTGCCCCTATCATAAGCATCTTTAAATGGTTAAGGTTAAAGTGACACAACTAAGAGGATATGCTTGACAAGTTATAAATCGAAGTCTCATGCCCCTTACTTATGAAGACCGATCCTCATGCTACTCAACTTTGGTCACAAGTAAGCTCTTGTCATTGTAAGTATATACGTATCATAGAGAACCGCCAACGGGGTACCCCTTGCACATGACATGGGAGCTATCCCATAATCAAAATGACAAGGCAAGCAGACAATGAGCATCTCAGCAATCTTTTTATTTACTATGTGCATAGATTTTTATTGAGGATGCTTCATAGAATGCTCATTATGGTTATGCTGCAAGTTTCCACCATGATTAGGCATGGCTTAGGCTAGCGGCCTAGGCGTTTCTCTAACATACATACAAACTCCATGATCTTACAAGTTCCACTTTTATTTCACACCACCGGGATCCTTAAGCAAAAGAACATGATATCAACTAGGTACAAAGTACCTATGAAGTGTTGAAAGCGGTCCCCATGATACATGGTTCTGCTAACTTCAACTCATAAAGCGCAAGCATATACGCAACAAAGAAGGACGCAATGGTTCATGTTTATTAAGTGCAAGAAAATAAAGTGTGCCATCAAGTTCGTGAGAGCTTTACTAACTAACTTTCTCATAACAAGCAAACATTTTATTCGGAAGAAAAACAAGGCATATTGAATATGCACGGAAGTAGAAAATGATGCTAATAGGTAGGTATGGTGGACACTTTGGCAATATTTGGTTTTGGGGAGTTGGAAACATGAGTAAAACATACTCAGTGAATGTGAAGGCTAGCAATAGTAAGGGAGCGACAAACGAGAGAGCAATAATGGCCATAATCATGCAAAGCGACAAAACATCATTGATCAAAGAATAAAGTGATACTACAAGTTGAAAACTAAAGGATCATAAAGGCTATGGTGACTTGAGATAGTCATAACATGGTGCGAGCATGTGCCAAGTCAACCCAAATAAAGCATCAAAGGAGAATACCACTATACTATGCTTTAATATGCTAAAACAACGCATGATTCATCCAAGGCACATTAAACAACCTCAATTGTTTAAAACAAGTCATGCTACAACAAAGAATACTAAGCACAAAGCCAAAACAATATCAAGCATGGCATGACAAAGCATAGGCCACAGTCAAAAACAAGCTCTCTTTACCACTTAAGCATGAGCTTTCCTACTCTTTTCCAAACCAAACCAAACCATTTGAACACCAATGTATAAAAGGGGAGGTCCAACCAATTTATTCAGCAAACTAAGAAAAACACGCAAACTAAAAACCAAAACAAAAACGAAAAAGAAGACGCTCCAAGAACAACACAACTGTGCATGAAACAATAAAAATGAAGTGGTTGAAAGAAACCTGAGATTTTTATTGATGAAGAAGGGGATGCCTTGGGAATCCCCAAGATTTGATGCTTGTACTTCTTGGATATTTCTTGGGGTGACACGCGTGGAATCCCCAAGCTTGAGCTTTAGTCCATCCTTCATCTCATTACTCATTCCTTCCATACACCTGAAATTTTTTCCTTCATACAAAACTTCACACAATCTCATTAGCAACATTAGTGCACTTAAGATAAATAAGTCTTAAGGTTCAGTTCTAACACCAAATAAACTTCCATTAGAACACTAGATACTGTAGCACTTCCCTCAAAAATCTCAATTCCCCAAAGGAACTCAAGAAGGAACTAACAAGAAGCAAATGCAGAAAATGGCAGAAATCTGTCAAAACAGACCAGAAGGTAAAGACGAATTTTTTCGAACACATTATGTTGCTCAAATCAAAACGTGTTCAACTAAAGAAAGTTAGATAACAACCTGGGGCAGAAGCACAAAAAATTACAGCTCAATCCGACGTACAGAGATCTCTCAGGAGTTTTTACAGTGAAGCACAAAAATCTGTTCGGGACAGCAACTTTCTCAATCATTACTTCTCTCTCATTAGAGGTTAATCTTGGCACAAAAGGCAAATAAAAAGGATAAGGAGCGGTTATTACAGAGGTAATAACTTCCAAGACTCATCTAAAACTCTTGGGTTATCTTCCAACAAGTACTTTTCTTTAACGCCTTTAAGTTAGGCATAAGAAGCAAAAACTAAAATGGATAGAATAGAAGTAAGCGAAGATAATCATGGTGAAAACATTGTTTTGTTCAATAAAATCGTTTTGTTAACAAGGTTGATCAGGTCTTGTTACCAAAAAAATTCCATATGAGACAAAACTTTGTATCCCACTAATGATTATGTTACCTCTACCTTGATAGCAATGGTCCCAATCATAATAGTTTCAAATTTTTCTTTTGGTATGGGACAATATATTTCTCCAACTTGAATGCCTTCAGCATGTTCAATTGAATTTAAACCATAAGTCCTTTCAATCTTCTTGGGGAAATAGATAGTATGTTCCTTGTCATTAACATTGAAGGTCACCTTTCCTTGATTACAATTAATAACAGCTCCTGCAGTATTAAGAAAAGGTCTCCCAAGAATAATAGACATATTATCATCTTCAGGCATTTCAAGCACAACAAAATCAGTTAATATCAAGCAATTATGAGCCACCTGAACAGGTACATCCTCACATATACCCACAGGAATAGTGGTGGACTTATCAGCCATTTGCAAAGATATATCAGTTGGTATTAATTTTTCAAGCTGAGCCTCTTATAGAGAGAGAAAGGCATAACACTAACTCCGGCTCCCAAATCACACAAAGCAGTTCTAACATAACTGTTCTTAATAGAGCAAGGGATAGTTGGAATCCCTGGGTCTCCAAGTTTCTTAGGAACCTTACCATTGATGGAATAATTAGCAAGCAAAGTAGAAATTTCTTCATTAGGGATCTTCCTTTTATTCGAGACAATGTCCTTCATATACTTTGAGTAAGGAGGCAATTTAATAGCATCAGTCAAAGGAATTTGGAAGAATAAAGACTTCATCCACTCACAAAACTTATTATAGTGTTCATCTTCCTTTGACTTGTGTTTCTTATCAGGGAAAGGCATAGGTTTTTGCACCCAAGGTTCTCTTTCACTACCATGTTTCTTGGCAATAACAGGTTCTTCTTCAACTTTTTCTTCATTAGGAACAACATTTTCTTCATTACCACTTTCAGTTTCAGCATCGGAGATGGATATACTATTAGGATCTAAAGCAAGTTTAGAGGGTTCTACAACAGTTTTATGTTTCTTTTTTCCTTTTCTTACGAGTAGAACCACAATTTTCAGCTTGTTGAGAATCCTGCTCAATCCTTTTGGGATGCCCCTCAGGATATAGAGGATCCTGGGTAGCAGCTCCACTTCTAGTTCTAATTTCATAAGCATGTTTTTCTTTAGCAGCATTAAGTAGCAAGTCATTTTGTACTTTAACTAGTTGATCTATTTGAGTTTGAACCATTTGAAAGTGTTTAACAATCATTTTAACATCATTAGAGGTTCTTTCCACAATATCTTTCAACTCAACAATAGCTCGTGTTTTCCATTAGATGATTTTGCACCCTTTTATTAAAGTTATCTTGCTTAACAATAAAGATATCAAATTCTATAAGCATTGATCAGGAGGTTTCAAGTAAGGGATATCACCTTCATCAAAGTGTTAGAGGGAGTGTACCTCAATAGTGGGTGAATAGGGAATAGGCTTACATAATTCTTCTATAGGAGGTAAATTCTTGACATCTGCAGCTTTAATTCCCTTCTCCTTAAGACATTTCTTAGCTTCCTTCATCACTTCATCATTTAATTCAATAACTCCTCTCTTCTTTGATGTTGGAATAGGCACAGGAATAGATGGTTCAGGTACAATTACTTCAGGCGTAACTTGTTTAGAAGGAGTCCAATCTTCATAATTCTTGCTTATTTTAGCCATTAATTCCTCAGCTTCCTTGGGAGTCCTATTCTTGAAAACACAATCAGCACAACTATCTAGGTATGTCCTAGATTCTTCGGTTAGTCCATTATAAAATATATCAAGTAGCTCATTCTTAGGTAATGGACTTCCAGCCTGTGCATGAATCAAAATACAAAACCTTTCCCAAGATTCAGGCAATACCTCGTTTTCTCCTTGTTTAAAATCAAAAAGTTCCTGCAAAACAGCATGTCTAGCACTAGGAGGAAAATATTTCTGCAGGAAAGTACTAATCAAGCACTCATGGCTACCAATAGATCCCGGAGGTAAATTACCAAACCAAGTTTTAGCTTCTCCTTTCAGTGAAAAAGGGAAAATCTTAGCAACAAAATAAGTACGCATCTTAATATCATCAGAAAAGAAGCCACTCATGGTAGAAAGTTCATTCATATGTGCTACCGCACTTTCATTCTTAGTCCCATAAAAAGGTTCTTTCTCGACAATAGCTATGTAAGATAGATCGAGAGAGAAATCATAATCTTCATCTATAATATTTATGGGAGAAGCAGCAAACTCAGCATCAAGAGATAATTTGGGTCTAATAGTACGCCTCTCAAGGAGACTCTTAGCAGCGCTCCTATCATGGGTGTTCCTACATTCTTCAATAAACTCATCAGTCATCTCAACATAATCTTCTTCAGCATCATAACTCTCACTAGACTCAGGTGAGCTAACGGGTATGGTAGTGTTTTCATTAGGAGTTTCGGTATTTCCAGCTATAGTTCTAGCAATCGTAGCATCTAGGAAAGGACCTAATGAACCACTCTTATCAAGCACAGTAGAAGCAGCATCGTAAGCATCAGAAGTTTCAGATTCAGCAGTAGTAGCAGTGTGTGTAGCATGTCTATGTGGTGGTGTAAGGAACTTACTCAAAACATACGGTGAATCAAGAGCAGTAGAGGTGTTAAGAACCGTACCTCTTCTTGTAGTGGATGGTAAAATAGGAACCTTGCCATCACGAGACTTACCCATGATGGATGGAAAGCAGCGAACAATAGAGAATCCAAGTGAACTTGATAAATAAAGCTATGCTCCCCGGCAATGGCGCCATTAAATAGTCTTGATGACCCACAAGTATAGGGGGTGTATCGCAGTATTTTCGAGGGAAGTGAAACCCAATTTATTGATTCGACACAAAGGGAGCCAAAGAATACTTATCAGTCTTAACAACTAAGTTGTCAATTCAGCTGCACCTAGAAACAATCTTGCTCACAGCAGTTTATCGGTAGCAACAGTTTTGTAGTAGGAATAGTAAAGTAACAGTAGTAGCAAAACAAAGACAGTAGTAACTAAAGCAGTAAACAGTGGGATTCGAGTGCGGTAGGCATAGGGATGGATGGACGGGCGTTGCATGGACAAGACAATTCACATAGCAATCAGAACATAGGGCAATTGCAGATAAATAAGATAAAGCACCCAAGTACTAGACAATCCTAGGCATGCATTCCATATATAGTCATACGTGCTCGCAATGAGAACTTGCACAACATCTTTTGTCCTACCAGCCCGTTTGCAGCGGGGCCTCTAGGGAACTACTGGCAATTAAGGTGCTCCTTTTAATAGAGCACCGGAGCAAAGCATTAACACTCCGTGAACACATGTGATCCTCACATCAAAGCCTTTCCCTTCCGGTTATATCGATTTCTGTCACTTTGGGGCCATAGGTTCCGGACAACAACGTGTGTATACAACTTGTAGATAAGACCAGAGACAATACTATCATAATGAATCAATAATAAGTTCAGATCTGAAATCATGGCACCCGGGCCCTAGTGACAAGCATTAAGCACAACAAGCCGCAACAAAGTCATAAAGCACTAATAAAAGATACTAGGCACCATGCCCTAACAATCTGATGCCATTACATGAACGATCTCATCCAATCCCTACCATCCCCATAGCCTACAACGGGGGATTACTCACTCATAGATGGGGGAAACATGGATGGTCGAGGGAGAAGCGATGGCGATGATGATGGCGATGATCTCCTCCAATTCCCCGTCTCGGCAGGGTGCCAGAACGGAGTTTCTGGTGCTGTTTCGTGGAATCTGGTGGTGGCGGCGGAGCGGAACTCCTTCTAGAAAAACGTCGAACCCCCCGGAGTTTTTAGGTCAGAAGGCTTCTTATAGGCGAAGAGGGAGACCGAGGGGGTGCCTGGGGGCCCACACCACCCCTGGCGCGCCCTGGCTTGGCCCGCGCCACCAGGTGGTGTGGCCACCCCCTGGCTCTTCTCCGTCTCGTATTCTGGCTCCTGGAGTCTTCTGGAAAAATAGGCACTTTGGCTTTTGTCCCGTCCAATTCCGAGAATATTCATTTTCTGACTTTCCTGGAACCAAAAACAGCAGAAAACAAGCAGTTGGCACTGTGGCTCTTGTTAATAGGTTAGTCCAAGAAATTATATGAAAAGTACTCCAAAGTGTGGACAAAACACAAGAAAGTGGATAAAACTAAGCATGGAGCATCAAAAATTATAGATACATTTGCAATGTATCAACATCCCCAAGCTTAACTCCTGCTCGTCCTCGAGTAGGTAAGTGATAAAAAGAAAGAATAATTTTTTAGGTGACATGCACCATCATAAACTTGATCAAAGCATCTGTAAAACATTCAAAGCTGGGATCATAGTACTTCAATCATAACATGAAAGACAAAGTTCTAGCAATAAGACAAAGAAACTATGATGCAACATGAAAAGGCACAAACAAAAGATTCATCGCGTGCTTTCTTGGGTGTTGTTTCAAGATCTCCGAGAAACGAGAGCTTGGTAGTGGACGAGAACCAGGGAGTGGTCAGCAACAAGAAGATGAAGTGGCGGAACACCACCTAGGTCTAGGCCTTTAAGGGAGGCTCGGGCCCCGATGGGCAGTTGAGGCGATGGGTCGAACGACCAACAGACACCGCCCAGGTCCTGGACACGTGGATGATGTGGGCTAGCGTGCATTGAGGCGTGCACTGACACGGGCTAACACAGGTCTGGAACGAAGGGGTCGCTTGACTCTCCCGCCCGTTTAGGGGTAGCGTGCCCGACAAGCGACCGGGGGCTACTGTTAGACTACCGGCACCGGGGGTACAACGTCCCGTCAAGTACCAGTCCCACACTACCCGACCTCAAGAGGGCGACGCCTACTGGATGACCGTGTGAACACGACCAAGGCAGAAGGACACAGAGGGAGGTTCCCTCTAGAGGCCTCGGCTCCTGGCGAGGGATTAGATTGGAGACCGCACTAACATACATAAGTCCAGCAAGTGGAACGATCGGTCTAAGATGGTGCCAGACCATCTCGGAAAAGTGGATCTCTGCCTGTCTGCTTCAGTGTTAAAGACAGGAGGATGGCACACAGTTGCGCAGCGGCCCGACAATGCCACTTTGGCGCAAGGAGACCAAGATGACGCAGCGGGACAGAGGGCGTGACATCGGTGACCTCAGCGGCTGACCACTACGACCATCAGGACCATACCGTGGACAAAGAGAGGGAGAGGATTCAACACGTCTTGGTGGCAGGAATGTGGTGACCCTTCCCGCCCAGTTTTTTGGGGAAGAGGCCTAACCGCCCTATAAAAGAGGGCCTTCCTCTACCTAGGAGGAGGGGGATTCCTAGAACTTGTAACGCTAGATATTGACTCTCCATTGTACCCTCGCGAAGCACAGCGAGCAGTACAACCAAGCAGGAGTAGAGGCTTTACCTCCACACAAGGGTCCCAAACCTGGGTAAAAAAACCATGTCAACCTCTCTGTCATGTGCGTGCGCCGCCGTCCTCGCTGTCATTGAGTAGCTCAGAACGTGTGATTTAGCCCCCTCTCGAACTCAGAGCTCGTTGGACCCCTGTTCCTTCGCGGGACACATCTCCGACAACCGCCAGATCACATCCGAAGTAAAAAGGTCAGAGAAGTATTGAAATATAGGTGATTTAAGCATTTTTGTACCTTCCACCCAATCACCATTAGCATCCTTGAGCCGTTTAATAAAGTTTTTCTTTCGGGAGCTGTAGCGAACTGATAACAAAACTTAGTATTTCGGTCCCCTAAATTAACCAATTGGTCTGCCATCGCTACATCCAGTGAAGTTCTTTTGCTCCAGTAGTAATTCAATTAGATTAGCTAATTCTTTTGTGATTTTCTCATTCTCCTCATTCATGGGCCCATTCATGGCCTTTTCCAATTTCTTTTAGGCCTTTCATATTCGTTTCCTAGGTTGTTTTAGAATGCGACTATCACAATCATGCAAAGGTGTGCTGCCCATTAAGTTTCCTAATCTTGTCCCAAGTCATGTGTTTATCTTCCCATCTAGGCTCTCCATAGATGCTAGTTAATCTCCAAATGTTATTTGGCCCCTCAACAATTCGTACATCAATGTACTTCGGAGCCTAGAAAATATGTTAAACATTGGTCTCTCTTTTCCACAACATTAGGACTCTACCACTCCGACCATCACTTAGATTAACAATTTTAAAATCCATCTTTAGCCTCCTCCTCAAATAGTCTATCAGATAGCTGTCTAATGTGTCTCCGACAAAAACAAAACATCAGGGTTGCAACGCTTCTGGAAATCTTGAAGCAATCGAACTGTTGGGTCATTCTTCGAGCCCCGACAGTTCAAGCCTAATATCATCATTGATCTCGGCGGCGCTCCTCGAAGGAGCTCGCCAATCTCGAGTTTTTGTTTTCTTCTGTTTCCTCATATATCTTTTTCCTCTTTGGATCACGCGCTAGAACAGGACTTGGTGGCACTGACGGTTCAAATTGTGTCACCATAGCACCAACCTTCCCTGTACCTGCATGAACCACCGCAGCTCCTCCCGTAAATTTTGTGGTAGCGACCTCTCCCGAGTTGTGCATGATAATTTCCCTGTTCTTACTAGCAACATGATCATCTCCGGACATGTCATCCTTCTCATTCTCTTTACCATATCCGTCGTCAGCAACATCAGAACGAGCATTAGAACCCCTACCAGCATTAAAGCCACTCCTGCCTCGACAAATCACCCATTCCATGTTCAGGTTGACCCTTGCCTCTCGCAGTCCAAGACGCCCAGAGGTTTTTGAAGATCAGCGCATCAGGGGGGGGGGGGGTGAACTCCATCACCATGGTCCTTGTGCTCAAGGCCTAGGTGTCCATAGACCTGGCACCAGTTGGGTAACTTCTCATACTTGACAAGAAAAAGCTCTGTCCGCCCAGCTAGAATAATTGAGACAACACTTTTTTAGAGATTTACGGATATCCAGCTTCACTCGAGCATGGTAAAAATTACCCACAAAATCTTTAGAGATACCTTCGGATGATACCCACACTCCCACTTTAGATGCTAAAGTTTTCAGCATTGGAACATACCCAATATGCAGATCATGGATTTGGATCCAAATATCAATGTGGAAGAAATCAATACTTGATGGTTTTGTAAAACCATCGTAGGGAACGATCACAACCAGATTGCCACGAAACACCCAAGGACCACCATCCATTACCCTCTCCCAATCCCCAAGTGTGCAGATTGCCTTCTAGAGATCTAGTTTTCACTTTCTGGGCAAGATCCCGCGCAGATTGCATGCTCTTGAAAAACTAGAAGCTCGAGTACTCCCCATCCATAAAAGACCTAGCGATTGCAAGCCATCTCATATCTGGTGGAGCCTCTTCCTCCTCAAAGACGACATCATCCAGGTCTTCCTCCCGGATACCCATCTACTTCATCATCTCTACAATATCCTGATCTCCTGCAATATCCAAAGCTCAATCCATCAGCATAGTCAGAAACCCTAGGTCGCACTAGGGAACAACAAAAACACCCCAAACAAGCTCTCGCTCTTCTCAAGACACAGGAGCCAAGGCCCGGAAGTGATGCCCGATCACCCTGGATAGGCCCGAACTCAGCTGCGATCGATCAGAGGGAAAAAAGTCGGGGAAAACGACCTCAACGTAGGGCCACCGCGAGAGGCATGACCCTAGCTAGAGGGGGGAAATTACATACAGTTGACCATGTAGTTTTTTTTGACAATCAGTTGACCATGTACTTAGTTACTGAAACAAAGCAAATTGGTCACCGGTTTATATCACGGGAGTATTTTACAAGTATACGATGTCCGTTTATGTTAGGTGTTCGTTTGAAACAATACAAGGTTTATGTTGTGTAACAGAAAAATACTTACAGTACATTTAGAAATAGTAAAGGAATCCCTAAAAAAAATAGAAATAGTAAAGGAAAGTGACAACGCGGCGTGCGTGGAAGAACGCCGCGAATTCCCTCTGACTCTGGCCTTCTCCTTCTTCCTCCTCCCCCCTTCCCCACCTATCTCAATCCTCTTCCTATCCCAAGTCGCAACCCTCCCCCGTCGGCGGACGAAGCCGGCGAGGTGTTGCTCCTCCCTAGCTGCCCCCTCTTGCTGCTACACGGAGGCGGCCCGTGCGGGGCCGACGGCGGCGGGGCGGGGAGACATGCACAGATCGGCGGGGGTCGCGATGGCGTGGAACGTCTTCAGGTTCTGCACGGCGCTCAGGGGGCTCGGCTCCATCATGATCCTGCTCGTCCTCGCCATCGTCGGTGTCACCTACTACGCCGTCGTCCTCTGCAACTACGGCCCCGCCCTCCTCGTTGGCGGCAGCAGCACGCTCGCCGCGCTCGCCGTGCTGCTCCTCTTCCACTTCCTGGTGCGTATCGCGTAACTCGGGGGAGTCAGGTGTGATTTGGGCCAAAGATTCGCTGTTTGGGCGGAAACAATGCAAATTGCAGCGAGATCGAGTTTAATTAGGTGTATTCTTGCTTCTTCAGGAAGCAATATTGGCCAAAAAAATCGATTTTGACCTTTATGCTGAAGCCTGGAGCTATTGATATTTAATGAGCTATATTCTTGGCCTATCGATACAGGCTTGCTGCCGCGTAGGGAATCTTTGTTGTGCTATGTTAGTTTCTTCTTGACCTAGGTGGTATTTCTGGGTATGTAACTAGTGGCATGCGTGCTGAATGATTCTACATTGGGAAGTTGGTTCTATTTGGTGGCACGGTATACCGATTGTGTCTATTGAACTGTTGCGCCCAGGGTCTAATCATTGTTTTCCTTATATACTTTGTGGGAGCATACTAGAGATCTCTGTAGGATATGCACGCTACCTAACAAAAGAAGTTCAAAACAATTGCGGTATTGAGCTGATCAAATGCATTTTGACTTTCTGAGTGCTATTGGTTGGTGATCCAGAGCCTGAACTGCTTCTTTGCACATATACTTTGTTGACTGTGAATTCTAGTGGCATTATCTCAAACGTTAAGACGTAGCCTCCCTGTTTTTTTCTGTCAGCTGTAATGTGTGTTAACAGCAATAGTTGTCTTGGATTTGCAGCTTGCTATGCTGTTATGGAGCTACTTCTCTGTTGTTTTCACCAACCCTGGTTCTGTTCCGCCAAACTGGAATCTTGAATTTGATGAGGAAAGTGGAGAGACCGCTCCCCTCTCTAGCTCAGAGCAACAGTCTATGGCTCACGGTGATACGGGAAATCCAAGGGTGAGGTACTGTAGGAAGTGCAACCAGCTGAAGCCGCCTCGGTGCCATCATTGCTCTGTTTGTAAGTTCATTCTTTTTATTCAGGATTAGTACTATGGTGTTCCGGTTATTACCATTTGCACAGTCTACGACCGCACCGTTTTATTTATTCCTAAATATTTTTTCAGGTGGAAGATGTATCCTTAAGATGGATCATCACTGTGTATGGGTTGTTAATTGTGTTGGGGCGCTGAACTATAAATACTTTCTGCTCTTCCTGGTAAGATTTTTCTATGCTTGACAGCTTGAGATATTGTGTTGTCTTTACAAGGAAGATTACTTTAGCTTCCATTTTTTTATCATTCTTAAGCTGTGAGCTAGTTACCTTTGCTTATTGTGCAGATAGACAAGCAATCTTTTGGGCATAGTACGATCATATCTTTTCAGTTAGAAAGCTATTTCCTTTTTTTCGCTTAGTATCTCTCAGGCTTCTCGCTAGTTAATAGCAATATATATCAAACAGTTAATTCAAATATATACCATAGTGTATTACTCCCTCTGTTCCAAAATGTAAGGTGTATTTTATTTCTTTACAACAAGGCTTGGACCAAACGTTTTCCCATTAAGATATGATTTTTTTGATGCAAAATCATAATCAGAACCTCTTGAATACGGATCTAATGACAACAAATTTATGTCATATAAGTTATGTTAATACAGGAATTGGATCAAAGACTTAACCTAACAAACCAAAAGTATCCCTTATATTTTGTAATTGAGGTAGTATTGCCTGCAACCAAAGCTAACCATCCATGGGCAAATATTCGCATTCATTCACAAGTTCATATATTACCGCCTTGCTTCTCTACGTGAAGAGTCTATCTCACTTGTACAACGTGGACGAAGTCATAAGCCAGAGTATAAGTAAGTGTATCAGCGTGTTTATTGGTTTATTGGAGTGTTCGGTGTCTGTACATTGTATTAATAGTGGACTGCTTCTCCAGTACCTAGGACTTCTTTGAAACCAGCGAACTCTTTCACACTGCTACATCGATCATTTGTCTTCTGAAAAATGGAATTAATTATTTTTCATTGTGCTTGCAGTTCTACACCTTCCTTGAGACAACACTTGTTACCCTATCTTTATTGCCTCACTTCATAGCCTTCTTCAGTGATGTTGATATCCCAGGAAGTCCTTCAGCACTTGCAACCACATTTCTCACATTTGGTAAATACATCGCCTAATTTTTGGAAAAAATAAATGCTTGAGCATGATTGACGAATATCCACTAAAACTACTCTCTTCCTTGCAGTGTTGAATCTGGCGTTTTCCTTGAGTGTTCTTGGTTTTATGATAATGCATGTTTCACTAGTTTCTGCTAATACAACAACGATTGAGGCAAGTATCTAGTATTCCCTCCGATCCAAATTAATTGACTCAAGTTTGTCTAGATTCGGATGTATCTAGCACTAAAACATGTCTAGATACATCCGAATCTAGACAAATCTGAGTCAATTAATTTGGATCGGAGGGAGTAACATATTCTAAGGAATTTATTTGTTATATGCATGATGAGATTAATTTTTTACTTTGTTGTCCAGGCATATGAGAAGAAAACTAGTCCACGCTGGATGTATGATCTTGGTCGGAAGAGGAATTTTGCTCAGGTTAGGCTTGTAGAGTAGCTTGCTAGATAATATTTCTATGTTGCCAGTGTGCCATATTAGCTTTGTTTCTAGAAAATGATAAACTTGACACGTTAAGGTAACTTTAAACTCCCAACATATTTGATGATGTGTGGGGTGGAGATATTCGTGATAGCTCAACTTATTGTCACAAATCAATTTTTGTAGAACTTAATAATCGTTCAGAGAGCTGCCTACTTCTATGTAAAGTTTGACCTGACCTCAATTTCCTATTGGACATGTATAATGTCATAATGCATAGAAACCTTGGTAACTGTGGAAGCAAATTAAGCAGCACAAATTCAGAATTTCTTTATACGCAACTAGGAATGTAACCCCTGTAGGTAATTAAACATGATGGTTTTGGGAGTTTCCATGATATTCTTTAACTAGAGTTCCATAAACCTTGAGTGTTGGCTTTGAACAGGAAGTTTTGCTAAGGCACACAAGTGCAACCACCGCTGTCATACTATTTTTCTTGGGATTCTCAAAGCATTTCTTCCCTTTTATTTTCATTTCTTCTTGCTGCATGTTCTACTGCCAGATTGCAAGTCGCTCTATCAATTACCAACATGTTGGAAAATAAACATCGATTCTGTTATTAGGTCTTTGGAAATGACAAGAAGTATTGGTTCATCCCCGCATACTCAGAAGAGGATCTGCGAAGAATGCCTGCTCTACAGGGCCTTGATTATCCTGTCAGATCAGATTTGGACGGTCAAGAATTGTGACAGCCACGGAGGCCCCTGACTGACATAGCAGTTTGGTTGGGCAAAAGTGTGTTGATGTAAACTTTGATAGTTTTCTTGACAATATGCCTCGGGGCTCAACATCTTGTACAACACACAACATCGCTGGATGGTTATGTGAGGCATCTAGCCAGTTTTCACGGGATAGCTGGTTAAAACCATGCATGGTTTGGTTCGCTCCTGCTGTCGAAGGTGTCCTATACTCTGGCTGCTGCGGTCCACTGGTCCGGTAGGCATGCGATGTAAATTATTTGTGCTGTATGAGTTCTTTCTAGTGTTTTTAGATGGGCTTTGAGATGCACATGATGTACTGTTACTGAGAGAAGCTGATTTGGAAATGTACTATTTGTTGATGAATTAATCTGAGTCTGGTGATCAGTCTATCATTTCAGTCTTGCTTAATGAAGTTGTGAAGTCCATGTCCCACCCTGGATAACGGGAAGTTCACTGTTGCAATTGTTCCCTGCTTCTTTGTAGCGTTGAAGTTGACAGTCAGTAAGTTCTGTATTGGAGTGGATTATGATAATATTGTTTGCTTGGTGTATGGCTTGTGTCCATTTGGTCTCATGCTTTAGATATATTCCTTTTGTTTTAGACCAAACGAACTTTTTTTAATCAAAATGGTCACGTCGTGTACTAACTGTATTAGGAAGTTCTGAGGATCATTTGCTCACACATTGGACGTCTCCGAGTGTAGACTGTAAACTTGTAAGGCATGTGGTACACAATTACTACTCCCTAGTTTATGATCTCTAGGACATAAAAACAGGATTCTGTTACTCAGAAAAATAGAGATCGTGTCCCTAGTTTATGATCTCTAGGACATCTGGAGGGATTATGTCCCTAGTTTCTGCGATGCCTAGACCACGCACTGATCAGCCTGAATTTTGGGTGTGGGCTTGGGATAAATCGGGGATGTTTACAGAAAGATCAGCTTATAAGGTGAGGATTCAGAGAGAAGATTTTTCAGAACCTGCTGGGGGATGAAAACACTTGGAAGGCACTATGGAAACTGCCGGTGATGCCGAAGGTTAGAGTGTCTTGGTGGAGGGTAGTTAGGAACCTCCTACCTTGTGCACAAGAACTATGCAGACGACACATAAAAGAAGTGAAAATAAAAACCTCTTTCATGCGTTGATTCTGTGTGACTGCGCAAAGAATTTCTGGAATTCGGCTCAGGAGTTCTTTGGAATTAAGCTCCCACGGTTGCACCCTGCAACCTAGTCTAGGGATGTCCTTGATCCTGAACTTTTGTGTAAGCGAGATGCAGCGATTGCAGTCTCGGTGATGTGGACTATTTGGGGTAGCAGGAATAGCTACAACCATGGTGAGGTGAAATACCAACCAAAAAGATCGATGGATATTGGGGATGAATTGGTCAAATCTTTAGAAATTCCTCCAGCTGAAGATGTGGTTCCAGGGATAGAAACTCGGAAATGGTCCAAACCTGCCCAGGGTGGCTGAAACTGAACTGCAATGGAGCTTTGGATGTTGCAGGGGCAGGAGTGGTCGCTCGTGACCATATGGGGACATTTATTGGGCAGAGTACCGTAGATACAATCATATTACAGACCCATGTGTTGCAGAAGTTCTGGCATGCCGTGATGCAGTGGTGCTAGCCCAGTCGAGGGGATGGACTCCAATTGAGCTACTCCCTCCGATCCAAATTAACTGACTTGCTTTATCTAGATTCGGATGTATCTAGTACTAAAATATCTAGATGCATCCGAATCTAGACAAATCCAAGTCAATTAATTCGGATCGGAGGGAGTAGTAGAAACGACTGCCAAATGCTCGTCCCTACTTGGGAAAATAAGAGGGTGCAGAAGACATCCTTCTTTCAGGTGATGCGGGAGATGAAAGCTATGGTCTCCACTCTCCAGGGTTTCAGTTTTCGGTTTGCAAGGAGAGATGCAAATGAAGCACATGTCTGTGGTCGCAACACTCTCTCCATTGTTCCTGTCGATATATGATTTGATCCTTGGAATTCTGATTGAGTCTGTTCAATCAGATAGTTTGTTGTCGATAGAATAAAAGCCTGACGGTGAATGTTAAAAAAAAGGGACATCTGGAGGGCTTGTCCATGATCTCGTTCCCATTGTAACTGCACAAACGCTCTTGGTTTCTGCAATCAGCGGCGACCAAGGGGCACAATAAGATTCAGTGATCACCGACATTGGTCTCTTCCCTTTTGGGTCATACAGTCATATGTTTGTTGGATCAGCAACAATGTCCACTTATAAATCTTCAGGAAGGAGACCAAATCTGTGATTGTTACCAAAAAATATTGGGTCTAGCAGTGTTCAATCTTGAAATCAATGATCTGACTTTGAAATTTCCCCTTCACCCACTACTTGTGAACAGTAACATAGACCAACAAGTCATGTCTACTAAGTCTGATCATCAAAATCAATATGATTGCTAAATGGAATTTTAGAATACTTGATTCAGTTCACGGTCCCATTGTCTGACCAATCATTTAGTGGAGAAGGGAAGCTACCAGAAAAAGGCACCGTCGACACCAAAACTGCAGGAGATTGCCCATAACAGGAGACCAAAAAAGAGAGAATTCAACAAAGAGTAGCCAGGGAATGCTGCAGTGAGGATTTGGCTAGGACGAAAAGACACAAAGAACCTCAGGCATATGTCAAGATTAAAATATGTTCCTCCGAAGGGATAGACTGCTGATGTGCCTTACAAAAAGAGATGAAAGAGCCAAAGCACAGTTGTGAGGAGCTGACAAGAAAGAGGAAGAGTGGGCAGTGAAAAGAACTGTCATCAAGGAAGCAAAGTCACCAGGAGCCCAAATATGGTAGTCAAGAAGTATACCTATCGCTGACCCAGAAACATCATCCACAAAAAGATTGAAAATGAGCTTTCTTCCATAATGCAGCCTAAAATTGGTTATGCTACACTGATAAACATCAATGAATGCCATGAAGAGCTAACTGGCATTACAAGAGGAGTACAACAACAGCTTCATTCGTCAGATGAGACAAGCAGGACTTACACTGCACGAGGCTTACTTCACTGCTCAGCCATCCCCACATTCCTGGAAGTTTCCAGAATGGTACTGCCAATCCTTCCATTATATAGCATGACGAGAAGGATAACTTAATATACCTTGCTCATAAAAGAATATGAGAAACAAGTGATCTCCCAGTTAAATTAGAAACTTGTTTGTCAACATATCATAATAATTCCCATACAAGTTTTCAGTGGCATATACAATGGGCCCAAGAATGATAATTTTTTATGCAACAAAAAAGAGCATCCACTCAGCTTTGCAACTTTAGACTAATCGTTGCAATAAGGTAGCCCAAAAGGATTGATCTTCAAAACAGCTCTTTTTCTCAAAGCTCTAAAACAAAGCTGACAAATGATGAAAGAAGACAGGGGTGGGGTTGCAACTTATTCTACTTATTTGGATACATGAGAGTTCTCACATCATCATTGCTCAAAGTAGACAAATGACTTGTAATTCCTAAAAAGATACATTGTCTTGATTTATTATACAAATGAGTAAAAATAACCAATATTAAAGTATATGAGAGACAAGTGATCTCCCAGTTAAATTAGAAATTGTTTGTCAACGGATCATAATAATTCCCATACAAGTTTATAGTGGCATATATAATGGGGCCTATAATGAATCTGGAAGCAATACGCTAAAATAACATCAATCGGCCTTGCAACATTAGACTAATCGTTACAATATAGTAGCCCAAAAAGGACTGATCTTCAAAACAGCTCTTTTTCTCAAAGCTCTAAAACAAAGCTGACAAATGATGAAAGAAGACAGGCGTGGGGTGCAACTTATTCTAATGGGTTTGCCTATGTCTCAATCGACTGAGATTTTCTTAAGTCTCAATCACTTAAGAAAAGTGCAACTGTAGTTAAAAGAAATGTGCAACTCGTGCCAGTTACTGGGTTTCAGTTGCACTTTTTTTTAACAGACGGTTGCACTTTTCTTAGGTGACTGAGACTTAAGAAAATCTCAGTTGACTGAGAATTAGCAAAACCGTATTCTAATCCATTTATTTGGATATATTTGGGGGTTCTCAGATCATTGCTCAAAGTAGACAAATGACTTGCAATTCCTAAGAAGATACAGTGTCTCGATTTATTCTACAAATGAGTAAACTAACCAGCATTACATCCACCATAATAACATATCAGAACATCAGTTCATAACATAAAGATAGAAGGTAAAAAATAAACTGGTTTGCGTTTTCTTCTTCTTAGTCAAGCAGCTTCAATTTGAGGGTTCACCTTGTTGCACACCAAAGAAGAAGGCCACGGCATGATGTAGGGATAGGACCTTTCGAGTTCGTATTCGTAGAGAGCAAAGATTTTCTTCAGCTCTGCTTTTTCCAGGCAGAAGGAGAATAACGAGCAAAGAGGAACAATGTTGGGCTCCTGGATGGCCATCAAATGCAAGTGCAGAAAGCCATGGTTAACCGCCACCAGCTTCAGCACAGGGATCTCACCCAATTCAATCTTCTTGTCCAGCATCCACCTCTCGACACGGTCATCATCGGCTCTCCAGACCCAAACAGCAACCATGGGCTCGGCATCAATTGCACAAACCACGCAGAGCTTCTCGTCATGGGTCTCACCAAGCACAAAAGGTTTTTGCCCATCCATGAACGGCGGCAGATCCATCGAAGAGAACTGCAGCGTCGCGATGTCCAGCACAATCAGGTAGTCGTATCTTGTCCAGTAGATGCGCCCATTCACCAGCCTACCGGGCGTAGGCGGGAGACAGTGCTTGTCGTCCTCGGGATGGTCCTTGTTGATCGTGGCAGCCTCCGTCCACGGAGAAACCTGCCACTCCCCGGTGCTGGATGAGAAGACAACGGGACGCACCTTCAAGCCTTCCGCATGGATGCAGACAATGCGGAACGACCCATGGCGTTCTCCGGGGGAGGACAGAATGTAGTACTCGCGGACGACCTCCGGCGGCGAGGGGATCTGACGGAGCACCCCATCGAGGAGGCTGTAGGCGGCGAGCACCCTGCTTTTCCAGTTGAAGAGAAGAAGATACCCGTCGCGGCAGTCGTTGATGTCCCAAAAGCCTTGGTCGTCGGGGAGGCGGGTGAGGAAGAAATCGGAGCCGCGGATGAGGGCCGCTTGGTCCGGATCGGCGAGTCCGCGGAGGGGGGCGAATGAAGGGATGTCCCCGACGCGGTGCAAGAGGAAGAGGCCGATGAGAGGCGGCGGGTGGAGAGCGCGGAACCTGGGGCGGAAGGTGGGGGACGAGCGGACGGCGTGGAGGAAACTGCGGCAGGCGAAGGCGGCGCGGACGAGGGTCGCGAGGGAGGGGAGGCGAACGAAGATCTCGAGGAGGAGATCGTCGCCGATGGTGAATATGGTGGTGGGAGCGGATGGGCGAGATTCCGCCGGCGGCGGCAGTTGGGACGCCATGGCTAGTTGAGCTGTTGAGGCAGATGACGACGGATGCATCCAGGTGTCCTCTATTCAGCATCTCTAGCAGACCCCAAACCTGGCCGACGGGGCCGGCCCAGCACGGCACCGGCCTGGCACAGGTCTGGCACAGCATGGCACATGGCGGCCCGGGTAGCTCGCAGGACGGGCCGTTCCGGCACGTGTGCCCAGCTCCTCGGCGCTGGCGCTAGGCGGGCCAGCCGGCGGCACGTGAGCCCGCCGGGATGGGAAATGGCTCGTTTTGACTGTTTGCTTTCTAAAATCGTAAAGAAAATAGAAAGAAATAAAAAACGTTGCAAAAAATAAAAAAACTTAGTAGAATGAGTCAACTTTGAATATGGGATAAGAAGTGAGAATTATTAATATTGCCTCATTAAAAAATCTTACATCCCTATTAAGGAAAAATAGTACAACTTGCTCTAAAATAAGAGAAAAATAAAATTAAGTGCAACTACTTAGTTCTCTCTGTCTTGCTTCTCATGAAACAAGATGTGCTGAACCAGGTGATCGGTTGCTCATCTGTTATTCGTCTTAGTCCCACCATCTTGGAGGCGGCTACATCTTTTGCACCTAGCTCCCCACTCGACACCATCCTCCTCATAATCTTCTTCGTCGAACCACTCTCACACCATCAGCTTTCTTCTTGGCGCTGGATTTGCTCCGAACAACCATTGGTTGGGATTCAGTTGGGTAGCCATGTCTAGACTAGCTAAATGGATGGTGTGGATGGTGGAGAATGATAGTGAATCATTGAGAGTTGGGAGTGGTGGTGTGGAGAATAAGAGGGGTGGGATGTCTTATTTATAGCAAAAGATGAGAGTGAGGCAAGGGGCAATAAGAAAAGGGGATAAGTTTTACTTAGTCTTGCCCTTCGCACTCCTGCCCTTCGACGATGGAGCACTCTTTCCCTTACTGCTACTAGGCATGAAGTAGTCATCTTCGTCCTCGGTCTCTTCAATCCATAAAAATGAATGACATGTCGCCAGTCTTCGTGAAGCTTCACTCGTATGTTTTATCTTCATCCACCTTGAATTGATCCTGAGAAGTTCTTGTCGTATTTCCTCAGGGGTCCTAGATGGACACCTCTGCCTACTTAGTTCCCAACCCAAATCGCTGAGGAGGGTATCACTACTAAGGAGTTCCTCATATGGAAGTATATCATTATCTTTCCTAATCTCACGGGCATACTTCCGAAGCTGGATGGACATATACTTTGTGAAACTATGGTCGTCTGGAGAACCCGGCATCTTCTAGAGAATACACTAGATTGCTTGCCCACCTCAAGCTTACCCAGCTCAATGAGGAGGTGGTTTTATAGGAAGAGAAGAGGAGGAGGGGTAGTTTCGGGATAAGAAGTGAGATTTATTAATGCCGCCTCATTAAAAAATCGTATAGCCGAAGTAAGGAAAAAGGGTACAACTTACTCTAAAAGGAAAATAAAAATAAAATTACATCAACTGCAACTAATTTGTCTTACCTCTCATGAAACAAGATGTGTCGGTGCAAGTTCCCGATTACAGCTGCACTTGGGACACGCAGGTAATAGCCGCATCTTCTACACTTAGCTCTCTTAGGTTGGACACCATCCACCTCATAGTGTTCTTCATCGAAGTGCTCCCACACACGGGATCTTCTTCTTTTATGTAGTTCCCAGGAAGAGCTAACATAATGAGCAACCACAGTTATATAATCTTGCTTAGCACGACCACTCCAAATATCAGATGTTATAGAGATTGAAAAGGTAGATGATCCTAATTCTTCTTTTATGGCTTGACGTCATGCTTTGACTATTTTTTCATGTCCCTAGTTGTAGTTTGTCTAGACAACGGTGTAAAAGTAGGAGTGTGAGCAGTTCGAATCTACAAAACCAGGGGACTCGCCAAACCCTAATGGTAAATCATTGATCGCAATTAATGTTGCAAGAGCGTCTCTTTGACGATCTTGATCATAGACAAAAATACACCAGTTCATGTCGTCGGGGTTGAAGTTGATCATCCTCTAGATCACCGTGTCCTCTCCATCTTGCTTGGCGTGGCTCAGCATGGGCCTCTTCATGTGGTTGTTCCCTCCTCCCTTCTATAGAGAAAATTTGCTCGAGCAACCCAGATGCAAACACTTCGCTCGGGTCTTCGTGACACCATCTCCATCAACATATTCTTTTGCTGACTCGTATAATAACGAGCTCGTTGGGGAACCCCAAGAGGAAGGTATGATGAGCACACTAGTAAGTTTCCCTCAGTTATGAAACCAAGGTTATCGAACCAGTAGGAGCAAGGAAACACCTCCAAGGTGTTGTTGTCAACTTGGAATCCTGCACAACACAACCACAAAACTTTGCCCCCAACTTACAGTGAAGTTGTCAATCTCACCGGTTTTGCTAAAAACAAAGGATTAAACGTATTGTGTGGAAGAAAGTAAAAGCTTGTAGAAAGTAAACAGAAAGCAGTAAACAATTGTAGATTGATGATTAAAGAAAGGACTAGGGTCCATAGTTCACTAGTGGTGGCTCTCCTTAAGATAGATGACATGTTGGGTGAACAAATTACAGCAGGGCAATTGACAAACATCGAGAAAACATACAAGCATATATTAATCATCTTGACTCCTTTGAGATTTGATTGGGCATTACAACATTATACATAGACCGTAATCCAACTGCATCTATGACTAATAATCCACCTTCAGGTTATCATCCGAACCCCCTCCAGTATTAAGTTGCAAGCAACAGATAATTGCATTATGCATTGCGTGTAAAGTAAACAATACGATTGTTCGATGAACAAAGGATTGCTGTTTTCTCCCTAGTAGCAACATCACATCTAGTACCTTAGAGATTTCTGTCACTTCCCTAGTTTACTAGAGGCATGAACCCACTATCGAGCATAAATACTAACTCTTGGAGTTGCTAGCATCTACTTGGCTAAGATAGCTACTAACAACGGAAAGCATGCAAGATCACAAATAACAAAGACATGATAGAATCAATATTTAATCTGAAATAACATCTCATTATCCATCGGATCCTCGCAAACACAACATGTAGGATTACAAATAGATGATCTTGATCATGAACAGAGCTCACAAGATCTAAACATGGTAGCACAAAGGAGAAGAATCAACCATCTAGCTACTACATGGACCCGTAGTCCAGGGATGAACTACTCACGCATCACACCAGAGGTTTGCATGGTGATGAAGAAGGCCTCCAGGGTGAATTCTCCCCTCCGACAGGGTGCCGGGAAGAGCTTCAGATCCCTCCTGATCTAGGGATGGAGATGACGGTGGCTACAGACTCTTTCGTGGAATTTTTGATGCGGTACTTAGGATTTATGTATCGGAGGCATCTTATAGGCGAAAGGGGAGGCCGAGAGGGTGCCCTGGGTGGCTGCACCACCACCCCGGCGCGGGCCAGGTAGTGTAGCTGCCCCTGGCCCCTCTTCGTCTCGTATTCTGGCTCCGTGTCTCCCTCGGTGAAATACTGACTTTGGCTTTTGTCCCGTCTAATTCCGAGAATATTCATTTTCTGACTTTCCTGGAACCAAACACAACAGAAAATAGGCAACTGGCACAGTGGCATCTTGTTAATAGGTTAGTACAAGAAAGTGTATAAAAAAGTACTCCAAAGTGTGGACAAAACATAAGAAAGTAGATAAAACCAAGCATGGAACATCAAAAATTATGGATATGTTAGCAACGTATCAACATCCCCAAGCTTAATTCCTGCTCGTCCTCGAGTAGGTAAGTGATAAAAAGAAAGAATAATTTTTGAGGTGACATGCACCATCATAAACTTGATCAAAGTATTTGTAAAACATTGAAATACATAGTACTTCAATATAGCATGAAAGACAAAGTTCTAACAATAAGACCTAGCAACTATGTTGCAACATGAAAAGACACAAACAAAAGATTCATGAATAACAATGCTTTGCAAGACGTTTGTTTGTTTCGCATAAAGAAAACATAGCATAGTGGCATTCAACTTGTCCCTCATAGAGTAGCAAACATAAATGTTGGGTTCGTAGCATAGAAAACAAAAAATTTCCTACGATGAGAACTATACGCCAAGATCTATCTACTAGATATAGAGCAACGGGTGGATATACATCCATAGAAAACTTACCCTCGAAGACAACAAAGTTTTGTTAATGATTTGGAACTCGTGGATGATGTAGTCGTACGCTTGCTGATCTCAAGATCGTGTGGAAGTCCTAGCGCCGCAAATCAACAACGCATCCGTCCTCGCACACACGTTCAAGCCACCTGACAACCTCCACCTCCTCTCTCCAGCGAATCAGCGGAAGCAGCAACTCCTTCCAGACGCAAGGCCACCAGGAACATGTATCTCGCTAATCCAAGACCATGGGGGAATATCTAGAGGGGGAGAGAGATCCTTCACGAGGAGGTGTGTTTTGTGAGGGAGGAGAGGGGGGCTTTTTATAGGAGAGGGGGCTCCTCCCCTCCCATGGCCGACGGCCAATTGGGGTGCCCCCACCTCTTCCTCATTCATGTGGTAGAAGCTCCACTCACATCAATTCAAGCTCCACCCAAAATTCCACTCACATGCATTAAATTTCCACCAAATTTAATGCAACTCTCAATTAATAAAACTCTTTTATTTATTTTATTCAGAATTTTGTTAATTACTTTAATTAAAAAAAATTCACATAAAACCCCTTGCAACATTTCAATATCACATGCAGAACCACTTTCTGCAATTTCACCCGAAACAATTCCGGTTTCCATCGAAACAATTCCTACGCTTTGCAATTCTTTCGTCTGAAACATATGTGCTCCTAAATGGTGTCCGGCAACCCTTAAGTGTGTCACCCTACGGTTCGCAAATAATGCAGACATGATTGAGACTCCTCTCAGATCAATAATCAGAAGCAGGACCTGGAGATCCACACTGACTCCTGCACATTCAACGATGACTTCTATGATCGTGAGAACCTTTAATGCTAGTAACTTAATCCCTTTGTCTCATGATATAATACATGTCCGAGATTCGATCATCGGTATCCAAATACCTAGTTTGATCTCGTTACCGACATGCACTCTTTTCTCATTCCCGTGATATAACATTCTAGTGATCACATCACTTGCTTGCAAGCTATCTTAATATGATATCACCGAGAGGGCCCAGAGTATATCTATCTGTCATCGGGATTGACAACTTCCACTCTTGATCCATGAGCCTCAAGATAACACCTTCGAAAGCACTGAACCCACCTTTATAGTCACCCTGTTACGATGTGACGTTTGATGTTATCAAGATACTCTTCCGGTGTTAGCAATTAACATGATCTCATGGTCTAAGGACTAAGATTACTTCGTATGATGTTATAGCAATATAAACATAATGACTTTGATCGTAATGCTATACTTCGGATGAATGTTCATCACATCATTTCACAAATGTTGTGACCTCGTTATTAGCAACATCCAATGTCCACGATCAGGAAACTTTGATCATCTTGTTAATCAACGAGCTAGTCTATAAGAGAGGCATAACTAGGAACCCTTTTTGTTTATTAAACACACATGTATTGACGTTTCCTATCAATACAATTATAGCATGCAAAATAAACATCTATCATATACAAGGAATACATAATAACAACTTTATTATTGCCCCTTAGGGCATATTTCCTTCAGTCTCCCACTTGCACTAGAGACAATAATCTAGTTTACATAGTGATAAATCTAACACCCATGGAGTTCTGGTGTTGATCATGTTTTGCCCTAGGGAGAACTTTAGTCAACGGATCTGCTACATTTAGGTCCGTGTGTACTTTACAAATCTTTATATCTCCATCCTTGACATGTTCGCTGATGGAGTGAAACCAGCGCTTAATATGCTTGGAATTCTTGTGAGACCTTGGTTCCTTGGCGTTGGCGATGGCTCCATTGTTGTCACAATAGATCACCATTGGTTCCAATGCACTAGGAACCACACCTAGTTCCGTTATGAACTCCTTCATCCAAACTGCTTCCTCGTCGCTTTTGAAGCAGCAACATATTCCGCCTCCATCGTTGATCCAGCAACCACATGTTGTTTGAAACTCCTCCAACTAACTGCTGCTTCGTTTAAGAGAAATACATATCCGGATAGAGACTTAGAGTCATCCGGATCGGTGTCAAAGCTAGCATCGACATAACACTTAGCGACTAGCTCTTCTTCACCTCCGTATACAAGAAACATATCCTTAGTTCTTCTTAAGTACTTAAGGATATTCTTGACCGCTATGCAGTGTTCCGAACATGGATCAGATTGGTACCTACTAGTCAAACTAATAGCATGTGCCACATCTGGTCTTGTACATAGCTTGGCATACATTATAGAGCCTACGGCTGAGGCATAGGGGATCTTATCCATTATCTCTCTTTCTTCCGCCGTAGCCGGACTCTGAGTCTTACTCAATGTCTTGCCTTGCAACATAGGTAAGAACCCCTTCTTACTTCCGTCCATATTAAACTTCTTTCATATCTTATCAAGGTATGTACTTTGCGATAGCCCAATTAGGCGCCTTGATCTATCTCTATAGATTTTAATGCCTAATATATATGAAGCTTCACCAAGGTCCTTCATCGAAAATTTGCTGTTTAGATAACTTTTAACACTATTTAAAAGATCTATATCATTCCCAATCAATAATATGTCATCCACATATAATATCAGAAATGCCACATTGCTCCCACTCACTTTCTTGTAAATACAAGCCTCTCCATAAGTTTGGACAAATCCAAACTCTTTGATCACCTCATCAAAGCGGAGATTCCAACTCCGGGATGCTTGCTTTAGTCCATAGATGGATCGATGAAGCTTGCATACCTTTAGGATTGACAAAACCCTTAGGTTGTATCATATACAACTCTTCTTCAATATTACCATTGAGGAACGTAGTTTTGACATCCATCTACCATATTTCATAATCAAAATATGCAGCAATTGCTAACATAATACTAACCGACTTTAGCATCGCTACGGGAGAGAATGTCTCATCGTAGTCAACTCCTTGAATTTGTCGAAACCCCTTTGCGACAAGTTGAGCTTTATAGATGGTCACATTACCATCAGCATCAGTTTTTCTTTTGAAAATCCATTTATTCTCAACAGCCTTTCGATCGTGAGGTAAGTCCACCAAGGTCCAAACCTGGTTTTCGTACATGGATTCCATCTCGGATTTCAGGGCTTCTAGCCATTTGTTGGAATACGGGCTCATCATCGCTTCTTCATACGTCGTAGGGTCATCTATTTCATCAATCATGAAATTCATAACAGGATTGCCATATAGTTCAGGAGCTGGACGTGTCCTGCTTGACCTGCGAGGTTCGGTAGTGTCCTCTTTTGGAGTTTCATGATCATTAGCATTAGCTCTCTCTTCATTAGGTGAAGTCAACTCTGAAACAACTTCTGGTGCTGCGCTACTCGCCATTTCATGAAGAGAAGGTTCAGTAACCTCTTTGAGTTCTACCTTCCGACTACTCACACCTTTCATGAGAAACTCCTTCTCAAGAAAGGATCCATTCTTGGCAACAAAAACCTTGCCCTCGTATCTGTGATAGAAGGTATACCCAATCGTCTCCTTAGGATATCCTATGAAGATGCATTTTTCCGCTTTGGGTTCGAGTTTATCCGGCTGAAGTTTCTTCACAGAAACATCGCATCCCCAAACTTTACGAAATGACAACTTAGGTTTGTCTCAAAACCATAATTCATATGGTGTCATTTCAACAGATTTAGATGGTGCCCGATTTAAAGTGAATGTAGCGGTTTCCAGTGCATAACCCCAAAATGACAGTGGCAAGTCAGTCAGAGACATCATAAATCGAACCATATCTAATAAAGTACGATTACGACGTTCCGACACACCATTGCGTTGTGCTATTCCGGCAGGCGTGAGTTGTGAAACTATTCCACAATCTCTCATATGTGTGCTAAACTCGTAACTAAGATACTCTCCTCCACGGTCGGACCGCAGAAATTTGATCTTTCTATTATGATGATTTTCCACTTCATTCTGAAATTCCTTGAAGTTTTCAAAGGTTTCACACTTATGTTTCATCAAATAGATATACCCATATCTACTCAAATCATCCGTGAAAGTAACAAAATAACGATATCCACCTCGCGCCGACACACTCATTGGTCCACACACATCAGTATGTATGATTTCCAATAAATCTGTCGCCCGTTCCATTGAACCGGAAAACGGCGTTCTAGTCACCTTGCCCATAAGGCATGGCTCACATGTATCAAATGATTCAAAATCAAGTGATTCTAAAAGTCCATCAGAATGGAGTTTCTTCATGCGTTTAACGCCAATATGACCTAGACGACAGTGCCACATATATGCAGATATATCATTATCAAGTTTAATCCTTTTAGCATCAACATAATGAATATGCGTGATACTACTATCAAGATCCAACAGAAATAAACCATTCAACATAGGTGCATGACCATAAAAGATATCATTCATATAAATCGAACAACCATTGTTTTCAGATTTAAAGGAATAACCACTTCGCATCAAACATGATCAGGATACAATGTTCATGCTCAGTGTAGGCACCAAATAACAATTATTTAGATTTATCACTAATCCCTATGGCATATGGAGAGGCAGCGTTCCGACGGTGATCACATCAACTCTTGATCCATTGCCGACCCGCATCATGACCTCATCCCTTGCTAGCTATCGCTTGTTCCGTAGCCCCTGAATCGAGTTACATATATTAGCAACCGACCCCGTATCAAATACCCAGGTGCTACTACGAGTACTAGTCAAGTACAAATCAATAACATGTATATCACATATACCTTTGTTTGCCTTGCCAGCCTTCTTGTCTGCCAAATACTTGGGGCAGTTGCGCTTCCAATGGCCAGTCCCCTTGCAATAGTAGCACTCGGTATCAGACTTAGGGCCAGCTCGGGATTTCTTTTCAGGTGGGGCAACAGATTTTCCACCCTTCTTTCCCTTCTGCTTGCCTTTCTTGTCCTTCTTGAAACCGGTGGTCTTATTGATCATCAACCCTTGATGTTATTTCCTAATCTCCACTTCTGCAGTCTTAAAAGCATTGACAGAAGCTTAGGAAGAGACTTCTTCATGCCCTGCATATTATAGTTCATCACGAAGCTCTTATAGCTAGGTGGCAGAGATTGGAGAACACGATATATGCCTAAGTCAATGGGAATCGTTATTCCCAAGGACACAAGCTTATCGGCGTACCTAGACATTTTCAGTATGTGCTCACTAACAGAGCTGTTCTCCTCCATCATGCAGCTAAAGAACTTTTCAGAAGAATTATAACTCTCTATGACAACATGGGTATCAAAAATTATTTTCAATTCTCCCATGGTATCAAAGGCATTGCCATTTTCGAAACGCTTTCGAAGTTCTGGCTCTAGGCCATACAGTATGCCGCAATGAACTAAGTTGTGGTCCTTCTGACGAGTTATATAGACATTCTTTTCCTCATCAAGGGCGTCAGGAGCTGGTGGGGGGCCTATCGGTGCCTCCAGCACATATTGCTTTTGTGCAGCAGTGAGGAGAATCCTCAAATTCATAGCCCAGTTGGTGAAGTTGCTACATTCGCAGCAAGTTTCTCTTTCTCCATGAACACATTGAAATTAAAAGCAGGTGGTGCCATCTACAACATAACTTGTAAAGTTTATTTAGACTAAGTTTATGATAGATTGAGTTCAACTAATCCAAATTACTAATGAACTCCCACTCAAAAACGACATCTCTCGTGTCTTTTTGGTGATTACATGAACCAAATCCACTACACCAAGTCCGATCATCACGTGAGTCGGTGTAGCTTCAAAGGCGAGCATCTATATGGGCATCATATCAATTATATGACTCATGCTTAACCTTTTGGTCCGTGTTCCAAGGCCATGTCTGTACATGCTAGGCTCGCCAAGTAAGAACATTAGTATTCGTGTGTGTAAAACTGTCTTACACCCGTTGTATGAAAGCGCAGAGTCGAGTACACCCGATCATCACGTGATGTCTCGAAACACGATCCATAGAACGGTGCGTACTCAAGGAAGAACACATTTTATCTTGATATCTAAATGATGGATCATCTTACAATGCTACCAAAAGCGCCAAACTAGCAATATAAGATGCAAATATCTAATGTGTAAAGTGAGATGATATGGTCCATGCATTTGATCTCTATCAGTTGCATCGTGGTATGATATCTATCATTCCTTTGTGTGTAAGGCCAAGGTCTATGGAACTTACACGTTAAGTGTGTTGTAAGAGTATCTATCATACATCTACTTACAACAATACCATGTCAAAACACTAGCCCAACAACGATCTAAACTAGACACCTCTAATTTATCAATTGCAAGTTTTACGTGGCTTAGGGCTTTTGGAGATAGAACCGGTCTTACCTACGAACATGAACCACAACGAGGATAACCAAGTTATTAGCAACTCGTTGTAAATCAGATATTGACTATAGTAGGAGAGACAGGCACCCGCTAGCCACTTATGAAAAACTAGTTGCATGTCAGTCGTGGAACCGGTCTCATGTACGATGCCATGTAAGGTTGGTCCGGGCCGCTTCATCCCACTATGCCACCAATATCCAAAATACATGAAATAAGCAATAACATGATCATCATCGCCCACATATAAACATATGTGTACTACCCGTGAAAAGCACCTACGCATAGACCTGGCTCTGATACCACTGTTGGGTTCGCAGCATAGAAAACAAAAAAATTCCTATGATGAGAACTATACGCCAAGATCTATTTACTAGATACAGAGCAACGGGTGGATATACATCCATAGAGAACTTACCCACGAAGACAACAGAGTTTTTTTAACGAGTTGGAACTCATGGATGATGTAGTCGTACGCTTGCCGATCTCAAGATCGTGTGGAAGTTCTAGCACTGCAAATCAGCAGCGCATCCATCCTCGCACACACGTTTAAGCCACCAGACAACCTCCACCTCCTCGCTCCAGCGAATCAGCGGAAGCAGCAACTCCTTCCAGACGCAAGGCCACCAGGAACATGTATCTCGCTAATCCGAGACCATGGGGGAATATCTAGAGGGGGGAGAGATCCTTCACGAGGAGGTGTGTTTTGTGAGGGAGGAGAGGGGGTCTTTTTATAGTAGAGGGGGCTCCTACCCTCCCATGGCCGGCGGCCAAGGGGGGTGCCCCCACCTCTTCCTCATTCATGTGGTGGAAGCTCCACTCACATCAATTCAAGCTCCACCCAAAATTCCACTCACATGCATTAAATTTCCACTAAATTTAATGCAACTCTTTTATTTATTTTATTCAGAATTTTGTTAATTACTTTAATTAAAAAACATTCACATAAAACCCCTTGCAACATTTCAATATCACATGCATACCCACTTTCTGCAATTTCACCCGAAACAATTCCGGTTTCCATCGAAACAATTCCTGCACTTTGCAATTCTTTCGTCTGAAACATATGTGCTCCTAAATGGTGTCCGACAACCCTTAAGTGTGTCACCCTAGGGTTCACGAATAATGTAGACATGATTGATACTCCTCTCAGATCAATAATCAGAAGCAGGACCTAGAGATCCATATTGTCTCCTGCACATTCAACGATGACTTCTGTGATCGTGAGAACCTTTAACGCTAGTAACTTAATCCCTTTGTCTTATGATATAATACATGTCTGAGATTCGATCATCGGTATCCAAATACCTTCTTTGATCTTGTTACCGACATGCACTCTTTTCTCGTTCCCGTGATATAACATTCTAGTGATCACATCACTTGCTTGCAAGCTATCTTAATGTGATATCACCGAGAGGGCCCAGAGTCATCGGGATTGAAAAATTCCACTCTTGATCCATGAGCCTCAACATAACACCTTCGAAAGCACTAAACTCACCTTTATAGTCACCCTGTTACGGTGTGACATTTGATGTTATCAAGATACTCTTCTGGTGTTAGCAATTAACATGATCTCATGGTCTAAGGACTAAGATTACTTTGTATGATGTTATAGTAATATAAACATAATGACTTTGATCGTAATGCTATACTTCGGATGAATGTTCATCACATCATTTCACAAATGCCATGACCTCGTTATTAACTACATCCAATGTCCATGATCAGGAAACTTTGATAATCTTGTTAATCAACGAGCTAGTCTATAAGAGAGGCATAAATAGGAACCCTTTTTGTTTATTAAACACACATGTATTGACATTTCTTATCAATACAATTATAGCATGCAAAATAAACATCAATCATATACAAGAAATACATAATAACAAGTTTATTATTGCCTCTCAGGGCATATTTCCTTCAATAAATGCATAGGACACCTTCAAAGTTCATAAGAGTGACTAGATACAAATAGTTTAAGAACAAGCAATATCAAAGTTATGCATGAATCAACAAGACTTGGGACAATGCACATAGAACTAAGTGTCGTCGGATTGTTGACAAGTAAGCCATGAGGGGGTCCTCGAGGCGTGCAAAAGAGAGGGATGTGAGACGTACGGTGTTCCGGGACGTTGAGCACACAAGTTTACCCAGGTTCGAATCCTCCAGCTTTGGACGGATCCTACTGCTGCTAGCAATCCAGTAATACGGCAGAGCCGGAATATGGGTTACAAGGTTTCGCCTGTGCGAGTTGAGATTGTAGACTATTGAGGGTGCCCTAAAGGCTCCCCTAAGACGGCTTATATAGATATCTGGCCTAGGGTTTACAGGAGAGATTTGTCCGGCTACGACTAAGATTCAGTTACAGAGTACATCTTGAACTACAAGTAACACTATGTGCCTAAGTCGGTAAGTCTTCTGGGCCTTCCCGTAGCCGGACTGGACTCTGTCTTTTCTCCTTGACTGGGCCGCCCGTGAAGCAAAGCTCTAACCCGAAGTGGGCCACCCTAGTCAGTGAGGAACTGTGAGGATACCCAGAAAGTATATCCCCAAGAGCAGCCCCCGAAAGTCTCCAAGATCCAAAGTCGGATTCATCATCGTCTAGCTTGATCTTCGGCTTGCAGAATCTTGAAGGGTTCCTGAAACTTCAAAACAAAAGATACGATCCGGGTCTCAAAAGTAAGTCGGACCTATCAGTACATTATTCAGATTTTCCAGCTTGATATTCAAACTAAGCCGGAACTTGGTCTCTGACATCATCTAACACTGGTCATGGTCAAGTCACGTCACTGACAATCATCCTATCAGCATGACCGTTGGTGGGTCCGCCATTCGCGGAACCGAGGCGCCGTTTCAATGCGTACGCGGAGATCGAGGCGACGTAATCATCGTGTGGGACCTTCCCAGTTCCTTCCATGGCGCCTGACATTTACACAGTGCCGTTTGTGAAGGAAATATGCCCTGAGAGGCAATAATAAAGTTGTTATTATGTATTCCTTGTATATGATAGATGTTTATTTTGCATGCTATAATTGTATTGATAGGAAACGTCAATACATGTGTGTTTAATAAACAAAAAGGGTTCCTAGTTATGCCTCTCTTCAAGACTAGCTTGTTGATTAACAAGATGATCAAGGTTTCCTGATCATGGACATTGGATGTTGTTAATAACAAGGTCACGGCATTTGTGAAATGATATGATAAACATTCATCCGAAGTATAGCATTATGATCAAGTCATTATGTTTACATTGCTATAACATCATACGAAGTAATCTTAGTCCTTAGACCATGAAATCATGTTAATTGCTAACACCGGAAGAGTATCTTGATAACATCAAATGTCACACCATAACAGGGTGACTATAAAGGTGGGTTCAGTGCTACGAAGGTGTTATGTTGAGGCTCATGGATCAAGAGTGGAATTTGTCAATCTCGATGACAGACAGATATACTCTGGGCCCTCTCAGTGATATCACATTAAGATAGGTTGCAAGAAAGTGATATGATCACTAGAATGTTATATCACGGGAACGAGAAAAAAGAGTGCATGTCGGTAACGAGATAAAACTAGGTATTAGGATATCGATGATCGAATCTCGGACATGTATTATATCATGAGACAAAGGGATTAAGTTATTAGCGTTAAAGGTTCTCACGATCACAGAAGTCATCGTTGACTGTGCAGGAGTCAGTATGGATCTCCAGGTCCCGATTTTGATTATTGATCTGAGAGGAGTCTCAATCATGTCTGCATTATTCGCGAACCATAGGGTGACACACTTAAGGGTTGCCGGATACCATTTAGGAGCACATATGTTTCAGACAAAAGGTTTACAAAGCGCAGGAAATGTTTCGATAGAAACCGGAATAGTTTCGGGTGAAATTGGAGAAAGTGGTTCTACATGTGATATTTAAATGTTGCAAGGGGTTTTATGTGAATGTTTGTTAATTAAAGTAATTAACAAAATTCTGAATAAAATAAATAAAAGAGTTTTATTAATTGAGAGTGGCATTAAATTTGGTGGAAATTTAATGCATGTGAGTGGAATTTTGGGTGGAGTCAAAATTGATATGAGTGGAGCTTCCACCACATGAATGAGGAAGAGGTAGTGGCACCCTCCTTGGCCGCCGGCCATGGTAGGGGAGGAGCCCCCCTTTCCTATGAAAGGCCCCCCTCTCCTCCCTCACAAAGCACACCTCCTCATGAAGGATCTCTCTCCCCCTCTAGATATTCCCCCATGGTATCGGATACATGTTCCCGGTGGCCTTGCGTCTAGAAGGAGTTGCTGCTTCCGCTGATTCGCTGGAGCGAGGAGGTGGAGGTTGTCCGGTGGCTTGAACATGTGTGCGAGGATGGATGCGCTGCTGATTTGCGGCGCTCGGACTTCCACACGATCTTGAGATTGGCAAGCGTATGACTACATCAACCACGAGTTCCTACTCATTAACAAAACTCGTTGTCTTCGAAGGTAAGTTCTCCATGGATGCACCCGTTGCTCTGTATCTAGTAGATAGATCTTGGCGTATAGTTCTCATCGTAGGATTTTTTTGTTTTCTATGCTGCGGACCCAACAGTGGTATCAGAGCCTGATCTATGCGTAGGTGCTTTGCACGGGTAGTACACATGTGTTTATATGTGGGAGATGATTATCATGTTATTGCATCTTCTATGTATTTTGGATATTGGTGGCATAGTGGGATGAAGCGGCCCGGACCAACCTTACATGTCATCGTACATGAGACCGTTTCCATGACTGACATGCAACTAGTTTTGCATAAGTGGCTAGCGGGTGTCTGTCTCTCCTACTATAGTCAATATCCGATTTACAACGAGTTGCTAATAACTTTGGTTATCCTCGTTGTGGTTCATGTTCGTAGGTAAGACCGGTTCTATCTCTGAAAGCCCTAAGCCACGTAAAACTTGCAATTGATAAATTAGAGGCGTCTAGTTTAGATCGTTGCTGGGCTAGTGTCTTGATATGGTATTGTTGTAAGTAGATGTATGATAGATACTCTTACAACACACTTAACGTGTAAGTTCCATAGACCTTGGCCTTACACACAAAGGAATGATAGAGATCATACCACGATGCAAATGATAGAGATCAAATGCATGGACCATATCATCTCACTTTACACATTAGATGTTAGCATCTTATACTGCTAGTTTGGCGCTTTTGGTAGCATTGTAAGATGATCCCTCATTTAAATATCAAGATAAAATGTGTTCTTCCTTCAGTATGCACCGTTCTATGGATCGTGTTTCGAGACATCACGTGATGATCGGGTGTACTCGACTCCGCGCTTTCATACAACGAGTGTAAGACAGTTTTACACACGCGGAATACTAAGGTTCTTACTTGACGAGCCTAGCATGTACAGACATGGCCTCGGAACACGAACCAAAAGGTTAAGCATGAGTCATATAGTTGATATGATGCCCATATTGATGCTCGCCTTTGAGGCTACACCGACTCGCGTGATGATCGGACTTGGTGTAGTGGATTTGGTTCATGTAATCACCAAAAAGATACGAGGGATGTCATTTTTCAGTGGGAGTTCATTAGTAATTTGGATTAGTTGAACTCAATCTATCATAAACTTAGCCTAAATAAACTTTATAAATTCTATTGTAGATGGCACCACCTGCTTTTAATTTCAATGTGTTCATGGAGAAAGTTAAGCTTGCTGCAAATGATAGCAACTTCACCAACTAGGCTATGAATTTGAGGATTCTCCTCACTGCTGCACAAAAGCAATATGTGCTAGAGGCGCCGCTAGGCCCCCCACCAGCTCCTGATGCCCCTGACGAGGAAAAGAACATCTATATAACTCGTCAGGAGGACCACAACTTAGTTCATTGCGGCATACTGTATGGGCTAGAGCCAGAACTTCGAAAGCGTTTCGAAAATGGCAATGCTTTTGATACCATGGGAGAATTGAAAATGATTTTCGATACCCATGCTGCCGTAGAGAGTTATAATGCTTCTGAAAATTTCTTTAGCTGCATGATGGAAGAGAACAACGCCGTTAGTGAGCACGTACTCAAAATGTCTAGGTACACCGATAAGCTTGTGTCCTTGGAAATAACGATTCCCATTAACTTAGGCATGCATCTTGTTCTCCAATCTCTGCCACCTAGCTACAAGAGCTTCGTGATGAACTATTACATGCAGGGCATGAAGAAGTCTCTTCCCAAGCTTCTGTCAATGCTTAAGACTACAGAAGTGGAGATTAGGAAAGCACATCAAGTGTTGATGATCAATAAGACCACCGGTTTCAAGAAGGACAAGAAAGGCAAGCAGAAGGGAAAGAAGGACGGCAAATCTATTGCGGCACCTGAAAAGAAACCCCGAGCTGGCCCTAAGTCTGATACCGAGTGCTACTATTGCAAGGGGATTGGCCATTGGAAGTGCAACTGCCCCAAGTATTTGGCGGACAAGAAGGCCGGCAAGGCAAACAAAGGTATATGTGATATACATGTTATTGATGTGTACTTGACTAGTACTAGAAGTAGCACCTAGGTATTTGATACGGGATCGGTTGCTAATATATGTAACTCGATTCAGGGGCTGTGGAACAAGCGACAGCTAGCAAGGGATGAGGTCACGATGCGGGTTGGCAATGGATCAAGAGTTGATGTGATCGCCGTCGGAATGCTGCCTCTCCATATGCCGTCGAGATTAGTGATAAATCTAAATAATTGTTATTTTGTGCCTGCACTGAGCATGAACATTGTATCCGGATCGTGTTTGATGCGAAGTGGTTATTCCTTTAAATCTGAAAACAATGGCTGTTCGATTTATATGGATAATATCTTTTATGGTCATGCACCTGTGTTGAATGGTTTATTTCTATTGGATCTCGATAGTAGTATTATGCATATTCATTGTGTTGATGCTAAAAGGTTTAAACGTGATGATGATATATCTACATATATGTGGCACTGCCGTCTAGGTCATATTGGCATTAAACGCATGAAGAAACTCCATTCTGATGGACTTTTGGAATCACTTGATTTTGAATCATTTGATACATGTGAGCCATGCCTTATGGGCAAGATGACTAGAACGCCGTTTTCCGGTTCAATGGAACGAGCGACAGATTTATTGGAAATCATACATACTGATGTGTGTGGACCAATGAGTGTGTCGGCGCAAGGTGGATATCATTATTTTGTTACTTTCACAGATGATTTGAGTAGATACGGGTATATATATTTGATGAAACATAAGTCTGAAACTTTTTGAAAAGTTCAAGGAATTTCAGAATGAAGTGGAAAATCATCATAACAGAAAGATCAAATTTCCGTGGTCCGACCGTGGAGGAGAGTATCTTAGTTACGAGTTTAGCACACATATGAAAAATTGTGGAATAGTTTCACAACTCACGCCTGCCGGAACACCACAACGTAATGGTGTGTCGGAATGTCGTAATCGTACTTTATTGGATATGGTTCGATCTATGATGTCTCTGACTGACTTGCCACTGTCATTTTAGGGTTGTGCACTGGAAACCGCTGCATTCACTTTAAATAGGGCACCATCTAAATCCGTTGAAACGACACCGTATGAATTATGGTTTGGAGACAAACCTAAGCTATCATTTCTTAAAGTTTGGGGATGCGATGTTTATGTGAAGAAACTTCAGCCAGATAAACTCGAACCCAAAGCGGAAAAATGCGCCTTCATAGGATACCCTAAGGAAACGATTGGGTATACCTTCTATCACAGATCCGAGGGCAAGGTTTTTGTTGCCAAGAATGGATCCTTTCTTGAGAAGGAGTTTCTCGCGAAAGGTGTGAGTAGTCGGAAGGTAGAACTCGAAGAGGTTATTGAACCTTCTCTTCATGAAATGGCGAGTAGCGCAGCACCAGAAGTTGTTTCGGAGTTGACTTCACCTAATAAAGAGAGAGCTAATGATATTGATCATGAAACTCCGAAAGAGGACACTACCAAACCTCGCAGGTCAAGCAGGACACGTGCAGCTCCAGAACTGTACGACAATCCTGTTATGAATTTCATGATTGATGAAATAGATGACCCTGCAACGTATGAAGAAGCGATGATGAGCCCGGATTCCAACAAATGGCTAGAAGCCATGAAATCCAAGATGGAATCCATGTACGAAAACCAGGTTTGGACCTTGGTGGACTTACCTCACGATCGAAAGGCCGTTGAGAATAAATGGATTTTCAAAAGAAAAACTGATGCTGATGTTAATGTGACCATCTATAAGGCTCGACTTGTTGCAAAGGGCTTTCGACAAATTCAAGGAGTTGACTACGATGAGACATTCTCTCCTGTAGCGATGCTTAAGTCGGTTATTATGTTAGCAATTATTGCATATTTTGATTATGAAATATGGCAGATGGATGTCAAAACTGCATTCCTCAATGGTAATATTGAAGAAGAGTCGTATATGATACAACCTAAGGGTTTTGTCGATCCTAAGGATGTTGATAAGGTATGCAAACTTCGGCAATCCATCTATGGACTGAAGCAAGCATCCCGGAGTTGGAATCTTCGCTTTGATGAGGTAATCAAAGAGTTTGGATTTGTCCAAACTTACGGAGAGGCTTGTATTTACAAGAAAGTGAGTGGGAGCAATGTGACATTTATGATATTATATGTGGATGACATATTATTGATTAGAAATGATATAGATCTTTTAAACAGTGTTAAAAGTTATCTAAACAGCAAATTTTCGATGAAGGACCTTGGTGAAGCTTCATATATATTAGGCATTAAAATCTATAGAGATAGATCAAGAAGCCTAATTGGGCTATCGTATAGTACATACCTTGATAAGATATTAAAGAAGTTTAATATGGACGGAAGTAAGAAGGGGTTCTTACCTATGTTGCAAGGCAAGACATTGAGTAAGACTCAGAGTCCGGCTACGGCGGAAGAAAGAGAGATAATGGATAGGATCCCCTATGCCTCAGCCATAGGCTCTATAATGTACGCCAAGCTATGTACAAGACCAGATGTGGCACATGCTATTAGTTTGACTAGTAGGTACCAATCTGATCCATGTTCGGAACACTGCATAGCGGTCAAGAATATCCTTAAGTACTTAAGAAGAACTAAGGATATGTTTCTTGTATACGGAGGTGAAGAAGAGCTAGTCGCTAAGTGTTATGTCGATGCTAGCTTTAACACCGATCCGGATGACTCTAAGTCTCTATCCGGATATGTATTTCTCTTGAACGAAGCAGCAGTTAGTTGGAGGAGTTCCAAACAACATGTGGTTGCTGGATCAACGATGGAGGCGGAATATGTTGCTGCTTCAGAAGCGGCGAGGAAGCGGTTTGGATGAAGTAGTTCATAACGGAACTAGGTGTGGTTCCTAGTGCATTGGAACCAATGGTGATCTATTGTGACAACAATGGAGCCATAGCCAACGCCAAGGAACCAAGGTCTCACAAGAATTCCAAGCATATTAAGCGCCGGTTTCACTCCATCCGCGAGCATGTCAAGGATGGAGATATAAAGATTTGTAAAGTACACGCGGACCTGAATGTAGCAGATCCGTTGACTAAAGTTCTCCCTAGGGAAAAACATGATCAACACCAGAACTCCATGGGTGTTAGATTTATCACTATGTAAACTAGATTATTGTCTCTAGTGCAAGTGGGAGATTGAAGGAAATATGCCTTGAGAGGCAATAATAAAGTTGTTATTATGTATTCCTTGTATATGATAGATGTTTATTTTGCATGCTATAATTGTATTGATTGGAAAATGGTTCCTAGTTATGCCTCTCTTCAAGACTAGCTTGTTGATTAACAAGATGATCAAGGTTTCCTATTCATGGACATTGGATGTTGTTAATAACAAGGTCACATCATTTGTGAATGATGTGATGAACATTCATCCGAAGTATAGCATTACAATCAAGTCATTATGTTTGCATTGCTATAACATCATACAAAGTAATGTTAGTCCTTAGACCATGAGATCATGTTAATTGCTAACACCGGAAGAGTATCTTGATAACATCAAACATCACACCGTAACAGGGTGACTATAAAGGTGGGTTCAGTGCTACGAAGGTGTTATGTTGAGGCTCATGGATCAAGAGTGGAATTTTTCAATCCAGATGACGGATAGATATACTCTGGGCCCTCTCAGTGATATCACATTAAGATAGCTTGCAAGCAAGTGATATGATCACTAGAATGTTATATCACGGGAACGAGAAAAAAGAGTGCATGTTGGTAACGAGATCAAACTAGGTATTAGGATACCAATGATCGAATCTAGGACATGTATTATATCATGAGACAAAGGGATTAAGTTACTAGCGTTAAAGGTTCTCACAATTACAGAAGTCATCGTTGAATGTGCAGTAGTCAGTATGGATCTCTAGGTCCCGCTTCTGATTATTGATTTGAGAGGAGTCTCAATCATGTCTGCATTATTCACGAACCATAGTGTGACACACTTAAGGGTTGCCGGACACCGTCTAGGAGCACATATGTTTCAGACAAAAGGTTTGCAAAGCGCAGGAAATGTTTCGATAGAAACCGGAATTGTTTCGGGTGATTGCAGAAAGTGGTTCTGCATGTGATATTGAAATGTTGCAAGGGGTTTTATGTGAGTGTTTGTTAATTAAAGTAATTAACAAAATTCTGAATAAAATAAATAAAAGAGTATTATTAATTGAGAGTGGTTAATGCATGTGAGTGGAATTTTGGGTGGAGTCAAAATTGATGTGAGTGGAGCTTCCACCACATGAATGAGGAAGAGGTGGGGGCACCCTCCTTGGCCGCCAGCCATGGTAGGGGAGGAGCCCCCCTCTCCTATAAAAGGCCCCCCACTCCTCCCTCACAAAGAACACCTCCTCGTGAAGGATCTCTCTCCCCCTCTAGATATTCCCCCATGGTCTCGGATTAGCGAGATACATGTTCCCGGTGGCCTTGCGTCTGGAAGGAGTTGCTGCTTCCGCTGATTCGCTGGAGCGAGGAGGTGGAGGTTGTCTGGTGGCTTGAACGTGTGTGCGAGGACGGATGCACTACTGAATTGTGGCGCTCAGACTTCCACATGATCTTGAGATCGGCAAGCGTACGACTACATCAACCACGAGTTCCTACTCATTAACAAAACTCGTTGTCTTCGAGGGTAAGTTCTCCATGGAGGTATGTCCACCCGTTGCTCTGTATCTAGTAGATAGATCTTGGTGTATAGTTCTCATCGTAGGAATTTTTTTGTTTTCTATGCTGCGGACCCAACAGTTTGCATGAATCTTGGCGCGGTTAGGTGGTTATAAGTGGTGAGGATTCTCTCTCTCTCCCATCTTCACTTGTTCCCCTTGTCATTTCTTCTCCTCCACCTCTCCCTCATGCACAGAGCTCTCCTGCCTCCCAGATTCCCGGCGCCGCCCATCCAAGGTCACCGGTGTACCGGAAAAATGGCGTCCTCTTCATCATCCGGCTTGGCAGCGGTAGCGGCGGCGGCGACGGCAGCGGCAGAGAAGGAAAGCAACCGCGGGTTCTGGATCCCCTGCGTTCTTGACGACGAGAAGCTCCGCGTTGTGGAGAATGAAGGGCTCCTCCCCGCTGGCGACTGGCGGAGCGGCTTCGGTGAAACCATCCCCAACCCGCACGCCGGCGAGCGGGTACACTTCGGCACCCACCTCGATAGAGGTTTGTCTTTTCCTCCCTCAGAATTCTTTTTCGAGGTGATTGATCACTATGGCATTCAGCTTCACCATCTTCCTCCCAACTCCATCTTAGAGATGAGCTCTTATGCAGCTTTGTGTGAGGGATACCTCGGCATTAGGCCGAGTCTCACTTTGTTCCGGTTCTATTATCATGTCTAGAGAAACTCCATTACCGCTGGTAATCCTTATATTACCGGCACTATTAGCCTTTCAGTTAGACGCGAGCGTGTTTATCCTCGCATTTTAGCTAGTGAGTCGGTCAAACAGTGGTCGGCCACCTTCTTTTATCATAGGGATATTCCTGCTCCCGGCAAAGCTACTACTTTGCCGGCTTTCATCGATGGAGCTGCCATGGCCCTACCGTCTTGGGACGAGGCTCCTCCAGCTCTTAGTGACGATCTGATCCTTGCCAAGAGGCGGATTGAATATCTGATGAAGCACAAGGGACTGAGAGGATCCGACTTGGTCCAGTCCTGGGTGGCACGCCGGATCCAACCTCTCCAATACCACAGCGACTGACTGATGCACTCCATCACGGCGTCGAAGAATGACTCCCTCTGCATCATTCCCAAGGCCTTAAAGCCACATGATTACATTAGCCAGATCAAATGGCTGATTAAGGAGCGGATCGAGGGAAAGATTCTAGACTTGTCTCTGGACATGCACACAGCAAAAGACCCTGTAGTTCTGGTAAGCTTTAGCAATAAACCCTTTTTATGTGTTTCACCTTTAAGTTATTTTGCAATACTGAGATATTATTTTCTTTTCAGCTTGACGACCTCCCTGAGTCAGAACTAGCTCCAATCAAGGGATATCCTCCGGAGTTTTCTCAGGAGGAGGAACTGGTTCCAATGCCGGACGTTGTGCCCAGAAAGCGCAAAGCTCCGACAGTGGCTATCGACACAAAGGAGGTGCCTGTCGTGAAGAGGTAACTTTCCACACAACTTCTGCCTTTGTACTTTACTCATAATTTCTTCCGAGATGTAATGTTTTCCATTATTTTACATTCCCAGAGCTAAGGATCTCATCAAGGGCAAGGGGAAGGGAACTTCTTCGAAGCCCTTGCGGCAGACGAAGCTGACTATGGCTTCTCCTACCGCGGCTCCTCTGACTCCTACCCCTCAACCTTTTGCAACGCTGGTGACCACTCCATCGCCGATTGTCGCAGAAGATCTGGCTCCTTCAATGGGGCCAGCGACCCTTGAGTCGCAGACTGACGCCACCATGGGTGGCTCAGGTTTAGATAAGGGTGAACCCTCTTCGGGTAATGATCCCTCGGCAGAGACCTTCACCAAAAACCTCCTGAACAATCCGGGGCTTGCCAAATTTGGCTTGTCTCGGAAATCTGCGAAGGAGATCCAACGTTTGGCCCGGCAATGCCTGGAGAGCCGTAATTTCTCTGCTGAAGAAGTAGCACAAGAAGCGGAGGACATCAAGTACTCTGACCTTCTTGAATAAGTCCGCCTTCGTGACGAGGGACTAAGAGCTGGTGTGCTGCCACCACCTCCGGTTATTCCACTCACCCTCGCCGAGAAGGTTACCACCGAGGTGAACATGTTCCTGAGTAAGATCACACATGAACATCATGTAAGTCAGAATTCCAACTCACGTTTTTCTTTATTGTACTTTATATCATATCCTCTTGCCCCCAAGCATGAAGTTGGATATATAATCTGGGTTTATGCTTCCTTAGGATGCCAAAGAACGAACTAGTGTAGCCCCCAAGGCTCGTGCTGATATTAGTAACAATATTATCCCGAGCCTTTAGTAGACTTCTGACTCTGGTTATTCTGACTTACAGAAAGTTAATTCATATAACCAGGATTTGTTGAAGAATATCTACAACAAGCGGAGAGAGAGCAAAGCTCTCCGACTTGAAAATGCTGAGCTGAAGGTCTCCAAGGATGAGGCCGAAGGTAATCATTCTGAGACTCAAACCTTGTCTTGTGTTTTCATAGCCGATTTTTTTACTAAACTGTTGTTCTTTTGTCTTACAACACTGGTAAAATAGTCATGTGCTATGATCGAAGAGGCCGAGAACCTCAAAACCCTGGTGGTGGAGAATAAAGAACTTCGCCAAGAGCTGGATAAGCTCAAGACAGATCATGAGAAGAACATCGCTCAAATTCTCGAATCCACCTCCATGGCCACTGATGAACGTGATCATAAGATTGTGGTTCAAGATCAGAGAATCTCGGATCTCAACAATGAGCTTTGCAGAGAGAAGGATCTTTCCGAGGTGCTCTGGGCTGAACTCTGGAGTCTTCGAGAAGAGAAGACCAAAGTTGATGACGTCATCTTCGGTATGTTTCCATCTTTCTGACTTGTCTACATTCTTCGACTCTTTCGATGTTGGATTTACTTAACCGTTTTTGTGTTATATATATAGGTCCTCTTAACTTGACGGACTCTGCTTCTACCGAGCCTCGCAACCACCGACTTACCCAAGTCGGTGATTTGCTTCATGGCTTCCGCTAATCCATCGAGGACATTGGCGAAGCTCTCAGGGTTCCAGACATGCATAGCATGTCCGACTTTTAGGTGCGAGACAAGGCGAAGGAGAGGCCGCAGCTCGTCCAGGACTGGAACATGTCCTACGCTCGATCAGCAGCGCAGAACGCCCTCACAATGGTCATGAGCCACCATGGAAGCATGGAAATCTGGCAAGTGACCAGAGGGTACTCTACTGTGGATGAAGACAGACAGGAGCAAAACATCAAGGCCTTCATGGACTCCTGTGCTGGATATGGGTGTCATGTAGCTGACTTAACCAGCTACGACACTCCCTTCTTCACCCGCGTGGACACACCGCCTCCGCCTCCAGAAGAAGCAGCTGAAGTTTCCGACGATGAACAGACCGTATCGGAGCTGAACATCTCGGAACGTTATCAAACCGAGTCCGATGCATCCAGTGAGCCGGCAACGCCTACCTCTTCTCCTGCATCATAGATCATTAGAAAACAAATGTGTTATTCTGAAAAACATTATGGATATGTAAATATGTAGTATGATACTTTTTGGCTAGTGCTAAGTTTTAATCTATTCAGCACTTTTGGCTTTTAAATTTTGTGTGCCTGAAATGTTTACATAAGCACTTGTACTTTTTTGTCTACACTTATCGTTTATCTGGCTTTCCGCCTCGTCCCTTTCGTGAGCCGGCTAAACCTTCTGCACGAAAACTTTGCCGAGCAACGGAGCTCAATTGCTAAACCAGTTTAAACTCGGAAACAAAGCCGACTTCCAGTACCAACAATTCACTACTCGAAAAATACCCGCATCCAGCAATCAGACAAATAACCAAAGCATAGACTATGAAATTTAGAGTTATACCCGAAGGTAGAATTTTTAGAATCGGAAATCTAAACTAGAATAAACATGAGCATAAAGTACTTTCAAGTATTCTGGGATTTTCGACTGTGACATGATCATTAAGAAATAAGATGGCAAAAACTTCTCAGAAAAACTTGAGGCAACCAAAACTTTTATTTCTCATAGAACATGTACACATATATGATTACAAAGAAGGATAAACTAAGAATAAAAGGGACGTAGCTGAGCAATATTCCATGGTCTGTCTAACTCATCCGGATTTGTACTGCCTCTAGCTCTCTTTCTCTTCTTAGTAGCAGGTCTTTCTTTGACTGGCCTCATATGAGGTAGGTAGTATGAACCATTGTGTAAGACTCGACTAACCAAAAAGGGCCCTTCCCATACTGGGGAAAGTTTGTGCTTTCTTTGTTGCACAAGCTGGAGAACCAAATCGTCCTTATTGAAAGACCAGTTTTTGACTCTCTGGCTATGATACTTGTGTAACTTCTGCTGATAGGCTGTTGATCTCATTTCAGCAACGATGCGAACTTCTTCGACTAAGTCGAGATCATTTTGTCGAGAAATCTCGGCATCTTCTTCGATATATGCGGCCACTCTAGGAGAAGTGTGAATCAAATCACTAGGAAGAACTGCTTCTACGCCATAGACCAAGAAGAAAGGTGTGTATCCAGTTGACCTATTCGGAGTTGTTCGTAAACTCCATATTACAGAAGGTAATTCCTCTGCCCAAGCTCCCGCAACACGCCGTAGTGGTGCTTCGAGTCTCGATTTTAGGCCTTGTAGGATTAAACCATTTGCTCTTTCGACTTGTCCATTAGCCTGTGGATGTGCGACTGACGCAATGTCAAGCCAGATATTTTGTTCGTTGCAGAATTCGGCAAGTTCTCCCATAGAAAAATTACTCCCGTTGTTCGTGATAATACTATGTGGATAACCATACCGGATTATAACATCCTCGACAAATCTTTTGGCTGTTGCTCCATCACAACTAGTGACGGGTTTAGCCTCAATCCACTTGGTGAATTTATCCACCATCACTAAGAGGTGAGTAAATCCACTTGGATCCCGTTTAAACGGTCCTACCATGTCAAGCCCCCAGACCACGAAAGGCCATGTTATAGGTATAGTTCTCAGCTGATCAGCCGGAACATGAGCTTGTTTGGCGTACTTTTGGCAGCCCTTGCACGTCTTGACATGCCGTTCGGCATCTGCCTTGGTTGTAAGCCAAAAAAAACGTGTCTAAAAGCTTTTGCCACTAAAGATTTAGCTGCAGCGTGGTGACCACACTCGCCTTCGTGGATTTCTCTTAAGATTGCCACTCCTTCCGGAGATACGCAGCGCTGAAAACCCCCAGATACACTCCGCTTATAGAGCTCACCACTAACAACAGTATAGGTTTTTGCTCGTCGGACGATCTGCCGGCTCAGAACTTTGTCTTCGGGTAATTTGCCATCTACCAAATAATCAAGGTAGGGTTGAGTTCAGCTGGGAATTACAGCCAGAACTGCTATCAAAGGTGAGTCAGATTCGGTCGGATATTCCTCGTCCACTCCCTTTATTGAGGGAACTTTGAGGTGCTCTAAAAAAGCGCCATCCGGGACCTCTTTCCGTGCAGAGCCTATTCGAGATAGTGCATCCGCTTCCTCATTTTCTGCTCGAGGGATGTGTTGAACCTCAAACCCTTCGAACGATTTAGATAAATCATTCACGACAGCTTTATATGCTGCCATGTGTTTATTTGCATTATAGATATCCGACACTTGCTGAGCAACAAGATCCGAATCTCCGTAACACATCAAATGTCGGATGCCGATATCCTTAGCAATCCGGATTCCATGCAGAAGTGCTTCATACTTGGCAATATTATTTGTCGTTGTGAAGTGGATCTGCAACACGTATAGAAGTTTATCTCCTTGGGGTGATTTGAGCACCACGCCAGCCCCCGCGAGCCTTAGACCCATCAAAATATAGGGTCCAATATTCTGACTCGGGGAGGGTCATATTCTCCTTCGTCTCTGTCCAATCGGCAACAAAGTCGTGAAGGATTTGGGATTTGATTGCTGTCCGAGCTTTGTACTCAATATCGAAAGCTGAGAGCTCTATGCCCCATTTGGCGACGCGTCCTGTGGCGTCACTGTTGTTGATTATATCTCTCATGGGAGCTGCGCTCACCACGGTAATTGGATGCTACTGAAAATAGTGTCATAGCTTACGGGATGCTAAGAAAACACCGTAAGCCAGCTTTTGATAGTGCGGATACCGCTGTTTTAATTCTGTTAGGACCTCACTGATAAAATAAGTCGGACGCTGCACCAAGTGTTCCTGATTTTCCTCTGGTCTCTCCACTACCATGACGATACTGACGACTTTGCTTGTCGCAGCAAGATAAAGCAACATCGGTTCCTATGGTTCCGGTGCAGCAAGGATAGGAGCAGATGAGAGTACTTTTTTTAGGTCTTGTAGCGCAGCTTCAGCTTCGTCGGTCCACGCAAAATCCCTAGTCTTTTTCAGGAGTTTGTATAATGGTGCGACTCTGTCACCGAGCCGGCTTACAAACCGACTGACCGCAGCGATGCAACCAGTTAGTCTTTGTACATCCTTCAGGCGAGTTGGCCTGGAAATGTTGAGTATAGCCTTAATTTTGTCTCGGTTCACCTCTATGCCTCTTTGGGACACGATGAAACCTAACAATTTTCCGGCTGGGATTCCAAAGAAGCATTTCTTCGGATTAAGCATGATGTTGTATTTTCGTAGATTGGCGAATGTTTCCTCCAAGTCGGAAATCAATGTTTCCTTCGTTTTGGACATCACCGCAATATCATCCACATATGCATGTACATTGCGTCCGATTTGATCGTGGAGGCAACGCTGCATTGTGTGTTGGTACGTAGATCCTGTGTTCTTTAGCCTAAAAGGCATCGTAACAAAACAGAAGGTTCCGAAGGGGGTTATGAATGAAGTTTTGACTTTGTTCAGATTCCTTCATCCGGATTTGGTGATAACCGGAATATGCGTCGAGAAAACAGAGGAGTTCCGAGCCTGCCGTAGAATCGATAACTTGATCAATCCTAGGCAGAGCAAACGGATCTTTTGGACAAGCCTTGTTCAAGGCAGTATAATCAACACACATCCTTAAATCAGTGGTGTCCTTTTTAGGGACCATTACAGGATTGGCCGACCACTCAGTGTGGATGACCTCTTCTATGAATTCGGCTAACTCGAGCCGTGCTAGTTCCTTAGCTATTGCCTTACGCTTTTCATCGCCGAAACATCGTAAGGACTGTTTGATGGGTTTAGCGTTCGAGTTTACATTTAGAGAGTGCTCGGCAAGTTCCCTAGGTACTCCGGTCATGCCAGATGGCTGCCATGCGAAGATATCTTGATTTTCTCTGAGGAACTTGACGAGCGCGCTTTCCTATGCGCTATCTAGGCCTACGCCTATCTGGGTCACCTTGGAGGGGTCATCATCCTTCAATGGCGTCTTATTCGTCTCTTCTGATGCCTTGAACTCTGGATTCGGCTTTGTCACCTCCTTCTTTGTTGCGGGAATCTCGGACGGATCTATGCTCTTCTTGATCTCCTGGTACTCCTAGGCGTGCATCACGGCTTCAACAAAGGCGACATTTCCATCCTTGCACTCTCGCGCTTTCTTCGGGTCTCCCCTAATGGTGATCACGTCGTTGGGACCTGGAATTTTCATCACATTGTAAATGTAACACGGACGAGCCATAAAAGCCTAGTAAGTTGGACGTCCGAATATAGCGTGGTACGCGCTCTTGAACGGGACCAGTTCGAAGGAAAGTGCCTCTGTCCGATAATTCTTTGGAGTTCCAAAGGTAACATCCAAAGTGATTTCTCCCAGGGAATTTGCTTGTCTTCCTGGGACAACTCCGTGAAAGATCACAGAGCTATGGCTCAGTTGGGTCTCCGAGATCTTCATCCTGCGTAGTGTTTCGACATACAGAATATTACTGTTGCTGCCACCATCCATGAGAGTCTTGGAGAAACCATAACCGTCAATAAGTGGATTGACGATTAAGGCATATTTTCCTCGCCTGTGTAGCTTAGACGGATGATCAGCGCGGTCAAATGTGATTGCCACTTCCGACCAGTCCAAGAATTGAGGGACAGCCGGAACTGTTGCATTGAGCTCATGTAGAACTGCTTTCTTGACCTTTGCTGGTTGAGATCCGAGGAAGGTGACGTAAGTATCTTTTTTGGTCAGAATTTTTTTCTTCCCTTCCGGCTTGGGATTTGACGCATCAGCCTCCTCCATGTCGGAATCTTCCTTGGTCTCTTTGTCCTTTTCGGGATTCTTCTTTCCCTTCTTCCGCTTAGCTTTATAGCCAGCGGTATCATCTCTCTTAATGTCGTCGTTGAAACGACACGCGGCGTTTGTGTGGGACGAGCCCCCATTCGCGTCTAAGTGATGCACACATGGGTTATTGGCAATGTCGGCCCAAGAGTAGGTTTTGCCTGGTTGCTGGTCTCCTCTACCTTGAACTCTCGAAGTCCCACGACCGCGTCCGCAGCCTCCACCACGTCCTCCTTGTCCTCTAGACCCGAAAGTAGTAGTGACCATTGCCGTTTCTGCGTTGGGTTTTTTTCCGAGGTATTTTTGCGCTTCTGAGCTTGTTGCTTTGGTTGTTTTGCCGACTGTGGCACAGCTAGGGAGTTTAGTAATCCGTCTACGTCGTCATCAGCATCTGCATACTTGCTCGCTGTTTCTATCATCTCTCCCAAATCAGTGACCTTGTCACACTTCAAGCGATGACATAGTAAACCAATTGGGAGACCTGCAATGAAAGCTTCGATTGCAGTTTGGGCATTTACTTCTTCACAGGAGTTCTTGGTGTCGATCCATCATCCGAGATAATCCCTGCAAGTTTCTCCGGCTTTCTGGGTGCAACGCTGTAGGTCTCCAATCGTACAGGGCCTCCGGTATGTGCCTTCGAAATTCCGAAAGAACACACTTTGCATGTCATACCAGTTATGAATGGTGTTCTCCGGAAGTTCATGGAGCCATGATCTTGCCATCTTCCGCAACATGAGTGGGAGATATCGGGTTGCGACCAGGCTGTTTCCGCCTTTGGTGATGCAGCAAGCTTGGAAAAAATCCTGTAGCCAGGTGTCTGGCAGAGCAGTGCTGTCGTAGGCTTGGATATGTCTTGAGATAGCAAATTCTTCCGGGAATCTTGTAGCTCTTTTGCGTGGTCCGAAGCACTTTGGGCCCACGTATATATCATCATTTTCATAGCGCTGCACTTCTATATTGGAGTTGATCCTGTGCCTTGCGTCATTTGGGGATAAAGATCGTCCTGAGTGACGGCTATGGCTGCGGTGCCTTGGAGCCGGACTTCGGCTTCTGCCACCACCTCCTACATCACGACGCCCTCCTGGGCCACCTTGGGAGCCGTTGTGATGGCTACTGGGCGGAGAGGATGGAGCAGCTGGGTTATTTCTGGCTGATCGCCGGCCTCCGTCCAGAGCATCATTATTCCGGTTCCCGGGAGGATCTTCATTATGACGAGCCCCCTGCTGGCTTGACTCGGCATGGTGTCCGTCATTCCTTCGTCCATCATCTAGACGGCTTGCATGTCTAGGAGGTGGCATTCTTTGTCGGTCCTCCTCCCGACATTTCTCTTTATCTTTGTCCCTGCGGTCTTTCGAATCTCGCCGGGGAGGGTTCCTCAGATTCAGAGCAGCAATTGCCTCTTGCTCCGCAACTGGGTTAACGTTACGCCAATCATGAGCAGCTTTGTGGTGCTGTCCTGAAGATCCGGTTCTCGAGTAGTTGTCTTCCCGATGGTCGGAACGATGATGCTGTTCCGGAACATGTTGGGGTCTTACGTCAGCCCATGCCGGATCTGTGCAACATTGGTCGGAATCAGAGACCAGCTTTTGACTTCCGGACATGGCGACGTTTTGCTGCTCTAGTCCCTTGTTGAGTAACTTGATTCCCAACCGGATCTGCTCCGGGCCTGGATTAGCTGATAGGATTTCTCGGGCCGCAATGGTGTTTTGTACTGGTGTTGGATACACCCAATCCCCTTTGCTGTCTTTCCGAGGCATCCCCATTTCTCCTCCAAAGAGGACTATGTGAATCTGCGGGAATTGATTGTCATTAGTATGACGTTTCCTGGTCTTCTGATGTTCCCTGGATTTTTACTTCCCCGCAGTTGCTATGCGCTTCTTTTCCTCCTCAATGTTTTTGGCTTCATCGAGAAGTACTTGGCGACGCGCTTCTAGGGCCTGGGCCCTTTCGTCCAGCTCTTCAGCAGTAAGTTCTGCAGCTGTAGGAATAGGTGTGTTTAATGTAGCATCGATGAGTTTACGCGCACCTTCAGTGATTATGTGTCCATCCACCGATTCTTCTTTTTTGGGCTCGTTTGGGATAAGTGCTCCATCCGAGTCTTCCTCATATTCCTCGGCGATCACCTCCTCTGCTGGGGGATCTTTCGCCGGGGTCTTGTTCTTCTTGTTCTTCTTCTTTGCCTTCTTGGCAGCGCCCTTAGCAAAGACGGCTTTGGGCCCGTTTCCCGGAGTCAAGCTCTGATCGGTACTTTCGGCCATTTGGTTCTCGGGATCATCTTTGAGATCCATGTTGTCCTGTGCTTTGGGAGAATTTTCTCCGGACCCTTCGTCCATGTCTTCTCCTTCTGCTGCAGTTGTGGAGTTAAGCTCCTCGTCATATTCCGCGGAGAACTTCCGGAAATCTGCCAATGTCATGGAATCATCCGAGGATGCCGGTAGATTGACACTTGTTCCGATAGCCTCCAATACACAATCCGTGTTGTCTCCAACATCGGCAGAGCCGAATCCGGATCCCACATATCGGACAAAGTGTGATGCGTGCCTCCTGAGATAGTTGCGGCTTTCATGATCGGCCTCCTCGAAACACCTGATGGTCTCGAGAATATCGTCTATGCTTGCATCTTGCCTCATCATGCATTGTAGCATGTACCTTAGAAAAGGCCTGTCTGTTCCGGCATCGTCAGAGCCGGAACCATTGTTGTTGCTATGCTCCTCTTGGATTTCGACCTCAGCAGGTGGGTCTCTCCGGGGAGATCCACTCCAGATTCAACTTGGTCTACCAGGTCTGCTTCAGGCTCGGATTTCTCCACTATCTCCGCAACTGGTGCGGGCTGGGTGGGTTTAGGATTTTCTGAGATCCGGATTTCTGCCACCTCCGTGGACAAAGGGGACCCAAAATTTTCTTCTGCCTCTATCATCACCGCTGGGGTGGGTGGGACAGGTTCAACAAAGCCGATGTAAACATCGATCTCGCCAAAATACATGATGGTGTAGGTGGTCACGGCTTCCTTAGCCGGAGTCCAAGTCTCGTCAAGAACGATGAGAGGGACGTCGCTGGCATAGAGGATGCGACCGACGACGATAGTCTCGCCGATTCCGATTCTTGCAGAGTCCACTCGGAACGCAAATCCGAAGCTCACTTGCCCCACGGTGGGTGCCAACTATCGTCAGATTGATGACAAGTACACCATGAGGGGGTCCTCGAGGCGTGCGGAAGAGAGGGGTGTGAGACGTACGGTGTTACGGGACGGTGAGCACACAAGTTTACCCAGGTTCGAATCCGCCGGCTTTGGATGAATCCTACTCCTGCTAGCAATCCAGTAATACGGCAGAGCTGGAATATGGGTTACAAGGTTTCGCCTGTGCGAGTTGAGATTGTAGACTATTGAGGGTGCCCTAAAGGCTCCCCTAAGACGGCTTATATAGATATCTGGCCTAGGGTTTACAGGAGAGATTTGTCCGGCTACGACTAAGATTCGGTTGTAGAGTACATCTTGAACTACAAGTAACACTACGGAGTTTCTGGTGCTGTTTGATGGAATCTGGTGGTGGCGGCGGAGCGGAACTCCTTCTAGAAAAACGTCGACCCCCCCGAAGTTTTTAGGTCAGAAGGCTTCTTATAGGAGAAGAGGGAGACCAAGGGGGTGCCTGGGGCCACCACACCATTCCCTGGCATGGCCAGGCCCAACCCGCGCCTGGGGGGTGTGGCCAGCCCCTGGCCCTCCTCCGTCTCGTATTCTGGCTCCTGGAGTCTTATGGAAAAATAGGCACTTTGGCTTTTGTCCCGTCCAATTCCGAGAATATTCATTTTCTGACTTTCCTGGAACCAAAAACAGCAGAAAACAGGCAGTTGGCACTGTGGCTCTTGTTAATAGGTTAGTCCAAGAATTCATTTGAAAATTACTCCAAAGTGTGGACAAAACACAAGAAAGTGGATAAAACCAAGCATCGAGCATCCAAAATTATAGATATATTTGCAATGTATCAACATCCCCAAGCTTAACTCCTGCTCGTCCTCGAGTAGGTAAGTGATAAAAAGAAAGAATAATTTTTGAGGTGACATGCACCATCATAAACTTGATCAAAGTACTTGTAAAACATTCAAAGCTAGGATCATAGTACTTCAATCATAACATGAAAGACAAAGTTCTAACAATAGGACAAAGAAACTATGATGCAACATGAAAAGGCACAAACAAACAATTCATGAATAACAATGCTTTGCAAGACGTTTGTTTGTTTCACTTAAAGAAAACATAGCATAGTGGCATTCAGCTTGTCCCTCATAGAGTAGCAAATATAAATGCAAAGGACACCTTCAAAGTTTATAAGAGTGACTAGATACAAATAGTTTAAAACAAGCAATATCAAGGTATGCATCAATCAACAAGTCTTGGGACAATGCACATAGAACTAAGAATGGACACTATGCTCTCAAGAAAGTGCGCATAGAATGTGTGAAGACTCAACAAGGAAATGAACAGGTTTTGAAAAGTTTGAAAGGCTTCCAAATGCTGAAAGTATGGTACTCATTAGCTTTGAGCTCTCATTGCCCCCATCATAAGCATCTTTAATGTGGTTAAGGTGAAAGTGAGGTCCAATCTGAGTTATATGCTTGATAGACTATAAACTGAAAATCCCAAGTCCCTTGAGTACGAGGACCGCTCCTCATGCTACTCAAATTTAGTTACCGGTAAGTTATTGTCATCGTAAGTATGTGCGTATCATAGAGAACCGCCAACGAGGTACCCCTTGCCCGATGATACGGCAGAATCCCCATATCAAAATGACAAGGCAAGCAGGCAATGAGTATCTCAACAATCTTCTTATTTACCATGGGAAAATGGTGCTTTTTTCTCTCTTTCCTCTTTTCATAAATCTCTTTTTTCTTTTTCTCAATAGCTATCTCTCTTTTTTTAAGAAGAATGCTTCATAGATATCATTCTGGTTACGCTGCAGGTTTCCACCATGTCAGCATGGATTAGACCAGCAGCCCAGGCGTTTCTCTAACACACATACATAACTCCATGGACTTATAAGCTCCCCTTTTATTTCACACCGACGACATCCGCAAACAAAAGAGCAAGGTATCAACTGGGTAAATATTTACAAGTGTTGAAAGCGTTCCCCGTGGCAACACATTTCTGCTAATCCCCAGCCTATAATTTGCAAGCATATCACTTTCATGGAGAATCACAATGGTCCAGGTTTATTAAGTGCAGGAAATAAAGTGTGCCATCAAGTTCGTGAGAGCTTTACTAACTAACTTTCTCATAACAAGCAAACATTTTATTCGGAAGAAAACAAGGCATATTGAATATGCACGGAAGTAGCAAATGATGCTAATAGGTAGGTATGGTGGACAGTTTGGCAATATTTGGTTTATGGGAGTTGGAAACATGAGTAAAACACTCAGTGTAAGTGAAGGCTAGCAATAGTAAGGGAGCGACAAACGAGAGAGCAATAATGGCCATAATCAGGCAGATCGACAAAACATCATTGATCAAAGCATAAAGTGATACTACAAGTTGAAAACTAAAGGATCATAAAGGTTTATGGTGACTTGGGATAGTCATAACATGGTGTGAGCATGTGCCAAGTCAATCCAAATAAAGCATCAAAGGAGAATACCACTATACTATGCTTTAATATGCTAAAACAACGCATGATTAATCCAAGACACATTAAGCAATCTCAATTGTTTATAACATGTCATGCTACAACAAATAATACTAAGCATAGAGCCAAAACAACATCAAGCATGGCATGACAAAGCATAGGCCACATTCAAAAACAAGCTCTCTTTACCACTTAAGCATGAACTTTCCTACTCTTTTCCAAACCAAACCAAACTATTTGCAAACCAATGTATGAAAGAGGGGGTCCAACCAATTTATTCAGAAAACTAAGCAAACCAAGCAAAAGAAACACCAAAACGAAAACGAAAAGAAGACGCTCCAAGAACAACACAACTGTGCATGAAACAATAGAAATGAATCGTTTGGAAGAAACCTAGAATTTTTATTGATGAAGAAGGGGATGCCTTGGGCATCCCCAAGCTTTGACGCTTGTACTTCTTGGATATTTCTTGGGGTGACACACTTGGCATCCCCAAGCTTGAGCCTTAGTCCATCCTTCATCTCATTACTTATTCCTTCCATACACCTGAAATTTTTCCTTCGTACAAAACTTCACACAATCTTTATTAGCAACATTAGTGCACTCAAGATAAATAAGTCTTAAGGTTTAGTTCTAATACCAAAGAAAATTCCATTAAAACATTACTACTGTAGCACTTCCCTCAAAAATCTCAATTCCCCAAAAGAACTCAAAAAGGAACCAACAAGAAGCAAATGCAGAAAATGGCAGAAATCTGTCAAAACAGACCAGCAGGTAAATACGAATTTTTCCAAGACCTTCTGTTGCTCAAATCAAAAAGTGTTGAACTAAAGAAAGCTAGATAACAACCTGGGGCAGAAGCACAAAAATTCATGCCTGAAAAATACGCTCAGAGATTTTACACGAATTTTTACGGTGAAGCGTAGAAATCTGTTTCGGGACAACAACTTTCCCAATCATTACTTCTCTCTCATTAGAGGTTACTCTTGGCACAAAAAGCAAATAAAAAGGATAAGGAGCGGTTATTACTGAAGCAATAACTTCCAAGACTCATCTAAAACTTTTGGGTTATCTCCCAATAAGTACTTTTCTTTAATGCCTTTAAGTTAGGCATAAGCAAAAACTAAAATGGATAGAATAGAAGTAAGAGGAGATAATTATAGTGAAAACATTGTTTTGTTCAATGAAATCCTTTTGTTAACAAGGTTGATCAGGTCTTGTCACCAAAACAATTTCATATGACACAAAACTTTGTATTCCACTAATGATTATGTTACCTCAACCTTGATAGCAATGGTCCCAATCATAATAGTTTCAAAATTTTCTCTTGGTATGGGACAATATATTTCTCCAACTTGAATGCCCTCAACATGTTCAATTGAATTCAACCCATAAGTCCTTTCAATCTTCTTGGGGAAATAGACAATATGTTCCTTGTCATTAACATTGAAGGTCACCTTTCCTTGATTACAATTGATAACAGCTCCTGCAGTATTTAAGAAAAGGTCTCCCAAGAATAATAGACATATTATCATCTTCAGGCATAGTTTGAGAGGATGCTCACATAAGAAATAAGAGTTGAAGTAAAAGAGAGCATCAAGAAGCAAAATCAAAACACATTTAAGTCTAACCCACTTCCTATGCATAGGAATCATGTATGAAAATAAATTCACGAAGAACAAAGTGACAGGCATAGGAAGATAAAACAAGAGTAACTTCAAAACTTTCAGCACATAGAGAGGTGTTTCAATGCCATGAAAACTTCTACAACCATATTTTCCTCTCTCATAATAATTTTCAGTAGCCTCATGAATAAACTCAACAATATAACTATCACATAAAGCATACGTTTCATTTTCTACAAGCACTAGAGCTTTATCATAAACATTTTCAAAAGAACCCTCAGGAACATAACATTCATCCTCCTTTAGTAAGCATGGAGGACAATCAAATAATGTAAGGGATAAAGAGTTACTCTCATTAGAAGGTAGGCATGGGTAGCTAATCCATTCTTCCTCATTTTGTTCATCACTCTCCTCCTCTTTTTCATCTAATGAGATTTCAGGTTCATCAATTTCTTCTTCCATAGGATCCTGCAAGGCATTAGTCTCTTCCATTTGTGGAAAGCATCTATTAAAATATTCAAGAATATAGCCATTTTCATCCTTGTAACTAGCAAAGCAAAATTTAAGTATACCATAAACCTCATATTTGTAAGGTGAATCATCAATATTTTCAAGCAAACTAGCAAGTTCAAAAGCACCCTTCCAAGCAATAAATTCTTCAATTTGTTCCACATCATAAAAGTCATAAATTCCTTTAGCATAAGAGGATATGGTATCATTATCATTATACTCACATTGAAAAGGGAGGTGTTTATACCTCTTTCTGCAACGAGATTTATCACAGCAATAAGTAACATTATAAGTAGAGCACACGTTTCTAGCAATGGTATACAATCTATCAATTTGTTCCCATAAGTGTTTCCTTTTTTGTGACAAGCGGTGTTCCATATAATAATATTTTTGATCTTTCGTGAACCCACCTTGCCAATAAGCTTCAGTTTCAAAGAAACCAACCATTGCCAACAAGCATGATAAAGCAAGACAATAACAGACCAACGAAAATAACAACTAGAGTAGGAACCAATTTTTGTGTGTTTTTGATAAAGAAACAAGCAAAGAAGGAGAAAATAAACTTAGCTTGAACAATAGTGATTCCAAGTGGACTTGATAAATAAAGCTATGCTCCCCGGCAACGGCGCTAGAAAATAGTCTTGATGACCCACAAGTATAGGGGGTGTATCGTAGTATTTTCGAGGGAAGTGAAACCCAATTTATTGATTCGACACAAGGGGATCCAGAGAATATTTATAAGCCTTAACAACTGAGTTGTCAATTCAGCTGCACCTGGAAACAATCTTGCTCACAGCAGTTTATCAGTAGCAATAGTTTTGTAGTAGGAATATCAAATGACATCAGTAGTAAAGTAAAGACAGCAGTGACAATAGAAGTAACCAGTGGGATTCGAGTGCGGTAGGCATAGGGATGGATGGACGGGCGTTGCATGGACAAGACAATCCACATAGCAATCAGAACATAGGGCAATTGCAGATAAATAAGATAAAGCATCCAAGTACTAGACAATCCTAGGCATGTGTTCCATATATAGTCATACGTGCTCGCAATGAGAACTTGCACAACATCTTTTTTCCTGCCAGCCCGTTTGCAGTGGGGCCTCAAGGAAACTACTGGCAATTAAGGTGCTCCTTTTAATAGAGCACCAGAGCAAAGCATTAACACTCCGTGAACACATGTGATCCTCTCATCAAAGCCATTCCCTCCGGTTATCCCAATTTCTGTCACTTCGGGGCCATTGGTTCCGGACAACAACGTGTGTATACAACTTGTAGATAAGACCATAAACAATACTATCATAATGAATCAATAACATGTTCAGATCTGAAATCATGGCACTCGGGCCCTAGTGACAAGCATTAAGCATAACAAGTCGCAACGAAGTCATAAAGCACTAATAAAAGATACTAGGCACCATGCCCTACCAATCTGATGCCATTACATGAACGATCTCATCCAATCCCTACCATCCCCATAGCCTACTGCGGGGGATTACTCACTCATAGATGGGGGAAACATGGATGGTCGATGCAGAAGCGATGGTGATGATGATGGCGATGATCTCCTCCAATTCCCCGTCCCGACAGGGACGGGGAACAGAGTTTCTGGTGCTGTTTCGTGGAATCTAGTGGTGGCGGCGGAGCGGAACTCCTTCTAGAAAAACATCGAACGCCCCAAAGTTTTTAGGCCAGAAGGCTTCTTATAGGCGAAGAGGGAGACAGAGGGGGTGCCTGGGGCCACCGCACCATGCCCTAGCGCGGCCATGCCTAGCCCGCGCCTAGGGGGGGGGGAGGGGTGTGGCCAGCCCCTGGCCCTCCTCCATCTCGTATTCTGGCTCCTAGAGTCTTTTGGAAAAATAGGCACTTTGGCTTTTGTCCCATCCAATTCCAAGAATATTCATTTTCTGACTTTCCTGGAACCAAAAAAATAGCAGAAAACAGGCAGCTGGCACTGTGGCTCTTGTTAATAGGTTAGTCCAAGAAATCATATGAAAGGTACTCCAAAGTGTGGACAAAACACAAGAAAGTGGATAAAACCAAGCATGGAGCATCAAAAATTATAAATACATTTGCAATGTATCAGTTATCTCCCAATAAGTACTTTTCTTTAACGCCTTTAAGGTAGGCATAAGAAACAAGAAAACGAATCAAGTGTTCTCAAATGAAGAAGCATTAAGAGTAATACCAGAAATATCTTCAACAAGGCAAGGTATCTCATCCAAATAAGTTCTAGAGGATCCTCTCTCAATGCTTTTGGGTTCACTACTTTCATCAAACAGGTTTTCAGGAACAATCCAATTAAGATTCTTTTCTATGGCTTCATGTATTGCTACAAGTTCGAAAGGTATTGGTATCTTAATTTCCTCCCCATTAGGTTCGGTTTCGTTCATATTTTCTCGTGTACCACCAACATCTACGCATGAGCCTAGCATATTAAAACATTCAAAGACTTTTCTAGCTTCCTTGGCAACATCATAGAATTCTTTAAGCAAAGTTTCTAGAATAAAATCTCTCTTTTCAGGGTCATCAATTTATTTAAGTTTAAGAAACATTACTTGCATTAAGGGGTTAAGGTTAAAAAACCTAGCTTCCAACATGTGAACCAAAGAAGCTGCAGCAATTTCATATTTTGGAGCAAATTCTGCAAGGGATCTATCCTCAATATGCTCATGCTTACTAACATGATTAAAGAACTCTTCAATATTACCTTTTCCAATTATAGAGCCACTACCTATTGAAAGGTCTTTCAAAGTGAATTTAGGGATCAACATGGTGAGCTAAAAAAGAGGTAACAACTATAGAAAGACTTATTTTTTATGTTTTTAATAAAGAAAGCAAACTAGTAAAACTATTTTTTTGTGTTTTGATAAAAAAACAAGCAAACAAAGCAAAAGTAAACTAAGCAAAACAAAAACAACAAAGTAAAGAGATTGGTTATGAGGGACTCCCGTTGTGAAGATGTCCTTGAATCCCTGGCAACGGTGCCAGAAAAATCCTTGCTGACTCGTGTAATAGCGAGCTCGTTGGGGAACCCCAAGAGGAAGGTATGATGAGCACAGCAGTAAGTTTCCCTCAGTTATGAAACCAAGGTTATCGAACCAGTAGGAGCAAGGAAACACCTCCAAGGTGTTGTTGTCAACTTGGAATCCTGCACAACACAACCACAAAACTTTGCCCCCAACTTACAGTGAGGTTGTCAATCTCACCGGTTTTGCTGAAAACAAAGGATTAAACATATTGTGTGGAAGAAAGTAAAAGCTTGCAGAAAGTAAACAAAAAGCAGTAAACACTTGTACATTGATGATAAAAGAAAGGACTGGGGTCCATAGTTCACTAGTGGTGGCTCTCCTTAAGATAGATGACATGTTGGGTGAACAAATTACAGCGAGGCAATTGACAAACATTGAGAAAGCATACATGCATATACAAATCATCTTGACTCCTTTGAGATTTGATTGGGCATTACAACATTATACATAGACCGTAATCCAACTGCATCTATGACTAATAATCCACCTTCAGGTTATCATCCGAACCCCCTCCAGTATTAAGTTGCAAGCAACAGATAATTGCATTACACATTGCGTGTACAGTAAACAATACTATTGTTCTATGAACAAAGGATTGCTGTTTTCTCCCTAGTAGCAACATCACATCTAGGACCTTAGAGATTTCTGTCACTTCCCTAGATTACTAGAGGCATGAACCCACTATCGAGCATAAATACTAACTCTTGGAGTTGCTAGCAACTACTTGGCCAAGATAGCTACTAACAACGGAAAGCATGCAAGATCACAAATAACAAAGACATGATAGAATCAATAATCAATCTGAAATAGCATCTCAATATCCATCGGATCCCCGAAAACACAACATGTAGGATTACAAATAGATGATCTTTATCATAAACATAGCCCACAAGATCTAAACATGGTAGCACAAAGGAGAAGAACCAACCATCTAGCTACTACATGGACCTGTAGTCCAGGGATGAACTACTCACGCATCACACCGGAGGTTTGCATGGTGATGAAGAAGGCCTCCAGGGTGAATTCTCCCCTCCGGTCGGGTGCCGGAAGAGCTTCAGATTCCTCCCGATCTAGGGATGGAGATGACGACAGCTACAGACTCTTTCGTGGAATTTTTGATCTGGTACTTAGGGTTTCTGTATCAGAGGCATCTTATAGACGAAAGGGGAGGCCGAGGGGGTGCCTTGGGTGGCCGCACCATCCCTTGGCACGGGCCAGGCCTGGCCACGCGGCTAGGTGGTGTGGCCTCCCCCTGGCCCTTCTCTGTCTCGTATTCTGGCTCCGTGTCCCCCTCGGTGAAAAACTGACTTTGGCTTTTGTCCCGTCCAATTCCGAGAATATTCATTTTCTAACTTTTCTGGAACCAAAAATAGCAAAAAATAGGCAACTGGCACAGTGGCATCTTGTTAATAGGTTAGTCCAAGAAAGTGTATAAAAAGTACTCCAAAGCGTGGACAAAACATAAGAAAGTAGATAAAACCAAGCATGGAATATCAACAATTATGGATACGTTAGCAACATATCAGCTTCCTCCACATAGTGCTGCCAAATCTCCGAGTTTTTCTTCCACCACTTGCTTTCAATGGTGGTGGATGTAGTGGAGGTGCTGGAAGAATTTTTATATGGTGGTGTGTGATTGGGTTCTTAGGATTACAAATATGGAAAATCGGTGTCGGAGTAGGGAGAAGAAAAGGGTTAGGGATTGTAGTCCGGTGGAATTTTGACACCCAAATCTATGATAGGAAAAAAACTGGTTTGGATTAGTCATGTTTGGAAATGAGAGGGGAAAGGTGTTGAGTTATGGATAATGAGAGGGGCGGGCTACCCTTTTATAGCAATTTTTATCAAATTTAGACCAAAACAGCCTTCCCAATAGACAAAAACCCTCGACATACACTAAAAAAGACCAAAAAACCAAAACCCTAACCCTAAAGCTCCCAGCTGGCCATCCCACCACCAAGTCATCTACGCTCACCCTGGGTTAAAAAATTCGAACGTTGCACGCCCCCGGTCCGACTGACAGGCTGGCACCTGGCATGCCATTGGCATGTGATAGCCTGCAAGTGCATAGGTTCATCAGAGAATGTTTTCACGGAAGTATTTAATTCCAGTTTTTATATCGATCCTAACGAGGAGCCTAGGAAAGTGTTTTTATGCGATGTTTCTGTCGCACCCAAGGTGTCACATGTCTTGAGTGAATTGACTGCAAATGTTGACGGTGGAAGTGGTGAGTAAAAGATAGAGGAACTTGCTTAGGAAATAAGTAAATTGCATAAATGTAAAGATGCAAAAGGTGTGTAAAGGTCTTGTAGATGAGAAATTAGGCGTGGAGAGAATTAGTTCATGGTGATAGTGAAAGTGCCAAGTGGAATAAGTGGAATAAGTGATAATGACAATTCTTATTTATAAGTGAGTAGGCAAGCAACCCACATACCAACTAGGAGTCCTGATGGACAATTCTTCCCTATCCCAATGATCCATCTACCTATTACCACGGGCATGGTTAGCACATTAATTAAGGTCTTTCGACTAAATCAAGGCTTTAATCTTGATGGTTCCTTGTTGTCCTCGAGTAGTGCTAGCTCTTCTTTGATATTGGCCGTGTCACTTGAGGGTCGCCGAATTACTAGCATACAAGTTTGTACCTATGATATCTTTGGATCATGTTACCTGGGCCCTTAAATTAGATAACACGCATTAGGCAAACATAGATATTCATTCTCACTGCTTAAATAAACATTGCAACAATCACAAATGGATGGAATTAAAGGAGGCACATCACATCTCACGAATCCCCTACATCTCCCATGCCTATGGCGATTTACTCAGACATGAGAGGAAGACAAACAAAAGGCATAATTGTATTACAAATAGAAATGATCTCCAAGTTATTATAGCAAACCACAATAGCAATTAAAGATCCAATCAAATACAAACCGTAGGTAGATCAAAGTATCAAAACCTAATCTTACAAGTGCCAATCTCTCTCTCTCTAAGTCATGATGGAATGATGGTGGAGTGTGTGGTTTTGAGGTTGAAGATCGTCAGAGAACGAGGTGAAGTTCTTCTCCTCTTTCAGATCTGATCTTCCCCTCTAGATGGCTTGCGGCGGCTGTAACTTCTGTTCTGTAGTTCTTCTCGTCTCTCCTCCTTTATGAAAGTTGCTTGTATTGATAAAGGAAGATGCCGGTGGGTAGTACGAGAAGATGGTACGGTCACACCCCGACCGTACCAGTGGTTGTTATGCGTGCTGACACCTCCAATGAAAGTGGCTCCAATTGGGGATTTGCTTATTCTGGTGTAATTAGCCCAAAAATGCTATTGGATCTTCAATAAATATTCATTGCATGAAAACCATCACAAGAAACCAAGGATTCTCTAATTGCGACATTAACGTTAGTGGAAAAGGCAATCTTCAGGGAAATCCAGCAATAAACAAGAGGAAAACCAATGGTAAAAAGTGATGAAATTTGGAGCTATCAACATCCCCAAGCTTAGCGGTTACTCGCCATCGAGTGACAAAGCTATAATAATTAATAGCAAAGAATTGAATCAAGATAAAGACTTACAAGTTCGAGGTTGTATCATATTCCATCGTCTCAAATCCTGCAATCTTGAACACGAGCGTAATATATCTAGACAGTTGCACTTAAGCTTGATCCCTAGAAGCAAGTAATTCACTAGCTAATAGTTCTTATAACTCATATGAGATTGTTAAAAATTTGGCGAGGCTTTGTGACATGGGTATACCCTACAGGTACTCGAGCTTGGTATATATGGTCCAAATATGTACAGGCCCACGGTGTCGCCAAGGCCCAGATGAAAGGACTCAAGTAACCTATGGACTCTCGATTACTTGAAGGACAAGAAGAAGCTAAAGATAGAAGGTTTGAAGGGAAAAACCCTAACTTGTAACCGACTCGACCTGCTACCCGAGACCTAGCCTATCTATATAAAGGCTAGGAGGGGGCGGCGAGGAGGACACATGAAACCCTAGTTTCCACAACCCTTACCAGATTGCATCTGCGCACCATTGTAACTTTCGACTCCTTCGATAATTCCACGAGCATACAAGCAGGAGTAGGGACCTCTACGAGGCCTAAACCTGGGTAAATCCTTTGTCCCCTGTGTGCTTGTTTGCTAGCCGATAGATGTCTCCAGCGCCCCCTCCTTCTCCAAAACCCAAGTCCATAACAATGGGCATTGATGAGTTAAACCCTAGTCAATTGGCGCCGTCTGTGGGAAATGGGAGTGCTGATGTTGCGGCTTCTTCGGTCCCATCAACTGCGATCTACAACTCCGCAACAGCGGAGATTCGCCAGCTGTTCGGCGCCTTCGACTTCACTGTCCACACGCCGGCCACCTGCCCGGCCTTCGAGTCCGTGGGCGACGGAATCAGCCTGGTGATTGGGAGCTTCCGCTTCCAGGTTGGTCAGATGGGCACGCTTCGCATGCCTGATCAACCGACGACACCGGTGATTGCCCCGGCATCATGGTTCCCTCCATCGATCGGCACCCTCAGCGAGTTCAATGCTCCGGTGGCAGTCGAGAACACGGTCAGTGACAACAGTCGCGACTCCGATCTGAGCGATCTGGCCACAGAAGACGGAACCTACGGTTCCGAATCTGAAAGTTGTGGAAGCAACAGCTTCCCCAATCACTTCATGTGCGCCATCATTAACGCAGGCGACACCTCCGCCAATCGCGGCAACAGCGGTAACACCGGCAATGGCACCGATCCACCCAACGGTGGCAATGGTGGCAACGGCGGTAACGGCTCCAACGGGGGAGCAGTCGAACCTCCCAGCATAATCAATGAGCAAACCGGCGAACGCATCGTAATCAGGCTCAACGAGCAAGAGTGGGAGCTGCCGCGAAGCCCTACGAGGTGCACCTCTACCCCTTGGGTCCCCATAGGAACTGCTGATGGGCTACCACTGGCTCCTAAAAGAAGAATTCAAGCGCCAAAAGCAAGTAATCGCGCAACTTGAGGTGCGTAAAAAGGCAGCGGACGAGTCAAGCCTTCGTCGCGCTGGGCTCTCCTTCTACAGAGGATCCTCCTCAAGAGGCAACGAGTACCTCGCCAAGAAGAGACAGTCGCGGATGGCTCACCTCAACAAGCAAGAACGCATAGAGGCCGCGGAAGTTCTCGACTTCGGTTCTATGAGAGTCGACACGAGAGGCAACGTGGTTCCCAGGACACCGCAGGCCGCGGTGACAGCAGCCACCATGTACCTCCTCAATAACCAGCCGCCAGCTGGAGTTCCCCGAACTGCCATGCACCGATCTACGATCGCGGGTTTGGAGCTAATCGAGGCCGCCCTCGATAAGGAGCCGGTACCAGACCCAAAAAAGGGCAAAGCGCTACTCCTCGCCCTCATCTAGCGATGACAGTCACGACCTGTCTTGACGCCGTCGCTCACGACAACACGATCGCAACTACGATGCGCGCAACAACCTCACACAGCGCAAGATCGACAAGTCAAGGGCACGACGTGCTCGGTCGACTGACTCGGAAGAGGAAGATGGGGAGCTCTGCGCCGCCAGATGCTTCAGCAGATCCATTAGGCAGAAGCGAATGCCTAAAGGGTTTAAACTCTCGTCGGAGAATCCGAAATTCGACGGTCTACATGACCCTAAAATCTGGCTGGAGGATCACATCTCCTCCGTCAGGCTCCACGGAGGCAGTCGAAGTACTGCCATGCAATGTATGCAGCTACAGCTACAGGGCGCCGCCCGAGCATGGCTCAATAACCTCCCACGCGGATCCATTCGCAGTTGGGATGAGCTGGTTTACAGCTTCGTGCGCAACTTTAAGGGCACGTACAAACGGCCCGCATCAATCGAAGAACTGGGATGCTGCCAGCAAAGATCTGGCGAATCGCTGGGCTCATACATCCAAAGGTGGTCCATCATCAAGAACTCCGTGGAAAACATCTCGGAAGACCGCGCGATTGATGCATTCAACGGTGGCGTCCGCCGCCTAGAGCTCACGGAGGAGCTGGGCCGCTCAAAGCCCCAGACCATTGACCACCTGATGGAGATCGCGAATCGGTGGGCCAATGGAGAAGATTCAGTGAAGAATCGTGCTCACTCCGACAAAGAGGCGGAACTCGAACGCAGATGCGACCACCGGGGCAAGCGTCGCATGCGCATCTACGATGATCACGACGATGTCAACATGGTCGCAGCCGGCTACGCCGACAGACGCGACAACAACTGCAACAACGGATACCGCAACGGCGAATACCGCGACTCCGGGAAAACCATGCAAGTGTGGCAACGCCGCGCTCGCGATGAGGCACCCGTGACCTCCATCGAGGACAAATTATCCGGGCCACGCACAGTACATTTCTACATCGACAAGCATGATGGCAAGAGAAAGTCCAGCCACCTCCTCAAGGACTGCCGCGAGTTGCTCAAACTACATGAGGGATTAGTTCGGATGAGCCGCTCTAGGCACCGTGGCACATGGCACGCCACCGCCACCACCTGGGCCACCCCCGAACGGAGCCGCACCGAACCAGCACAACGGGGGCGAACCGTACCCATGGGCCATGGGTACCATGATGATACAAAAGGGGCGCCCCTCCAACAGGGTGCAGAAGGCCATCACTCGCCAAGTCAACCTGGCCATGCACTCGCCACCATCCACCACTGAGTACCTCAGTGGCAGTGAGTCGTGCATCACCTTCGACAAATGCGACCACCCACCTCAGGTACCTCGCCCAGGTCATTGCCCTCTCGTACTCGAGGCACAAATTGGAGGCTTCGACATGAGTCGCGTCTTCATGGATGGCGGAAGCGGCATCAACCTCATATTCGCGAGTACCTTGCGAGCAATGCGGATCCCTCTAACTTGCTTGGAGGCAGCGGACACAACGTTCCACGACATCGTCCCAGGGAAAGGCGTATACCCCCTGGGCAAAATCAACCTCGACGTCATGTTTGGCACGCCGAAGAACTTCCGACGCGAGCGCATCGACTTCGAAGTCGTCGACTGGCCCTCACAATACCATTGCATCCTCGGGCGCGTCGCGTTCGCTAGGTTCATGGCGGTGCCCCACTACGCCTACATGCATATGAAGATGCCAGGACCCAACGGCGTCATAACGATCAACGGGAACTTTGAGCGATCTGACGCTTGCGACAGGGAATTCAACAGAATCTCCTAGTCCTTCGGCATGCAGGAGGAACTCGCAAGACTGAAAGAGATGATAGACAACCGTCTGCCTCCCTTGAGTAGGCCAAGCTCACCTGATCTCTCCCTTGACTCATCCGTGCACACAAAGAAGGTACAGGTCAATCCATCGGATCCCGCCAAGACGGCTCTCATCGCCAACAACTTGAGTCCCGCATAGGAACTCGCGCTCGTCGAATTCCTCCGTGAGCACTGGGAAATTTTTGCCTGGTGTCCTGTGGACATGCCAGGAGTTCCCAGGGAATTCGTCGAGCACGCACTCAATGTCAACCCCGACGCAAGGCCAGTCAAGCAAACAATCAGGCGACTATCTGAGCCACGAGCGCAGGCAGTCGGAATGGAGATCAACAGACTCCTCGAGGCCAAGTTCATACGCGAGATCAAGGAAAGCACTTGGCTCGCCAATACGGTGTTGGTACCAAAAAAGGACACGGATATCCTACGGATGTGCGTGGACTTCACTTCTTTAAACACGCACTGCCCAAAGGATCACTTTCCGCTGCCACGGATCAACCAGATAATCGACTCCACCGTGGGATGCGAGCGTCTCTGCTTCCTCGACGCCTACTCAGGCTATAATCAAATTCGAATGAAGGAGGAAGATCAAGAGAAAACAGCGTTTACAACGCCCTTTGGTGTGTTCTGCTACAACACAATGCCCTTCGGGCTAAAAAACGCGGGAGCCACCTACCAACGGTGCATGCAGGCTTGCCTCAAGGAGCAACTGGGTTGCAACATCCAAGTCTATGTTGACGACATAGTAATCAAGACCAAGGAGGAAGCCTCTCTAATCGACGATTTGCGTGAAACCTTCGCGAACCTCGATCGCTACCGGATTAAGCTAAACCCGGACAAATGCGCCTTCGGCATACCATATGGGCAGCTACTCGGGTATCTCATCTCCGCAAGAGGGATCGAGGCAAACCCGAAAAAGATAAAAGCCATACTGGCCATGGAGAAGCCAAAGAACATAAGAGGCGTCCAGCAACTAGCCGGACGAATCGCGGCACTCAGTCGATTCATCAGTGGGATGGGTGAAAAGGCGCTGCCCTTCTACCAGCTCCTCCGCAAAGCTGAAAAATTCGAGTGGACCAATGAAGCACAAGATGCATTCGAAGATCTCAAGCGCCTGCTATCCATTTCACCAGTGCTGGTGACTCCACGAGAAAGAGAACCACTATTGCTATACATCTCCGCCACCAACCAGGTGGTCAGCACAGTGCTCGTCGTCGAGCGGGCTGAGGAAAACAAGGTCCATGGCATACAACGCCCGGTATACTACCTCAGCGAGGTCCTCACACCAACAAAACTGCGGTACCCGCACTACTAGAAGCGGGCGTACGGCGTCTTCATGACCGCTCGGCGACTGCGCCACTACTTCCAGGAACACCCAATCGTGGTAATCAGCGACGCCCCATTGGGACATATCCTCAATAACCTCGATGCCACGGGGCGAGTCGCACTTTGGGGAATAGAACTGTCTCCACGAGACATCACATATGAAAAGCGCGACGCAATCAAGTCGCAAGTTCTCCCTGACTTCCTCGTGCACTAGATGGAAAACCAACTCCCAGATAAGCCAAATATGTCCTACCTCTGGACAATGCACTTCGATGGGTCCAAGCGGAAAGACAGAGCAGGCGCAGGTGTCATACTGACATCACCTCAAGGGGACAAGCTGAAATATATCCTGCGAATGCAGTTCACAGCCTCAAACAACGAGGCTGAATATGAGGCCCTGTTACACGGGATGAGGATGGCAAAAGCTTGCGGCGCCAAGAGGCTCATCATATATGGCGACTCCAAGCTGGTCGTCAACCAAACAATGCATGAGTGCGACACACTGAATGACAACATGATCGCATACCGCGACCTCTACGATACACTCGAGGGAGACTTCGATGGTTGCGAGTTGCGACACGTAGGTCGCGAAAGCAACGAGGAGGCGGACGCACTCGCCAACATAGGCTCTACCTGCGCCCCCATACCACCTGGGGTATTTCTCGAGCGCATCTGCGAACGCTCCATCAAGCCAAAGGCCACAGAGAAGAAAACAAGCGCATCAACGGAATCGGGGGCTACGCCAACCAATGAGCCCATGGCACTCGATGACTTGGAGCTGGACACCGGACTCGAAGGACCAATGAGCGTCATGTTTATTAAGCAATCATGGACGCAGCCGTACATCACGTACCTCCTCAGCAAGAGGCTACCGAACGATTCGACAAATGCACGGCACATCGCGCGGCGCTCCAAGGCATTCGCCGTCATCAACGGCGAACTATACAAACGCAGCATCACAGGAGTGCTACAGCGATGCGTCTCCATGGCTGATGGAAGAGCAGTTCTCCTCGACATCCATGAAGGGACCTGCTGGCACCACACTGGCAGTCGCGCCCTCGTTGCCAAAGCTCTACAAGCTGGATTCTACTGGCCTACGGCCATGCACGATGCCAAGGACATCGTCCAAAAATGCAACGCTTGCCAACGATTTGCGGACAAGCCGCACGCACCGGGCGCAGAGCTACGGCCAATCCCATTGGCCTGGCCCTTCGCGCAATGGGGGCTCGACATGGTCGACAAGCTTCCAAGATCCTCACGAGGAGGTTACATCTACCTCTTGGTCGCAGTCGACAAATTCACCAAGTGGATTGAGGCCATGCCAGTAACCAACCAATCCGCGCACAGGGTAGTCAAATTCTTTGAGTCCATCGTCTACCGCTTCGGGGTGCCACATAGCATCATTACCGACAACGGGACGAACTTCACATCCAAGGAGTTCCAATAATTCTGCGAGAACCTAGGGATCAACATCAGCTACGCCTCAGTAGCGCATCCACAGACCAACCGTTAGGTGGAAAAGGCAAACGACCTCGTCTGCAGCGGAATCAAGAAGCGACTCCTCCGACAACTCGAACAAGCCGCGGGCTACTGGCCGGATGAACTGCAATCCGTACTCTGGAGCCTTCGTACAACTCCAAATAGCGCCACGGGCTACACGCCATTCTTTATGGTGCACGGAGCAGAGGCAGTGCTACCCGCCGAAGTACGGTACAAAGCGCCACGCGTGGTCGCCTATAGCAAACAGTAATCACCCCTCGCACTCGAAGACTCTGTCGACCTCCTTCATGAAGCAAGAGAAATCGCCGCAGAAAGATCCACGATCTACGAGCAGAACCTGCGCAACTACCACAGTAGGAGGCTTCGCCTCAGATCCTTCGTCGAAGGTGACCTGGTCTTGCGACTAAAGCAGCAGGGGCATCTCAAGCTCAAGTCCCCCTGGGAAGGACCGTACGTGATTACAGAAGTAATCCCAGGTGGCGCCTATAGCCTTAAAGATTTAGAGACAGGAGTCGCATACTCCAACCCCTGGAACGTCGCACGGCTGCGACGCTCCTACCCTTAGTCGTTTTTACTTTTTACATCACAAATAAGGCTACTCAGCCAAGGCTACTTAGCCACACATTGTACCTCGCACTGTTCTTTGAATAAATAAAGGATGGCCGAGATAACAAGGGATCGAGATAAAGGATGGCCAGGCTAACGAAAAGGACTCGCATAGTGCAACGCACCTCACGCTCACAGAGCTCTTTATACACATTCGACAATTAATTATCCACAACATTTGTACGAACTTTACAACACAAGTACACTTATGTGCAGGATACAAATTTGGCTACTCTTGCAACAGATGAACATTGGTTTGTTCCTCAAAGAAGTCAATGATCTCCTCTGCCAGATGGTCCACTGCCTGATGGTACGGTACATATTCCCGGAAGATCCTGCTGGTGGCGCTGGCGGCCCAGAGGCAATGGCGGCAACGTCCACGTCAGGCCTATGCAATCGCACCATCGAGAGGGCAGCCTTGGCACCAGCCACCAACTGTTGCCTCACGCATTCGCGAACCGCGGACAAATCTTGAAATTTGGCAAGAAGGGCCAACAGGCTTGATCGAGTATCATCCAGCGGAAACATCGCCCGACAAATGTTCTTCGAGCATGACTGCGATTTCTTCAGGAAGAGCAGCACTCGTGACACGCGATCCTGCAGGGTCGCCAACGTAGTCGCACGATCATGATCTACCCAGAAGTATCCACTCTCTTAAAGTTGCTCCTAGGTGAGAGCATGAAGGCGAATGGCAATCCTATCCTTCTCATTCTGCGTATGCGTTACCGCGGATTAGGGGCAACTCACGCTCCAGCTACTTCACGCGGTCACGAAGTCGCGACAACAAGGATAGCTCCTCTACCCTGGAGCGCGGTGGTGACACTATCTCACCAAGAGATGGCGAGTCCTGGTTTTCCCCCACAGGATCACTTGACGTACCCTACCACAAGTCAAGGCAGAGGCAAATAAGGCGACCAAATTAGCACAAAGGCAAGGGGAACAGATGCATTCAAGATAAGCATAAGTGTTCACAAACACACTCGCCAGCAGGCATGTTCTTAGACCAAAAGGGCAACTCATCAACTATTACAACAAGCTAATTACGGAGCAACTGGCTTCTTCAACTTTGATGGCTTCGAGGGCTTCATCAAGTCCGTGGCAGTATCAGATGCCACTGACTTTCCGCCGGCCCCTGAGGCCGAAGCTTTCGCCACCTTCTTCGCACGTTGGAGCTCCTCCGAATACTTGGCAACGGTATTTATCAAGGAATGGCCATATTTGGCACAGGCAATCGTGAAAGGAGCAAAGACTACCTGCTGACCATCTGCGCCAACAGGCATCGCCTTCGACACCGCCGAGGGATCTACCTCGACTCCGTGGGCTTGCACCATGGCGAGTGACATGGTCACGCCAGCCGCGCGGAGGGAGTTCTTGTAGGTGGCAGGCACACCCGCGGCGAGTGACTCCGCCAGCTCGTCCATATTATCGACCAGCTCCGCCTTCGGCATCAACTTCTCCCGGAGGCGACTGAGGGCGTCCTTGGCCTTAGACAATGTATCTTGGATGGCGGCGGTTCGGTCCTCGACTGTAGACACCGCACCTGCTAGAGCGTCGTCGCGACGAAGGGCCTGCGGGTCAAAGCTCAAGTCACTAGCATCTACACAGAAAAAACACACATGGATCAAACCTCAAGCGCCACCGGCAAAACTCTAGATACAGAGAAGGACAACAACAAAATATCTACCAACAAAGGTACCTGAGAGGGCCTTGGAGACTAAGAATAGTTGCTCCTCGAACAACTTTTCCCTGGCTGCAAAGGAGGCACGTAGATCTTCTTCGCGCTTCTGTGCATCATCACGAGCCGTGATTGCCTCGTCGTGCCCCTTCACGGCCGCAGCTAATGTTTTTTCCAAAGTGGGAACATTGCACAGCAACGCGTTATGCTCAGCTACATGGCAATCAAAGGTTGACTATCAGTCGACTGTACCAAAAAAGGAGAAGGCAAAAAAGAATAAGTGTAGAACACTCACTTTCGACAACACGGTGACGAGTCTCCTACATAGCATGCTGGCGACCCATCGCCATCACCTGCTCCGCTACTTGCGTGGCCTCCTTTACAAGGAACTATCACACAAAACAAGGAATCAGAGAGGGCAACAGAAGTCGTCGACTGCCACACAAGAAAAGAAGGAAAGATATACTTACATGGTCCTCTAGCGACTCCGAACAAGTTTGCTGAACCGTCATCCGAGCAACCATTCGATGCTCCCCTATGTGAGGAGAGCTCGAAGAATTGTGCCCGGAGTGGGCCGCCGCCGCAGGAGAAGTAGTGCGCTCAACCTGCACCTTGGCCCTTGAGGTTGCGACTCCCGATTCTTTCAAAAACTCGACGCCACCAGAAGATGACGATGCCTCTTGACTACAAGATAAAATCCACATTGAGAAAAGGCAAACTCCAGGGCAAAGCCAACAAGAAGACAACAGAAAAGAATGAATGAACTAGCAAATTTACCAGTCAAACTTGTCAAGATCAAACGTGGCCTCCGCCGACTCCGACGAAGACTCCTTGGGCAATCGCATCTTCTTCCGAGAAGACGGTGCCACAGCCCTCACAGGAACGGCTGGAATTGGCGACTCCACGCCAACAGCCGTGCCTTCTGGAGTCAAAGGAGTCGACGCGTCTGAATCCTCGCCGCGCGAACGTTTGCGAGTATCCGGACTCTCGGACTCAGGGGCTTCCTCTTCTACGTCAGAAGGGACAGTCGATTCAGACTCGTCCTCTTCCAAAGCTTCGCCAGGAATAATCCCCTCAGGAAGAGGAGGCATACAGGGCGACACCACCCAATCCTGCATACAAACATCAAAGATCAGCAAAAGGCATAAGTAAGCAACAAAAAGCAATCGTGCAAATAAGCTACTGCGTAGCACAACTGTACCTCAGGAGGGGGATTTGAAGCATCAAAAGGAGGAACGACTGGTTCACTTGGAAGCACATCCTTGACAGTGTACTTCGTGACCAATCGAACCCTCTTATCCACCTCACTCGCGGACATGCCATCGGCATACACGCGAGTGGTATCATCAGCGCCACCCCATTGAAACATGGGATGGACTCTGGCTTGGAGAGGCTAGATGCGACGGCGCAGCCAAGTTCTGATAAGGACGCAGCCTCCCTCTTCTGCGCCTATGCGACTCTCGAGGTCGCAGACGCCCTGATATAACACGTCTGTCTCCGCAAGTTTGCGAGGCATCACTACGTTCTTCCAAGAACGCATCTTCTTGCAGGGAGTCGCGGGATCGAAGGGCGCGAGTCCAAAGTGCTCATCTTCGGTCTTCTGATCACAGACATAGAACCATTTGTCCCTCCATCCCCGGACGGACTTGGTGAGCTTGATATCGAAGTAGGTGGTGGATGGGTCGACGTGGATTCCGCAACCACCTACGTCATAAACTAAAGAGCCAGATGCGGACTAGCGCTTCAATTTAAACGAGCACTTGAAAAGACCAAAGTGTGGCTCAATTCCGAGCAAGCACTCGCAAAGGGTGATGAAGCAGGTGATGTGGACAATCGAATTTGGGGACAGCTGATGGAGCTGGATCCCATAGAAACAAAGAAGACCCCTAAGAAAGGGGTGGAGAGGCAAGGAGAGACCGCGAATGACGAATGCGAGAAACATCACTCGAAAACCAGCGGGAGGAACAAGAATGGTCTCACCGCCGGGGACGCGCGCATCGGCGACTGCTGCAGGAATAGCTCCGTCTTGGCGAAGAAGACGGAGATCCGACGCCGTGATGATGGAAGGGCGCCATGCACCATTGGTCACGCGGGTCCTCGCGACCTTCTTCTTCCCACCGGCGGCGACACTGGTGCCCGCAGCAGCGGAGCCACCCTTCTTCTTCCCCGTGGCGACGGCGGCCACGGAATCAGCGGCAGCGCCTCCTTTCTTTTTCCCCATTGCGCGGCGGCGATGAGAGCGCATAAAGTAGCTTGGAAACGAGCGGAGGTGGTCCAGCGCTGTGGAGGAAACGAGCACAGGGAAAAGCAGAAGAACAACAGCAATGGCGATGGCAGCGAAGAAGAAAGAGCGTAGATGGAAAATTACCGCCGCAGCGCTGCTACTTAACCCCTAGGAGATGCAATCCAATGGCTCACAAAAACCCTATTGGACGCGTGGCACGCATCGTGTTGGACACGTGGAGAAGAGGAAGCGCGAATCGTCCCCCCCACTTCTCCCATTACGCGCGGAAATCGAGGAGGCGCAGTTAAAAATAAGATTACGCATGCCCAGTCAGATCAAAGTCAGGAGGTGGGACCCACCGCTCGTCACATCCCGTCAAACTCGCTCACGCGGGCAACTGAGGTCATACAAGCATCAGCACTGACATCATCAAAGCTACGAAGCGGAAAACTTCGACTACTTTAGTCCTTGCTGGAGTCTTCGACTCCACCAAGCACTCAGGGGCTACTCCCATAGGGAGCGCTAGTTGCGCACCCTACGATTTTCTCTTTTCTTATTGCAGGAACGTGGGCAATCACAATCAAACCCAACCACTCGAAACACGGTTCGATTATGGACATGGGTTACTCCCATAGGGAGCGCCGAAAACAATTTTCGACTGAAACAATCAAGCAAAAGACGACAGCAGTCGCAAAAGTGTTTTAGTCCCTGCCTAAGTCTTCGACTGAAACATTCGACTGAAACAGACAAGCAAAATACGACAACAGTCTTAAAAGTTCTTTAGTCCCTGCCTGAGTCTTCGACCCAACCAGGCACTCGGGGGCACTGAATAAGGCCTGGCAACGCATTTAACTGCGCACTACTAGAAATATATCCGTGCCTACAGGCACGATGAACATGCCTTGACGGACGTGTCAAGTGCTACACCCATATAACTGGAATTCGACTCCTGTAAGACCTCCGCGGCCTGAGTCGAATTACGCCAGCACTTTTCCGGATTCGAGTCCGAGGACTCGAGTTCGAGTAGATTGCGTTGTTTCACCCTAAGGTGGTTAACTGATACCGATACTTCGGTTATATCAGGCATGTATATCAACAATCCCTATGACATAAAGAAAAGCAGTCGAAAATGTACTCATTTAGGCACTCGAAGACTTCAAAAAGTCCCTAGTCGAATCTGCGATTCCACTGGACACTCGGGGGCTACTGACATGGGTATACCCTACAGGTACTCGAGCTTGGTATATATGGTCCAAATAAGTACATGCCCATGGTGTCGCCAAGGCCCAGATGAAAGGACTCAAGTAACCCGCGGACTCTCGATTGCTTGAAGGACAAGAAGAAGCTAAAGATAGAAAGTTTAAAGGGAAAAGCCCTAACTTGTAACCGACTCGACCTGCTACCCGAGACCTAGCCTATCTATATAAAGGCTAGGAGGGGGCGGCGAGGACGACACACACAACCCTAGTTTCCACAACCCTTGCCAGATTGCATCTGTGCACCATTGTAACTTTCGACTCCTTCGATAATTCCACGAGCAGACAAGCAGGAGTAGGGACCTCTACGAGGCCTGAACCTGGGTAAATCCTTTGTCCCCTGTGTTCTTGTTTGCTAGCCGATAGATGTCTCCAGCGCTCCCTCCTTCTCCAAAACCCAAGTCCATAACAATGGGCATTGATGAGTTAAACCCTCGTCACTTTGCAAATCAATTTCTTCCAGCACCTCTCTTGTTATGAGAGTGACAATGTTTTAATCTATACTGTTTATGTCAAAATTATGGGTGCACATGTAGATGTCAAAAGAAGGATAAACTTAGAGCTTTTTCATTAATCACCCACTTCGATAATCGCGGCTATCAAATACCTCTTCTTTTACTTGCTTATCAAGAACTCTAATTGCACATTTTAGGTAGTGAGGTGATGCCAATAATGAAAAGGTATCGAAAGTGTTTTAGCTCATATTTTGATATTGGATCTTTTCTTTTTTTCCTTCTCAAGGATCAACAAATATTTCTTTTGTAAACTCCTACACAACCTATTGGGAATACCAATAATTTTTCCCATATAGCGACACATATGCCACTCATGCCATCAACTCATATTCAAAATCCGGGGTTATACCATAGATTGTTCATAAGCTAGTGGAGTTTGTTGGCATCCCAAAGGTGTGTATTTGAAACAAAATACTTTTGCTTTCTTCTTTTCTTTTTCTTTTCTCTCCTCTTTTTATCAAGTCAATACAAATTTTACCATCTCCTTCTCCTACTCTAAAAAGTTTGTTCCATCAAGCAATTCTTTTTCAGAAGGTATCATCAAGTCAACGATTAGTATGTGGGGTTGAGCACTACTAAGATTAAGCCCTTAAGACAAAAATATGGCACCAAAGTTGTCGATGGACACTTTCTTTTGTTCTAAAAAGTTTGGAATAGAATCCCAAGATTTGTTTTTCAAACTGATATTAATTTTCGAAAGTCTTAACCAAAGAGGTGACAAAAACCTTTGAGCTCAAATTCTAAAAGATAACGAACTAAGCGTGGAATCAAAATCAAGTGCTACCGAATAGACATAAAATATTCATGAATAAGCTTACATGAAGAGGGAAAATTGGAATGTGGTACCTCCTCTTGCTTGTTCGTCTTCTACTTGAGTCAATTCTTTGCGTTTGTCTCATAGCTCGATCACTAAAAGTGAGCAACCTACAGAAAGAATCAACAAGAGCCGAGAGAAATTTGCACAAATAAAGCTAGAGAATAGTCTAATATTTTGGATTTTCTTTTATCGAATGCAAAACTGAAAGTAAACATGCATTGGAACAAAAACAAACAAATAAAAACAAGAAATAAAAATATGAATGCAAAAAGGTGGGAGGATTTTAACCTCCCCAAGCTTAGGCTTTTGCCTAACTAGAATCAGTTGTCGCTACCGTCAGGTGGCGGCTGCTGATACGAGAAGTTCGGGTAGCGATTTGGAAATTTGGTCATGAAAGATGTGAAATCTTGAGTGAAATTTACTATGTTGGCGTTCGCATCATGCAACGTGTTCTCTATGTTGTCAATGCAATGCACCACCTGGTCAAAATCACTCCTCCGGACATAATCGAATCCCCGCTGTGGTGGAGGCATTACCTTGTTGTTGGTGCTAGTGGTAAGGCTGTTGGTGGTGGTGTTGCTGGCCGTAGTCATCCCATCCTACGCCATGCTAGCCTCCTCCTTCTTCATCTTGCTGCTGTTGGCCAGTTGTTGCATTTTCCCAGTTGGGATGGCCACTTGGTGGTGCAGTCCTTCCTGACAGGATCAGTGCCTGCTGGAACTCCTCCTAAGTGAGGACCCAACTCTATTTACCTAGCAAACCAAAAGCTTGGACAAAATGAAGCAGGATTTGGTGGAGATCACCGTTAGGTACAAAATACAACTGGTAAGCACGGAGGGAACGCTTTGGCCTATAGACACCCATGAACTTGGTGCTAGCCATATGAATGTCATCCAATTCCTTACTGCCAGCCACAACCCTTTCCTGTGGTAGGACAAATTCATTTGCGTAGGCGATCTATGTGATCAACCCGCCATAAGGAATGTCCCCCGCGGAAGCTGACCTTTGGCGGTGTAAGTGCTGGATGAGCAAGGCCCCCAAGTTTACCTTGTGCTCCATCTCTGGATGCAAGGCCATATGAATTACACTCATCTCGGGGCCTCAAGATAAAGGCCTTCTTTCCATCTGGAAGTCTAAGTGTTTGCCAAAGCTCAGAGTTTTTGCATGGCTTTTATTTAAGGACCGACTGAACACAAAAGATATGATTCATAGGAGGCATTGGCATATAGAAGATGGCCCAGATTGTTTACTTTGTGCCTCTCATGCCTTAGAATCAAGAGACCATCTCTTCTTTGATTGCACGTTTGTAGTAGCATGTTGGGAAGCTATTAATGTTCAATGGGATTCCTCTATTTCGATTACCCAAAGGTTCTTGTCTGCTCGATCTGCCTTTAGGGGACCTTGTTTCCTGGAGGTTGTGATTGTGCTGCTTGGAGCTTGTGGAGAGAACGAAATGAATATATATTCAATTATCAGTCACCCTCGTTTTCTAGATGGATGGTTCGCTTTAAAATTGACCTATTGCTACATCAATATAGAGTGAAAACTACTCTTGTTCAACCATTCCTAGACTGGGTCGCTAACCTTGTTTTCTAATGAGTCATCTATCTACCTTCCAGTTTCTCCCTCCTTGATGTAATCTTGGTACTTGTTGTACATATTTACGTATATATATAAAATTTAAAATCACACCATAGGGTTTTTTCCCTACGGTAATTTCGTCAAAAAAAATTACACTCATCTCGGGGCCTGCCATTGCCCCAATATCGCCCTTCCCAAATAAAGAATGAACAAGGAAGGTATGAAAATAACATATAGTAGGATTCTAGATAGTGGCACTCTTCTTGCGCAAGTAATCATTGTTCCTATGGACAGAAATTTGCCCCAAGATTGCATTGCCTCTATGTGCACATTTTCATTGATGTTGAGTTCTCCCACGTGGAGAATCCAAAACTATCGCAAAATTCATAGAAGGTCAAGTTGTGGAGTTACCCATTGAGCACAAAACTTACAGTGCAATTTCGCTCCTGGGTCTCGAGAACATCGTGGAACGATGAAAGAAACTCGAATGCAGAGTGCTTGTAGGCATCGACGGAGAGGTAGGAGAAGTTGACCATGCCATCTTGCTCATTCATCTTCTCGGAGTCCTCCAGAAGACACTTACGGGAGAGGAACTGACGGTCTACCCACTATTGGACATATGCCCTAGACACAAATAGTAGTAAGGACTATTATCATATTTCATATAGTTTATGATTAAGTTTTATATCATGCTATAACTGTATTGAGTGGAAACATCAATACACGTGTGATATACAAACAACCAGGGGTTCCCAGTGAAACTCTAGTCACTAGTTCATTGGTCAACAGATGATCATGTTTCCTGATCATGTGGCATTTATGCTAGTTGGAAATGAGGTCATCTCATTCGGAGAATGAGATTATGAACCAATACCCAACCTAAACATCGTGACCTGATCATGTCACGAATTTCAAGTTACGATCATTAGAAATGGATCCTAGTAGACTATTCCTTAGACCGTGAGGCTATATCAATCACTATCTCCCGAGAGTTCTTAGATAGCATCAAACGCCATCTGGTAAAACGGTGGTTATAAAGGTGTGTTCAGGTATTTGGAGGAAACCGTAGAGGTAATATATGTCAAGAGTGGGATTTGTCCGTCCATGTGATGGGAAGATACTCAAGGGCCCACTCGTAGAAGTTATATCCAATAGCTGCGCAGCGTGTGATTAGATCATGGGGATATCACTTGTTGGAACGAGTTAAGTAGCATTTTTCAGTAACGAGATTGAACACGACATGGTGATGTCATTGATCAGATCTCGGGCAATGCAAGTATCGAGTGACAAAGGGAATAAGACACGACTGTCCCGGTTCAAACGACGAAAGATCTTCGTGGAACGCACAGGGGTCGCATGGCCATACAGGTCCCTCTGTCGATCATTGGTGCGGGAGTGTCCCGACCATGTCTGGAGTGTTCCCGAACCGTGGGGTATCACGCTTAAGGGCTTGATGATGCTTAGAGAGTGTTTATAGGATCGGTAGAATCGCCAAAGAAAAGAAGGGAGAAAACCGGAAGGGTTTCGGTAAGTCCGGAGGATGTCCGGAGTGGAGGTGGAAGGTGTTCCATGGCCACAAAGCTTGAATAATATGTGAATGAATGTTAAATATTGACTTAATCATTTATTCATAATTATTTAATAAAGAGAAAATCAATTAAAGGTCAAAAAAGGCTTAATGGGCCAATTCCGGAGGGAGAGGGCCCATTAGGGGAAAGGAGAGAGGGAGAGGGGGCCAAAGGGGAGGCCGGCTGGGCCTAGCCCCCCCGCGGGGCCCACTAGGTGGCCGGCGGCCACCTCCTCCCCCCTCCTCTCCTTTAGTCCCACCCCGGGACTTTGAGGGAGGTAGTACCTCCCCTCCCCTATATATAGTGGGGTATTTGGCCTAGAAAAATACACCAATAATCAATAAAGGTCTCCCCACTTTTGGGAGGACCTCCAATTGATATTTTATCTCTCCCCCTCTCTCTCTCGTGACCGTGGTCCCAAGTCTGGACTGCGCGAGCGAGAGACATCTTCACCGCGGAGCGCCGTCGCGCTGCGGGATTCGGATCCGGGAGCTCTACTTCCGCAACTGCTGCTGGATCAGGGAAGCGGGAGTCATCGTTAGGCACCGGACGTGTGTAACTCCCCGCGAGGTGTCACACTTGAGGCACTCAAGTCGTTGGAGCCAGAAGGAGCGCAAGGACTTCATCACGACCTTGAGGTCGGCTTCGGCTCGTCTACATCAACCATGCTCTCCTAAGCGTTGACAACGCTTTTCGGTCTTCGAGGGTAAGTTCATGAAAAGCTCTTCCCAGTACTGTATTACTAATAGATAGGTCCTGGCAGCTTCAGGGGTTTAGGGGCGTAGAGTAAAATTTATTGTTTTTATGCGCGGAACCCCTACAGTGGTATCAGAGCTAGATCTATGCGTAGTAATGCTAGTACGGGTAGAACACACGAGATGTAGCGTGTGGGCGTTGATATTTTAGTTGTTACCCTCCCACGTGTACTTGTGTATACCACAGTAATGCTTGATGAAGTGGCCCCCAACCAACTTTACGCGTTCATTCGCGAGACTGGTCCACGCTTGACATACGGCTTGTACCGTATAAAGTGGCTTAGGGGGGTGTCTGTCTCTCTCGCATTAGTTGGTATGCCATTTGCAATGGAGGGCCCCGAAAGGGGTGCAGTAGAGACAACTACTTGATCAGCGTTGTGCTAAAAGTTTGTAGGTAAGAACGGTTCTTGTGCGAAAGCCCATTCAGCCACGCAAAACATGCAAAGATAAAGTAGAGGCGTCTAACTTTGTTTTGCAGGGGGCGTTGCTTTGTGATATGGTTGTGGCAAAGGTAAAGTAATTACCTTATGTTGCATAGTAGTAGATAGTCACGGTAATGACAAACTACCACGCCGGAATGACACCGGTAGCCTGGTGTCTACGGCGCCGGAACCCTGGCGCCGGAACCCAGTGACGGCGGATGGAGATCACGACGTGAAGGACCATATCACATAGCATTTACATTCAATGTCATTGTTTGTATGTCTTATTGTGTGCTAGTATTAGATACTCGACGGTAGCCTAATAAGATGATCCCTGTTAAAATTACCAACGATTGTGTTCCCCTTAGTGTGCACCACTAAGAAAGTTCTTCGGTATGAGGCAGGCCGTGATGATCGGGTGTCAGACATATCTACGTTCACATATAGTGGGTGCAAGCCATGTTGCACAGCGAAAACACTAAGGTTGAGTTGGCGAGCCTAGCATGTAAAGACATGGCCTCAGAACGCGGATGGTGGAAAGATCGAGCACGAGTCGCATGAATGATGTGACCAGCGTTTAGCGTCCACCCTTGAACCCACATTGATGGCCGGGATGATCGGGGGAGATGTCGCTGATAGGGGTCGTGTTATCACTAGGAACCCTCATTGGGGATAGGTGTTTCTGAGTGGAGTTATTACTAACTCATTTAAATATAAATTTAGTCTAAATTCCTTTTGCAATTATAAATGTAGATGGGACCTTTCGTGTTGACAATTGAATGGTTAGAAGGAGAGAAGCTCAGATTAGCTGGATCGAACTTCTCCATTTGGGTTGCCATTCTCCATGTTCTCCTTAGCGAGAACGACATGGTCGACTACATACTCGACATGATGGATTTGGATATGTGCACGGACCTTGAGACCCCAGAGGAGCAGAAAGACCGCTATCTCCATCGTGAGATGGCCTCCTATATTTCAATTGTGATGCGTTTCGGAATGGTGGACGAGCTGTGGCCTTTCGTGGGTGATGTCAACCCTCGTTCGGTAATGCTACAGTTTAGGACACATTTCGTGGAGCAGACACACATTTGGGAGCATGAGTTGATGGGAGACTTCCTCTCCATTAAGATGGAGGAGAACTCGTCACTAGACAGCCACTTGCAGCACATGCATGATATGTAGATGAGGCCAGCATACTTCTTGGACGTCTGGATTACAGGCTCTTTTGCAAATGCTGCTGTGCTGTGGTCGCTACCACCAAGCTACCAAGCACAAGTCAGGACTTGTGTAATGAGGGGTGACACGGAAATGGAGTTCCACCAGTTCATGACACATCTCAGGAATGTGTTGGTTGAACCAGATGTCGCTCAGGTCATCAAAGACAAAGGTATATATTTGATATACAGTTTTATAAATGTTATAATCTTGCAAACACATTGCAGTGTTAAGTATATCTGATACTTGTTCTGTGTCACATCCCAAATTTTAGATTTGGCACTGCATACATACATGTCATTGCATCATGAGCATCTTTGCAAAAAGTTTCAGTTTTAAAGTTTTTGCCAAAACACCTCCCCTTTGCTAGTTCATCCCATTTGTAAGCCTACTAGGACTTTTGCCTTGCATCTGAAAGAGAGACCCCTTTTGGCCATTCCAGTTGCATGGATGCGTAGAGTTCGTCAATACGAACCCATAGGATTTTGTTTCGCTCGATTCGGAGCTGTAGATCAAAAGCTATGTTAGATCTTGAGTGGACTGAATTTTTAGTCAGAAAATTCAGTTAGCAGACAAACAGACAGTTAGCAGCTTCAGTTAACAGTTAGAAAGAGTAAAAAAAAGGAAAAACCTAAACTCCAGCCGCAGCGGCCCAGCAGAAGCAGCCGCCTACCCGCCGCTCGCCCCTCCCCCGCGCAGCCCGTAGCAGCAAGCAACCCGGGGCCCAGCGCCAGCCCAGCAGCGGCCCGCGCCCCTCTCTTCCCTTCCCCTTTTCCTTTCTCTTTTTAGTTTTTTTCTTCTGCCTGACAGGCAGGCCCCGCCTGTCATCACCTTCGTCGACGCGTCTCCGAGCCAAACTCCGCAACCGCCCGCGGAAATCGGCCGATTCCCACCGAATCCGAGTGCCCCTCCGCTCGATTTTTCTCCTACGTAATCCCCACGGTCTCCCCTCCGAAAACCCTCTGAAATCCTATCTAATCTCGCCGCCAGGCTGCGGGAATTTCTCGCCGAAGTTTCGCCGCCGCCGCCGCTTCGGGAGCCCAAGGTCGAGCTTGCCCCTCACAGTCCCGTCGCTGCCGACCTTCCTTTTCCCCTCCATTCGCTTCCCCTCTCTGTTCCGCACCCCTCTGACGGTTTTCCCCCTTCCGCAGCTCAACGTGCGCTCGCCGCCGACGTCGCCGGAGCTCACGGAGGCCGGGGTGAAGAAGCCGCACCGCGCCGTCACTCGAGGAAGCCCCTGTCCGCGCCGGGGCCACCCCCAGAACCGCCACCCGCCGCTGCATGCCGTAGACCGATCAGCCGTCGCCAAGACCCACCGAAGCGCCGCCGCCATCAACGCCGACCCGCCGTCGCAGCTTCACCTCGTCGGGCTAGGTGAGCTCAGCTCGGCCGTTGGATCTAGGACGAGCGGTCCAGATCGCGCCGATGACCCGCGTGGACCGCTGACCGGTCAAACAGACCCAGTCAGCGCCACGTCGACGTGGACAAGTCAGCGGGAATATTCCTCAGGAATATTCGCTCGTTTTACAGAATTTAGTAAAAATTGCAGAAAATTGTTATATCTTCAAAAATTCGTAGAAAAAGATATACTTGGCCAAAATTTGCAAATAAGGTATTGTTGGATTCGCAAAATTGTGTAGAATTTTATTCTGCAATAATATCCCAGGTTTACTGTATGTATTTTCCTGAGATTATAGAAAGGCTTAAAGTAGTATTTAATTCGTAGAAAAAGATTTGTAAACCTTTTTGACGTAATTCCTTTTGGTCTAGGCTCTATTTGGAGTTACCTCTCCAGTAGTATTTTTTGTCAAACTTGTACTACACTGTTTACAGCTTTGGTGCAATGTTTTGACTAAAGACCTATTAACTAGACCTCTTTTATACATAAATTGTTTTCTTTGCATTAAATGTTTTCTCATGCATCATCCAGTAGTAGAATTGATTAGAGAACTTGACCAAGCTACTTAAGCTTTGTTAAAGTACCATGCATGCATTGTGTTGCATCTGTTGATCTGTATGTGTGGTTTGTTTATTGTTTGAATTGCTTTCGTGTAGATTGTGAGGATTGTAACCCGTGTGACTGTCCAGACTATGCTTTTGACTCCAGCAACTACCAAGGAAAGTGTAGCTTCATAAATGTCCTACTTACTTTCTATATGCATTGTAGCTTGTGTTGTTTTACAGGTTTTATCTATTGCTATGCTATATCCTACTATGCCATAGTCTACCTTGTTAGGCGAGCCATCGTAAGTAGCTGTGCTTAGCTGTGCTTATGTAGACGAGGGTGGGATACACCATGACAAAGCTTGTTTTGAAAGAACGTGTTTGGAAAGTGAAAACAACTTAATTAATGAACTATCTGGGTGGATTGGTAATTGCTTAGTTCGTGAATGCCGGGCCCATGTCTATGGTTTACCCGAGTAGCTCACTTGTGGATGGCCACCCAGGTTTTTGAGAAATGATTAGTGTCTTGATTTGGTAGCTTCCGTGTGCAACCATATGCCAGTGAGTTATGGGTGGCTGGATGGACTTAGTAGGTTGTGACGACCCGAGCTCTTCGTATCCAGAGATGTAGTGAATGTGATAGGTTGGTACGGTGCGTGGATGGGCTTGGGGAGCTACTTCCCGAATTGTCTCTTCTTGGACTTCTCCCTATCACGACTCAATATGCGTGTCGTGGTACGAGCGGGTCGACCAAGTCATATGGGTAAAGTGTGCAACCCCTGCAGGGTGTAAAACTAAGTGCTTAGCCGTGTCCCCGATAATGGACGACTGAGTTGCTGAATTGTGGGTGTTATGACATGTTCTCATTCATTCTAACTTGTAATTGCTAAAACTTGTGGTTGAAAGCTAATTGGGTTGTTTGTCGAAGATTAAATGTTTTAGAAATGATTTACAAAGGTTAGGATAAAGTATTTTGCTGCTGCAACTAAGCCTGAACCCCACAAGCCAGATATGCATATAGCTATTAGCCTTGTTGTTTCTCTCATTGTTCCACTTGCCAGTGCATTCCAAGTGTTGACCCTTCGGGGCTGTTACGTTTCATGTTGCAGGTTACTCTTCCGTTTACTCTGAGTAGTAGTGTTGTTGCGACCCTCCACTCAACATTTTGTTCGCCTGTGGCGTCTAATGGAGACTTGAGCTACTTTATTTATGCTATCTATTTGCTACTTGTTTATTTGTGCGAGCGTTATGCTTTGCAAACTTTGTAATAAATGCAATATTTTGGATCATACTGCTGTAATAATGATGCACTGTTAATTCTTTGGTGTCTATCGAAACTATGTATGCCAATGAACCGATCCAGGGATTGGCATGATACATAGAGGTGCAATCCTTGCGGGTTGTACCGTTTCAGATGGTACCAGAGCAATGTGTTGACTGTAGGATCGTGACCTAGGACTGGAATAGGAAGCCTTATGTTTACTTAAGCCTATTTTAAATTCTATCTTTACTCTTATGCCTTTCATTCTAGTAAATTCTTTTCCATTTCTATTCTCACTCTTTCCTCTTTACAATTGATAGATGGGAGATGCCACCAGAGTTGAGTATGTTGAGCTCCAATCACCAAGGCCCTTCGCAAGACAGCTGGCGGAGCTTTGCCAGACACTGGGCATGCTAATGCCGATGTTCAAAGGGAAAAGGATGAACACCTATGTGCCTGGAGATCGCGTGTGGGAGATCACCGCGATTGTTCTTGCAGACCCCACCGTGCCTGGTATTGAGAACCTAAACCTCACCAAGAAGTACCTTACATGGGAGCAAGGAGTGGAGTCGGCCATGCACGAGACCCTGTCACGCCTGTGCTATCTCCATCGACACCGACTACCAGCAGGTTCACCCTTCCTTGCATTTGGAGGTCGGAATGAGCAAGGACTTGTGATGATTACCACATGTGATCGGAACAACATGCCACTCCAAGTGAAGCAGCTAGAGGACATGTAGATCAAAGCTTGGGAGAGGGAAGAGAAGTTGATGCAGCAAAGAGAGGAGCTGGATTACTTTCAGGGCACTGTGCATCTACAAGGGTATGAGATGGAAACCTTGCAAACTGCTGTAAATACAATGGAGCAAGCCCTCATTGGAAGAGATGCCACAATTGCAGCGCTGAACCAAACCATTGAGCAGAGGAATCAAGTTGTGGCTGAACGTGATCAGACCATTGTAGACATGGCTGCCCAGATTGCTGCCCTTCAAGCACAGCAGAATCCTCCACCAAACAATGGTAACGATGGTGGAGGACGCGATGCCGATGATGGAGGAGATGCAGCGGGAGCTTTTGTTGAGGGAAGTGATGAGGAGGACCCCGAAGAGGTGGAATTCAAGGACTCAAGTGAAGAGGACTCGGGAGAGGTGTACACACCACCACCGTGGCATGCACCAGGAGCGAAGCATCAGCGCATGGACTCCAGAACCTACTGCAACCTATTCATCAAATAGCTAGAGATGGTCCTCCAAAACTAGTCTTCGTTAGGGATATTCGTTAGTCTTAGACATCGATCAATATAAACTTCTGCACTATTAGCTTATTGTGTTTAGATTGCTCAGTTAAGTACCTTGAAGTTCCAGGAATTTTTGTGAGATTTATTAAATGATTTTAGAACAAGTTTGGGTAAATTTCGTGTTTTTACTACTGCAGTTTTCTGCCTGACCAGTTTTACCGCGCGATTTTTAATTCCTTACTGGTAACTCTGATTGCGCTCATATTTTAGGATCTGGAGCGTAATTACCTGTAGCATCTGCAAAAAAATTGGATAAAATTCCTGACGAGTTTAAGGTTCCCAGAAAATTTCGTGAACAGGACAGAACTGTTCTGCCAGATTTTCTGGTTTTGCTTATTTTGCTGTTTTGCTTTGCCAAACGCTGTTGTCAGCGTTTCTAAACTATTTTTGTAGCTATATACTGTTAGTGAAAACCTGGAACAATGTTTGTGTGTGTGTTTGATCATGTGGTGATTGCTTATGATTGTTGTGGCTTGAGCTTGTTGCATGGGTAGAGGGCTAACGCTCATCTGTAGTTGTTTCCTTCTAATCTTACCTGTGCTAAACCGCAGATGTCACGCCACCGACCAGATGAGATGGCTCAGCTCATGGCTGCTCAAGCACAGCTGACCCAAGTGATGACACAATTCATGGCAACTCAGAACAAGAACAACAATAACAACAACAACAACAACGGGAACAATCAGCCGCAGGGGGATGCTCTCACTAGGTTCTTGAGGCTGAGGCCAGCTAAGTTTTCCTCTGCACCTGAGCCCATGATTGCTCTCGATTGGCTTTGTTCTGTGAATAAGGACCTGGTGACCGTTGGTTGCACTGATGCCGAGAAGGTGAGGTTTGCTGCTCACTTGCTGGAGGGATCAGCTGCCTCATGGTGGGATGCTTTCCAGATTACTCACCCGCTGGAGACAGTTACCTGGGCTATGTTTGAGGAAGGATTCAGGACGAACCACGTATCTGCTGGGACCATGATCCTGAAGAGGAAGGAGTTCCGCAACCTGCGTCAGACCAACCGCACTGTGGCGGATTACATAGAGGAATTCAACAATCTCTCTCGCTATGCCCCTGAGGATGTGGACACTGATGCCAAGAGGAGGGAGAGATTCCTGGATGGTCTCATTGATGAGCTCTCACTTCAGCTATCTGTGGTTTACTGTCCGACATTTCAGGAGCTGATGGACAAGGCTAGAATTCTGGAAAGGAAACAGCAGCAGGTGGAAAGGCGTAAGAGGAAGAGCAGCCATCACACCTCAAGATCACACCACCGTGCTCGCACCTCTTATGATGGACACTCTGGATACTCTAAGCATGGCGGAGATGACCGTAACCACCGTGGTAGTAGTGGACATCGCCACGAGGGTCACAGGAGTGACAACCGCCACCGTGGAGGAAATGGTCACCACCATAATGGCCACCACCACAATGGCCACAAGAGCTACAGCAGCAACTCTGGAAGGAACAATGGACAACCGCTCTGGCAGGAGGGATCTCAGTGAAGTGGAATGCTTCAACTGCAAGAAGATGGGGCACTATGCTGATAATTGCCTAGAGAAGAGGATTGAAGTAGGAAGCAAGCCTAATGCAAGCCAGAAGGCGACGGTCAACCATGTGAACGTCGAGGAGATTCAGAATGAACCAGAGCTAGTGGTTGGTAAGTTTCCAATCAATACCCACATCGCATTTGTTCTTTTCGATACTGGTGCATCGCATACATTCATATCAAGGGCATTTGTGGATAAGTATAAGCTACCTTCCGAGGCTCTTAGAGGATCTATTAGAGTAAGTTCCCCTAGGGAGAGATGATAGCTAGTGCAGCATGTCGAGGATTGACACTAGAAATTGGTGCTTATGCATTTCCTGCACACCCGGTTATACTAGAATCCTAGGGTCTAGATGTCATATTGGGCATGGATTGGATGTCGGAGCATCAGGGTCAGATAGATTGTGCTCAACGAGCAATATCACTCACCAGACCAAAGGGAGTAAGGATCAGATATAAGTCGCCTGTCAGTATTGGAGTGGCCGAGTTGAATTCTCTTAAGGGGGTTAGCCTAGAGGATGTGGCCGTAGTAAAGGAGTACCCTGATGTGTTTCCGGATGAGCTCCCAGGGATGCCACCTGACAGGGACGTGGAGTTTCTTATTGATTTGATGCCGGGAACAGGACCGATAGCCAAGAGGCCGTATAAGATGGATGTGGAGGAACTGAAGGAGTTAAAGAAGCAGCTTAGGGAGCAATTGGACAAGGGATTTATTCAGCCCAGTTTGTCATCTTGGGGCACGCCTGTCCTATTCGTGGAGAAGAAGGACAGTAGTAAGAGATTGGTGGTTGACTACCTCTCACTGAATGAAGTGACTATCAAGAATAAATACCCATTGCCCAATATAAATGATTTGTTTGATCAGTTGGAAGGAGCAAAGGTGTTTTCCAAGATTGATTTAAGGTCGGGGTATTTCCAATTGAAGATCCGTGAGGAAGACGTACCCAAGACCGCTTTCACCACTAGGTATGGGTTATATGAGTATACAGTTATGTCTTTTGGACTAACAAATGCCCCGACATATTTTATGACTATGATGAACAAGGTATTCATGGAGTACTTGGATAAATTCGTGGTGGTATTCATTGATGAAATATTGATATACTCCAAGGATGATGTTGAACATGAGAAACACCTGCGACTAATTATGGAAAAGCTGAGGGAGCATAAATTATATGCCAAGTTTAGCAAGTGTGAATTCTGGTTAAACACTATTGGATTTCTTGGACACGTGGTGTCAGGTGAAGGAGTCGTAGTTGATCCAAGCAAGGTGGTGTCAGTTACAGAATGGGAGTCGCCCAAGAATGTGGGTGATATTAGGAGCTTCTTGGGACTTGTTGGATATTACAGGAGGTTTATAGAGAACTTCTCCAAGATTGCAAAGCCAGTGACTGAACTACTGAAGAAGGAGAAGAAGTTTGAATGGACCAAGGAGTGCGAAGCTAGTTTCCAGGAACTGAAGCAATGCCTAGTGACCGCACCTATCCTGTGTTTGCCAGATATTCAGAAGGATTTCCAAGTGTATTGTGATGCCTCTCGTCAAGGACTGGGTAGTGTACTGATGCAGGATGGGAGAGTGGTATCCTATGCCTCGCGCCAACTCAAACATCACGAGAGGAATTACCCCACGCATGACTTGGAACTAGCGTCAGTTGTGCACGCGCTCAAAGTATGGAGGCACTACCTGATGGGTAAGCATTGTGATGTGTTTGCGGATCACAAGAGTCTGAAATACATATTCACTCAGAAGGAGCTAAACATGAGGCAAATGAGATGGCTGGAGCTCATAAAGGATTACGACATGAGTTTGCAATATCACCCAGGGAAGGCCAATGTTGTAGCGGATGCGCTGAGTCGCAAGGTTTATGCTAACGGCTTGACAGTGGGGGAGTTACCCAAGGATTTGTATGAACAAATCAAGGACCTCAGGTTGGAAGTAGTATCCGAGGGATACTTGGCAACAATGGAATTTAAGCCAATGCTTCTGGACAAGATTAGAAAAGCTCAAAAGAAGGATAGTGACCTGGAGGAGATAAGAGGAAACATACCCAAAGGCAAGGCCGAAGGTTTTCGCAAGGATGATCAAGGGACGCTATGGTACAACGACCGCTTGTGTGTGCCCAACGATCCGGAGATTAGGAAGCTGATATTTCAGGAAGCTCATAATTCGCCATACTCTATACATCCAGGTAACACGAAGATGTACATGGATTTGAAGGAAAGGTTTTGGTGGGTTAACATGAAGCGAGAGATTGCAGAATATACTACCATATGTGATGTCTATAGTAGAGTGAAGGTCGAGCACCAGAAGCCAGCAGGGTTACTACAGCCATTACCGGTACCTGAATGGAAGTGTGATAGAGTTGGAATGAACTTCATCACAGGATTACCCAGGACCAAGTCAGGATATGATTCTATTTGGGTAGTGGTAGATCATTTGACCAAGGTAGCTCACTTCATACCCGTGAAGACCACTTACACCAGTGCTAAGTTAGCCAAGATCTACATGAACAGAATTGTGTGCCTGCATGAGGTTCCTAAGAGCATTGTGTCAGATAGAGGCACCCGATTTACTTCTCACTTTTGGCGCCAGCTACATGAGTCGTTGGGAACGAGGTTGTAGTTTAGCACAGCCTTCCACCCCCAGACGGACGGTCAGACCGAGAGGGTGAATCAGATTTTGGAGGATATGTTGAGAGCCTGTGCTTTGGCTCATGGCGCTAGTTGGGATGAAAATTTACCTTATGCTGAGTTCTCCTACAACAACAGCTACCAATCCAGCATCAAGACGTCACCATTTGATGTACTATATGGTAAGAGGTGCAGAACACCATTGCTATGGGATGGTGTAGGTGAACGTCAACTGTTTGGACCGGATTTGATCAAGGATGCTGAAGAGAAGGTTAGTTTGGTTCGGGACAGGTTGAAGGTAGCACAATCGAGACAGAAGAGCTATGCTGATTCTAAGCACAAGGAAGTGGCGTATTGGATTGGAGATCGAGCATATCCTAGAGTTTCGCCACTACATGGAATTAAGCGATTTGGGATTAAAGGCAAGCTGGCACCTCGCTTTATAGGGCCCTACAAGATCCTGGCACGCAAAGGAGAGGTTGCGTACCAGCTGGAGATGCCAGAGGTTCTATCCGCTGTTCACGACATGTTCCATGTGTCTCAGCTGAAGAAATGTCACCCGGAGATGGTAGATACACCGTTGAGGGATACCGTGCCATTAGATGAGGTTCAGCTAGAGAGCGACCTGACCTATGAGGAGAAACCGGTCAAGATCTTGGAAACAACGGAGAGATTTACACGCAGCAAGACGATCAGGTTTTGCAAGGTGCAATGGAGCCATCACACCGAAGAGGAAGCCACCTGGGAGCGACAGGATGACCTCCGAGAAGACCACCCACACCTATTTGCTAGCCACGGCAAATCTCGAGGACGAGATTCATCTTAAGGGGGTTAATCTTGTCACACCCCAAATTTTAGATTTGGCACTGCATACATACATGTCATTGCATCATGAGCATCTTTGCAAAAAGTTTCAGTTTTAAAGTTTTTGCCAAAACACCTCCTCTTTGCTAGTTCATCCCATTTGCAAGCTTACTAGGACTTTTGCCTTACATTTGCAAGAGAGACCCCTTTTGGCCATTCCAGTTGCATGGATGCGTAGAGTTCGTCAATACGAACCCGTAGGATTTTGTTTTGCTCGATTCGGAGCTGTAGATCAAAAGCTATGTTAGATCTTGAGTGGACTGAATTTTTAGTCAGAAAATTCAGTTAGCAGACAGACAGACAGTTAGCAGCTTCAGTTAACAGTTAGACAGAGTAAAAAAAAGGAAAAAAATAAACGCCAGCCGCAGCGGCCCAACAAGCAGCCTGTGGCCCAACAGTAGCAGCCACCTACCCGCCGCTCGCCCCTCCCCCGCGCAGCGTGTAGCAGCAAGCAACCAGGGGCCCAACGCCAGCCCAGCAGCGGCCCACGCCCCCTCTCTTCCCTTCCCCTTTTCCTTTCTCTTTTTAGTTTTTTTTTCTTCTGCCTGACAGGCGGGCCCCGCCTGTCATCACCTTCGATGACGCGTCTCCGAGCCAAACTCCACAACTGCCCGCGGAAATCGGCCGATTCCCACCAAATCCGAGCGCCCCTCCGCCCGATTTTTCTCCTAGTTAATCCCCACGGTCTCCCCTCCGAAAACCCTTTGAAATCCTAACTAATCTCGCCGCCAGGCTGCGGGAATTTCTCGCCGAAGTTTCGCCGCCGCCGCCGCTTCGGGAGCCCAAGGTCGAGCTCGCCCCTCGCAGTCCCGTCGCCGCCGACCTTCCTTTTCCCCTCCATTTGCTTCTACTCTCTGTTCCACACCCCTCTGACGGTTTTCCCCCTTCCGCAGCTCAACGTGCGCTCGCCGCCGACGTCGCCGGAGCTCACGGAGGCCGGGGTGAAGAAGCCGCACCGCGTCGTCGCTCGAGGAAGCCCCCGTCCGTGCCGGGGCCAGCCCCAGAACTGCCACCCGCCGCCGCACGCCGTAGGCCGATCCGCCGCTGCCGAGACCCACCGAAGCGCCGCCGCCATCAACGCCGACCTGCCGCCGCCGCTTAACCTTGTCGGGCTAGGTGAGCTCAGCTCGGCCGTTGGATCTAGGATGAGCGGTCCAGATCGCGCCGCTGACCCGCGTGGACCGCTGACCGGTCAAACAGACCCAGTCAGCGCCACGTCGACGTGGACAAGTCAGCGGGAATATTCCTCCCTCGTTTTACAGAATTTAGTAAAAATTGCAGAAAATTGTTATATCTTCAAAAAATCGTAGAAAAAGATCTACTTGGCCAAAATTTGCAAATAAGGTATCGTTGGATTCGCAAAATTGTGTAGAATATTATTCTGCAATAATATCCCAGGATTACTGTATGTATTTTCCTGAGATTATATAAAGTCTTAAAGTAGTATTTAATTCGCAGAAAAAGATCTGTAAACCTTTTTGACGTAATTCCTTTTGGTCAAGGCTCTATTTAGAGTTACCTATCCAGTAGTATTTTTTGTCAAACTTGTACTGTACTGTTTACAGCTTTGGTGCAATGTTTTGACTAAAGACCTATTAACTAGACCTCTTTTATGCATAAATTGTTTTCTTTGCATTAAATGTTTTCTCATGCATCATCCAGTAGTAGAATTGATCAGAGAACTTGACCAAGCTACTGAAGCCGTGTCCCCGGTAATGGACGATTGAGTTGCTGATTGTGGGTGCTATGACATGTTCTCATTCATCCTAACTTGTAATTGCTAAAACTTGTGGTTGAAACCTAATTGGGTTGTTTGTCGAAGATTAAATGTTTTAGAAATGATTTACAAAGGTTAGGATAAAGTATTTTGCTGCTGCAACTAAGTCTGAACCCCACAAGCCAGATATGCATATAGCTATTAGCCTTGTTGTTTCTCTCATTGTTCCACTTGCCAGTGCATTCCAAGTGCTGACCCTTCGGGGCTGTTACGTTTCATGTTGCAGGTTACTCTTCCGGTTACTCTGAGTAGTAGTGTTGGTTGCGACCCTCCACTCAACATTTTGTTCGCCTGTGGGGTCTAATGGAGACTGGGGCTACTTTATTTATGCTATCTATTTGCTACTTGTTTATTTGTGCGAGCGTTATGCTTTGCAAACTTTGTAATAAATGCAATATTCTAGATCATACCGCTGTAATAACGATGCACTGTTAATTCTTTGGTGTCTATCGAAACTATGTATGCCAATGAACCGATCCAGGGATTGGCGTGATACATAGAGGTGCAATCCTTGCGGATTGTACCTGTTGGAGATATGCCCAAGAGGCAATAATAAAAGTGGTTATTATTATATCTTTGTGTTTATGATGAATGTTTACATCCCATGCTATAATTGTATTATTAGGAAACACTAATACTTGTGTGTTTTGTAAACATATAAGAGTCCCTAGTAAGCCTCTTGTTGAACTAGCTTGTTGATTAATAGATGATCATGGTTTCCTGGTCATGGACATTGGATGTGATTAATAACAAGGTTATATCATTAGGAGAATGATGTGATGGACACACACCCATAGTAAGAGTAGCATAAGATCAAGTCATTAAGTTCGTATTGTTATAAGCTTTTAAATGCATAGTAACCTAATCCTTCGACCATGAGGTTGTGTTAATCACCATCACCGGATGGGTACTTTGATGACATCAAACACCGCTTCATAACTGGGTGGTTATAAAGGTGTCATTGGGTATTCTGAAAGTATGTGTTGAAGCGCATGGACCAAGATTGGGATTTGTCCATCCATATGACGGATAGATATGCTCTGGGCCCTCTCGGTGGAATGTCATCTAGTTAGCTTGCAAGCATGTGACTGGGTCACAAGGGATGACATAACATGGAACGAGTAAAGAGTACTTATCAGTAACGAAGTAGAACTAGGTATGGAGATACCGACGATCAAACCTCGGATAAGTATAGTATCACATGACAAAGGGAATTGGTTTCGTATGTTAATGGTTCTATAGATCACAAAGTCATCGTTGAGTATGTGGGAGCCATTATGGATCTGCAGATCCCGCTGATGGTTATTGATCGGAGAGGTGTCTTCATCATGTCTGCATATTCACGAACCGTAGGGTGACACACTTAAGGTTCGAAGTTGTTTTAAGTAGATATGGAATGTGCGTTGGAGACCGAATGTTGTTTGGAGTCTCGGATTGGATCCGGGACATCACGAGGAGATCCGGAATTGTCCGGAGAATAAGATTCATATATTGGGGATCATTTTCTGAGTTAGGAAATGTTCCGGAGTATTTGTATGAGGATTCTAGAAAGTTTCGGAATGTTCCGGAAGGTTCTGGAAGATTTCTTGGAGTTTGCTTGAAAACCAAGAAAGGATCAAGGAGTCCTTGTAGGGCAAGACAAGGAGTCGTGGGGGAGGAGGACTCCTCCCCCCTCCCAATCCGCCGGCCAAGGAAGGGAGGGGAGTCCTACTAGGACTCCCCCTCCCATGGCGCCTCCCTCCTTTAAATAGAGGGGTGGAGGCGCCACCCCCCTTGCCCCCTCCACTCCAAGCCCTAGCCGCCTCTCTCCTCCTCCTTTCTTCTTCTCAGGCTTAGGCGAAGCCCTGCAGAATTCTCTACTCCACCACCACCACCACGCTGTCGTGCTGCTGGGATTCCGTGGAGAAGATCTACTACCTCCGCTGCTCGCTGGAACGGGGAGAGGAAGGTCTGCTTCGACTCCGCACGTGTGACCGACTATGGAAGCGCTGCCGGAACGCGGTGCCGGAAGGATCGTCCACTCGATCTTGAGATCGGCAAGTGATCGACTACATCAACCACGAGATCCAATCTCGTAATGCTTTCGGATCTACAAGGGTTAGTACAGATCTATCTCGTTGCACATGTCTAATAGATTAGATCTTGGCTTTTATCTAGATTAGATCTGGGTTTTGTTCGTTCTTGCGGTAGAATTTTTTTGTTTTCCATGCTACGAACCCATCAGTACCGTTTCATTCTGTTTTGGTGAAAACAGGTCCTTCTGCATGAGAGGTGCTTGCTGGAGAGGAGGTGACGTTGCGTGTTCATGGTGAACATGATGATGACGGCCGACGACACCCTCTCCCTCGACATTTATCACTTAGTTTGTGTTTTAGGATGATTAATGTAATCAAGAGATTGTGAACTTCTTTAGTGTTTCTCACACTTCATGAGACGGTTATTCATATGAGTTTGTAACAAACAGTTGTTCTGCTTTTGTGAATGATTTCTATTCGTGTTCAAATCTTGTTTGATTATGTGTAAATTATCCTTATTGTTTGAAACTAATTGATAATGTATGAACATTTGTAAAACATTAAAATGCCTTGTTTAAAATACCCAACTTAATGATATGTTCATTAATGAATGAAACCATTGTTTAAATTCAAAGTTATGTGATAATATGTGAAATTCATTCGATTTCTTGTCACATATAAATCATGCCTAAGTTCGGCAAAATAACTTGAACACCGTGTATTACTTGAATACAAAGTGTTTAATGAATTGTTAAAAAGAATACATATTCGATGTATTATGTTTTGACGAAAATGGTAATTATCATTATATGATTGTTTAAATGTGTAAAGTAATTTACCAGAGGAAACATGAATATGAAACTATTTGATTTGATCAAAATGTTTCATCAACAAAGGGTATAAATATAAAAGAGAATCTAATTACTATGATTTGATCAATAGTAATGAAATTCGAACTTATAAGAATGGCATAAAAGAAATTGTGGAATGCAAAGCGTTTTGAAGCGTCAAAATGCAAAGCATCACAATGTGATATTAGATATCAAAGGGTTTGAATAGAAGGCACCAATTAAATCGTTGTAGTATAGATTAGAGACCATTAGTTAGAAATAGTTAGCACTCAATTAGAATGTAGTAAACCATTTAAATTCGTGAAAGTTTTGGGGTTATTCGATATAACCAAAACAATAGCGAATAAATCCTTGTAGAGTATTCATTGGAAAACTTTGAATACGAAATCCATAGCTGAGACCAAAAGGAAAGCAAGATTTGTATTGCTTGGATTTTGGTACATTCTTGAGAAAGCTCACTTCTAGTGATGTTTCTCATTTATGAAGCAAATGGAAATTAGTGTAAAACTCGATGAGGATTCAAAACCCTTCATCAGAGTGTTGAGAAGCGCAACAGAAAAATGTTCATGAACGATTCTCTTCACATAAGGAAAGAATCAATGATTTTTGATCATTGTGTTTTTCCCTCCACTATTGTTTTTCGCTACATGAAGTAGGATTCAAAATGTAAATCCATATCTTATATGGAGACATTTGTGAATCACTTGTCATGATTTTTGAAATGTGACATACCTACAAACTACAAAGAAAATAATGGTGAACTAAATTATGAGAAATCCTAGAAGCAAAATTCCCTTGAGATTAGAAAGCAATTCGTTGCTGAATCTCACAAGTAAAAGGAGTTACTTGGAATTTTCCCAAATGACTGCAAAGCCATAGTAGGAAAAAGGGGTGAATGACAAAAAGCACAATTTGTCAAGTATTGGACAAATTCAAATGAATTTGATTCATGTGTGCTAAATGTCTAGTGGATTTGAAACTAGTAAAAGTACTAGTATCTCATAGTAAAACTCCAAGTTTGATATTTGATCAAAATATTTTGAAGTTGTTCAAAATAGTAAGGAGATATGCAATTTGCATAAAGTTGAGTGGGAGCTATGAAAGTCTTCCTAAAACAATATGTGATTGACATATTTTTTAATAGTGGGAGCTCATAGGAGTAATTCTTAAGTATGTTAAGGATGAAAGTGCAAATACTTATAAATAATGATATATAAGATGTACAAGTTGATAATAGTTGTATCATGATATTATGTAGCATTCCTTAAGGGATTCTGAAAGGGGTTTCAGAATAGTTAATTAAGGAACTGATCCTTAATAACTCAGATTAGGAATAGTATTAAGTTGATCGTCAATGGTTGAAAGAAAGAAAAGGATGATCGTCATCCACTATGTTGAGACATATGTTCTATCTTAGTAAACCATGATGATAACTTAACATAATATGTGATCCAATAAAGAACGTTTAAAAGTGATTGAGTCTGAATCATAGAACGTTGAGCTAAGTTTGTCCGTAGTGTCTATTATAGAACTGTGAACATATTTTCCAAATCCATAAAGGATAACATATCTTAAAAGCATAAAGAGTTATGTTATAAGGGAATATGTTGGAAGCTCCTATAGATACCAATCAGAGTCAAGTAGGAAGCGAGGTGAACAAAACATTGAAAGTTGCACAGAGTGCACTAGTGTTTCGATGAAAACATTTATAATAATAGATAAGGGTACCATCTAAAGTGTTGTATAATTTTATGGCGGGGCTAGTTCGCTTTTAACATAGAATGATGTGTCCCAGGGCACAGTGCCCTTTAGAAAGCCCTTGAGGTTGATCCAACGTCACTGTAGGCTCCTGGAATAAGGCCTCGTTCTGCTGCCATGGCGACGATGCATACACACAGATGCTATCATGTGATGATAAAGTATTAATGTCAATCAAGGTGACATTAATAAGTTGCAAAGGATTTGGTACTGTAAATCGACTCCAACGTCATCCAAGGAGAGGATAACTTCCCTTTGGTGATTTTCGATAGTGTGTGTTTCACAAAGCCCAGTTGTGATTTGCGTTTAGTTCATTCAGAGATGGGCCAAAAGGACAGACACTTTGTCTACAAGCAACTCGTGTGGCCTCCTCCTCCTCTCCTGACCTAGCCCTCCTGCTCCTGGCGGCGGTGCCACGCCACCCGAGGGAGTTTACCACCGCCCTTGTCTCGGCCTCCCCGCCCTCCCCTCCTCTCCGCCGCTGCGGGAGGGGTTACCGGGCAAAGCCCGCGTGGCCCAGCGGCAGCGGGGACTCAGATGGGTGTGATCTCGCGTGAAGACGGCGGCACTCCGATCTTTTCCCGGATCGGGTTGCTCGTGGTGGCGTCGGCCGGAGCGGCCAGACGGCGGGGAAGCACCTACACCGGCCTTCTCTCCACGTGCGACATGGGAGCCGTGGTGGAGGTTCCGGGTATGGTGGAGGCGGCCTCCTCACCGGAGGTACAGACGGGATGGGGCTGGTGTGGCGGATCTTGGGATCCCACACCGATCCTCACGGCGACTTGTGTGTGGCCATGGCGCCGGCCACACAGAGATGCAGCCTCCTACAACTTTGGCTGCCCGTCGGTCCAAAGATCTAGTCGGGTGGATGCTGCCTCGCGGCGACTTCTCGGCGGTGGATCAAGTTGAGGAGGGGATGGTGAACGGACTGCTGAAGCAGGTGAGAATGCCAACATCGACGGCGGTGCCCGAGGGTGTCGTTTTCCTCATTGGAGGCGAAGGTGGGGGCGTCCCTCGCTCCATTGTTTTCGGGGGAAACCTCAGATCTAGGGGAGGCTACCATTGACAACGGCGCCCATGGGCATCGTAGCCCTTGTTGGAGGCGATGTGGGGGCCTCCTGGATCAGATGATGGCGACGTCTTCGCCGTCACCCTAGTGGGGGCATCATCTTTGGAGACATTCAACGACTGGACCGGCATGTGGGCGGCTTAGTGGCTGGGCGTTGGTCTCCGTGTGTTTCTTGCATGGGGACCAAGTGGAGCGGCTTTGTCTTGCATGGAGCTTCGGCGGTGAAGTCAAGTCATGCCTGATCGACAGGTGCTACACTGAGCAATGCTTTTTGGTAGGTGCTAAGCACAACAGATCCTCCGGAGACTTCAAGCTATGTTGGCTGGTGGTACTTGGTGGCATGGTGCTGTGGGGTACCGGTGGCGACCGTGACGTGCTTTGGATATGGTGCGCAGGGAGGTGGTGCTACTTGGCACAGTGGTGGTGTCGGTGGCTGGTGTGGCAAGAGGCAGCGCATCGATCTACATGATGAAGATGGTTTTACGGAAGATAGTGGAGGCAGCGAGATCCGAAGCGAGTGCATGGACGCCGTTTCGTGGATAGGCTAGGCAGATCTGGGCTCCTGGCTTGCATGAGGCAGTTGGGTGTTTGCTAAGTCTCGTCGGGAAGCTGTCGATATGGTTATCGTTATGCTCGGTATTTTGTTTTGGTAGTTTTTGTTGTATGATCTTTATAATGGTTTTTGCCAGACTTTTGTTGTTCGAATAATGAATAAAGTCTGTGTGCTTCTCTTGATGCAGAGGTTGGGGCTTTGCTCCTCATTTTGAAAAAAAAAATTAAAGAAAGACCTGGAATTATGCCGGTAATGTGTGCAACCATCACCAATCCCCTGGATGCGCATCCGTGTGCGTCAAAAGTTTTACTTCTCTCGCATTTTTATCTACTGGAATTTTGGGGATTGGAGGGATTTGGTGTTCACCCAATACTCTCCAATCCCGTTAAATACCTTTCCCTAAACATATTCTATCATAGAGGAGAGTATTTAATCTAAAAAAATAAAAAGGATTTGTAGGGATACCCCGGTATTATCCCGGCCAAACCCGGCGTGGTAAACGGCTACAGAGATTTTGCAAGAATTGGGATAATCCCCACGAATACACTAGCGAATACGAGAGAAGTAAACAAGACCTGAAAAATTCATCGGCAACACCGACGGCAAGAACATCCTAAGAACCGGCAGCGGAGTAACTCGGTGGCTCAGCAAATGACCTTCCAAGTTCCAAGGACCCATTCGCGGAGGCCAAGCAAGCCGAAGCCCTTGCGGCGACGAAGAATAACCTCTCCGCTGGGTCACCGGAGACAGCACCCCTACTGAATGAGGCGGCGATGAGGACCTTGCTGTTAGATTTGCGACAAGTAAATAACGAAGAACGAAAACAAAATCACAGCAAGGGGACACAGATTTAACGTGGAAAACCCTCTCCAACAAAGAGAAGGGAAAAACCACGGGCGCCAGCCAGCGAAACTTCACTATAACGGAGAGTGTTTACACAACGCCGGGGATTTCACAGATGCAACTTAACCCAGCCGGCGGCTTACAAGAAGTATATATAGCGGTGGTAACCTAGGTCATCAACGATCCGCATCGGCCCAAGCCTCCGGCGACGGGCCTCGCTCCGCTCCGTCAGAAGTTGACCTCTACTTTGTAGAATTTGGATCAACATATAACAAACTCCACCTTAAGATAAATTCCTTCTTGTAGCATCAACGGTAATCATCTCCCTGAACAAACAAAGAAAACACTTTCGGCGCCAATAGCCACTTGGGCTAATCAGTTATATCAACTAAGCTTGAGCATAGCTCAAACTTAGCAACAGAAACAGGCTTTGTCATCATATCAGCAGGATTATCATGAGTGCTTATCTTGCATACCTTCAGTGTACCTTGTGCAACAACATCACGAACATAATGGTACTTGATATCAATGTGCTTTGTTCTCTCAGGGAACATCTGATCCTTAGTAAGGTAAATAGCACTTTGACTGTCACAGAACAGGTTAATGCAAGAATCATCCTGACAAAGCTCAGCATACAAACCTTTCAACCAAACAGACTATTTGCAAGCTTCAGCAACAGCCATATATCGGTCCAAGCCTCCGGCGACGGGCCTCGCTCCGCTCCGTCAGAAGTTGGCCTCTACTTTGTAGAATTTGGATCAACATATAACACTTGCTCATGAATGATCCTTGTCGGGCAAAACATTCAAAAAAGAAGCACTAGCGATATTGACTTCCTTCGCTCCCAAAACCTTGTCAGTGGTCAGCGATAGCCCGCCTCGGCCTAGAACTCATCGAGAAGCTCTTTGCTGGTCTTGTTTTAGTGGGCCGGATGTCGAAACCCCTTGCCATGAATGGCCACCTCCATGAACCGCACGACCACATGGTCCCCCTCCGCATCGTCTTCAACCGGCAAATAGAAATTGCCGGTGCAAAGCTATTGAGCCCAGTACACTTATAATTCTGCGTGGACCTTGCAACCCATGAGTGTATAATGGGCCCTATCTTTAGCAGGTGAGTGTTGTTCCATAGCAACCAGCTACATCCGTTCCCAAATATAAGATGTTTTAGGGCATGTTTGGTTGTTGTTTCTCGCACGGTACGGGAAGAAATTAGCCAGTTTGGCTTGCTAGGTCGCATGAAATTCTTGCATGACACGAGATTTAAAGCAGGCCAAAAGTTGGCCCGCTGGAAACACCGATTTCGGCCGTTTCCACGGGATAGGCCCGCTGGCTGCAAATTCTTCTCCGCGCGTGCAAACCCAGTCATGTAAACTTCACTCCCTAAACATGATTTACTTAATCCCCTCTGATCTACATAATTATGCATCAATTCAAAATAAGTTGTATATGAAAAAGATGCAAATCGATGTTGCGAATCCATCCTAACGATGGGTTCCTAGTTTCGTTGACTTTTTAGGGGTATATTTCGTGTTCATGTTTATATATTCTCTAGACGAATTTTGCCAATTCTATGCACATGGATAACGATTTGAAATTTCCTTCGAGGTGTAGTTTCACCTCACCATTCCACACAACTTTCTATTATAAGTTTTTCGTTTTGATATTCATAAACGAGTAGATCTAAACTGTCCTAATATACTTACCTACACGTAGATCTTCTCGTATACAAACCTCAAATCATAAAACTCATAACATGAAAGTCGTGCGGAATGATGAATTGAAGATTTCCCTCAATTTTTTTTTCAAATGATCAACTGTGTGTGATGAATTTAATAAAATTCGTTCAAAAAAGCTCTAAAAAGGAAAACGACTTAGCGTTTCAAACACTCAACGAAATTAGAAATCATTCACGACAATGGATTCGTAACATCGATGGCACTCAGTGGACCAAGTGACAAAAAACGAGAAATATTGGGCCGAGCAACCAAACACACCTTTGGTTTTCTGAACGGAATGTATGTAGATCTCTTTTAGTGTGTAGGTTCGGAGTGAACGCACATACTAAACTGCGTCTAGATACATTCGCTTCACAAAAGCTAAAATATGTTATATTTTGAAATAGAGAGAGTACATTTTTAGCAACAAATTCACTGTCATCGTATCTACTTAAAATGAAACGGTTATACTTATAATATTACCTCTGTTACATAACATAATATAAAGCTTTCTAGCAGTTTAATTGAAGTGCTGAAAAGACTTATATTTTAAAACGGGTAGTAATAATGAGAATGGATGCGTTGGAACCCCTGATAAATTGTGGACTGAAAAACATACATATGCAATTTTTTAAAAGAAAAAAATATATTAATATTATGAAGATACCAATTACATCTAATTTATGCAACAACGCATGCTCCAGCGGGCTCACGGATAGCACGTGAACTTGTTGAAACTCGGATGAGAATGAATGCGCTTGAACCACGCCAATAACACAGCCGGAGCAAGAGAATATGGTGACGACAGACGTTGATTCCATGTTTGGTTTCTAGAAGGCCACAGAGATTCGTCTTAATTCAGTTTATCTCCTACGCGTCCGGCCGCTGGCAGACGTGACTTGTTTTGGCAGGAGTACGTGGACGTGGGTCATGGGTAGTTGCACACTTACACACGGTGCTCTTGCGTGCGCAGTAACAAATTGCCCTTCGCTAATGAAAGGACGTGTATTCGCATCGAGATTCCAAAACGGGTGAAGAGAATCAACATCACGTGAGACGATTAGCGCCATATATATTACTATAGTAGTATTTGTTTCTGCATAGGGTACAAATTAGCACATGGCGCCATCGATCGCATATAACAAGATCGAGACCCAGTTTAATCCAATTTTTAACGGCTATCCCAACAAGATGATCCTTTATTTTTCTCCGACAACCACCATCTCAGAGTTAATAAGATTTGATGTGCCATCGGCCAAACAGAGTACACTTTTCATCACTAAATAAACCACCAACCATTGTGATTTTCTTCCCTAACTACTACGTTGAGCGTACCGTGGTATCCTCCCGACGGCGTCCTGGAAGAAGGCCGCCACCGCAGCCCACTCCTCCAGCACCTTCTCCTCGACTCCGTCCTTTAAGAGCGCTGGGAAGAAGAGCCAGAAGGACGTGGCCGTGACGAAGAGCCCTACCAGCACCGTGGCCACGGCGCGTGGCGGCGCCGGCCACCCCTTGGCGGCCCACCGCCTCGCGCACCACCCCTCGAGGACGCAGCAAACGCCGTGGAGGAGAAAGAAGGCGGCCATCACGCCGTTGGACCGCCATTGCAGGCTGAGGTAGTACACGATGACCTCGTGCATGAGCCCAGACACGACGAAGGTGGCCAGGACGGCGGCGGCGGGGCTCCCGGTGCGCGCGCGCACGGGGTCGTAGACGGACGGACGGAGGATGGCGGACACCATGATGTTCCAGCGGCGGCCCCAGAAGTCCCGTAGCGAGGAGGCGAGGTAGGGCCGGTCGAACTGTGGCTCGGCCTGCATGCCGAAGGCGCCGGCGGCGGCGGCGATGGCGGGGAGGAGGAGGTCGAGGAAGCAGTAGGTGTGGACGCCGTAGAGGGCGAGGCGGGCGTAGAGGTGGAGGCGGGCGTTGAAGCGGTAGAGCTGGACGACGGCGGCTATGAGGGCGACCTTGACCGCGCAGGAAACGAGGGACGACACCGGCTTGGCGGCCTTGGACGGTCTGGCGAGCTTGACGGGGAGCAAGGCGGTGAAGAGGAACGGCAGCACGGGGAGGGCCGGGTCGAGCGGGCCGCGGCCGACGACGAGGAGGGCGAGCTTGAAGGTGCAGAGCCAGGCGAGGAAGAAGGCGAAGATGGTCCGGATGATGGCGGAGGAAGTGAACGCTAAGGGCAGGCCGACGAGGAACGGGAACAGGGGGAGGAGCGCGACGAGGCGCGGGAGACCCGGTTGGAGGAGAGAGGACGACGCGCGCGCGTAGAGGGCGGCGGCCGCGGCGGCGAGCGACACCCTGGGGATGCTGTCGTGCAGGAGCTCCATGGCCGTGGCGACACACGGCATGGTAGGTGGATGCCCTTCTCTGTAAAGACTCACCGTGAATATCTTGAGCTGCTGCGGATTGAAATATCTGGCTAGACTAACCTGCAGCTGTATTAAAAGAGTGCACCCACGAAAGGTGAGTGGCTGTGGTGGTCTCGCTCTGTCAGTGTATTTTTAAGTATCGCGCCCACGATCTCGATCTGGTGATAATAAAGACGTGTTGCTAGCTGTCGGAAGTTCTAGCAGTGGCAATTTTACCCAGGGTAGAATGTAGATACCGACCCTATGTGCACACTTTTGTACCACGGTAATAGCCATACCCGACCGTTAAGTCAAAGATACGGACAGGTATAAACTTTTATACAATGGTATCCCACAACTACCCATTTAAACTGGCACGTAAAACTTACCTAGAGAGTTTCGACCTATGCGGCCGAGCAGGCTAGGAACGAGTATGATATTGCGACTTTCTAAAATTCGATAATTTTATGTACTCGATTACCTATTATTGAGTAGGGGTGAATTTTTCCTCAAAAATGCTAGTGATGAAAGTAAAATCAATGCTAGTGATGAAAGTAAAATCGTGAATAACTTGTATACTATTGGATGTAACCACCATGTACCCAATAGGTGTACCTATCGGGTGTGGGTATGCGTAAAGTTTTATACCCGCGAGTATAGGTATATGTAAAATTTTGTACCCATTGACTATGTTGTGTATAGTATTGCTTTACCCTGCCCATTGCCATACTTACTTCCACCCGGATGAGTTGTCCAAACAGTCGAAGTGAGCCTTGTGTGGCCGGAGCGGTGCATCTAACGACACCTAAAAAGCTTGCACAGAATAAAACAGAAAACAAAACAACAATATAAATATAATTATACATGTGCATTAAAAAGTACATGGTTCGACTAAAAAAAGAAAATGGCATAATAACAAAACACCCTACTCTCTATAGTGGGGTGAGCTAACTAGGAAGTGGGGCCATAGGTTGCCTTATCCAAGCTTGAGCCGTCGGATTGCCTATTTTGAGCTCAAGCTGCACCCTTGAACAGGGTGCACACGGCATCCCATGACCGCGCCACTGCTAAAACGCGAGCCCAAGCCATCTGTAGCCCGACACAACATAACTTACTACCCTATCTCTCTCATAAAACTCCAGGTCACAACCTTACTCCCTTCTTTCACCGACCAGGGAGGAGACCAAGCCGGAGCTTGTCCTGTGAAGCAATTCAACGAAGTCGAGGCTAAAGGTCAACTATGCCCTTTCTCTCTGTATCCTTCGTGTTCCCTTCCCTTGTGTGTACTATTAATGTTGCCCTTTTTGTCTAGAGGCTTGCCAAGAGGCTGCCATTGTCGAGTTCCTTTGCCTCATTCATGTCCATGTCGCTTCCATCGTCTACGTCCATGCCGACAACTGGGAGCCCGCTAGCACGTACTTGTTGATGGGATTCACAACATAGAAAACAAAAAATCCTACTAGAGGTCAAATAGAACTAAGATCCAATCTAGGAGATGCTAGTAACAAGAGAGAGAGAGAGATCTATATACCCTTGTAGAACATGAGCGGGAACGTTTTATTCAAACGTGGTTGATGAAGATTTCCCCTCTATGATCCAATCCTACCAAGCACTACCAAGCACTGCAGGAATAGTACCTCCGAGATGTACACACATACGACTTGAAGACTCCTCCTCCTTCTTGACCCAACAAGGAGAGGTGGAGAGGTAGACGAGATCAACTCTGAAACCACGACGACTTGGTATGGAAGTATGTTGGAAATCCTGCAGGGCTTCGCCGAATTCTACAGAGAGGAGGTGGCGGTCAAGAGAACAGACGGGTTGCGCCTCTGCCCCCATAACTTTATATAGGGCTGGGAGGGGAGGGGCTGGACACAACTTGGCCCCTCCCACAAGATGGTGGGCGATGTCTCAGGGGGAAACTTGCCATCCTAGTTGCCCCCCATGCACCTAAGGTTTCCCTTGGGAGTGCCGCATGGGCTCTTGGGGCTGGTGTGCCTAGAGAGTGCTTGTGCCTTGACATGGCGGATTCGCTCTCTCGTGCCAGGATAGTATGCAAGAGACACCTAGCTAGGTGACCTCGAGCACCGCTGGCATCGCTTACATATGTGGGGAAGAGAGTGAGAGGTAGGGTTCTCTCTGAGGGTTACAGTGTTTTATATAGATGGGCCGTTCCACATCGGCAACATGTCATTCTGCACAATCGTTGTCATAGAGCCATTTTCGAAAATGGGTCTTAAGAAATGTCTGTTGGCAACATATTAGTAGCGGAGGCAGAAACTTCTTCGTGGTCTACAATGCACAGACTGTATCGTGTAGGCCACATTGGCCACGTGCAATTGCATTCAACCGTGGGCCGAATTGTTGCCATTTTAGACGGTGGTATCCTTAGCGTTGCTCAATAGTAGTGATATCATTGGCCCGCAAGGGCTTCGGCTTGCTTGGCCTCCGCGAATGGGTCCTTGGAAGGTCCTTTGCCGAGCCATCGAGTTACTCCACTGCTGGTTCTAGCTGTAATTTTTTGTGCATCTGCCCCAGGTTGTTCTATAACTTTTGTTAGTTCAACACTTGTTGAGTTGAGCAACATAAGGTCTTCTAAAAAATTCGTCTTTACCTGATGGTCTGTTCTGACAGATTTCTGCCATTTTCTGCATTTGCTTTTTGTTAGTTCCTTCTTGAGTTCTTTTGGGAAATTGAGCTTTTTCAGGGAAGTTCTACAGTAGCTACTGTTCTAATGAAAGTTTATTTGGTGTTAGAACTGAACCTTGAGACTTATTTATCTTAAGTGCACTAATGTTGGTAATGAGATTGTGTGAAGTTTTGTATGAAGGAAAATTTTCAGGCATATGGAAGGAATGTGTAATGAGATGAAGGATGGACTAAAGCTCAATCTTGGGGATGTCACTCGTGTCACCCCAAGAAATATCCAAGAAGTACAAGCGTCAAAGCTTGGGGATGCCCAAGGCATCCCCTTCTTCATCAATAAAAATCCGAGGTTTCTTCAAACGCTTTATTTTTATTGTTTCATGCACAGTTGTGTTGTTCTTGGAGCGTCTTCTTTTTTGTTTTTGTTTTGGTTTTTAGTTTGCTTGGTTTGCTTAGTTTTCTAAATAAATTGGTTGGACCCCCTCTTTCATACATTTGGTTTGCAAATAGTTTGGTTTGGTTAGGAAAAGAGTAGGAAAGTTCATACTTATGTGGTAAAAAGAGCTCGTTTTTTACGGTGGCCTATGCATTGTCATGCCATGCTTGAAATTGTTTTGGCTTTAAGCTTAGTATTCTTTGCTGTAGCATGACTTGTTGTAAACAATTGAGATTGCTTAATGTGCCTTGGATGAATCATGCGTTGTTTTAGCATATTAAAGCATAGTATAGTGGTATTCTCCTTTGATGCTTTATTTGGGTTGACTTGGTGCATGCTCACACCATGTTATGACTATCTCAAGTCACCAAAGCCTTTATGATCCTTTAGTTTTCAACTTGTAGTATCACTTTATGCTTTGATCAATGATGTTTTGTCGCTCTGCATGATTATGGCCATTATTGCTCTCTTAGTTTGTCGCTCCCAGTCTTTTGCTAGCCTCCACAAAAAAGTATGAGTTCCACTCATGCATCCAACTCCCTAAACCAAGTTATTCCAAAGAGTCCACCATACCTACCTACTAGCTTATGCTATTCCAAGTATATTCATGCTTTTGTTTACCTTCCACTTGTTATGAGAAAACTAGTGATTAAATCTCTCACGAACTTGATGGCACACTTTACTTTTTGCCTCTAATAAACTCGAACCATTGGGTCCTTCTTTGTTGCGTATATGCTTGCGCTTTATAAGTTGAAATTAGTAGAACCATGTTTCATGGGGAACGCTTTCAACATTGCACTTGTACTTTGTACCCCATTGATATCATGTTCTTTTGCTTACGGATCCCGATAGTGTGAAATAAAAGTGGAACTTGTAAGATCATGGAGTTTGTATGTGTGTTAGAGAAACGCCTGGGCCGCTAGCCTAAGCCATGCCTAATCATGGTGGAAACTTGCAGCATCACCATAATGAGCACTCTATGAAGCATCCTCAATAAAAACCTATGCAAATAGCAAATAAAAAGATCGCTGAGATGCTCATTGTATGCTTGCCTTGTCATTTTGATTATGGGAAAGCTCCCGTATCATGTGCAAGGGGTACCCCGTTGGTGGTTCTTAATGATACACATATACTTACAATGACAAGAGCTTACTCGTGACTGAAGTTGAGTAGCATGAGGACCGGTCTTCGTAAGTAAGGGGCATGATATTTCGGTTTATAACTTGTCAAGCATATCCTCTTAGTTGTGTCACTTTAACCTTAATCACCTTAAAGATGCTTATGATAGGGGCAATGAGAGCTGAAAGCTACGAGTACCATAATTTTTGGAAGATCTTTATGAGACTTGAATCCCTACTTCCTTTTACAAAAGGCCTTTCTTCCACCTTTATATTGAGTCTCCACCTTCTATCTTTATGCACCTACTTTGAGAGCATAGTGGCCATTCTTAGTTCTATGTGCATTGTCCCAAGACTAGTTGATTGATGCATACCTTGATATTGCTTGTTTTAAACTATTTGTATCTAGTCACTCTTATGAACTTTGAAGATGTCCTATGCATTTATGTTTGGTACTCTATGAGGGACAAGCTGAATACTATTATGCTATGTTTTCTTTATGTGAAACAAACAAACGTCTTGCAAAGCATTGTTATTCATGAATCTTTCGTTTGTGCCTTTTCATGTTGCATCATAGTTTCTATGTCTTATTGCTAGAACTTTGTCTTTCATGTTATGATTGAAGTACTATGATCCCAGCTTTCAATGTTTTACAAATACTTTGATCAAGTCTTTGATGGTGCATGTCACCTCAAAAATTATTCTTTCTTTTTATCACTTACCTACTCGAGGACGAGCAGGAGTTAAGCTTGGGGATGTTGATACATTGCAAATGTATCTATAATTTTTGATGTTCCATGCTTGGTTTTATCCACTTTCTTGTGTTTTGTTCCAACTTTGGAGTACTTTTCATATGATTTCTTGGACTAACCTATTAACAAGAGCCACAGTGCCAGCTGCCTATTTTCTGTTGTTTTTGGTTCAAGGAAAGTCAGAAAATGAATATTCTCGGAATTGGACGGGACAAAATCCAAAGTGCCTATTTTTCCGGAAGTGATCAAGTGCCAGAATACGAGACGGAGAAGGGCCAGGGGCCGGCCACACCACCTGGCCATGCGGCCAGGCTAGGCCCGCGCCAGGGGGTGGTGTGGTGGCTCCCGGCACCCCCTCAGCCTCTCCTTCCGCCTATATATTGCCCTCGGGACAAAAACCCTGTACCCGATCAAAAATCCACGAAAGAGTCTATAGCCGCCATCATCTCCATCCCTAGATCGGGAGGGATCTGAAGCTCTTCCCGGCACCCTGCCGGAGAGGGGAATTCACCCTGGAGGCCTTCTTCATCACCATGCAAGCCTCCGATGTGATGCGTGAGTAGTTCATCCTTGGACTACGGATCCATGTAGTAGCTAGATGGCTGGTTCTCCTCCTTTGTGCTTTCATGTTTAGACCTTGTGAGCTCCGTTCATGATCAAGATCATCTATTTGTAATTCATACATGTTGTGTTTGCGGGGATCCGATGGATATTGAGATGCTATTTCAGATTGATTATTGATTCTATCATGTCTTTGTTATTTGAGATCTTGCATGCTTTCCGTTGTTAGTAGCTATCTTGGCCAAGTAGATGCTAGCAACTCCAAGAGTTAGTACTTATGCTCGATAGTGGGTTCATGCCTCTGGTAATCTGGGGAAGTGACAGAAATCTCTAAGGTACTAGATGTGATGTTGCTACTAGGGAGAAAACAACAATCCTTTGTTCATAGAACAATCGTATTGTTTACTTTACACGCAGTTCATAAAGCAATAATCTGTTGCTTGCAACTTAATACTGGAGGGGTTCAGATGATAACCTGAAGGTGGATTATTAGTCATAGATGCAGTTGGATGGCGGTCTATGTATTATGTTGTAATTGTCGTCGGATTGAGGACAATTACGCCATGAGGGGGTCCTCGAGGAGTGCGGAAGAGAGGGGTGTGAGACGTACGGTATTCCGGGACGGTGAGCACACAAGTTTACCCAGGTTCGAATCCGCCGGCTTTGGATGGACCCTACTCCTGCTAGCAATCCCGTAATACGGCAGAGCCGGAATATGGGTTACAATGGTATCGCCTGTGCGAGTTGAGATTGTTGACTATTGAGGTGTCTAGAGTGTTGCCCTAAAGGCTCTCCCTAGGACGGCTTATATAGATATCCGGCCTAGGGTTTACAGGAGAGATTAATCCGGCTACGACTAAGAGTTGGTTACAGAGTACATCTTGAACTACAAGTAACATTACGGGCCTAAGTCGGTAAGTCTTCTGGGCCTTCCCATAGCCGGATTGGACTCCGTCTTTCTCCCTGACTGGGCCGCCCGTGAAGCAAAGCTCCAACCCGAAGTGGGCCACACTGGTCAGTGAGGACCTGTGAGGACACCCGGAAAGTATATCCCCAACAGCAGCCCCCGGAGGCCTCCAAGATCCAAAGTCGGATTTATCATCGTCTAGCTTGATCTTCGGCTTACAGGATCTTGAAGGGTTCCTGAAACTTCACAACAAAAAATACGATCTAGGTCTTAAAAATAAAGTCGGACCTATCAACTGGTTACTCAGATTCTCCAGCTCGATTTCAAACTAAGCCGGAACTTGGTTTATAACACCATCTGACACAAGTTATGGTCAAGTCACGTCATCTGACAGACGTGCCGTCAGCACGAACGTTGGTGGGTCGGCGGTTCGTGGAACCGAGGCGCCGTTTCAATGCGTGCATGGAGATCGAGGAGACGCAATCATCGCGTGGGTCCTTCCCAGTTCCTTCCACGACCCGTGGCGGTTCTGTAGCATTTGCACGAATCTTGGCGCAGTTAGGTGGATATAAGGGGTTAGGATTTTTCCTTCTCCCTTCCTCTAGTCCTTTGTCGTTTCCTTTCCTTCCAATCCTCCTACGCGCACAGAGCTTCCTCGTTCTTCCCCCACATAACTCCTAGCGCCGCCCCTTTTAGGTCAATCTCTCGCCGGAGAAATGGCTTCATCTTCTTCCTCCGGTTTGGCAGCAGCGGCGGCGGCAGCGGCGGCGGAAGCAGCAGCGGAGAAGGAGAGCTTCCACGGGATCTGGATTACCTGCGCTCTCAACGAAGAGGGCCTCAAGAACGTGGAGAAGGAGGGGCTTCTCGTCGCCGGCGACTGGCGGAGCGGCTCCGGGGAAACCGTCCCCAACCCGTGTGACGGCAAGCGGGTCCACTTCGGCACCCACCTCGATAGAGGTCTGTCTTTTCCTCCCCCGGAGTTCTTCTCCGAGGTGATAGATCATTTCGGAGTTCAACTCCATAACCTTCCTCCCAACTCTCTCTTAGAGATGAGTGCGTATGCTTCGCTTTGTGAGGGCTTTCTCGGCATTAGGCCGAGTTTGACTCTCTTCCGGTATTATTTCCATGTCCGGAGAAATTCCATTACCGCCGGTGTTCCTTACATCACCGGCACTATCAGCTTTTCACTTAGACGCGACCGGGCTTATCCCAAAATTTCAGCTAGTGACTCGGTCAAACAATGGCCAGCCACATTTTTCTATCATAGGGATATTCCGGCTCTCACCGACGGAGCCGCCACGGCCCAACCTTCTTGGGACGACGCTGCTCCGGCTCTCACCGACGATCTGATCCTCGCTAAGAGGCGGATGGAATATTTAATCAAACACAAGGGTCTGAAGGGATCCGACTTGGTTCAGTGCTGGGTCTCTCGTCGGATCCAGCCCCGCGTTTTTCCATTATGTTATATCATATCCTCTAGCCCCCAAGCATGAAGTAGGATATATAATCCGGGTTTATGCTTAATTAGGATGCCAAAGAACGAACTAGTGTAGCCCCCAAGGTTCGTGCTGATATTTAGCAAAAATATTAGCCCGAGTCTTAAGTAGCTTTCTGACTTTGGGTATTCTGACTTACAGAAAGTATGTTCCTATAAACAGGAATTATTGACCAATGTTTGCGATAAGCGAAGATAAATCAAAGCTCTCCGGCTTAAAAATGCTGAACTTAAAGTAGCCAAGGATGAAGCCGAAGGTAAACATTCCGAGATTCAAACCTTGTCTTTTGCTTTTTCAATGTCGAAATTTTCCTGAACTGTTGTTCTTTTTGACTTACAGCGCTGGTGAAACAATCCATCGCTATGATTGAAGAGGTCGAGAACCTCAAGACCCTGGTGGTGGAGAACAAGGGACTTCGCCAAGACCTGGATAAGATCAAGGCGGAACATGAAAGGAGCATAGCTCAAGTCCTTGAATCCTCCTCCATGGCCACCGAAGAGCGTGATCGCAAGATCGCTGCTCAAGATAAAATAATCTCGGACCTCAAGAATGAGCTTGGCAGAGAGAAGGACATCTCCCAGGCGCTCCGGGCTGAACTCCAGAGTCTCCGGGAGGAGAAGACCAAGATTGACGACGTCATTCTCGGTATGTTCCATCTGTCTGACTTATCTTTTTTCTTTTCTTCGACTTCTATCAATGTTGGATTTTTCTTAACTTTGTTTTGTGTATAGGTCCTTTGAACTTGACGGACTCTTCCTCCTCCGAGCCTCGCACCCACCGGCTTACCCAAGTCGGTGACCTGCTTCATGACTTCCGCCAGTCCCTTGAGGACATTAGCGAAGCTCTAAAGATTCTGGACATGCCAAGCATGTCGGATTTTCAGGTGCGGGACAAGGCCAAGGAGATGCCGCAGCTTGTTCGGGACTAGCATATGTCCTACGCGCGGACTGCTGCGCAGAACGCTCTCACCATGGTCATGAGCCACCATAGAAACATGGAGATATGGCAAGTGACCAGAGGGTACTGCAAGGTAGACAAAGACGGCCAGGAGCAGGACCTTCAAGCCATCATGCACTCCTGTGCCGGATATGGGTGTCACGTGGCTGATCTGACCAGCTACGAGATCCCCTTCTTCACCCGCGTAGCTACTCCGCCTCCTCCTCTAGAAGAAACCGAAGAAGTTTCCGACGATGAACGCACCACCTCAGATGCAGACATCTCGGAACGATATCAAGGCGAAGTAACCAGCGAGCCGGCAGCTCCTTCATCTCCTCCTGCATCATAAACCAGAAACTTATGTATTATTCCGAAAAAACATGATGCGTTTGTAAATATTAAGTATTATCTATTTTGCTAGTGCTAAGCTTTTGATCTATTCAGCACTTTTGGCTTTTTTTGTGTGCCTGAAATATTTTCATAAGCACTTGAATTTTTTCGTCTCTACTTATCATTTATCTGGCTTTCCGCCTCGTCCCTTTCGTGAGCCGGCTAAACCTTCAGCCGGAAACTTTGCCGAGCAACGGAGCTCAATTGCTAAACCAGTTTAAACTCGGAAACAAAGCCGGCTTCCAGTACCAACAATTCACTACTCGGAAAATGCCCACATCCAGCAATCAGACAAATAACCAAAGTTAAGACTAGAAGTTTTAGAGTTATACCCGAAGGTAGCAATTTTAGAATCGGAAATCTAGACCAGAACGAACATGAGCATAAAGTACTTTCAAGCATTCTGGGATTTTCGACTATGACATGATCATTTGGAAATAAGATGGTAAAAACTTCTCAGAAAAACTTGAGGCAACCAAAACTTTTATTTCTCAAAGAACATGTACATATATATGATTCAAAGAAGGATAAACTAAGAATAAAAGGGTAGTAGCTGAGCAATATTCCAAGGTCTGTCTAACTCATCCGGATTTGTACTGCCTCCAACTCTCTTTCTCTTCTTAGTAGCAGGTCTTTCTTTGACTGGCCTCATGTCAGTTAAGTAATACGAACCATTGTGTAATACTCGACTAACCAAAAAGGGCCCTTCCCATACTGGGGAAAGTTTGTGATTTCTTTGTTGCACAAGCTGGAGAACCAAATCACCTTTATTGAAAGATCTATTTCGGACTATCTGGCTATGATACTTGCGTAACTTCTGCTGATAGGCTGTAGATCTCATTTCAGCAACGACGCGAACTTCTTCGACTAAGTCGAGATCATTTTGTCGAGAAATCTCGGCATCCTCTTCAATATACGCGGCCACTCTAGGAGAAGTATGAATCAAATCACTAGGAAGAACTGCTTCTGCGCCATAGACCAAGAAGAAAGGTGTGTATCCTGTTGACCTGTTTGGAGTTGTTCGTAAACTCCAAATTACAGAGGGTAATTCCTCTACCCAAGCCCCCGCAGCACGTCGTAGTGGTGCTTCGAATCTCGGTTTTAGGCCTTGTAGGATTAAACCATTTGCTCTTTCAACTTGTCCGTTAGCTTGTGGATGTGCGACTGACGCAATGTCAAGCCGGACATTTTGCTCGTTGCAGAATTCAGCCAATTATCCCATAGAGAAGTTACTCCCATTGTCCGTGATAATGCTATGCGGATAACCATACCGGATTATAACATCCTCGACAAATCTTTTGGCTGTTTCTCCATCACAACTAGTGACAGGTTTAGCCTCAATCCATTTGGTGAATTTATCCACCATCACTAAGAGGTGAGTAAATCCACTTGGAGCTTGTTTAAATGGTCCTACCATGTCAATCCCCCAGGCCGCAAAGGGCCATGTTATAGGTATTGTTCGCAGCTGATCAGCCGGAACATGAGCTTGCTTGGCGTACTTTTGGCAGCCTTTGTACGTCTTGACTAATCGTTCGGCATCTGCCTGAGCTGTAAGCCAGAAAAATCCGTGTCTAAAAGCTTTTGCCACTAAAGATTTGGCTGCAGCGTGGTGACCACACTCGCCTTCGTGGATTTCCCTTAAGATTTCCACTCCTTCTTTCGGAGATACGCAACGCTGAAAAACCCCAGAAACACTGCGTTTATGGAGCTCACCTTTAACAATAGTATAGGCTTTTGCTCGTCGGATAATCTGCTGGCTCAGCACCTCGTCTTCGGTAATTTGCCATCTACCAAATAATCGAGGTAGGGTTGAGTCCAGCTGGGGATTACAGCCAGAACTGCTATCAAAGGTGAGTCGGATTTGATCGGATATTCCTCATCTACTCCCTTTATTGAGGGAACTTTGAGGTGCTCTAGAAAAGCGCCATCCGGGACCTCTTTCCACGCAGAACCTATCCGAGATAGTGCGTCTGCTTCCTCATTTTCTGCTCGAGGGATGTGTTGAACCTCAAAACCTTCGAATGATTTAGATAAATCATCCACGATAGCTTTATATGCTGCCATGTGTTTATTTGCATTACAAATATCCGACACTTGTTGAGCAACAAGATCCGAATCTCCGTAACACATCAAACGTCAGATGCCAATATCCTTAGCAATCCGGATTCCATGCAGCAATGCTTCATACTCGGCAATATTGTTTGTCACTGTGAAGTGGATCTGCAACACGTATAAAAGTTTATCTCCTTGGGGTGATTTGAGCACCACGCCAGCCCCCGACCCCCTCGAGCCTTAGATCCATCGAAAAAGAGGGTCCAATATTCCGACTCGGGGAGGATCATGTTCTCCTTCGTCTCTGTCCAATCAGCGACAAAGTCAGCAAGGATCTGGGATTTGATTGCTGTCCGGGGTTTATACTCAATATTGAAAGCTGAAAGCTCAATTCCCCATTTGGCGACGCGTCCTGTGGCGTCACTATTGTTGATTATATCTCTCATGGGAGCTTTGCTCACCACGGTAATTGGATGCTCTTGAAAATAATGTCATAGCTTACGAGATGCTAGAAAAACACCGTAAGCCAACTTTTGATAGTCCGGATACCGCTGTTTTGATTCTGTCAGGACTTCGCTGACAAAGTACGTCGGACGCTGCACTAGGTGTTCCTGATTTTCCTCTGGTCTCTCCACCACCATGATGATACTGACGACCTTATTTGTCGCAGCAATGTAAAGCAACATCGGTTCCTGAGGTTCCAGCGCTTCAAGGATAGGAGCAGGTGAGCAGATCTTGTAGTGCAGCTTCAGCTTCGTCAGTCCAGACAAAATCCTTGGTCTTTTTCAGGAGTTTATATAATGGTGCAGCTCTTTCACCAAGGCAGCTTACAAATCGACTGACCGCAGCAATACAGCCAGTTAATCTGTGTACGTCCTTTAGGCGAGTTGGCCTGGAAATATTGAGTATAGCCTTGATTTTGTCCCGGTTCACCTCTATGCCCCTTGGAGACACGATGAAACCTAACAATTTTCCGGCTGGTATTCCAAAGAAGCATTTCTTCGGGTTAAGCATGATGTTGTATTTTCGTAGATTGGCGAACGTCTCTTCCAAGTCGGAAATCAGTGTTTCCTTCTTTTTGGACATCACCGCGATATCATCCACGTATGCATGTACATTGCGTCCGAGTTGGTCGTGGAGGCAACGCTGCATCATGCGCTGGTACGTAGCTCCTGCGTTCTTTAGCCCAAAGGGCATCGTAACAAAACAGAAGGTTCCGAAGGGGGTTATGAATGAAGTTTTGACTTTATCAGATTCCTTCATCCGGATTTGGTGATAACCGGAATATGCGTCGAGAAAATAGAGGAGTTTCGAGCCTGCCGTAGAATCGATGACTTGATCAATTCTAGGCAGAGCGAACGGATGTTTTGGACAAGCCTTGTTCAAGGCAGTATAATCAACACACATCCTTAAATAAGTGGTGTCCTTTTTAGGGACCATTACAGGATTGGCCGACCACTCAGTGTGGATGACCTCTTCTATGAATCCGGCTAACTCGAGCCATGCTAGTTCCTTAGCTATTGCCTTACACTTTTCGTCGCCAAACCATCGTAGGGACTGTTTGATAGGTTTAGCGTTCGGGTTTACATTTAGAGAGTGCTCGGCAAGTTCCCTAGGTACTCCTGTCATGTCAGATGGCTGCCATGTGAAGATATCTTGATTTGCTTGGAGGAACTTGACGAGCGCGCTTTCCTGTGCGCTACCTAGGCCTACGCCTATCTGGGTCACCTTGGAGGGGTCATCATCCTTCAATGGTGCTTTCTTCGTCCCTTCTGATGCCTTGAACTCCGGATTTGGCTTTGTAACCTCCTTCTTTGTTGCGGGCATCTCGGACGGATCTATGCTCTTCTTGATCTCCTGGTACTCCTGGGCGTGCAGCACGGCTTCGGCAAAGGCGACATTTCCATCCTCGCACTCTCGCGCTTTCTTCGGGTCTCCCCTGATGGTGATCACGCCATTGGGACCTGGAATTTTCATCATATTGTAAATGTAACACGGACGAGCCATAAAAGCCTAGTAAGCCGGACGTCCGAATATAGCGTGGTATGCGCTCTTGAACGGGAAAACTTCGAAGGAAAGTGCCTCCGTCCGGTAATTCTTTGGAGTTCCAAAGGTAACATCCAAAGTAATCTCTCCATGGGAATTAGCTTGTCTTCCTGGAACAACTCCGTGAAAAATCACAGAGCTATGGTTCAGCTGGGTTTCCAAGATCTTCATCCGGCGTAGCGTTTCAACATAGAGAATATTGATGCTGCTACCACCATCCATGAGGGTCTTGGAGAAACCATAACCGTCAATAAGTGGGTTGACGATTAAGGCGTATTTTCCTCGCATATGTAGCTTAGGCGGATGATCAGCGCGGTCAAATGTGATTGCCACTGCCAACCAGTCCAGATATTGGGGGACAGCCAGAACTGTTGCATTGAGCTCATGGAGAACTTCTTTCTTGACCTTTGCTGGTTGAGATCCGAGGAAGGTGACATAAGTGTCTTTCTTGGTGGGAAAAGTTTTCCTCCCTTCCGGCTTGGGATTTGAAGCATCAGCTTCCTCCATGTCAGAATCTTCCTTGGTCTCTTTGTCTTTTTTGGGATTCTTCTTTCCCTTCTTCCGCTTGGCTTTGTAGCCCGCGGTATCATCTCTCTTGATGTCATCGTTAAAACGACATTCAGGTTGGTGTGGGATGAGCCCCCATTGGCGTCTAAGTGATGCACACATGGGTTATTGGCAATGTCGGCCCAAGAGTAGGTTTTGCCTGGTTATTGTTCTCCTCTACCTTGGACCCTTGAAGTTCCACGGCCACGCCCGCGGCCTCCTCCGCGTCCTCCTCGTTCTCCAGACCCGGAAACAGTAGTAACCACCGCTGTTTCCGCGTTGGGTTTTTCTTCCGAGGTATTTTTGTGCTTCTGAGCCTGTTGCTTTGTCTTTGCTGACTGAGGTACAGCCGGGACATTGAGTAATCCCTCTACATCGTCGTCATCGTCTGCATACTTGCTCTTTGTTTCTATCATCTCTCCCAAATCAGCAACCTTGTCACACTTCAAGCGGTGACGTAGTAGACCAATTGGGAGTCCTGCGATGAAAGCTTCAATCACGGTTTGATTGTTTACTCCTTCACATGAGTTTTTGGTGTCATCCATCGTCCGAGGTAATCCCGGCAAGTTTCTCCAGCTTTCTGGGTGCAACGTTGTAGGTCTCGGACCGAACAGGGCCTCCGATATGTGCCTTCGAAATTCCGAAAGAACGCACTTTGCATGTCATACCCGTTATGGATGGTGTTCTCCGGAAGTTCATTGAGCCATGATCACGTCGTCTTCCGCAGCATAAGCGGGAGATATCGGGTTGCGACCAGGCTATTTCCGCCTTTGGCGATGCAGCAAGCTTGGAAAAAATCCTGTAGCCAAGTGTCTGGCCGAGCAATGCCGTCATAGGCTTGGATATGCCTTGAGATAGCAAATCCTTCCGGGAATCTTGTTGCTCTGATGCGTGGTCCAAAGAACTTTGGGCCCATGTATATGTCATCGTTTTCATAGCGTCGCGCCTCTATGTTGGAATTGATCATGTGCCTTGCGTCGCTCGAGGATAGAGATCGTCCCGAATGTCGGTTGTGGCTGCGGTGCCTTGGAGCCGAACGGCTTCTGCCGCCACCTCCTCTGCCACGTCGTCCTCCTTGTCCCCCTTGGGAGCCGTTGTGATGGCTGCTTGGTGGAGAGGGTGGGGCAGCTGAATTGTTTCTGGCAGACCACCGGCCTCCGTCCGGAGCGTCATTATTCCGGTTCCGGGGAGGATCTTGACTACGACGAGCCCCCTGCTGGCTTGCACCAGCATGGTTTCCATCATTTATTTGTCCGTCGGTCCCACTACGGTGAGGCTCATCCGGACGGCTTGCATGTCTAGGAGGTGGCATTTTTTGGCGATCCTCCTCCCGACGTTTCTCTTTATCTTCTCCCCTTTGATCATTAGAATCTCGCCGGGGAGGGTTCTTCGGATTCAGTGTAGCGACGGTATCTTTCTCGTCCTCTGGAGCCACATTGCTCCAGTTACGCGCAGATCTGTGTTGCTGTCCTGACGATCCGGTTCTTGAATAATTGTCTTCCCATCGTTCGGGGTTATGGTACTATGCCCGAACGTAATGGGATCTTACGCCAGGCCATGCTGTATCTGTGCGACATTGGTCAGAATCCGAGACCAGTTTTTGACTTCCGGACAGGGCGAGCTTTTGCTGCTCCAGTCCATTGTTGAGTAGTTTGATACCCAAACGGATCTCCTCCGGTCCTGGATTAGCAGATAGAATTTCTCGGGCTGACACGGTATTCTGTACTAGGGTTGGGTAAACCCAATCTCCATTGCTATCCTTCCGTGGCTTCCCCATCTCATCTCCAAAAAGGACGGCACGGACACGTGGGAATTGGTCGTCATCTGTGTGACGCTTCCGTGTCTTCTAATGTAACCTAGACATGTACTCCTTGTTTGACATGCGTTTCTTCTCCACCTCGATGTTCTTGGCTTCATCGAGGAGTTGTTAACGACGCGCTTCTAGGGCCTGCGCCCTTTCGTCCAGCTCATCCGCAGTAAGTTCTGCGGCTGTAGGGATAGGTGTGGTTAATGCAGCATCGATGAGTTTACGCGCACCTTCGGTGAACACGTGTCCATCCACTGATGCTTCTTTTTTCGGCTCTTCTGGGATAAGTGCTCCATCCGAGTCTTCCTCGTATTCCTCGGCAATCACCTCCTCTGTCAGAGGGTCTCTTGCCGGGGTCTTGTTCTTCTTGTTCCTCTTCTTTGCCTTCTTGGCAGTGCCGGTAGCAAAGACGGCTTTGGGTCCGTTTCCCGGAGTCAAGCTCTGATCGGTACTTTCGGACATTTGGACTTCGGGATTGTCTCCGACGTCCATGTCATCCTGCGCTTTGGGAGAGTTTTCCCCGGATCCTTCATCCATGGCTTCTCCTTCTTCTGCAGCTTTGGAGTTATACTCCTCTTCATATTCCGCGGAGAACTTTCGGAAATCCGCTGACATCATTGATTCATCCAAGGATGCGGGTACGTCGGCGTTTGTTCCAATCGCCTCCAGCACAGAGTCGGTGTTTTCTCCATCATCGGCAGAGCCGGATCCGGATCCTACGTATCCGACGAAATGCGTCGCATGCTTCCTGAGGTACCTGCGGCCCTCGCGATCAGCTATGTCGAAACTTTTGATGGTCTCAAGGATTCCATCTGCGCTTTCGCCTTGCAGTATCATACGTTTTAGTGTGTACCTCAGGAAAGGCCTGTCTGTCCCGGCGTCATCAGAGCCGGAATCAGTATCATTGATACGCTCCTCCTGAATTTTGACTTCCACGGGTCGGTCGATCTGGGATCCGGCTTCTCTAGAGAGATCCACTCCAGATTCGACTTAGACTGCTAGGTCTTCTTCAGGCTCAGATTTCTCCACTAACTCCGCAATTGGTGCGGGCTGGGTGGGATTAGGGTTTTCTAAGATCCGGAACTCTCCCGCCTCCGCGGACAAAGGGGACCCAGAAAATTCTTCTGCCTCTATCATCACCGCTGGGGTGGGTTGGGCAATTTCAACGAAACCGATGTAAACATCGATCTCGCCAAAAGACATGATTGTTTAGGCAGTTATAGCCTCCCTTGCCGGAATCCAAGTCTCGTCGAGAACGATGAGAGGGACGTCGCTGGCGTAGAGGATGCGACCGACGGCGATAGTCTCGCCGATGCCGATTCTTGCAGATTCCGCTCGGAACGCAGATCCGAAGCTCACTTGCCCCATGGTGGGCGCCAACTGTCGTCGGATTGAGGACAATTACGCCATGAGAGGGTCCTCGAGGCGTGCGGAAGAGAGGGGTGTGAGACGTATGGTATTCCGGGATGGTGAGCACACAAGTTTACCCAGGTTCGAATCCGCCGGCTTTGGACGGACCCTACTCCTGCTAGCAATCCCGTAATACGGCAGAGCCGGAATATGGGTTACAATGGTATCGCCTGTGCGAGTTGAGATTGTAGACTATTGAGGTGTCTAGAGTGTTGCCCTAAAGGCTCTCCCTAGGACGGCTTATATAGATATCCGGCCTAGGGTTTACAGGAGAGATTAATCCGGCTACGACTAAGAGTTGGTTACAGAGTATATCTTGAACTACAAGTAACATTACGGGCCTAAGTCGGTAAGTCTTATGGGCCTTCCTGTAGCCGGATTGGACTCCGTCTTTCTCCCTGACTGGGCCGCCCGTGAAACAAAGCTCCAACCCGAAGTGGGCCAACCTGGTCAGTGAGGAACTGTGAGGACACCCGGAAAGTATATCCCCAACAGTAATGCCCAATCAAGTCTCAAAGGAGTCAAGATGATTAGTATATGCATGTATTGCTTTCTCGGTGTTTGTCAATTTCCCCGCTGTAATTTGTTCACCCAACATGTTATCTATCTAAGGAGAGCCACCTCTAGTGAACTATGGATCCCGGTCCTTTTTCTTTACATACAATCTACAACTGTTTACTGCTTTGTGTTTACTTTCTGCAAACTTTTACTTCTTTCCATTCGATACGTTTAATCCTTTGTTTTCCGCAAAACACGGTGAGATTGACAACCTCATCACAAGTTGGGGACAATGTTCTGTGGTTGTGTTGTGCAGGTCTCCATGTTGCTACTAGCACCGGTAGTGCGCCCTGCCAAAGCTCAGCTAGTAACACCTTTGGGTTGTTTTCTTGCTCCTACTGGTTTGATTAAACCTTGGTTTCATAACTAAGGGAAAACTTACTGCTGTGCTCATCATACCTTCCTCTTGGGTTTCCCAACGAGCTCTACGTCAAAAGTCGAGCGCATCAGCCCCTCAGGATATAGTGGATCCTGGGTAGCAGTTCCACTTCTAGTTCTAATTTCATAAGCATGTTTTTCTTTGGCAGCATTAACTAGCAAGTCTTTTTGCACTAGTTTGAACCATTTGAAAATGTTTAACAATCATTTTAACATCATTAGAGGTTGTTTCCGCAATATCTTTTAACTCAACAATAGCTCTTGTATTTTCCATTAGATGATTTTGCACCCTTTTACTAAAATTATCTTTCTTAACAATGAAAATATCGAATTCTTCTAAGCATTGATCAGGAGGTTTAGAGTAAGGGATATCACCTTCATCAAAATGTTGGAGAGAGTGTACCTCAATAGTGGATGAATGGTGAATTGGCTTACATAATTCTTCTATAGAAGGTAAATTCTTGACATCTGCAGCTTTAATTCCTTTCTCCTTAAGACATTTCTTAGCTTCCTTCATCACTTCATCATTCAATTCAATAACTCCCCTCTTCTTAGATAATGGTATAGGCGCCGGTATAGCTGGTTCAGGTATAATTACTTTAGGTATAGCTGGTTCAGGAGGAGTCCAATCTTCATAATTCTTGCTTATTTTAGCCATTAATTCCTCAGCTTCCTTGAGAGTCCTATTTCTAAAAATACAATTAGCACAACTATCTAGGTATGTCCTAGATTCTTCAGTTAGTCCATTATAAAATATATCAAGAAGCTAATTCTTAGGTAATGGACTTCCAGCCTGTGCATGAATCAAAGCACAAAACCTTGCCCATGATTCAGGCAATATCTCTTTCTCTCCCTATTTAAAATCAAAAAGTTCCTGCAAAATAGCATGTCTAGCACTAGGAGGAAAATATTTCTGCAGGAAACTACTAATCAAGCAATCAAGACTATCAATAGATCCAGGAGGTAAATTACTAAACCAAGTTTTAGTTTCCCCTTTCAGTGAAAAAGGGAAAATCTTAGCAAAAAAGTAAGTACGTATCTTAATATCATCATAAAACAAGCCACTCATGGTAGAAAGCTCAGTCATATGTGCTACCGCACTTTCATTCTTAGTCCCACAAAAAGGTTCTTTCTCAACAATAGCTATGTAAGATAGATCAAGAGAGAAAATCATAATCTTTATCTTTAATGTTTATGAGAGAAGCAGCAAACTTAGCAATAGGAGACAATTTGGGTCTAATAGTACGCCTCTCAAGGAGAATCTTACCAGCGCTCCTAACATGGGTGTTTTTACATTCTTTAATAAATTCATCGGTCATCTCAACATAACCATCTTCAATATCATAACTCTAACTAGACTCAGGTGAACTAACATGTGTAGTAGTGTCTTCATTAGGAGTTTCAATATTTCCAGCTATAGTTCTAGCAATCGTAGCATCTAGGAAAGGACCTAATTAACCACTCTTATCAAGCAAAGTAGAAGCAGCATCATAAGTATCAGAAGTTTCAGATTTAGCAGTAGTAGCAGTGTGTGTAGCATGTGTATGTGGTGGTGTAACGAGCTTACTCATAACGGATGGTGAATCAAGAGCAACAGAGGTGTTCAGAACCGTACCTCTTCTTGTAGTGGATGGTAAAATAGAAAACTTGCCATCACGAGACTTACCCATGATGGATGGATGGCAGCGAACAATAATGAGTCCAAGTGAACTTGATAAATAAAGCTATGCTCCCCGGCAACGGCGCCAGAAAATAGTCTTGATGACCTAGAAGTATAGGGGGTGTATCGCAGTATTTTCGAGGGAAGTGAAACCCAATTTATTGATTTAACACAAGAGGAGCCAAAGAATATTCATAAGCCTTAACAACTGAGTTATTAATTCAGCTGCATCTGGAAACAATCTTGCTCACATCAGTTTATCAGTAGCAACAGTTTTGTAGTAGGAATAGTAAAGTAATAGCAGTAGTAAAGTAAAGACGTAGTAACAATTGCAGCAAACAGTAGGATTGGAGCACGGTAGGCATAGAGATGGATGGACGGGCGTTGCATAGACAAGATAATTCATATAGCAATCAGAACATAGGGCATTTGCAGATAAATAAGATAAAGCATCCAAGTACTAGATAATCCTAGGCATGTGTCCCATATATAGTCATACCTGCTCGCAATGAGAACTTACACAACATCTTTTGTCCTGCCAGCCCGTTTGCAGCGGGGCCTCAAGGGAACTACTGGCAATTAAGGTGCTCCTTTTAATAAAGCACTAGAGAAAAGCATTAACACTCTGTGAACACATGTGATCCTCACATCAAAGACATTCCCTCCGGTTATCCCATTTTCTGTCACTTCGGGGCCATTGGTTCCAGACAACAACGTGTGTATACAACTTGCAGGTAAGACCAAAAACAATACTATCATAATGAATCAATAACATATTTAGATCTGAAATCATGGCACTCGGGATAGTGATAAGCATTAAGCATAACAAGTCGCAACAAAGTCAAAAAGCACTAATAATAGATACTAGGCACCATGCCCTAATAATCTGATGCCATTACATGAACGATCTCATCCAATCCCTACCATCCCCATAGCCTACAGCGGGGGATTACTCACTCATAGATGGGGGAAACATGGATGGTCGATGGAGAAGTGATGGTGATGATGATGGCGATGATCTCCTCCAATTCCTCGTCCCGACAGGGTGCCAGAACGGAGTTTCTGGTTCCGAATCACGAAATCTGGTGGTGGCAGCGGAGCGGAACTCTTTCTGAAAAAACGTCGAACCCCCCTGTGTTTTTAGGTCAGAAGGCAACTTATAGGCGAAGAGGGAGACCGAGGGGTGTCTGGGGCGGCCAGACCACCCCCTGGCGCGGCCAGGCCCAGCCCGCGCGGCCAGGTGGTGTGGCTGGGCCCCAGCCCCACTCCGTCTCATATTCTGGCTCCGTGAGTCTCCAATACAAGGTTTCCTGTTTGCCGAACCAAAAAGCCATTTTTTATTTTACGAGTGCCAAAAATGGGGTGTTTCTTAAACCGTGGCATAGTTTCGGTTAGTCTAGTATTACAAAGTTACGATACATAATTAAATAGATGATAGAGATATCATCTTTGGATTACTCTCATTTTTCTGATTGATTTGAATATATTATTTGTCGAATTACGATTTACGGATTTGTAGATATGAATTATCTAATTTTAAATGGAAAAAGGCAAAATAAATAAAATTTATTTTATTTTTATTTGAATTGAAGATTATTATTACTTATTTATTGTTGTTTACTTAAATAATTGTATGGAATATAAAAAATAAAGACATCTAATATTATAGTCTAATGGTTAATTATAGTCCAATGGTTAATAGGATTGACATGATAGTATTCACAATAAGTTGTAATTTTTTTATCAGAATCTCATGTGGAAGGAATGGAGAAGTTAAGCGTGCTGGAGCTGGAGTACTGTTAGGATGGATGACAGATCGAAAAGTTTGACTATTAGTACAATTTGAATTGAGATTAAGTGTACTTAGATAGAATTAAAAATGTCTATGTGAGATTAACGAGTTAAACAATACAAAAATGTAAAAAGAAATTGGAAAAAAATTATAATTTTTTTTTGAAAAATCTATGTGTCGGCGTAGCCAAACGGCCGTTAGTCATCTAGATGACATCCACATGGGTTTGCCGTCGGCGTAGCTATATACACCGACGGTTTTTCTACGCCAACAGGTAGAGGGGCTACGCCTACGGGCTAGTACGTCAATAGCGATACGTCGACGGGCACCGTCAGCGCAGGGTACGCCGACGGTTTTCTTGGACGATTTCCTGTAGTGATAACGTCTGCTCCTGCCGTTCCGGCCTCCTCCAAACTTCCCTTTGGTATTGTTTTCGCAAAGCCCAGTCGTGATTTGCGTTCAGTTCAGTCAGAGACGGGTCGGAAAGGACAAACGCTTCGTCTATAAGCAAGTCTAGTGGTACCTTAATTAAAGCAAGACCTGGAAATATGCTGGTCATGTGTGGATGAACAACAAGACACGATCGGGCAGCCATCACCAATCCCCTGGAGCGAAGCATCCGTGTGCGTCAAAAGCTTAGAGTATTCTCCACCGTTGATTTTCTTCTCTGAATATTCCACGGTTGACAATGAAAAAAGGTGACATGTGTACGAGGACAAAGGAAAGCTTCAGAATTTTAGAGGAGTGCTCCTGTGCATTCCGAGAAGTTCTTTTCACGAGTTTTCAAGCAAAACAAAGGCTGTGATTACAAGAGCTAATCCACCTGCTTTAATTAACGAAATTAAAAATGGACGATTTGGTCACTGCGCATCCATTTCACTTGTTATCATCCACCCCAGAGCAAGACATGAACATTACTACTGTATCGGCCGTCATGGCCGCGACCGCGCGGACGGGACGTCACCCACCGAAACATTCATCGGCAACACTGACGGCAAAAACATCCCTCAATCCGACATACAGAGCTCTCTCACGAATTTTTACGGTGAAGCACAGAAATCTGTTTCGGGACAGCAACTTTTCCAATCATTACTTCTCTCTCATTAGAGGTTACTCTTGGCACAAAAAGCAAATAAAAAGGATAAGGAGCGGTTATTACAGAGGTAATAACTTCCAAGACTCATCTAAAACTTTTGGGTTATCTCCCAATAAGTACTTTTCTTTAACGCCTTTAAGTTAGGCATAAGAAGCAAAGAAAGAATCAAGTTTTCTCAAATGAAGAAGCATTAAGACCAAATTTTGTTTCATAGGAGAAGTAAAAGAAATCTTTTCTCTCTTTTTAGGGAAGTGTTCTATACCTTTCTTGAGTGGGAGTTGATATTTAATGGTGCCTTCTTTCATATCAATGATGGCACCAACAGTTCTAAGAAAAGGTCTTCCCAAAGTAATAGGACAAGAAGCATTGTATTCAACATCCAAAACATATAAATCAACGGGGACATAGGAATAGTTAACCATAATAAGATCATCATTAAGACTCCCTATGAGTTTCTTTTTAGCATTAGCATCAAGTGGGACATTCAAATAGCAACCTTCAAGAGGAGGCAAATCAAGCATATCATAAATCCTTCTAGACATAATAGAAACACTACTATCAAGATCACACAAAGCTTTGAAACCAAAGTCATTCACTTTCATATTAATGATGGGTTCCCAACCATCCTCTTATTTTATAGGAATAGAAGCTTTATGTTTCATATTTTCTTCTTTAATCTTTATGAGAGCATCAGTAATGTGTTTTGTAAAAACCATGTTCATAGCACTAGCATTAGGACTTTTAGCAAGTTTTTGTAGGAACTTAATAATTTCAGAGATATTACAACCATCAAGATCAAAATCAACTTTATCATCTAAAGTAGTAGAACTATTACTAGCCTCAACACTAGGGTACCCATATGTTTAGAGAAAGAGAAGAGCCATCGAACCAGATTTGTGGTGATAGTAGAAACACTAATGTTTCTAGCAATTTCATCTTCTCTTTCCCACTTAGCATGTAATTCAGCTAATAGTCTAACATTTTCATCAATTCTTACTTGTATGGAAATAGTAGCTGCAAAGGGATTCTCATTAGTTTCAGGTTTAGCAGCCATTAGATTGAGCTTCAGCCAAAGATGCTATATTTCTTTCAGCATTAGATTGAGCTTCAACCAAAGATGCTATATTTCTTTCAGCATTAGAGAGTTTTTCCTCAATAGTTTTATTGAAAGTAGTTTGTTTACTAATAAACTCCTTAAGCATAACTTCAAGTTCAGAGGGAGGAATCTTATTATTGTTGTAAGAATTTCCATAAGCATTACCATTGTTGGGAGGATATGGCTTATAATTGTTGTTACCAAAATTGTTCTTATAAGCATTATTACCATAAGCATTGTTGCCAAAATTGTTATTTCTTATGAAGTTCACATCAACTTACTCTTCTTGAGCAACCAAAGAGGCTAAATAACATTACTTGGATCAATATGGGCTTTCCATTAACAAGCATAAACATAATAATATCAATTTTATCACTCAAGGAGGAGGTTTCCTCAACAGAATTTACCTTCTTACCTTGTGGAGCTCTCTCAGTATGTCATTTAGAATAATTAACCATCATATTGTCCAAAAGTTTTGTTGCAGCACCCAAAGTGATGGTCATAAAGGTACCTCCAGCAGCTGAATCCAATAGGTTCCTTGAAGAATAGTTCAATCCTGCATAAAAAGTTTGGATGATCATCCAAGCAGTCAGTCCATGAGTGGGACAATTTTTACTAAAGATTTCATTCTTTCCCAAGCTTGAGCAACATGCTCATTATCAAGTTGTTTAAACTTCATTATTTCACTTCTCATGGATATAATCTTAGCAGGAGGATAGTATTTTCCAATAAAAGCATCTTTGCACTTAGTCCAAGAATCAATACTATTCCTAGTTAAGGAATTCAACCATTCTTTAGCTTTTCCTCTCAAAGAGAAAGGAAACAATTTCAGCTTAATAATATCACCATCTATATCCCTATGCTTTTGCATCTCACAAAGTTCAACAAAGTTATTTAGATGGGAAGCAGCATCTTCATTACCAATACCAGAAAATTGCTCTCTCATAACAAGATTGAGTAAAGCAGGTTTTATCTCAAAGAAAGAATTTTCAGCCACAGGTCGAGCAATAGGTGTGCTCATAAAATCATTGTTGTTGGTGCTAGTGAAGTCACACAACTTAGTGTTTTCAAGAGTAGTCATTTTTTTGGGTTTTCAAATAAGAAAGCAAACTAGTAAAACTAATTTTTGTGTGTTTTTTGAATAAAGAAAACAAGCAAACTAAGCAAAAAGAAACTAAGGAAAACAAAAACAACAAAGTAAAGAGATTGGTTATGAGGGACTCCCCTTGTGAAGATGTCCTTGACTCCCCGGCAACGGCGCCAGAAAAGATCTTGATGTGCTCGACTTTCGACGTAGAGCTCGTTGGGAACCCCAAGAGGAAGGTATGATGAGCACATCAGTAAGTTTTACCTCAGTTATGAAACCAAAGTTTAATCGATCCAGTAGGAGCAAGGAAATACCCCAAAGGTGTTACTAGCTGAGCTTTGGCAGGGCGCACTACCGGTGCTACTAGCAACGTGGAGACCCGCACAACACAACCACAGAACTTTTTCCCCAACTTGCGATGAGGTTGTCAATCTCACCGTGTTTTGCGGAAAACAAAGGATTAAACGTATCGAATGGAAAGAAGTAAAAGTTTGCAGAAAGTAAACACAAAGCAGTAAACAGTTGTAGATTGTATGTAAAGAAAAAGGACTGGAATCCATAGTTCACTAGAGATGGCTCTCCTTAGATAGATAACATGCTGGGTGAACAAATTACAGTGGGGCAATTGACAGACACCGAGAAAGTAATACATGCATATACTAATCATCTTGACTCCTCTGAGACTTGATTGGGCATTACAACATAATACATAGACCGCCATCCAACTGCATCTATGACTAATAATCCACCTTCAGGTTATCATCCGAACCCCCTCCAGTATTAAGTTGCAAGCAACAGATTATTGCTTTACGAACTGCGTGTAAAGTAAATAATACGATTGTTCTATGAACAAAGGATTATTGTTTTCTCCCTAGTAGCAACATCACATCTAGTACCTTAGAGATTTCTGTCACTGCTCCAGATTACCAGAGGCATGAACCCACTATCGAGCATAAATACTAACTTTTGGAGTTCCTAGCATCTACTTGGCCAAGATAGCTACTAACAACGGAAAGCATGCAAGATCTGAAATAAAAAACACATGATAGAATCAATAATCAATCTGAAATAGCATCTCAATATCCATCGGATCCCCGCAAACACAACATGTATGAATTACAAATAAATGATCTTGATCATGAACGGAGCTCACATGATCTAAACATGAAAGCACAAAGGAGGAGAACCAGCCATCTAGCAACTACATGGATCCGTAGTCCAAGGATGAACTACTCACGCATCACAACGGAGGCTTGCATGGTGATGAAGAAGGCCTCCAGGGTGAATTCCCCTCTCCGACAGGATGCCGGGAAGAGCTTCAGATCCCTCCTATCTAGGGATGGAGATGACGGCGGCTACAGACTCTTTCGTGGATTTTTGATCGGGTACTTAGGGTTTTCATCCCGAGGGTAATATATAGGCGGAAGGAGAGGTCGAGGGGGTGCCGGGAGCCACCACACCACCCCCTGGCGCGGGCCTAGCCTGGCCGCGCGGCCAGGTGGTGTGGCCAGCCCCTGGCCCTTCTCCGTCTCGTATTCTGGCACTTGATCACTTCCGAAAAAATAGGCACTTTGGCTTTTGTCCCGTCCAATTCCGAGAATATTCATTTTCTGACTTTCCTGGAACCAAAAACAGCAGAAAATAGGCAGCTAGCACTGTGGCTCTTGTTAATAGGTTAGTCCAGGAAATCATATGAAAAGTACTCCAAAGTTGGAACAAAACACAAGAAAGTGGATAAAACCAAGCATGGAACATCAAAAATTATAGATACATCAGGGGCATCCCAAAAGAATTGAGCAGGATTCTCAACAAGCTGAAAATAGTGGTTCTACTCATAAGAAAAGAAAAAGAAACATAAAACTATTGTAGAACCCTCTGAACCTGCTAAAGATCCTAATAGTATATCTATCTCTGATGCTGAAACTGAAAGTGGTAATGAAGAAAATGATCTTCCTGATAAAGAAAAGTTGAAGAAGAACCTGAAAAGCACACTAAGAATACTAAATACACTAAATAAGATTTTGTTGCTAAGAAACATGGTAGCGAAAGAGAGCCTTGGGTCCAAAAACTTATGCCTTTTCCTGATAAGAAACACAAGTCAAAGGAAGATGAACACTATAATAAGTTTTTTGAGTGGATGAAACCTTTGTTCTTACAAATCCCTTTGACTGATGCTATTAAACTGCCTCCTTACTCAAAGTATATGAAGGATATTGTCTCGAATAAAAGGAAGATCCCTAATGACGAAATTTCTACTTTGCTTGCTAATTATTCCTTTAATGGTAAGGTTCCAAAGAAACTTGGAGACCCAGGGATTCCAACTATCCCTTGCTCTATTAAGAATAGTTATGTTAGAACTGCTTTGTGTGATTTGGGAGCTGGAGTTAGTGTTATGCCTTTCTCTCTCTATAAGAGACTTCAACTAGAAAAATTAATACCAACTGATATATCTTTGCAAATGGCTAATAAATCTACCACTATTCCTATTGGTATATGTGAGGATGTACCTGTTCAAGTGGCTCATAATTGCTTGATATTAACTGATTTTGTTGTGCTTGAAATGCCTGAAGATGATAATATGTCTATTATTCTTGGGAGACCTTTTCTTAATACTGCAGGAGCTGTTATCAATTGTAATCAAGGGAAGGTGACCTTCAATGTTAATGAAAAGGAAAATATTGTCTATTTCCCCAAGAAAATTGATAGGACTTATGGTTTGAATTCAATTGAACATGTTGAGGGCATTCAAGTTGGAGAGATATATTGTCCCATACCAAGAGAAAAAATTGAAACTATTATGATTGGGACCATTGCTATGAAGGTTGAGGTAACATAATCATTAGTGGAATACAAAGTTTTGTTTCATATAAATTTTTTTTGGTAACAATACCTGATCAATCTTGTTAACAAAAGGATTTCATTGAACAAAACAATGTTTTCACCATGATTATCTCTGCTTACTTCTATTCTATCCGTTTAGTTTTTTGCTTTAGTTTAGTTTTCTTTCCTGTTGTTAGTTGCTTGCATGTTAGAGTGTCTTAGAACTTCTATAGTTCTAGCCTTGTTTTGTCATTGCATCATTCCAAAAAAATCTTTATGTCAGAAAATCATTCATCTATACCTGAAAATTGCTCAAAAATAAAGTGTCTCGAAAAATTCCAGAAAATTCATATTAAATTTTTACGTGAAAAAAGGGGCAGAGAAGTGCCTGGAAGGTACCAGGGGGACCCACCAGGCAGGCACACCACCTGGTGGCGCGGCCAGCCCTGGGGCACCCCTGGCCCTCCACTCACTCTCTCACTTGCCACTTTCTTCTCTCTGCCGAGTAGACACTAGTTCATTGCTCAAAATTGCGTTCTTGCTATGCTTGCCCACGATTTTTCGATCTCCTTGCTCAGCCCATCTTTGCTGCTGAAATTTGGAGCATTTGTTCTCCGGTATGTGACTCCTCCGCTTGTCCAAGTAGATTTGTGTTTCGTGGTTTATATCTTGAGTATTTTGCTGCTGTAGGTGACAGGTTATGAGAGCTTGTAAGCTTGTTTGATGCTTAAAGATATAGTTTTGATGCATGTTTAGGCCTCATACAAGTCCCTATGAGTAGTGCCCTTCATTATATATTCACTTTGTAATCACTTGTTTAATAGATGTTTAAATTTCAGAATATCGAACATGAACAACCGTACCTTGGGAGAAATATTTGAGAGGGATGCACCTAGGAGGTCAAGGCCCTCAAGATCAGCCTCTCAGTTCAGGCCATCATACAACAAGGATCTCATTGCACCTCGTATTGGTAATGAAGGAGATAATAGGGATGCTCACCCATCTAATTTTCCTTGTTTTACTTTCTTACAAGCTGTAGGGATTCTTGATGATTTCTTACTACTGATTCAGAGGGTTGGTTTGACCTCATACATGCAAGATGAGAGTGAGCAATACGCTATGCTCACCAAGACTTTTGTTGAGAGCTTCGTGTTTACTAACACGCCCTATCAGTCAACTGTCTCTTTCAGAATTTATAATCTGCCCTTTACCATGTCATTGGAAAGATTTTGCAGTATTATAGGTGTAAGCATGATAGGGACCATGAAGAAGATTCAAAGGCGACCTGCTGATTTACTGGAACTTTACCGAGGGGTGACCAATGATGATGACCGCGTAGCTCAGCGCGGAAAGATAAGAAACATCCAACTCACTACTCTTAGATACTTTGCATATTATCTTACTACTAGCGTTCTTGGTAGGGAGAATAGGAGTAATATCTCCAACTATCATTTAGCCTTCCTTGCTGCTACGCTCAACAATGATACTCGGTACAACCTTGGCTCGCTTATTGCTCGCCGCCTAGCCGCTAGGGGGCCTATCTATGGTGGAATCATTGCTTCACGTATGGTCAATGCATTAGAGCTTTCAGTGGACCCCAATGATACTATATTGGTACCACAAAGGCTTGACCTTGCTGCTATGAAAACACATCACTTTGTCACTTCTGATTTTGATTTGGACAGTCTAGTATATAGGATGTTGTTTACTGACAGGGATGAGAGGGAGATCCCTTTGCCGCAATCTACTTTGTTTAGTGTTCACATGAGACCGTGGTCGCGCTCCAAGGAGGAGGTGGACGAGCAGCTCCGTTTACTGGGGTTCCACGGGAAGCACCAGGAGGATGTGCCCTCCTACAATTACTCTGGACACTACGAAGGGACGTACTCGAGCTCGCACCAGGACGAGGGTACCTCCTGGTCGTACCACGGAGACACTTCATCTTGGCCAGCTTGGGATTGATACCACTTAGGCCAAAAATCCTAAGCTTGGGGGGAGGTACGCTGACATCGCACTCATCTCCATATCATTTTGCATCGGTACTTTGTATAGTCATGTTTCGTTCTCTTTTTAGTTTTCGTTCTTTCTTTGCTTTTGCTTTCTAAAACACAAAAAGACCAAAAATATTTCTGTTGTTTCTCTTTGTTTGCTTCTTCTTCTTTTTTTCCTTGGTTTGCTTTTCCCTTTTTGCTTTGTTTAAACTATTCAAAAAACCCAAAAAGATTTTGCTTCGCTTGTTCTTCCTTTTTGGTTCTTGTTCTAAAAAATCGAAAACACCAAAAATATTTGTTGTTCTTCTTTGGTTTTGTAAGTTTGTTGCAAGGTTCAGCAGTCCTCAGTGGAATTTGGTTTCATATTATTATCAAGCCACATAAGTGAAGGGCAATAATGAGGATTAATGACAACTTGAGGTGTGGTAAGAGGCTGGTAATGAACTCTATTTGTTTTCATTTTTGTACATATACTCATCATTGTGGACGTGCTTAGTCTGTTCATGTAGGGTGTATGTTATTCATGGATGCTTAGTAATTCTTGCTTTCATATGATTAGTTCCAGCTTATTAATAATTTGTAGCATGTCATATGAATGTTTGCTAGCATTACTCTATTCATAACTTGGTATGACACCGTGGTATCCTGCTCTGAATGTTTCACTTGAATTGACTTGGCACATGCTCACGCATGTGTATGACTGCAATAATCAGTCAAGCCTCGATGAATTATTTTGCCTTGAGGGTCTTGAATCACTTTCATGCCATGATTAGTCCTGTTTTGTTGCAAGCATGATTATGACAACTACTGCTCTCTCGTTTGTCGCTCCCTTACTATATCTAGCCTTCACGTACAGTGAGTATGTTTTACTCGTGGTTCCAACTCCCTAAAACCAAATATTGCTAAAAGTGTCCACCATGCCTACCTACTAGCATCATTTGCTATTCCGTGCATATTCAATATGCCTTGTTTTCTTCCGGATAAAATGTTTGCTTGTTATGAGAAAGTTAGTTAGTAAAGTTCTCATAAACTTGATGGCACACTTTATTTTCTTGCACTTAATAAACCTGAACCATTACGTCCATCTTTGTTGCGTATATGCTTGCGCTTTATAAGTTGAAGTTAGCAGAACCATGTATCATGGGGAACGCTTTCAATATTTCATGGGCACTTTGTACCCTGTTGATATCATGATTCTTTTGCTTATGGATCCCGGCAGTGTGAAATAAAAGGGGAACTTGTAAGATCATGGTGTTTGTATATGTGTTAGAGAAACGCCTGAGCCGCTAGCCTAATCCATGCCTAATCATGGTGGAAACTTGCAGCATAACCATAATGAGCATTCTATGAAGCATCCTCAATAAAAATCTATGCACATAGTAAATAAAAAGATCGCTGAGATGCTCATTGTCTGCTTGCCTTGCATTTTGATTATGGAATAGCTCCTGTATCATGTACAAGGGGTACCCCGTTGGCGGTTCTCTATGATACATATGTACTTATAATGACAAGAGCTTACTTGTGACGGAAGTTGAGTAGCATAAGGTCCGGTACTCGTAAGTAAGGGGCATGCGAGTTTAGCTTATAACTTGTCAAGCATATCCTCTTAGTTGTGTCACTTTAATCTTAACCATTTAAAGATGCTTATGATAGGGGCAATGAGAGCTCAAAGCTAACGAGTACCATACTTTTAGCATTTGGAAGCCTTTCAAACTTTTCAAAACCTTTTTCATTTCTTTGTTGAGTCTCCACTTATTCTATGAGCACCTTCTTGAGAGCATAGTTGTCATTCTTAGTGTAATGTGCTTGTCTCAAAACTTGATTATTTGTGTTAGGACTTTGATGCTTGTATCTTTGATATCTTTACTTCTAGTCTTCACCTGAACTTCAGAGGTGCCTTGGAATTTACAATAAAAAGGCAAGCGAGTACCACTCTATCATACCTTGTTATGAGCATTGTAATGTTGCTTATGTTTATGTTTCATGCTACTTATTATGTTTGAGTTGGAATCTCTTCATAGCTTGCATTGCCTATTAAGTAAACTTAGTTGCATACTCCTTATTATGAATTGTCTAAGTAGTTGATCACATGCTGAGAATATATACATCATATGAAGCAAATGTGTCCGTGAAAGTTTCTTTTATTACACTTAGTTTTCAGCTGAATTGCTTGAGGACAAGCAATAAGCTAAGCTTGGAGGGAGTTGATACGTCCAAAACGTATCCACTTTCCCGAATACTTTTGCTATTGTTTTACCTCTAAACTTGTATGAATTGGATGCAACTAACACGGACTGACGCTGTTTTCAGCAGAATTACCTGGCTGTCTAGTTTTTGTGCAGAAAATCAGCTATCAGAAAAATCCCGGAAAATATGCCAAAAATCCTATTTCACCAGAAGACTCACGGGGCCAGAATATGAGACAGAGTGGGGCTGGGGCCCAGCCACACCACCTGGCCACGCGGGCTGGGCCTGGCCGCGCCAGGGGTTGGTCTGACCGCCCCAGACACCCCCTCGTTCTCCCTCTTCGCCTATAAGTTGCCTTCTAACGTAAAAACTCAGGGGGGTTCGACGTTTTTCCAGAAAGAGTTCTACTCCGCCGCCACCACCAGATTTCGTGATTCGGAACAAGAAACTCCGTTCTGGTATCCTGCCGAGACGGGGAATTGGAGGAGATCATTGCCATCATCATCACCATCGCTTCTCCATCGACCATCCATGTTTCCCCCATCTATGAGTGAGTAATCCCCCGCTGTAGGCTATGGGGATGGTAGGAATTGGATGAGATCGTTCATGTAATGACATCAGATTGTTAGGGCATGGTGCCTAGTATCTATTATTAGTGCCTTTTGACTTTGTTGTGACTTGTTATGCTTAATGCTTGTTACTAGGGCCCGAGTGCCATGATTTCAGATCTAAACATCCTATTGATTCATTATGATAGTATTGTTTTTATTCTTACCTGCAAGTTGTATACACACATTGTTGTCCGGAACCAATGGCCCTGAAGTGACAGAAATCGGGATAACCGGAGGGAATGGCTTTGATGTGAGGATCACATGTGTTCACGGAGTGTTAATGCTGTGCTCTGGTGCTTTATTAAAAGGAGCACCTTAATTGCCAGTAGTTCCCTTGAGGCCCCGCTGCAAACGGGCTGACAGGACAAAAGATGTTGTGCAAGTTCTCATTGAGAGCACGTATGACTATATATGGGACACATGCCTAAGATTATCTAGTACTTGGATGCTTTATCTTATTTATCTGCAAATGCCCTATGTTCTGATTGCTATATGAATTGTCTTGTCCATGCAACGCATGTCCATCCATCCCTATGCCTACCGCGCTGCAATTCTACTGTTTGCTGCAATTGTTACTACTATCTTTACTTTACTACTGCTATTACTTTACTATTCCTACTACAAAACTGTTGCTATTGATAAATAGATGTGAGCAAGATTGTTTCCAGGTGCAGCTGAATTGACAACTCAGTTGTTAAGGCTTATAAATATTCTTTGGCTTTCCTTGTATCGAATCAATAAATTGGGTTTTACTTCCCTCGAAAATACTGCGATACACCCCCTTTACTTGTGGGTCATTATTGCTTCATAGAACACCCCTTTTTTGCACTCAGAAAATGAAAAATGGCTTTTGGTGCGATGAAAAAGGAAAACTTACTCCTACAACATTGTTCGCCATTCCATGATACACATGCGTGCATAATATGAGAATATTATCGCAAACTATACCGCAATTCTACCCAGAACATTGGTCATTTAACTTGAAAGCCAGAAAACCTCGATTGAGATAGGTCATTTTGTGAAGGTTTATTTGAGACACAATCAATATACCAAGTTTGGTATTTTTCCTTACAACTATGTCACATAATATGACACCACGCGAAGGTTTTGCATTGTTTCGACTATTTTTGAATTTATTATGCCTGTTTTAAACTATCATCAAACTTTCTAAATTGGCGGGCATGAAGATTCTTAGCTCGGGGCTGAGCCTCGCTAAACTTGCATTTGATCTATGATGAAATAGCATACTGTAAACCTAAAAATGATTTTTGCAAAAAATCATGACCATCATATCATGTACCTGTAGTTCAAATCTGACTCACTTCCTACCGATTTGGTATGAATTTGTCTTTTTCACGAGGGGTGGACGCAAAGTTTTGAGATATCCCGGTTAGGACATTGTCTATTTAGGGTGGTCTAGTATTTTTAAAAAATGGGGTGGTATTATTTTGAAACTTTTATTTGGTGGTTGCTTCACAGAACACCCTATTTTTTGTAGTCGGAAAATGAAAAATGGCTTTTTAGTGCGACGAAAAGAAAAACTTCCTCCTGCAATATTGTTCATCATCACATGATACACATGCGTGTACAATATGGGCACATGATCACAAAATATACCATGATTCTAGCCATAACAATTGGTTATTTGACCTGAAAGCCAAAAAACCTCGATTCAGATAGGTCATTTTCTGAAGGTTTTTTGAGACACAGTCAATATACCAAGTTTGGTATTTTTCCTTGCAACCATGTCACACACGAAGGTTTTGCATTGTTTTGGCCGTTTTTGAAATTCTTATGCCCGTTTTAAACTATCGTCAAACTTTCTAAATCAGCGGACATGAAGATTCTTAGCTCGGGCCTGAGCCTCGCTAAACTTGCATTCGATCTCTGATGAAATAGCATATTTTAAACCTAAAAATTATTTTTGTCAAAAATCATGACCATCAGATCATATACCTGTAGTTCAAATCTTAGTCACTTCCTACTGATTGAGCATGAATTTGTCTTTTTCACGAGGGGTGGACAAAAAGTTTTGAGATACCCTGGTTGGCACATTGTCCATTTAAGGTGGTCTAGTATTTTTGAAAAATGGGGTGGTATCATTTTGAAACTTTCATTTGGTGGTTGCTTCATAAAAACCCATTTTTTGCACTCGAAAAATGAAAAATATGTTATACAAATGTATTTGTATTATATATATATATATTTAAATAAAAATATGTAATATTTGAGTTCATATAGATAGATCTTATTTTTCCGTAAATTTTGATATATTATATATATTTTTCTGAATTTAAATGATTTAGTTATGATTTTGCTAAGATTAATGTGGCAAAAAGAAAAAATAGCTTTGCCGACGGCGTAGACTTGACGCCGTCGCTCTGCCGTTAGCCTAATCGCCTACGCCGACGGTCCTATTTACGCCAACGCCTGCCATCGGCCTATTCATCCTACGCCGACGGCCGCGCGGCCCGGCTTCCGAGCCCGTCAAGCTGCGCCGACGGCCCCGACATTTTGCCGTCGGCGTAGAATATGGCCGTCGGCGTATAATGTTATTCCCGTAGTGTATGCTTTCCTTAGATGACGTTGGAGTCGATGCACTATCGGAAATGGCTTCTACGCCGAGTTGCTAGAAATTTTGCGAGTGTATTTTGACAGGCACGACATAGACACACCCAACTCGAGTGTCGTGGAAATACACTTGGACAGGGTGTATGTTGGTGTCATCCTCACGATCCAAAAAGACCGAAGCAAACAAAACGAATTGATGTCCGAAATGCACCTGCCGGTTGGAGATGCCATTATGTGAGATGATGTTGGGTGACACGAAATCTAACAACTTGGACCCACTTGTTACACCTGGATGCATCAATATCCAAGTTGACCATGTGTTCCAGTTGAACATGAACCTCACGTGTCGACTTCTCATCTTGTTCCACAATGTTTCAGATATTTTCGATGGAGCGATCGACGTAGAAAGATATACAGGAGAGGAAGAATAGTATATGGGGCGTCTCTATGTAACCAAGTCTAGAAAGATATAGAGATGAGAAAGAATAATATATGGGACGCCTATATGCAACCAAGTGCGCTGGAAGACCAATCATGTTGTTCCAAGTGTATGTTCCTATTTTCACTTCTGCTTCGGTGCTACTCCCTATTCAAGTTTTAAACACAATAACGGTTGAGATTGTTCCATACCCCTTCATATCTAAGGGCATGATTAAACCCGTTTCCTTTTCCTCCTCCGTTTTGATGAGTCGATCGATCCATTTGTTTCCTTCGCTCTAGGATCCAATAGAACCGACGACCGGTCAAAAAACCGAGGAGCTTGGCAATTTGTGAGGAACCATGGTCCCCATCGAGCATGAGCGGAACCGTCTTGTTTGAGTTGCGGCGCCAGAACAAGTTTACGGGTACATCGGATTCTCAGAACGAAGTTAGTCAAACGACCACGGTAATCCCAGGCATCTGTAGCAACCCGAATCCGCAGGTCGTGGATGGCCGGGCAGCACTTGAGAAAGCTAGCAATGGCCGTAGCAGCATTATCTCGGCGCATTGGTGCACATGGCGCGTCGAACTCCAGACGCTCAAGGGCAGGCAACGTGACCAAGCGTTCATGATTGTGATCCACCACTGCAATGCACTCGATGTTTTGCACCTTCAATCTGATTGTTTTCACGTGTCGAAAGGTGCCAAGAAATTGCCAGAAAGGAGCGGAGCGTAGCCCGACTCGTTGGTCGTCTTCGTCGTACATCCATTCGAGGGTCAGATCCACATGCGCCAACTCGGTCGCTTGGGATTTCATTAAGAACTCTGTGAGGGGTCTGTTGTACTTGAAGGTACGCAAGCGTGGCGTGTCTAGCTCAATGCCTTTGCGGGTGCCTAACCCGTCCACAAGCGTGAGGGCAGTGAGGCTTGGGGAGTGCACCACCAAACAATCGGTGTCGGTGCCACCGCCAAGATAGTAAAAGTTGTGGCTTTCGACGTGGAGGCTTGTGAGGTTCGGCATGGCACGGATCAAGTCCTGGAGATGCTTCGTCGATGAGGTGCAATTGTACAGCCGCAGCACGGAGAGGCGGGGGAAATATGCGGCTGCGCTTCCCGGCGGCGATTTGAGCCTGCAGCAGGGGAGGTCCAGGACTCGGAGTGTGTCTCCCGGTAAAGAGGAAGGGTCGAGGTGGTACAGGTCATGCAGATCCTCCTCCTCATCATCGTCCTCGAACTCGAACTCCACGCGAAGCTCCTCGATGCGCCGCAGCGCGGGGGCGGCGAGCAGGGATGCCAACAGGTCGTAGGTGTCACCCATCACATCCTGGCAGTATTCCGCGCCGAGCCCCTTGACGAAGAGCGAGAGCTTCCTAACGGGGCACCGCCGGTCCCTCGCGTCTAGGGCGTGGGTGGCAGTGGAGACGAGCTTGCCCTTGATATTGACGGGGCTCGGGCCGCTCCCGAGCCATGAGAGATCCAGGTCGACTTTGCGGTAGGACCTGGAGTCGAGGTTGAGGGTCTCCGTGCGCCGCCACAGCGGGCGCCATCGCCGGGAGAGGACCGCGGTACGGACGGCCTCCATGGTAGGTAGGAAGGAGATGACGGAGACGAGCAGGTCGTCGCAGAGGCCTGAGAGACGATCGGCGCCGGCCATCGCGTCATGCAAGGATTATTGGATCCAGAAGTGGAAAGAGGTACCGCGATTAATAGCATGCAACAGTCAAATTGGATCCGATTGTGTTTGGAGCAGCGTTTCCGTCGAGTGTCCGGTGAGGTGATGACACGGAACGAGGCTCTGAGACTGGTTTTACTAGCGTGTCGACGTCTCTGCTTTTGATCTACTGCTTTATGATTTGTGCTCCATAGTTTTATCAAGAATTCAAGATTCGTTAAGTTTTATTAAAGTGAGTCAAATTAAACTGCAATGATACTAACACTCCACGATGAAATTACGTGCATGCTAGAATCTCTTTGAGGCCTTTCATAATGGAGTGTATCTTATCACGTTATGATAGGAGAAATAAATACTGGTTAAGAGACAACCTCTACGATGCATTGTTTTTAAATGGTGTTTCTACATTTAATGATTTAGAGGACATGCATGTATGTGATTGGTCTAGCAATGTTTTTTGCCTATGATTCCGTGAAAGAGATGTTTCTTAGCTAAAAGCAAGTATAGGTACAGTCAGCTGGCTATAAGCGAAAATATTGTAGTTTTGGTGATGTGGAGGAGAGATAAGTGTGGAGAGAATGTAAGCGGGTTGTAAGTTAATAGCCGGCTCTAGCACATGCTCGTACATAGTTTGCGTGAGTGAAATATGAACCACATATTAATTAATTTTATTTTGCCAAAATTTCACCAATCTATTAATAATCATCAACAGTAGTACAAACATGCCTAAAAGTAATAAAAATTACAAATAGGTCGATGGACCATCTAGCGAAGACTACAAACACTAGCACGAGCCGAAGGCGCGCCGCCGTCCTCGCCCCTCCATCACCGGGGCCGGGCAAAGGTTGTCGTAGTAGAGCTTGTTGTAGTATACAGACGGGAAGTCGTCGTGCTAAGGTCCCAAAGAACCAGCGGACTAAAACAGCAATCAGTAGAGTGGAATTAATTAGTAGGCTTTTGTAGCTAACTATTGTACAAGTGGGCTACATGACTAGCTATGATATGTCACTTTCTTATAGCCAACAGTCGGCTACATTATTTAACTTGCTCTAAGATATAACATCAATCTCTTTCCTCATTAAATATAGTGCCACATAACCAAAGTGTCTAGGATATAACGCTAAGAAAATACTATCGTGAAAGGCTTGACAAGACTCTCCATTATACTAGATTAACAGCCAAAGATGGTTGGCGCTCCGCTGGTTCTTTGGGCCCTCAGCACGGTGACTTTTCGTCTGTTTACTACAACAAGCTCTACTACGAAAAGTTTTGCTCGGCTCCGGTGTTGGAGGGGCAAGGACGGCGGCACACCTTTGCCTCGCGCTAGTGTTTGTAGTCGTCGCTAGATGGTCTTTTAATCTATTTGTAATTTTTATTACTTTTAGGCCTTTTTTCTACTACCGTTGATGATTATTAATGAGATCGGTAAAATTTTCAAAAAAAAGTTAGTTACTATAAAAAAAAAAGGAATGAACGTTCACGTGCATACGGTATTACACGAGAAATCCAATTTCTTATACGAGATCTTTACAAACCAAGAATTGAATAAAAAATCGTTGTAATCTGACATATTCCTTGAGGAAAAAAACAACAACGTGCATCTCACCGCCCCCTCCCCCCGCGGTGCGGGCAACCGAGACGTCGAACCCTATTGCTGCCTCCCACACCCTATGCCGGCAGCGGGATCTCCTTTACCCGGGCGCATGTGGCGTCCTCGCGGGGTGCACGTGTTGACGTAGGTGCGACTACAAGCAATAGTTTCGTTTGACAGCGCAAGGACGTCTCCTGGCTGGTGCGATGGTGCTTCGCGCAGGGATGCGACGGTCCTTGCCGGCAGGATATGGGCTAGCGACGTAGGAATCTCTCGCAGGGTGGCTCGACGGTTCGGTCTCGATCTGGGTCTGCTAGATGATAGCGTCAGAGGTTGGCCACAATTGTGCTCTCCGAGCGTCCATGCAGAACCGCGACAGATCTGGGCTAGGTGGGTCTTGATTTGGCATCATTTCATGGCTCCTTGGGCCATGGCTGCTGCTTTGGAGGCTACCACTATTGTGCAGGGACATGGACATCGGGGCGGCAGCCCCCTGTGGAGAGTCGGCATGTCTAAGCTCAGCCACGGTAGATTGAAGTGGTTTGTGGTGTCTCTCCTTGGCTACTTGAGAAGCAACGGAAGGGGCGACAGGTGAGCCTGGTGTTCTCCTCTCGTGTGGTGACCCTGATGTAGATCTGGTGACCTTGAACTTGTGGCAGAGGTCCTCCCTAAGGTTTCTTTGGCGACCCTAAGGTTGCACTGGCAAGGTTTCGAGCGGACACTCTGCGCTCCAGCTGGCGACACCTACGGGTGTCGTATCCATCTTGGGGCATCGTTGTGGGTCACCTCTCCGTGCTAGGATTCTAGGTGAAAACCTTACTCCGATTCCTCGGACAACACATTCTCGATGTGGCACGTTGTTACCCACTTGGGGACATTGTCATGTGGCGCAGGTATCTTTTTGTTGCAGGTCCAGTATGCTTGGATCCTGGCATGAAGCTTCTTCGGCTCTGGATAGGCTGACCTTGCTGGTATCCTGTATCTCATACATGTGACATCATATTTCTTGTTCTCATTTCTCGCTATTAGTTGGTAGGATTAGCGCTCCATGGCCTAGAGCGAGAGGGCAGGCGGCCCTCTCCATCAATGGCTTGGCATGTTCGGGGCCACGATGTTCAGTGGTCAACTCAAGAGGCACGGCGGCTCCGTTCCTGCTTGGTACTCTGGGTTGCTTAGAGTTGGGTGTAGCTATTGGAAATATCCATACAATCAATAATAACGTTGTTATTATCATATTTCTAATTCATGATAAATATTTATATTCTGTGCTATAATTGTATCAATAAGAAACATAATACATGTGTGGTTTCATAAATAACACCGTATCCCTAGTGAGTCTCCACTTGGCTAGCTCGTTGATTAATGATGGTTATGTTTTGCTGACCATTGACATGTGTTACCAATTAATAAAGGGATCATTCCATCAGGACAATAACATGATAGACAGACCCAACTAAGCAAATCAATTAGATCGTGTCACAAAGTCTAAATTGCCAAATCTTTCAGATGTCAAGTACCCTAATCCTTAGATCATGCGATTATGTTACTCACTTGTATCGGAAGAATGCTTTAGGGGAATCAATCGTCATACTATAACATAGTGACTATATATGTGTCTTTCAGGTACTTCGTAAAATACTTGTTGAGTTGCATGAATCAAGACTAATATTTGTCCCTCCTTGTGATAGAGAGATGAACTCTAGGCCTACTCAGGAATACACATCTTATATCGTTTGCAAGCACGTGACTAATGAGTTTAGTCACATGGTATGTTGTATTATGATACAACTAAAGAGTACATACTAGTGATGATATTGACTAGGTATAGTGATCAAGGTGTTGATTAGGGAGTACCGACGATCAGATCTCAGGCAAGTAAAGTATTGTGAGACGAAGGGAATGGAATGCATGATTGTTTAAATCCTCGACATCGTGGTTCAAACCAATAAAGATCTTCATTGAATATGTGAGATTCATATGGACAGCCATGTCCCGCTAATGCTATCTATCAGAGAAGTATCTCGATCATGTATGCATGTTGTCAAACCCGCATGGTCACACACTTAACGTTTGGTAACACTAGGGTATCACTATGATATTCATAATGGTGAGACCAAAAAAAATTTGGGAGTCTCGGATGGGATCTATGACATGACGAGAAGCTTCATAATTTCCTGTAGGTAGAGTTTCATATAAAGAAAGTTCAATTTGGGGTTTAGAAAGTGTTCCAAAAATTTCTGGTAGAGTACCGGAATTTTCTAAAAGGTTCCGGTGGGTGACGAGGGGTAACCTCGGCAATGCCCATTGTTATAAACTTGGGTTTCAGGGAAAATGGAGCGATGGTGATTTCGTCGTCTTAACAGACAAACAAGGGAGGCAATTTACCTAGGTTCAGGCCCTCATAGAGGAAACCCTACTTACTTCTTGCCTGTTCACATTATCACTAGAGAGTACAAACTCGTTGACTCGACTAGATGCGATCTCGCTTAGGGAGAGGGGCGTGTGTACCATTAGATTAGTTTTCCTCCCCCGTGGCTCCTCCCAGCCTTTACATGGGAAGATGGGTCTCGGAGCCGTATCCGGGTTAGTTACAAAGTTGAGGTAAACTCTAAGTCGAATAGATCTTGGGCTTTCCTTGTGTTGTGCGCTTGGAATTGTTGGAAATATGCCCTGGAGACAAATAATAATAAATATTATTATCATATTTCACGAAGTTTATGATTAGGTTTTATATCATGCTATAACTGTATTAAAAGGAAAAGTCAATACACGTGTGATATGTAAACAACCAGGAGTTCTCAGTGAATCTCTAGTCACTGGTTTATTGGTCAACGTATGATCAAGGTTTCCGATCATGTGGTATTTCATGGCAGTTGACAATGGAGTCACCTCATTGAGAGAAGGAGATGATGAACATACCCTATCTAAGCATCGTTAACGCGATCATGTCACAAAGTTCAAGTTACGATAATTAGGAAATGTATTGACTTGTTTCTCAGACCGTGAGAACGTATTTAATCATTGTTACCCGAGAGTGCCTTGAGAGAATCAAACGTCACTCGGTAAAATGGTGATCATAAAGATGTGAACGAGTACTTCAAAGGAGAAGGTTGAGACATATGCGTCAAGAGCAGGATTTGTCCATCTGTGTGACGAAAGATACTCTGGCCTACTCGAATAAGTTATATCCATAAGCTGCACAACACATGACTTGGTCACGAGAATATCACTTATCAGAATGAGTAAAGTAGTGATTGTCAGTAACGAGGTTGAACCCGACATGTGTAGGGGTTCCGTGTATGAAGACAATAAAATTTTACCCTACGCCCCTGAACCCCTGAAGCTGCCAGGACCTATCTATTAGTAATACAGTAATGGGAGGGGCTTTTCGCGAACTTACCTTTGAAGACCGAAAAGTGTTGTCAATGCTCAGGAGAGCGTGGTTGATGTAGACGAGCCAAAGCCGACCTCAAGGTCGTGATGAAGTCCTTGCGCTCCTTCTGGCTCCAATGACTTGAGTGCCTCAAGTGCGACACCTCGCGGGGAGTTACACACGTCCGGTGCCTGACGATGACTCCCGCTTCCCCGATCCAGCAGCAGTTGCGGAAGTAGAGCTCCTGGATCCGAATCCCGCAGCGCGACGACGCTCCATGTTGAAGATGTCTCTCGCTCGCGCGGTCCAGACTTGGGACCACGGTCACGAGAGAGAGAGAGGGGGAGAGAGAAAATATCAATTAGAGGTCCTCCCAAAAGTGGGGAGACCTTTATTGATTATTCGTGTTTTTATCTTGGCCAAATACCCCACTATATATAGGGGGAGGAGGGGGTACACCCTCCCTCAAAGTCCCGGGGTGGGACTAAAGGAGAGGAGGTAGTGGGGAGGCCGCCGGCCAGCCCCTGGTGGGCCCTGCGCGGGGGGCTAGGCCCAGCCGGCCAGCCCCTTTGCCCCTTCTCTCTCTCTCCTTTCCCTAATGGGCCCCCTCCCTCCAGAAATTGGCCCATTAAGCCTTTTTGACCTTTAATTGATTTTCTCTTTATTAAATAATTATGAATAAATGATTAAATCAATATTTAACATTCATTCACATATTATTCAACCTCCGTGGCCATGGAACACCTTCCACCTCCACTCTGGACATCCTCTGGACTTACCGAAACCCTTCCGGTTTTCTCCCTTCTTTTCTTTGGTGATTCTACCGATCCTATAAACACTCTCTAAGCATCATCAAGCCCTTAAGCGTGATACCCCATGGTTCGGGAACACTCCATACATGGTCGGGAAACTCCCGCACCAATGATCGACAAAGGGACCTGGATGGCCATGTGACCCCTGTGCGTTCCATGAAGTTCTTTCGTTGTTTGAACTGGGACAGTCGTGTCTTATTCCCTTTGTCACTCGATACTTGCATTGCCCGAGATCTGATCAATGACATCACCATGTCGTGTTCAATCTCGTTACTGAACAATGCTACTTGACTCGTTCCGACAAGTGATATCCCCGTGATCTAATCACACACTGCGTAGCTATTGGATATAACTTCTCCGAGTGGGCCCTTGAGTATCTTCCTGTCACATGGACGGACAAATCCCGCTCTTGACATATATTACCTCTAAGGTTTCCTCCGAGTACCTGAACACACCTTTATAACCACCGTTTTACTAGATGGCATTTGATGCTATCTAAGCACTCTCGGGAGACAGTGATTGATATAGTCTCACGGTCTAAGGAATAGTCTACGAGGATCCATTTCTAATCATCGTAACTTGAACTTCGTGACATGACCGGGTCACGATGTTTAGGTTGGGTATTGGTTCATCATCTCATTCTCAGAATGAGATGACCTCATTTCCAACTAGCATAAATGCCACATGATAATGAAACTTGATCATCTGTTGACCAATGAACCAGTGATTAGAGTTTCACTGGGAACCCCTGGTTGTTTGTATATCACACGTGTATTGATGTTTCCACTCAATACAGTTATAGCATGATATAAAACTTAATCATAAACTATATGAAATATGATAATAGTCCTTACTACTATTTATCTCTAGGGCATATTTCCAATAGTCTCCCACTTGCACTAGAGTACAAATACACTAGCTGCATTTGTTCTCAATCTTTGGCACCATATACCCGGTACCCTGAACATGCTTGCTCATGGAAGAGGTTGAGTCTTGGGTCTGTACTTTACAGTCCCAAATCCTTTGCAACTTACTAATCTCACCTTGATTGACATTAATACTTTATCATCACATGATAGCATCTATGTGAATGCATCGTTGCTATGGCAAGGCCTGATTCAATCTCACCTTGATTGACATTAATAATTTATCATCACATGATAGCATCTATGTGAATGCATCGTTGCTATGGCAGCAGAACGAGCCTATAGTGACGTTAGATCAACCTCGAGGGCTTTCTCATGGGCACTGTGCCCTAGAACACATCATTCTACGTTAAAAGCGAACTAGCCCCGCCATAAAATTATACAACACTTTAGATGGTACCCTTATCTATTATTATAAATGTATCCATCGAAACACCAGTGCACTCTGTGCAACTTTCGATGTTTTTGTTCACCTCGCTTCCTACTTGACTTTAATTGGTATTTACAGGAGTTTCCAACATATTCCCTTATAACATAACCCTTTATGCTTTAAGATATGTTATCCTTTATGGACTTGAAAAACATGTCTACAGTTCTCTATTAGACACTGTGATACATTGCAAATGTATCTTAATTTTTGATGTTCCATGCTTGGTTTTATCCACTTTCTTGTGTTTTGTTCCAACTATGGAGTACTTTTCATATGATTTCTTGGACTAACCTATTAACAAGAGCCATAGTGCCAGCTGCCTGTTTTCTGCTGTTTTTGGTTCCAGGAAAGTCAGAAAATGAATATTCTCGGAATTGGACGGGACAAGAGCCAAAGTGCCTATTTTTCCGGAAGGGATCAAGTGCCAGAATACGAGACGGAGAAGGGCCAGGGGGCCACCACACCACCTGGCCGCGTGGCCAGGCCTGGCCCGCGCCAGGGGGTGGTGTGGCCGCTCCCGGCACCCCCTCGGCCTCCCCTTCCGACTATAAGATTCCCTCGGGACGTAAACTCTAAGTACCCGATCAAAAATCCACGAAAGAGTCTGTAGCCGCCGTCATCTCCATACCTAGATCGGGAGGGATCTGAAGCTCTTCCTGGCACCCTGCCGGAGAGGGGTATTCACCCTGGAGGCCTTCTTCATCACCATGCAAGCCTCCGGTGTGATGCGTGAGTAGTTCATCCTTGGACTACGGATCCATGTAGTAGCTAGATGGCTGGTTCTCCTCCTTTGTGCTTTCATGTTTAGATCTTGTGAGCTCCGTTCATGATCAAGATCATCTATTTGTAATTCATACATGTTGTGTTTGCGGGGATCCCATGGATATTGAGATGCTATTTCTGATCGATTATTGACTCTATCATGTCTTTGTTATTTGTGATCTTGCATGCTTTCCGTTGTTAGTAGCTATCTTGGCCAAGTAGATGCTAGCAACTCCAAGAGTTAGTATTTATGCTTGATAGTGGGTTCATGCCTCTGGTAATCTGGGGAAGTGACAGAAATCTCTAAGGTACTAGATGTGCTGTTGCTACTAGGGAGAAAACAACAATAATTTGTTCATGGAACAATCGTATTGTTTACTTTACATGCAGTTTGTAAAGCAATAATCTGTTGCTTGCAACTTAATACTAGAGGGGGTTCAGATGATAACCTGAAGGTGGATTATTAGTCATAGATGCAGTTGGATGGCGGTCTATGTATTTGATTGTAATGCCCAATCAAGTCTCAAAGGAGTCAAGATGATTAGTATATGCATGTATTGCTTTCTCAGTGTTTGTCAATTGCCCCGCTGTAATTTGTTCACCCAACATGTTATCTATCTTAAGGAGAGCCACCTCTAGTGAACTATGGATCCCAGTCCTTTTTCTTTACATACAATCTACAATCTTTTACTGCTTTGTGTTTACTTTCTGCAAACTTTTACTTCTTTCCATTCGATACGTTTAATCCTTTGTTTTACGCAAAACACAGTGAGATTGACAACCTCATCGCAAGTTGGGGGCAAAGTTCTGTGGTTGTGTTGTGCAGGTCTCCACGTTGCTACTGGCACCAGTAGTGCGCCCTGCCAAAGATCAGCTAGTAACACCTTTGGGGTGTTTCCTTGCTTCTACTGGTTCAATTAAACCTTGGTTTCATAACTGAGGGAAAACTTACTGCTGTGCTCATCGTACCTTCCTCTTGGGGTTCCCAACAAGCTCTAGGTCGAACGACGAGCACATCAAGATTTTCTGGCGCCGTTGCCAGGGAGTCAAGGACATCTTCACAAGGGGAGTCCCTCATAACCAATCTCTTTACTTTGTTGTTTTTGTTTTTCTTAGCTTTCTTTTTGCTTTCTTTGCTTGTTTTGTTCGTCAAAAACACAAAAAAATTAGTTTTACAAGTTTTCTTTCTTATTTGAAAACCCAAAAAAATGACTACTCTTGAAAACACTAAGTTGTGTGACTTCACTAGCACCAACAACAATGATTTTATGAGCACACCTATTGCTCCACCTGTGGCTGAGATAAAACCTGCTTTACTCAATCTTGTTATGAGAGAGCAATTTTCTGGTATTGGTAATGAAAATGCTGCTTCCCATCTAAATAACTTTGTTGAACTTTGTGAGATGCAAAAGCATAGGGATATAGATGGTGATATTATTAAGCTGAAATTGATTCCTTTCTCTTTTAAGAGGAAAAGCTAAAGAATGGTTGAATTCCTTAACTAGGAATAGTATTGATTCTTCGACTAAGTGCAAAGATGCTTTTATTAGAAAATACCAGCCTTATATTCATGAGAAGTGAAATAATGAAGTTTAAACAACTTGATAATGAGCATGTTGCTCAAGCTTGGGAAAGAATGAAATCTTTGGTAAAGAATTGTCCCACTCATGGACTGACTGCTTGGATGATCATCCAAACTTTTTATGCAGGATTGAACTATTCTTCAAGGAACCTATTGGATTCTGCTGCTAGAGGTACCTTTATGACCATCACTTTGGGTGCTGCAACAAAACTTTTGGACAATATGATGATTAATTATTCTGAATGGCATACTGAGAGAGCTCCACAAGGTAAGAAGGTAAATTCTGTTGAGGAAACCTCCTCCTTGAGTGATAAAATTGATATTATTATGTCCATGCTTGTTAATGGGAAAGCCCATATTGATCCAAATAATGTTCCTTTAGCCTCTTTGGTTGCTCAAGAAGAGCAAGTTGATGTGAACTTCATAAGAAATAATAACTTTGGCAACAATGCTTATGGTAATAATGCTTATAGGGACAATTTTAGTAACAACAATTATAAGCCATATCCTCCCAACAATGGTAATTCTTATGGAAATTCTTATAACAATAATAAGAGTGCTCCCTCTGAACTTGAAGTTATGCTTAAAGAGTTTATTAGTAAACAAACTGCTTTCAATAGAACTATTGAGGAAAAACTCTCTAATGCTGAAAGAAATATAGCATCTTTGGCTAAAGCTCAATCTACTTTGAATAAAATGGCTGCTAAACCTGAAACTAATGAGAATCCCTTTGCAGCTACTAATGCCATACAAGTAAGAATTGATGAAAATGTTAGACTATTAGCTGAATTACATGCTAAGTGGGAAAGAGAAGATGAAATTGCTAGAAACATTAGTGCTTCTACTATTACCACCACTAGTGTCGAGGCTAGTAATAGTTCTACTACTTTAGATGATAAAGTTGATTTTGATCTTGATGGTTGCAATATCTCTGAAGTTATTAAGTTCCTACAAAAGCTTGCTAAAAGTCCTAATGCTAGTGCTATGAACATGGCTTTTACAAAACACATTACTGATGCTCTCATAAAGATTAAAGAAGAAAAGATGAAACATAAAGCTTCTATTCCTATAAAGCAAGAAGATGGTTGGGAACCCATCATTAATATGAAAGTGAATGACTTTGATTTCAAAGCTTTGTGTGATCTTGATAGTAGTGTTTCTATTATGCCTAGAAGGATTTATGATATGCTTGGTTCGCCTCCTCTTGAAGATTGTTATTTGAATGTCCCACTTGATGTTAATGCTAAAAAGAAACTCATGGGGGGTCTTAATGATGTTCTTATTATGGTTAATGATTCCAATGTCCCCGTTGATTTCTATGTTTTGGATGTTGAATACAATGCTTCTTGTCCTATTACTTTGGGAAGACCTTTTCTTAGAACTGTTGGTGCCATCATTGATATGAAAGAAGGCACCATTAAATATCAACTCCCACTCAAGAAAGGTATAGAACACTTGAAAACAAAATTTGGTCTTAATGCTTCTTCATTTGAGAACACTTGATTCTTTCTTTGCTTCTTATGCCTAACTTAAAGGTGTTAAAGAAAAGTACTTATTGGGAGATAACCCAAAAGTTTTAGATGAGTCTTGGAAGTTATTAACTCTGTAATAACCGCTCCTTATCCTTTTTATTTGCTTTTTGTGCCAAGAGTAACCTCTAATGAGAGTGAAGTAATGATTGGGAAAGTTGCTGTCCTGAAACAGATTTCTGTGCTTCACCGTAAAAATTCGTGAGAGATCTATGTATGTCGGATTGAGCTGTAATTATTTTTGCTTCTGTCCCAGGTCGTAAGAATCTGTTAGTTCAGCATGTTTTGATTTGAGCAACAGAAGGTGTTCGAAAAAATTCGTCTTTACCTGTTGGTCTGTTTTGACAGATTTCTGCCATTTTCTGCATTAGCTTCTTGTTGGTTCCTTCTTGAGTTCTTTTGGGGAATTGAGCTTTTTGAGGGAAGTGCTACAGTAGCTAGTGTTCTAATGGAAGTTTAGTTGGTGTTAGAACTAAACCTTGAGACTTAATTATCTTAAGTGCACTAATGTTGCTAATGAGATTGTGGGAAGTTTTGTATGAAGGAAACATTTCAAGTGTATGAAAGGAATGAGTAATGAGATGAAGGATGGACTAAAGCTCAAGCTTGGGGATGCCACACGTGTCACCCCAAGAAATATCCAAGAAGTACAAGCGTCAAAGCTTGGAGATACCCAAGGCATCCCCTTCTTCATCAATAAAAATCTCAGGTTTCTTCCAAACGCTTCATTTTTATTGTTTCATGCACAGTTGTGTTTTTCTTGGAGCGTCTTTTTTTTTCGTTTTGGTTTTCGTTTGCCTTGGTTTTCTTAGTTTGCTGAATAAATTGGTTGGACCCCCTCTTTCATACTTTGGTTTGGTTTGGAAAAGAGTAGGAAAGTTCATGCGTATGTGGTAAAAAGAGCTCGTTTTTGACTGTGGCCTATGCTTTGTCATGCCATGCTTGATATTGTTTTGGCTTTATGCTTAGTATTCTTTGCTGTAGCATGACTTGTTATAAACAATTGAGATTGCTTAATGTGCCTTGGATGAATCATGCGTTGTTTTAGCATATTACTACCAAAGTTAAAACATTGTGACAGATACTACAACAAAAGGCTAAGTATATAACTGCTATAGTAGCAGCAAAGGAGGGCATTTGTGTTAAGTAGTTTGTTATCAAACTAGGTGTGGTTCATAGCGGGATAATACTATGAAGATACATTGTATGACAATTGTATCAACATAATTTAATCCCAAGGAACTAAAGGTCTCACCCAAGGACCAAATTTATACAATGCCATCTCATTGGAGAATGAGTAATGCGTAGAGACGCAAGGACATGCAAATACACACGAACCTGGAAGTGTCAGATCCGAAGATTATGTTTACCACTAGCAATAGTGTCTATACAACACCAGAAAGCCATAGGTGTTGAATGCACAAGTTTTTTAACTAGATTATTGACTCTAGTGCAAGTGGGAGACTGTTGGAGATATGCCCAAGAGGCAATAATAAAGTAGTTATTATTATATCTTTATGTTTATGATAAATGTTTACATCCCATGCTATAATTGTATTAACCGGAAACATTAATACTTGTGTGTTTTGTAAACATAAAAGAGTCCCTAGTAAGCCTCTTGTTAAACTAGCTTGTTGATTAATGGATGATCATGGTTTCCTGATCATGGACATTGGATGTCGTTAATAACAAGATCATATCATTAGGAGAATGATGTGATGGATACACACCCATAGTAAGCATAGCATAAGATCAAGTCATTAAGTTCGTTTGCTATAGGCTTTAAAATACATAGTAACCTAATCCTTTGACCATGAGGTTATGTTAATCACCATCACCAGATGGGTACTTTGATGACATCAAACACCGCTTCGTAACTGGGTGGTCATAAAGGTGTCATTGGGTATTCTGAAAGTATGTGTTGAAGCGCATGGACCAAGATTGGGATTTGTCCATCCATATGACGGATAGATATGCTCTGGGCCCTCTCGGTGGAATGTCATCTAGTTAGCTTGCAAGCATGTGACTAGGTCACAAGGGATGACATATCATGGAATGAATAAAGAGTACTTATCAGTAACGAGGTAGAACTAGGTATGGTGATACGGACGATCAAACCTCGGATAAGTAGAGTATCGCGTGACAAAGGGAATTGGTTTTGTATGTCAATGGTTCTATCGATCACGAAGTCATCTTTGAGTATGTGGGAGCCGTTATGGATCTCCAGATCCCGCTGATGGTTATTGATCGGAGAGGTGTCTCCATCATGTCTGCATATTCACGAACCGTAGGGTGACACACTTAAGGTTCGAATTTGTTTTAAGTAGATATGGAATGTGCGTTGGAGACCGAATGTTGTTCGGAGTCTCGGATTGGATTCGGGACGTCACGAGGAGCTCCGGAATTGTCCGGAGAATAAGATTCATATATTGGGGATCATTTTCTAAGTTAGGAAATGTTCCGGAGTATTTGTATGGGGATTCTAGAAGGTTTCGGAATGTTCCGGAAGGTTCTGGAAGATTTCTTGGAGTTTACTTGAAAACCAAGAAAGGATCAAGGAATCCTTGTGAGGTAAGACAAGGATTCGTGGGGGAGTAGGACTCTCCCCCCACCTCCTTGATCCGCCGGCCAAGGGAGAGGGGAGTCCTACAAGGACTCCACCTCCCCATGGCACCTCCCTCCCATAAATAGAGGGGGTGGAGGCGCCACCCCCTTGCCCCCTTCCACTCCAAACCCTAGCCGCCTCTCTCCTCCTCCTTCCCTCTGCTCTGGCTTAGGCGAAGCCCTGCAGAATTCTCTACTCCACCACCACCACCACGCCGTCGTGCTGCTAGGATTCCGTGGAGAGATCTACTACCTCCGCTGCTCGCTGGAATGGGGAGAGGAAGGTCTGCTTTGACTCCGCATGTGTGACCGACTGCGGAAGCGCTGCCGGAACACGGCGCCGGAAGGATCGTCTACTCGATCTTGAGATCGGCAAGTGATTGACTACATCAACCACAAGATCTGAATCTCGTAACGCTTTCGGATCTACAAGGGTTAGTACAGATCTATCTCGTTGCACATGTCTAATAGATTAGATCTGGGTTTTGTTTGTTCTTGCGGTAGAAATTTTTTGTTTTCCATGCTACGAACCCAACAGTGGTATCAGAGCCGTATCTATGCATAGATCTGTTGCACGAGTAGAACACAATGGTTTTGTGGGCGTTGGTGCTCGTGCCGTCTTTTGCTTTGTGTACTTTGCATCTTGCGGTATGGTGGGATGAAGCGGCTCAGGCTAACCTTACATGTCATCGCACATGAGACTTGCTCCACGCTTGATGTGTAACTTGCTTTGCACAAGTGGCTTTGCGGGTGTCTGTCTCTCTCACCATAGTATAGATCCAATTTACACTTTGCAACTTGATAGCACTTGTATCTACGTTGTGGTTCAGTTTCGTAGGTAAGATCCGTTCTTATTCGAAAGCCTCAAGTCACGTAAAACATGCAAAGAAAATTAGAGGCGTCTAACTTGTTTTTGCAGGGGTTTTGTGATGTGATATGGCTATCATGTGATTGTGATTATATTTGATGTATGCAATGATCCTTGTTGTAATATGGCAACCGGCAGGAGCCTAATGGTTGTCTTTAATTCTGTTAAGACCTGCGTGTCTATTCATCTTGTAATAGCTTTATTCCAAGTAGTTGTAATAGTTGCTAGTGATGATGGACAACCATGAAACGGCGCCACTGACCTTGACGCAATGCTGGTGATGATGGAGATCATGTCCGTGCTTTGGAGATGGAGATCAAAGGCGCAAGAAGAAAGGGCCATATCATATCACACTAATTATGAATTGCCTGTGATGTTAATCCTTTATGCATCTTGTATTGCTTAGATCGCGACGGTAGCATTATAAGATGATCCCTCTCACTAAATATCAAGTAATAAAGTGTTCGTCCTTAGTTGGCACCGTTGCTAAGACTCGTCGTTTTGAAGCATCTCATGATGATCGGGTGTGATAGACCTACGTGTGCATACAACGGGTGCAAGCCAAAATTTGCACATGCGAAAACTAAGGTTAACCTTGACAAGCCTAGCATGTACAGACATGGTATCGGAACACGAAATACCGAAAGGTAAAGCATGAGTCATATGGATGACATGATGAACATGTTGATTGTTCGCCTTTAAAGCTACATCATCTCACGTGATGATCGGACTTGGTGTAGTGAATTTGGTTCGTGTAATCACTAAAACAACTCGAGGGATGTTGTTTTGAGTGGGAGTTCATTTGTAATTTGGATTAGTCGAACTCAATTTATCATAAACACAACCAAAGTGAATTTGCATAGTTTGTTGTAGTCATTGGCATCCGTTCAGCACCTTACACTTAGTTATAGTTGAGATAGTGGAACTATAGAAATTCTGGATATTTACTTTACGAACTGGTATCGTATTGTTTTGAATGTCAATTTAAAGTTTATAAGTCCTATTGCAAACTTTCAGCAAACTCTATTTACTCCATGAAGTTTAATAAATAGTATTAAATCAAGAGTAACAATTCCAGTGTTAGTATCTAATGTATCATGTTTGCCTCCATGATTCTTGATACTCAAAAGATTGTTTTTAATATCAAGTTTATCTAAGAGCTGAAAGTAATGTTTCAGAAACCATCATATGTGAAAGGTATTGTGATATCTAAAACAATGTGTTGGTTACAACATGATAGAGTATACGTCATCATATTTGATGAGAATTTGTGAAGGTTGGAGACGCTAGTCGTCCTAATCCTCCAAAAGGTTTTGAAAAAGAAACATTATACTCACAATTCACCTTTATAAGCTATAGCAGCTTGATCATGAAAGTTGTCATGATAAGGATAAATAGAAGATGTAAGTAAAATGTTTACTACACTAAAATATTACTAAAGAATGAATTTTTGAAAGAACACCAGACATTTGATGATGGTGATCCACCTCAAAGTGCAAGTCCAAAGGTATTAGTGGTTGACTATATACGCTTTGTACCATGTGTCATGTTGATGACACCACTATTGATGTTGATAGATTCTTTTAAAAGAAAAGGAATTGCTGAAAGAGAATCTATAAAATATTTGGCAGAAAATAAAAGGTTGGAGATGTCCAACTTAGGCATATAGAAGATATACATGTTATGGTTGTATTCCTTGCTTGTTAAACAATGTGGTTCTCCGGTATTGGATACCGAATTGGTTGGTATGAAGTGTCATACAAGACAACACAATTCATGAACTGCAATGGCCTAAGTAACTAGCAAGAGAAAATGTGATGATGTTCATCGAAAACAAACAAAGGGTAGTTGTGTTGCTCGTTAACATCAAAGCTTGCCTTCAAGATTTGTTTCAATAATTGTTATTTCGATCAGGTATTATGGCAACAAAAGGTTGTTCAAATAATTACCGTATTCCATAATAGATGGATGATATAAAAGTCTGGTTGGAGAAATAACGACCATAAAACTAATGCTAAAATGTCGCAAGACAAATGATTGAAAGATCACTTGCGAAGTGACATCGCCGTTTAAATTATATTGAAAGGATATATGAAGAAACTCCATGTTGATGGATTTTTGGAGTGTTTGATTTGGATCAAATGACGCTTGTGATACTTTCCTGGAGATAATTAAAACTCCGTTCGTAGGCCAAAAGAGGAACAGACGACTAACAGATTGGAATTTGTACATATTGATGTATATAGTCCATTATGTGTAGTCGTGGGTGATGGATTTCAACTTCATATGCTTTCTCCGAAGATTTGAGTGAGTATATGTATATACTTACTCAATAAGGAAGAAGTATGAAACATTTGAAAAATGTTCAAAGACTTTCAAGATGAAGTGGAAAATCATTGTAACAAGAAAATAAAAGAGTTTATGATTGGATCATAAAGCAAGATATTTGAGTTACAAGTTTAGCAACACACCTAAGATTTGAGGAATCGTTCCATGGATTTGCATTTCCCAAAACACCATAGGAGTATGGAGTGTTCAAGATATGTAATGAAACCTTGTTTTACATGGTAAGATCAAAGGTGTCATTTATAAAACTGCCATTATATTTTAAAGATTAAAGCTTTAGTGACTACCGCTTTTACACTGAAAAGAGCTCCATCGTGATCCGTTGAAATGACACCATATGAGTTTTGTCGCTCTGCATGATTATGGCCATTATTGCTCTCTTAGTTTGTCGCTCCCAGTCTTTTGCTAGCCTCCACAACAAAGTATGAGTTCCACTCATGCATCCAACTCCCTAAACCAAGTTATTCCAAAGAGTCCACCATACCTACCTACTAGCTTATGCTATTCCAAGTATATTCATGCTTTTGTTTACCTTCCACTTGTTATGAGAAAACTAGTGATTAAATCTCTCACGAACTTGATGGCACACTTTACTTTTTGCCTCTAATAAACTCGAACCATTGGGTCCTTCTTTGTTGCGTATATGCTTGCGCTTTATAAGTTGAAATTAGCAGAACCATGTTTCATGGGGAACGCTTTCAACATTGCACTTGTACTTTGTACCCCATTGATATCATGTTCTTTTGCTTACGGATCCCGACAGTGTGAAATAAAAGTGGAACTTGTAAGATCATGGAGTTTGTATGTGTGTTAGAGAAACGCCTAGGCCGCTAGCCTAAGCCATGCCTAATCATGGTGGAAACTTGCAGCATCACCATAATGAGCACTCTATGAAGCATCCTCAATAAAAACCTATGCAAATAGCAAATAAAAAGATCGCTGAGATGCTCATTGTATGCTTGCCTTGTCATTTTGATTATGGGAAAGCTCCCGTATCATGTGCAAGGGGTACCCCGTTGGTGGTTCTTAATGATACACATATACTTACAATGACAAGAGCTTACTCGTGACTGAAGTTGAGTAGCATGAGGACCGGTCTTCGTAAGTAAGGGGCATGATATTTCGGTTTATAACTTGTGAAGCATATCCTCTTAGTTGTGTCACTTTAACCTTAATCACCTTAAAGATGCTTATGATAGGGGCAATGAGAGCTGAAAGCTACGAGTACCATAATTTTTGGAAGCTCTTTATGAGACTTGAATCCCTACTTCCTTTTACAAAAGGCCTTTCTTCCACCTTTATATTGAGTCTCCACCTTCTATCTTTATGCACCTACTTTGAGAGCATAGTGGCCATTCTTAGTTCTATGTGCATTGTCCCAAGACTAGTTGATTGATGCATAACTTGATATTGCTTGTTTTAAACTATTGTATCTAGTCACTCTTATGAACTTTGAAGGTGTCCTATGCATTTATATTTGCTACTCTATTGAGGGACAAGCTGAATACTATTATGCTATGTTTTCTTTATGTAAAACAAAAAAAACGTCTTGCAAAGCATTGTTATTCATGAATCTTTTGTTTGTGCCTTTTCATGTTGCATCATAGTTTCTTTGCTTATTGCTAGAACTTTGTCTTTCATGTTATGATTGAAGTACTATGATACTAGCTTTGAATGTTTTGCAAATACTTTGATCAAGTCTTTGATCGTGCATGTCACCTCAAAAATTATTCTTTCTTTTTTATCACTTACCTACTCGAGGACGAGCAGGAGTTAAGCTTGGGGATGTTGATACATTGCAAATGTATCTATAATTTTTGATGTTCCATGCTTGGTTTTATCCACTTTCTTGTGTTTTGTTCCAACTTTGGAGTACTTTTCATATGATTTCTTGGACTAACCTATTAACAAGAGCCACAGTGCCAGCTGCCTGTTTTCTGCTGTTTTTGGTTCCAGGAAAGTCAGAAAATGAATATTCTCGGAATTGGACGAGACAAAAGCCAAAGTGCCTATTTTTCCGGAAGGGATCAAGTGCCAGAATACGAGACGGAGAAGGGCCATGGGCCACCACACCACCTGGCCGCGCGTCCAGGCCTGGCCCGCGCCAGGGGGTGGTGTGGCCGCTCCCGGCACCCCCTCGGCCTCCCCTTCCGACTATAAGATGCCCTCGGGACATAAACCCTAAGTACCCGATCAAAAATCCACGAAAGAGTGTGTAGCCTCCGTCATCTCCATCCCTAGATCGGGAGGGATCTGAAGCTCTTCCCGGCACCCTGTCGGAGAGGGGAATTCACCCTGGAGGCCTTCTTCGTCACCATGCAAGCCTCCGGTGTGATGCGTGAGTAGTTCATCCTTGGACTACGGATCCATGTAGTAGCTAGATGGATGGTTCTCCTCCTTTGTGCTTTCATGTTTAGATCTTGTGAGCTCCGTTCATGATCAAGATCATCTATTTGTAATCCATACATGTTGTGTTTGCGGGGATCCGATGGATATTGAGATGCTATTTTAGATTGATTATTGATTCTATGATGTCTTTGTTATTTGTGATCTTGCATGCTTTCCATTGTTAGTAGCTATCTTGGCCAAGTAGATGCTAGCAACTCCAAGAGTTAGTATTTATGCTCGATAGTGGGTTCATGCCTCTGGTAATCTGGGGAAGTGACAGAAATCTCTAAGGTACTAGATGTGCTGTTGCTACTAGGGAGAAAACAACAATCCTTTGTTCATAGAACAATCATATTGTTTACTTTACACGCCGTTCGTAAAGCAATAATATGTTGCTTGCAACTTAATACTAGAGGGGGTTCGGATGATAACCTGAAGGTGGATTATTAGTCATAGATGCAGTTGGATGGCGGTCTATGTATTTGATTGTAATGCCCAATCAAGTCTCAAAGGAGTCAAGATGATTAGTATATGCATGTATTGCTTTCTCGGTGTTTGTCAATTGCCCCACTGTAATTTGTTCACCCAACATGTTATCTATCTTAAGGAGAGCCACCTCTAGTGAACTATGGATCCCAGTCCTTTTTCTTTACATACAATCTACAATCTTTTACTGCTTTGTGTTTACTTTCTGCAAACTTTTACTTCTTTCCATTCGATAGGTTTAATCCTTTGTTTTCCGCAAAACACGGTGAGATTGACAACCTCATCGCAAGTTGGGAACAAAGTTCTGTGGTTGTGTTGTGCAGGTCTCCACGTTGCTACTAGCACCGGTAGTGCGCCCTGCCAAAGCTCAGCTAGTAACACCTTTGGGGTGTTTCCTTGCTCCTACTGGTTCGATTAAACCTTGGTTTTATAACTGAGGGAAAACTTACTGCTGTGCTCATCGTACCTTCCTCTTGGGGTTCCCAACGAGCTCTAGGTCGAACGACGAGCACATCACACTGCGGACAAAATCAGCTCAACGTTCTGGGATTCGAACTTAATCACTTTTAAACGTTCCTTATTTTGGATCACATATTATGCTAAGTTATCATCATGGTTTACTAAGATAGAACCTAGGTATTAACATAGTGGATGACGATCATCCTTTTCTTTCAACCATTGATGTTAAACTTAATACTATTCCTAATTTAAGTCATTAAGGACCATTTCCTTAATTAACTTCTATTCTAAAACACTTTTCAGAATCCCTTAAGGAATACAACATAATATCACAATACACCTATTATCAACTTCTACATCTTATAAATCATTATTTACAAGTATTTGCGCTTTCATTCTTAACACACTTAAGAATTACTCCTATAAGCTCCTACTCAAAAATATGTCAATCACATATTGTTTTAGGAAGACTTTCATAGCTCCCACTCAATTTTATGCAAATTGATATCCACTCACTATTTTGAACAACTTCAAAATCCTTTGATCAAATGTCAAACTTGGAGATTTACTATGAGATACCAATACTATTACTAGTTTTAAATCCTCTAGACATTCAGCACACTTGAATCAAATTCATTTGAATTTGTCCAATACCTGACAAATTGTGCTTTTGTCATTCACCCCCTTTTCCACTATGGCTTTGCAGTCATTTGAGAAAATTCAAGTAACCCCTTTTACTTGTGAGATTCAGCAACGAATTGCTTTCTAATCTCAAGTGAATTTTGCTCTTAGGATTTCTCATAATTCTAGTTTACCATTATTTCCTTAGTAGTTCATAGGTATGTCCCATTCCAAGAATCATGACAAATGATTCACAAATGTCTCCATACAAGATATGGATTACATTTTGAATCCTACTTCATGTAGTGAAAACACTAGTGGGGAAAACACAATGATCAATATCATTGATTCTTTCCTTCTTTGAAGAGAATCGTTCAGGAGCTTTGTCCATTGCGCTTCTCAACACTCTGATGCAGGGTTTTGAATCCTCATCGTGTTTTTTCACTATTTTCCATTTGCTTCATAATTGAGAAATATCACTAGAAGTGAGCTTTCTCAAGAATGCACCAAAATCCAAGCAGTACGAATCTTGCTTTCCTTTTGGTTTCAGCTATGGATTTCGTATTCAAAGTTTCCAATGAATACTCTACAAGGACTTATTCGCTATTGTTTTGGTTATATCGAATAACCCCAAAACTTTCACGAATTCAAATGCTTCATTGTAAACTAATTGAGTGCTAACTATTTCTAATGCTAATGGTCTCTACATCTACACTACAACGATTTATTTGGTGCCTTCTATTCAACCCCTTTGATATCTAATATCACATTGTGATGCTCTGCATTCTGACGTTTCAAAACGCTTTGCATTCCAGAGTTTCTTTTATGCCATTCTTATAAATTCGAATTTCATTACTATTGATCAAATCATAGCAATTATATTCTCTTTTATATTCATACCCTTTGTTAATGAAACATTTTGATCAAATCAAATAGTTTCATATTTAAGTTTCCTTTGGTAAATTTCTTTACACATTTAAACAATCATATAATGATAATTACCATTTTTGTTAAAACATAATACATCGAATATGTATTAACTTTTAACAATTCATTAAACACTTTGTATTCAAGTAATACACGGTGTTCAAGTTATTTCGCCGAACTTAGGCATGATTTATATGTGATAAGAAATCGAATGACTTTCACATATTATCACATAACTTTGAATTCAAACAATGGTTTCATTCATTAATGAAATATCATTAAGTTGGATATTTTAAACAAGGCATTTTAATTTTTTATAAATGTTCATGCATTATCAATTAGTTTCAAACAACAAGGATAATTCACACATAATCAAACAAGATATGAACATGAATAGAAATCATTCATAAAAGTGGAACAACTATTTGTTACAAACTCATATGAATAACCGTCTCACGAAATGTGAGACACACTAAAGAAGTTCACAATCTCTTGATTACAATAATCATCCTAAAACATAAACTAAATGATAAATGTCGAGGGAGAGTGTCGTCGGCCATCATCATCATGCTCGCCATCAACACGCATCGTCACCTCCTCCCCAGCAAGCACCTCTCATGAAGAAGGTCCTGTTTTCAGCAAAACAGAACAAGTATCAGATATACTTAACACTGAAATGTGTTTGTAAGTTTATAACACTTATAAAACTGTATATCAAATATATACCTTTGTCATTGATGACTCCAGCGACGTTGGGTTCATCCACCACATTTCTGAAATGTGATATGAACTCGAGGAAATCTAGTGTTTCCGTGTCGCCTCTCATAATGCAGTTCCTGACCTTTGCTTGGAAGCTTGGTGGAAGCGACCGTAGCACAACTCCCATCGCAAATGAGCTCGAGAACCAGTTGTCCAGGTAGTATGCCAGACTCATGTATGCATCGTATATGCTCAATAAGTGCTCATCTAGTGAGGATCCCTCCTCCATCTTTATGGAGAGGAAGTCCCCCATCAGCTCATACTCCCACATGCGCACTTGTTCCACGAAATGCGATCTCAGATGTGCCATGACCACTCGGGGCTTGAGACTTCCCACTATTGGCCATAGCCCATCCTCGATTCCGAGGCACATGGTCACTGATATAAATGTGGCCATCACACGATGACGATAACGTAGATCCCGCTGCTCCTGGGTCTCATGAGAATAGGGTGGCTCCAAATACATCTCGCAGGTCATGTAGTCAGCTGCATTGTTCTCACCAAGGAGATCAAACAGGCGTATGACCCATGGAGAAAAGTTGGATCCATCTAACTTGAGCTTTTCTCCTTTTAACCAATTGTCGATAGGGAAGGTAATCTCGGGGAGAACCATTTTCTACATTTATAATTGCAAAAGGAATTCATACTAAGTTTATAATTAAATGAGTTAATAATAACTCTACTCAGAAACACCTATCCCCAAAAGGGTTCCTAGTGATAACACGACCCCTATCAGCCACATCTCCCCCGATTGATCACGGCCATCGATGTGGGTTCAAAGGTGGACGCTAAACGTCGGTCACATCATTCATGCGACTCGTGCTCGATCTTTCGACCATCCGTGTTCCGAGGCCACGCTTCTGTGGTGTGCTAGGCTCGCCAACTCAACCTTAGTGTATTTGTTGTGCAACATGGCTTACACCCACTATATGCGAACGTAGATATGTCAGACACCTAGGCCTGTAACCCTGGATCGCCTCATACCGAAGAACTTTCTTGGTGGTGCACACTAAGGGGAACACAATCGTTGGTAATTTTAACAGGGATCATCTTATTAGGCTATCGTCGAGTATCTAATACTAGCACACAATAAGATATACAAACAATAACATTGAATGTAAATGCTATGTGCTATGGTCCTTCACGTCGTGATCTCCATCCGCCGTCACCGGGTTCCGGCGTCGTAGACACCAGGGTACCGGTGTCTTTCCGGCATGGTAGTTCGTCACCTCCATGACTATCTACTACTACGTAACAAAAGGTAATCACTTTACCTTTGCCACAAACATATCACGAAGCAACGCCCTCCTGCAAAATAAGTTAGACGCCTCTACTTTATCTTTGCATGTTTTACGTGGTTGAATGGGCTTTCGCACAAGAAGCGTTCTTACCTACAAACTTTCAGCACAACGCTGATCAAGTAGTTGTCTCTACTACACCCCTTTCGGGGCCCTCCGTTGCAAATGGCATACCAACTAATGTGAGAGAGACAGACACCCCCCTAAGCCACTTTATACGGTACAAGCCGTATGTCAAGCATGGACCAGTCTCGCGAATGAACGCGTAAAGTCGGTTGGGGGCCGCTTCATCAAGCATTACTACGGTATGCACAAGTACATGTAGGAGGGTAAAAACTAAAAGATCAACGCCCACACGCTACATCTCGTGTGTTCTACCCGTACTAGCATTACTACGCATAGATCTAGCTTTGATACCACTATAGGGGTTCCGTGTATGAAAACAATAAAATTTTACCCTACGCCCCTGAACCCCTAAAGCTGCCAGGACCTATCTATTAGTAATACAGTAATGGGAGGGGATTTTCGCGAACTTACGCTTGAAGACCGAAAACCGTTGTCAACGCTCAGGAGAGCGTGGTTGATGTAGACGAGCCAAAGCCGACCTCAAGGTCGTGATGAAGTCCTTGCGCTCCTTCTGGCTCCAACGACTTGATTTCCTCAAGTGCGACACCTCGCGGGGAGTTACACACGTCCGGTGCCTGATGATGACTCCCGCTTCCCCGATCCAACAACAGTTTTGGAAGTAGAGCTCCCAGATCCGAATCCCATAGCGTGACGGCACTCCGCGGTGAAGATGTCTCTCGCTCGCGCAGTCCAGACTTGGAACCATGGTCACGAGAGAGAGAGAGGGGAGAGAGAAAATATCAATTAGAGGTCCTCCCAAAAGTGCGGAGACCTTTCTTGATTATTCGTGTTTTTATCTTGGCCAAATACCCCACTATATATAGGGAGAGGAGGGGGTATACCCTCCCTCAAAGTCCCGTGGTGGGACTAAAGGAGAGGAGGGGGTGGGGAGGCTGCCGGCCAGCCCCTGGTGGGCCCCGCGCCGGGGGTTAGGCCCAGCCGGCCAGCCCCCTTGCCCCTTCTCCCTCTCTCCTTTCCCTAATTGGCCCTCTCCCTCCGGAAATTAGCCCATTAAGACTTTTTGACCTTTAATTGATTTTATCTTTATTAAATAATTATGAATAAATGATTAAATCACTATTTAACATTCATTAACATATTATTCAACCTCCGTGGCCATGGAACACCTTCCACCTCCACTCAGGACATCCTCTGGACATACTGAAACCCTTCCGGTTTTCTCCCTTCTTTTCTCCGGTGATTCTACCGATCCTATAAACACTCTCTAAGCATCATCAAGCCCTTAAGCGTGATACCCCATGGTTCAGGAACACTCCAGACATGGTCGGGACACTCCCGCACCAATGATCGACAAAGGGACCTGGATGGCCATGTGACCCCTGTGCGTTCCACGAAGATCTTTCGTCGTTTGAACCGGGACAGTCGTGTCTTATTCCCTTTGTCACTTAATACTTGCATTGCTCGAGATCTAATCAATGACAACACCATGTCGTGTTCAATCTCGTTACTGAACAATGCTACTTGACTTGTTCCGACAAGTGATATCCCCATGATCTAATCACACGCTGCGCAACTATTGGATATAACTTCTCCGAGTGGGCCCTTGAGTATCTTCCCATCACATGGATGGACAAATCCCGCTCTTGACATATATTTCCTCTATGGTTCCTCCGAGTACCTGAACACACCTTTATAACCACCGTTTTACCAGATGGCGTTTGATGCTATCTAAGCACTCTCGGGAAACAGTGATTGATATAGTCTCACGGTCTAAGGAATAGTCTACGAGGATCCATTTCTAATCATCGTAACTTGAACTTCGTGACATGATCGGGTCACGATGTTTAGGTTGGGTATTAATTCATCATCTCCTTCTCAGAATGAGATGACCTCATTTCCAACTGGCATAAATGCCACATGATAAGGAAACTTGATCATCTGTTGACCAATGAACCAGTGACTAGAGTTTCATTGGGAACCCCTGGTTGTTTGTATATCACACTTGTATTGATGTTTCCACTCAATACAGTTATAGCATGATAGAAAACTTAATCATAAACTATATGAAATATGATAATAGTCCTTACTACTATTTGTCTCTAGGGCATATTTCCAACAACATGGTGATGTTTTATCAAATCTCGGACAATACAAGTATCGTAGATACAAAAGGAATAGGACAATTTGTTTATGGTTCAACGACAAGGTTTTGTGGAATTCATAGGGGTCATTATGGGCATCCAGGTCCTGCTGATGATCATTGGTCCAAGAGGGGTCTCTACCATGTCTAGAGTTTTCCTAAACCGTTGGGTAGCATGCTTAAGGGTTTGACGAAGCTTAGAGATTGTTTTGGCATCATCGGAATCACCGAAGAAAAGAGAGGGAGAAACTGGAAGGGTTCCGGGAAGGTCCGAAGGAGGTCCGGAGTGGGATGGAAGGACTTCCATAGCCACGAGAATTAAATATTCTGTAAATAGATGTTAAATATTGATTTAATCATTTATTTATATTTATTTAATAAAATAAAAGGAATTAAAATGGTGAAATTCCCTATTGGGCCAAATTCCCTATGGAGAAAGGCCCATGAGGGAAAAACCAAAAGGGAGGAGAGAGAGAGGAGGTGGCCACCTAAGCCCCAAGGCACCCGTGCGGGGCCCATGGGGTCCATGGCTGGCCGGCCACCCACTTCCCCTTCTCCTCTCCTTTGTTTAGTCGCACATGGCTTAACTAATACGCTTTGGGGTTCCCCTTCACCCTACATAAGAAGAGGCATATGGGCTAATTAAATAATCAAAGAATAAATAAAAGCTTTCTACTTTTGGGAATTGCTTCCAGTTACCTCTCTCTCTCTCTCTCCCGTGACAGTCGTCCCAAGTAAGGAATGCGTGAACGAGGGACTTCTTCACCGCGGAGCACCGTCGCGTTGTGGGGGTTTGGATCCAAAATATCTACTTCTGCAATTTTGGCTAGATCAGAGGAGAAGGAGTCATCATCAAGAACCATACATGTGTGACTCCCTCGTGCGATGCTGCATTTGTGGCACCTGGAGTTATCGGAGCCGTTGGACTGTGGAACAACCCTGAGGTTGGCGTCAGTACGACCACATCACCCACGTTCCCGGTGGAACATTAACCATGTTCGGTCTACAAAGGTATGAACATCGAATCCCCTCCTGTTACTACATTACTAATAGATAGATCCTGGCATTAGGGTTGTTTGCATAGAAAAAATATTTTTTTCTGGCCTTAAACCCCAACAATTGTATCAGAGCTAGATCTATGTGTAGTATTGCTAGTACAGGGAGAACACACGAGTTGTAGCATGTGGGCGTTAATTTTATAATTGTTACCCTCCCAGGTGTACTTGTGTATACCGCAACAATGCTTGATGAAGCCTCCCCCAACCGAGGTTACGCGTTAATTCGCGAGACTGGTCCATAAGTGTAAGTGGCTCTAGGTGGTGTTTGTCTCTCTCACATTAGTTGGTATGCTATTTAGAATGGAGGGCCCCGAGAACGGTGTATTATAAACAGTTCTTTAATCAATGCCGTGGTTAAAGTTTGTAGGTAAGAACAGATCTTGTACGAAAGCCCTAACATCCATGTAAAATATACAAAGATAAAGTAGAAGCATCTAACTTTATTTTGTAGGGGCGTTGTGGTGTGATATGGTCATAGTCAAGGTAAAGTAGTTTATTTTCTGTTGCTAAGTGGTAGTAACGGTCATCATGATGGTGGACTGGCGCCAGACCCGGAGGCGCAAGATGGAGATTATAGCACGAAGGACCATATTGCATCGCATTTATATTTGATGTTTATTGTTTGTGCATCTTTTTGTATGCTAGTATTAGATACTTGATGATAGAATTAATAAGATTATCCCTAAAAAATAAAACCAATGAATGTATTCTCCCTTAGTGTGCACCACCAAGAAAGTTCTCTGTTATGAGGCACGTCGTGACAATCGAGTGTCAGACATATCTGCATTCACATACAGTGGGTGTAAGCCATGTTGCAAAGCTATACACGTAAGGTTAAGTTGGCGAGCCTAGATTGTACAGACATGGCCTTGGAATACGAGATGATTGAAAGATCGAGCACGAGTCACATGGATGATGTGATCAACGTCTCAACATCCACCTTTGCAACTATATCGCGATCATGACGATTATGGGAGGTATAGTGAATTGGAATCATGTGATCACCAAAACCTTTTTGGGGATAATAGTTTTAGTGGAGTTACTGATCTCACATATTTATAAACTTAGTCTAAATCCTTTTGTAATTATAAATGTAGAATATGGTTCGCCATGAATCTTCTTTTGATGTTGCTAATTGGGTAGTTGCTGAGAAGCTCAAACTAGATGGATCCAACTTCCCTGATTGGCTAGTGCATCTGAATGTCCTACTTAATGAGAACATAGTGTTTGACTACATACGTTACTCTATGGATTTGGATGAGCCATCATACTGTGAGACCCCACAACAACGGTAATACCACTATTATCGTCGTGAGATGTCCACCTTCATTCAAGTGATAATGCGCTAGGGATGGTGGATGAACTGCATCTGCTCATGGATGATCTTGACCCATATTGGATGGTGGATCAACTCAGGGTGGATTTCGTGGAGCAGGTGTGCATGTGGAAGAACGAGCTGCTTGGAGACTTCCTTTCCATAAGGATGGAGGAACACACTTGCTTGGAGAGGCACTTGGAGCGCATGCATGATATGTACATGAGACAGGTTGATTTCATGGACTACTAGATGACTAATGCATTTGCAATAGGAGTATTTCTACGATCGCTGCCTCCTAGCTACCAAGGGCACTTCCGGACCTACGTGATGGGAGGTGATGGGGAAACACATGATTTCCATGAGTTCATATCAAGTTTCAGAAATGTGAAGGTTGAACCCATTGCCGGAGTGGTCATTGATGATGAAGGTATATATGATATATAGTTTTATAAATGTTATAATATTGCAAACACTCATTGCAGCATTGAAGTATCTGATACTTGTTCTGTTTTATGAAAACAGGTCCTACTGCATGAGAGTTGCTTGCTGGAGAAGAGGTGACGTTACGTGTTGATGGCGAGCATTATGATGATGGCCGACGACACTCTCCCTCAACATTTATCACTTAGTTTATCGTTTTGGATAAATATTATAATCGATGGATTATGAACTATATTAGTGTGTCTTGCACTTCGCAAGACAGTTATTCATATGAGTTTGTAACAAAACAGTTGTTCTACTTTTATGAATAACTTCTATTCATGTTCATATGCTATTCTATTATGTGTGAATTATTCAATTTGTGAAACTAATTGATAATACATGAACATCTGTAAAACATTAAATGCCTTAAAGTACCTAACTAAATGATATATTCATTTTGAATGAAACCAATGCTAAAAATTCAAAGGTTATCATGATAGTATGTGAAATGTAGATATTTGATTTCTTGTCACATATAAAGCAGACCCATGTTTGGCAGGATAACCGAAACAACGTGTACTATAAAATACGAAGTGTTTGATAAATTGTTAAAAGAAAATACATGTTCGATGTAATGTGTTTCAACAAAAGTGATGATTATCATTTAGGTAATTGTTGATTTAAGAAAAAGGAATTTACCAAATGAAACATGAGCATGAAACTATTTGATGTGATAAAAGGTTTCAGCATCAAAGGGGCGTTGAAAATAAAAGAGAATCAAATTATTATGATTTGATCAATAGTAATGAAATTCGAGGTTATTGGCATAAGGACTTGTGAAATGTGTTTCACAAAATTGTGATGCATTTGATTTTAAAATATGTTGAATTGCAAAAAATCATAATATAATATTTGATATTAAGTGGGCGAAAAGGTCGCACCAAATAAAACAAGATAGTGTTAGTGTAAAGATCATTAGTTGGAAATAGAAAACACTCATTTAGAACCAAAATAAGGCAAAACTACTATTGCTAAAAGTTTGGTACGTTCTCGAGAAAGTGTGTTTCTCAACAATGTTGTTAATGTAAGAAAGTGAGAGCACGATGGAGGTATATGACCCTGCATTAGAGTGTTGAGAAGCGCAAAGGAATATGTTCAACACGTGACTCTTCACATAAAGGAAACAAATCAATGATAATGATCTTTGTGTTTTAGTTATGCTTTTACTAATAAAGATGCAGGATTCACAAATATGCCCTACACCTAGTGTGGAGACATTGGTGAATCATTTGTCATGTTATTAGAACAAGGCTTACCTATGAACTACTAAGGAATTGATGGTAAAGTAAAATTAGAAGAAATCCTAGAAGTAAATTTCATGAGATTAGAAAGTAAATGTTACTGAATCTTGTCAAGTAAACAAGTTGCTTGATATTTCTGAAGGACCACAGAGTCATACGGAAAGGTGGGAGTCTTAAATGACAAATCATGATTCGCCAAAATATGTCTTGGACGGATTCAAATGAATTTGATTCAATAGTGCTGGAGTCTAGCAGATTTAATACTAGTAAAGTACTAGAGTCTTGTAAAATAAATTCTCAATTTGATAATTGATCAAGATATTTTGAAGTTGTTTGAAATATTGAGAAGATATGCAATTTGCATAAAATTGAGTGGGAGCTAGAGAGTCTTCCTAAAATAGTATGTGAATGTCATATTTTGAGTGGGAGCAATGTAAGTTTCGGACTCATATATGTAGGTGACATATTTTGAGTGGAAGGTTGACATAATTCATAGGTGTGTATGACACATTAAGGACAAGGACACTAGAGCCAATAAATTTTGATTTGTAAGGATAAAGTTGAAAGTATTTTGGACATTGAAATCTTAGGAGATTAATAAATGTCATATAACATAATGTTGGAATGTATTCCTAAAAGAGATTCTGAAGAGTTCAGAATAGGAGTTGATTAAGGAGCAAGCCTAGATTGTTCGAATTAGTAAAATCATTAAGTATAAGCATCGATGGTTGAAAGAAAGCATTTGATGTGCAACATCCACGATGTTATGACATAGGTTCCGTCTTAAATACCATGATGAATACTCAACATAATATGATGCAAGTTTTTAGTAATAAGACCATGTTCGGAAATTATTAATTATAAATCACTAAACAATGAGTTAAACTTGTCCACAGTGTCTAGTGGAAACTGTAGACACGTTTCTAGATCTGTGAAGGATGACATGCCTGAAGTGTAAAGTGTTATGCTACAAGGATACATGTTAGCCTTAAAAGATTGGGTATCTCTACATTAATGGATTGCCTTAAAACAGCAAAAAGCGTGGTGATAAATTTTCAAAGTAGCACATAGTGCATTTTTTACTTTGACATCTACATTTAAAATATAAGTATATGGATACTGCTTGCTGATGTGTATAATGTTAAGGCTGGGAAGTTTATCTTCCCACGGAGCGTGTTTCAGTGCATAGTGCCCATGAGAAAGTTCAATGTGACTGATCTAACGCCACTGCTGGCATCTGAAACAAAGACCTCACTCTATTACCGAAACTATTATACATACACAAGATGTTATCATAGGGATGATAAAGTATTAGTGTAATTTGAGATGACATTAGTAAGTTGCAAGGGATACAAGGGGATGTAAACTCCATACCCTAGACTTAACCTCTTCCATGAGCAAGCATGATCAGAAGTGCCAAGTTGTCTAGTACCAATGATTGGTTAACAAATGCAGCTACTTTATTTGCACTCTAGTGCAAGTGGGAGACTATTGGAAATATGCCCTAGAGACAAATAATAATATGGATCATTATCATATTTCATGAAGTTTATGATTAGGTTTTATATCATGCTATAACTATATTAAAAGGAAACGTCAATACACGTGTGATATTTGAACAACCAGGAGTTCCCAGGGAATCTGTAGTCACTGGTTCATTGGTCAACAGATGATCAAGATTTCCTGATCATGTGGTATTTCATGCCGAGTGACAATGGAGTCACCTCATTGAGAGAATGAGATAATGAACATACCCTATCGAATCATAGTTAACACGATCATGTCACAAAGTTCAAGTTATGATAATTAGGAAACGTAGTGACTTGTTCCTCAGGCCGTGAGACCATATTTAATCACTGTCACCCGAGAATTCCTTGAGAGCATCAAACGTCACTCGGTAAAATGGTCATCATAAAGGTGTGATCGAGTACTTAAAAGGGGAAGGTTGAGGCGTATGCATCAAGAGCAGGATTTTTCCATCTATGTGACGGAAGATACTCTAGGCCCACTCGGATAAGTTATATCCATAAGTTGCACAACATGTGAATAGGTAACGAGGATATCACTTATTGGAATGAGTAAATTAGCAATTGTCGGTCACGACGTTGAACCCAACATGGTGATGTCATTGATCAAATCTTGGACAATACAAGTATCGTAGAGACAAAAGGAATAGGACACAATGTTCATGGTTAAAACGACAAAGTTTCGTGGAATACATAGGGGTCATTATGGGCATCCAGGTCCCACTGATGATCATTGGTCTGAGAGGGGTATCGACCATGTCTGGAGTGTTCCCGAACTGTTGGGTACCATGCTTAAGGGTTTGACGAAGCTCGAAGATCGTTTTGGTATCATCGAAATTACTAAAGAAAAGAGTGGGAGAAACCTAAACGGTTCCGGGAAGGTCCGGAGAATGTCCAGAGTGGGATGGAAGGAGTTCCATAGCCAAATAATTAAATAATATGTAAATACATGTTAAATATTGATTTAATCATTCATTTATATTTATTTAATAAACGAAAAGGAATTAAAATGGTTAAATTCCCTATTGGGCCAAATTCCTTATGGGGAAAGGCCCATGAGGGGAAAACCAAAAGGGAGGAGAGAGAGGAGGTGGCCGCTTGGGCCCCAAGGCACCCGCGTGGGGGCCATGGCTAGTCGGCCACCCTCTTTGTAGCACTCTGTTCCCTCTTGGCCTTGGGGTGTCACTCCTGGCAGCTTAATAGGATCTCTAGACTAGACCCACATACCAACACTAATATTTTCTGCGTACTATGTTCTCACTCGTGCGCACCCGATACGCACTTCTCGGTCGGTCACCCATCCTCAGGTTGCTCTAGGTCAAGCACGCTTAACCTTAGAGTTCTTTTTAGATGATCTTCCGAAAAAGAAGTTGCATCTTGTTGGTATGAGTATCCTATCAATCCTGTTAATCCATGTGCCTGGATCTCACATACACCCACTCTTTAGAAGATCGATGCCCTCATCAATTAAGCATACCCCATAAACATTCCCTCTTGGCACACGTCTATGCGTCTAGTGTTGGCACATGTGCCATGCCGTGTCCACTCCGAGCCACACGTACCATGCTCCAGATGTCCTGCCACCTACCCGCACACCTATGTAACCGTGAGGGTTGACTTTGATACCACTTGTAGCACCCCGTTCCCTCTTGGCTCCGGGGGTGTCACTCCTGCTAGCTTAATAGGATCTCTAGACTGGCCCCACAGACCAACATTAGTCTTTTCTGCGCACTTTGTCCTCACTCGTGCGTACCCGGTACCCACTTTCCGGTCAGTCACCCATCCTCAAATTGCTCTAGGCCAAGCACGCTTAACCTTAGAGTTCTTTTTAGATGAGCTTCTGGAAAGAAGTTGCAACTTATTGGTATGAGTATCCTATCACTCCTATTAAGCCATGTGTCTGGATCTCACACCCTTCTCCCTCTCCTCTCCTTTGTTTAGTCCCACATGGCTTAGCTAATAAGCTTTGGGGTTCCCCTTACCCTATATAAGAAGAGGCATATGGGGGAATTAGATAATCAGAGAATAAATAAAAGCTTCCTAGTTTTAGCAATTGCTTCCAGTTCTCTCTCTCTCTCTCTCTCTCTCTGTGTGTGTGTGTGTGTGTGTGTCTCTCTCTCTCTCTCTCTCTCTCTCTCTCTCTCTCGTGACAGTGGTCCCAAGTAAGGAATGCGTGAACGAGGGACTTCACCGCGGAGCACCGTCATGTTGTGGGGGTTTGGATCCAAAATATCTACTTCCACAATTTCGGCTGGATCGGAGGAGCAGGAGTCACCATCAAGAACCGTACATGTGTGAGTCCCTCGTGCGATGCTGCATTTGTGGTGCCTGCATTTACTTCTAGTTACCTCTCTCTCTCTCTCTTGACCATGGTCCCAAGTAAGGACTATGCGAACGAGGGACTTCTTCACCACAGAGCATCGTCGCGCTGCGGGGTTCGGATCCAAAAGATCTACTTCCGTGATCTCGACTGGACCAGAGGAGTAGGAGTCATCATCAAGCAGCGTACGTGTGTGACTCCCTTGGGCGGTGCTGCACTTGTGGCGCCTAGAGTTGTCGGAGCCGCCGGAGCCGTTGGACTTCGAAACGACCCTGAGGTCGGTGTCGGTACGACTACATCACCCATGTTCCCCGTAGAACATTAACCGCGTCTGGTCTTGAAAGGTATGAACACCGAATCCCGTCCCGTTGCATTACTAATAGATAGATCCTAGCATTAGGGTTGTTTGCGTAGGGAAACATATTGTTTTTTGACGCTAAACCCCAACAGGAATTAGTGTCCTTGTAGGCTTCATGTCATGGGCTTCATAGATCTTGTTATATATTCATGTGGGCCTTCCTTTGGGTTGCATCGTATATGCCAATAGTAGGCATACGAAGTGTTATGCCCATGTCAGTGGGTCCCATGGTGGGGCCCACCAACCCCACAGGATCCACATGGACCAGTGGGTCGAGCCACATGGCCTACATGAGCCTAGGCGCCCAACCCCACTTTTGGCCCAAGCTCCCAAGGAAAACCCTAGGGTTTCCTTGGGGGAGATGAAGCAAACATGGGGTTGGGGGTTTCCTCCTTTTTTCTGTCGGCCTAGGAGGCATGGGGGAAAAGCCTCCTGCCCCCACGCCTATATAAGGTGTATATGCGTAGGGGGCAGGTGCACATTGATGAGTGCATATTTGCATCATGTTTCATACTATTATTTTGCATTGTAGATGTAGGATCTTGGTATTTTATGGCATTCACGCGCACATTTTATGTCTGTTTTCACCAGGATCAGGACAGATGATGGATCCAATGGACACAATTCTTGGAGCAGTTGTACTGGGGAGAAAAGGAGTGAAAAACAACATAAACCGCTCATTTGGGAAATATCAATAACACTAGAAGAAAACCCGAAGCGACCAAGGCCTCCAGAGAGTTTAACGACCAACTATATGACCAGAATACTTTTTCCGGCCATATAGTTGCGGTCATATAGCTGGTGCAGCAACCGCCTCCTTAAAAAGTTTCACCCCGTGCAACTGGATCAGAGAGACGACATACAGAACACCCAGAAATCGCCGAAAACCTCCCAAGGGATCCATCTTCGCCCTACGTAGATCTGGGAGGCCAAGGCATCGATCTTCATCTTCATCAACCACTACACCACCATCATCTCCATCCATCCCATCTTCACCCATCTAGATCTTGTTATAATTTCCGTACTCGTTGAGGATTTATAGAAGAACTATTCATTTGTAATTGATTCCATTACCATTGCTATGATGTTGATTGCCTCCATGTCTGAGTAAATCATTAGTTCTTAGGGAGATGGAGAAACCCTAGCATATGATTGAGATAAGATAGAGATTATTATGTTATACATCATTATGTGTATGAGTTAATTGTCTTCATCTTGATGTTGAGAGTTCTGCACCTCCTTAATATTTGCCTCTTATGGGGACTCGATGAAGGGGATTACTTGTTAGTAGACGGAGGTATGATAACACTTACTGTGACTATAAAGATGTTGTCATCCTTTACGTACTAACTTGGGGAATCAAGGAGAACTCATAAAGCCATGTTCATGCCATGGGAGAAATCCCTTAATAGCGAGATAATATGATTGATGTCATTTATTCGTCATCTGTGGTTATGAAGGATGATGTGAGCAGTGGTTGCTGCATATTTATCCATATATGGAGCTCCTCCCACATACATACATATCATGAGAATATTCGTTATAATAATCTTGATTGATTAGTCTAAATTGCTAGTGGTGTATCCACCACTCCCTGAGACCGCCTTTTTCCCAATTGCAGTTCCAAGTTCTTTTACATACGCGATTTTTAGTTTCTGCATTAAGTTTTACTTTACTTTAAATTGCTTTGTTCAATCAAAAACCCCAAAACAACTTTACTCTTCTTGCATCTTAAATTTATTCCTTAAGTATTTCGTTTAATTTTGATTAAAAGCATTTTAGTATTTCTCCTACTGCTCCATGTGGGATCGATATCTTTATTTCGAAACTAGCTACAAACGATCTGTGCACTTGCAGTCATCAAGCTATTTTCTCGCGCCGTTGCCAGGGAGCTTAGCGCTATAAGTCACTTTAATTTTATTTATTTACTTTCATTGTACTAGTTTTTAATTTAAGTTGCAGGACCACAACAATGGACAACACTCATCATTTAATCCAGCTTGAGGCAGTAAGGAAAATATGTTCTCCCATGGACGCTTTTATAAGTGTCAATAAAAGCATAAATCCAGATGGAATTGAGATCCACCCTTTATTATTTGAACTAATGCACTCAAAGAAATTTGCAGGAACCAATGAAGAGAGTCCATATGGACACTTACAATACTTTGAAGACGTTCTCAGTTCCTTTATATTCAACGACTGTGATCTTGATATGGTTAAAACCCAGTTGTTTAGACAAACTCTTTCTAATAATGTTTGTGACTAGTATAGATCTTTTTGTGTAGAAGCACAAAGGATTTGGACGGAATTGACAACCAATTTCCTATCAAAATATTACTCAGAAAGCAAAGCTCACAGGATGAGAGGTATTCTTATCAGTTTTAAAAATAGTCCTGATGAGGGTTTGTATGAAGGATATCTAAGGTACAAGAGCTATCTAGATAATTGCCCGCACCATCGTTTGCCTGATTGGTTGATCACTCATATTTTTTATGGAGGGCTTAATAATGAAAATATAATGAATTTAGACACCGCTTCTAATGGTAGTTTTCTATCTTATACCTATGATGAAGCTTGGAAATTAATAATGAAAATGAGGGAGGCAATGGAAAATCTTAAAAATGAGGAGAACATTAATATTTTTTCTGAGTATGCTTGTGTTAACTATTTCCTTGCTGATGAAAGGACTTGTGCAATGATTAAAACCCTTGGTATTGATTCTTACTCCGTAAATAAAACTATTGAGAATTATGTAGGGCATTTACATGTATCTACAGAATGGGAACCCCATAAACCCCTCGAAGAAAAGAAGCGTCCAAGAGCGCTAATGGAAGAGTTCTCCTCTGCACCTATTCAAGAGAATATCAAGAAAAAGCAAAAATAGGAAGAAAAAATAAAAAGAAGATTAAAGAAACTAGAAAAGAACCCCGAAGCTACCAATATAAATAATGTTATATTAAAGGATCTTATGGAAGCACGAACGATGGATAATGAAGTGGTTATGCTAGACTGTGAAACCTCAGAATTCATCGAAGGTAAGGTACGAGGTAAAGAAACTTCTAAACCTATGACTCCTATATATTGTGGAGAAGCTTTCTTATATGGAATTTGTGAGCCAATGTCCACTATAAATATTATTCCTTCATCACTTTATGAGGAACTTCGCTACAATCTAAATAATCCAAATGTGGAACCGGTAGACCCTACTATTAAATTGTTTAATATAACTAATATAAAACCAGAAGGCGTTATCAGAAATATCTGTCTTTATTGGATCACTCATGTACCCCCTTGATTTGCATATTGTTGATATGCCTAGAGATTCATTTTGTCCTATTCTATTAGGCATGACTTTTATGTCCATAACCAAAGCTCAAGTTGATAATAAGAAGGAGACTATTTCACTAATGTTTGGAGAAGAGGAAATGACATTCCACTTTGCCAAACTAAAGAAGGGGCCATATGAAGTGGAAGATATCAAGGAAGAGAAAACAATTGTCGAGCTGGCTGCAATTCATTTCAGTACTGCACAAGATGAATTAGAGAGGAGCTTAATTAATTGGGAGGAATCACCAGATGACGAAGAGAGATAAGACATGGATGATGACCTTGATTTAGTTCCAGAAGCACAAAATCCACATGACTATGAAGAACTGGTAAGAAAAGGAGATGAATAACCCCCGCCAATTGAATTGAAACAACTTCCAAACGATATGAGGTATGAGGTTTTAGATGATGAAAATAAATGTCCTGTTATTATTAACAAAAATCTATCAGAAAATGAAACAAATAAACTAATTTCAGTTTTGTTTAAGCATCGTGAATCCTTTTCATATACTCTGAGCGATATTAAAGGAATAGATCCATCTATTGTAACACATAAGATTCCCATGCTTGATGATGCTAAACCTGTAGTTGATACACAAAGAAGGCTTAATCCGAAAATGAAAGAAGTAGTAAGAAAAGAAGTTATATGCTTATTAGATGCAGTCATAATATATCCTATTTCTGACAGTAAGTTGGTTAGCCCAACTCATTGCATACCAAGACAATGTGGTCTTGATGCTGCTATGACTGAGGACGGTGATCTAGTTCCTGTAAGACCTATTGTTGGATATCGTATGTGCATTGATTTTAGGAAGCTAAACCATGAGACACAGATAAATGGTAAACCTATACCATTTATGGATAAAATTCTTATTTTTGTTTTCTTGATGGTTATTTTGGATATTATCAAATTTCCATACAACCAAAAGATCAAGAGAAAACAACTTTTACTTGCCCTTATGGCACATATGCTTATAGATTAATTCCGTTTGACTTATGTAATGCAGCAGCGACTTTTCAAGAATGTGTTTTAAAAATCTTTGACGATTTTGTTGAGAAGACTATGGAAGTTCTAACAAATTATTTTGTTGTTTGTGGAATAACCTTTGATAATTGCCTCTACAATCTAACCAAAGTTTTGCAGAGATGCAGGCAATCAAATTTGGTTTTGAATTGGGAACAATGCCGTTTCATGGAGAGAGAAGGTAAAGTTTTTGGGCATAAGGTTTTGGAGAAGGGAATAGAAATAGATAAAAATAATATAAGTGCTATAGAAAATTTTCCAATACCTCAGGACATAAAAAACTTAAAAATGTTTCTGGGACATGCAGGTTTTTATAAGCGCTTTATAAAAGATTTTTCTAAAATAGCTATGCCTCTCAACAACCTTCTTGAGAAAGAAACTCCCTTCTACTTAGACCATAATTGCATTGCAGCTTTCGAGAACCTTAAAAACAAATTAGTTTCAGCACCCATCATGCAATCTCCAAAATGGGATGAACCTTTTGAAATCATGTGTGATGCTAGTGACTATGCTTTAGGGGCTGTGTTAGGATAGTGAGATGGAAAGAATTTAAATGTTATTTATTACGCTAGTAGACCTCTTAATAAAATTCAGAAAAATTATGCTACTACAAAAAAAGAGTTCCTAGCTATATTTTTTGCTTGAGACAAATTCAGATCTTGCATCATTAATTCTAAGGTAATAGTTCATATGGATCACCAAGCTTTGCGTCACCTCCTTATGAAAAAGGATGCGAAGCCCAGGTTGATTAGGTGGGTTCTATGACTACAAGAATATGATTTGCAAATAGTAGATAGGAGGGATAAGGATAATTTGGTAGAAAATCATCTCTCTAGGATGGAGGGAATAATTACTAACCTTGTAACTATAAATGAGTCATTTCCGGGAGAATATTTAGCAAGTGTTGAAATTGCTGATCCTTGGTATGCAGATTATGCTAACTATCTCGTAGTAAAATTTATACCTCCTAGTATGAAAAGGAATCAAAGGATGAAATTCTTCAATGATCTTAAATATTACTTTTGGGATGATCTGTATCTATATCGTCATGGACTTGACGGAATGATTCGGAAGTGTGTTCCTAACCGTGAAATGAATGCAATTTTGCAAGCTTGTCATGACAACCCATATGGAGGACATCACGCAGGCAAGCGAACTTCATCAAAGGTACTTCAATCTGGATTCTATTGGCCCACCTTGCTCAAGGATGCACACATGTATGTAGAACACTGCGATGCTTTCCAAAGAAGAGGTAATATAGGTATGATACAAGAAATGACAATGAATTATAGTCTTATAATCGAACCCTTTGATGTATGGGGAATGGATTACATGGGACCTTTTATAGAATCAAATGGTTATGCTCATATTCGTTTTGCTATTGATTATGTTACTAAATGGATTGAAGCTATTCCAACAAGCCATGCAGATGAAGCTGCCTCATTGAAGATGATCAAGGATGTTATATTCCCCAAGTTTGGAGTTCCTAGATTTTTAATCACTGATGGTGGTTCTCATTTTATGAAAGGAACTTTCATGAAAATCCTCAGTAAATACGGAGTAACTCACCGCGTTTCTTCACCATATCATCCTGAAATGAGTGGTAAAGTGGAACTGTCCAATAGAGAATTACAGACCATACTCGAGAAGACGATGGACAAATCAAGAAAAGATTGGTCATACAAGTTAAATGACACTCTATGGGCATACCGTACTGCATTTAAAAATCCAATGGGTATGACACCTTATAAGATGGTGTACGGTAAGGCATGCCATTTACCTTTAGAATTGGAACACAAAGCTTTTTGGGCAATCAAGAACCTAAACTATGTTCTCAAAGAAGCAGGAGAAAAACGTTTATTAGATATTCATGCTTTATATGAGTTTAGAAGTCAGGCTTATGAGAATGCTAGATTGTTTAAAAAAAGTGAAAAAATGGCATGATAGAAAAATAGAAACTAAGACCTTTAAAAGTGGAGACAAAGTGTTACTCTATAATTCTCATCTTAAGTTGTTTCCAGGAATGCTCAGATCAAAGTGGGAAGGCCCTTATATAGTTGAAGAAGCTTATTCATCGGGAGCAGTAAATCTCAAAGGAAAAACACCCTCTCTTTCATGTGTGGTAAATGGACAACGCTTGAAGCATTATCGAGTGAAAGAAGATATAAGTGTAGTCACCATACAAGTGATCACCCCAGAAGAGGTGATTGAGCAAAGATATACAAGGGATGGCAACTACAAGAAGAATGGACTTGGGACGAAATGACCAACACTACGGTCAAGCTATTGACCATAAAAGAGCAATTCATGGGAGGCAACCCATGCAAAGTAAAGGTTTGAGTAAGTTTTCAATTTTATTTAAGTTTTAATTGAGGTTGTGTTAAATAAGGAACATTTGAAGTTCTAGCGAAGAAAAAGGAAGATTGATGATGCCAATATTGGTCGAAAAATTAAGCTATCATTTTTCTATCAAAACTTGATATTCCGTTAAGTTTCAGAGGTAATAAAGAATCCTTGGAGAAGCAGGAAAAATTTGGTGAACACAGAAGGTTTAACGACCAACTATACGGTGGGAATAAAAATTCCGGCTGTATAGTTGTGGTCATATAGTTATTTCAACATCACCCCTTCCATCCACGAAAGGTACTGATAATTTAACGACCAACTATATGGCGGGAATAAAAATTCCGTCCGTATAGTTGTCTTCGTATAGATATCAATGCCTTTGACAAAGCTATTTTCTAGGTACTGATAGTTTAACGACCAACTATACGGCGGGAGTAAAAATTCCGCATGTATAGTTGTGGTCGTATAGATATCGATGCATCTCCAAAAAATTTATTTGGAGTACAAACGGTTTAACGACCAACTATACGATTGGAGTAAAAATTTCCGCCCGTATAGTTCCGGCCATATAGTTGCTTCCACCGTAGAAGAAATTATATAGTCGGTTCGTAACTATACGGCGGGACCTATACGGGCCGCGCCCATATAGTTGCTCGTTATGAAAGGCGTCTAGGGTTTTTGACCTACCCTTTTAAAGCTGATCGCATCTAACCTTTTTCATTAAGTTTTTGTAGAGCTCCAACCTCAAAAAATCCTCGCCATCCCTATACAAGCCTCTCTAACAACATCCGTGCAGCAAAGCCATGCAGCCCTTCCATGTCAACAAGATCTGGAAGAAGAAAGAAGAGAAGCCTGTGAAGAGGATGGAAGAAGTAGAACCAAAAGGATCATCATCGTCCGACCCGGAGATCAAGCTTCTCCCAAATTGGGAGGACATGTTCCCGCAAAGGATGGAGATGATGAGGCAAGCTGAGCAAGGAAAGAACAAGGATGAGTATCTCCCTAATCCCTATCGCTACAACATAGGATCCTATTATAAACCTCCTCTTGGTCCATCACCTCTTAAACCTAAGAAGGTGCAGCAAGATGAGATTCATGATAAGATCTATGAGTTGGAAAAAGCTTTGAAGGCATATGTTGAAACAACTGGAGAAGGGATTGACTCCTACTGGATGATGAGCAAAGACCTTGAGAAAAAGGTCGATGACATCGATGGTAGAGTTGGTTTCTTGATTAAAACTGTTTTTGAGTTGATAGATGAGAAAAAATTCCTCAAGAAGAAAATGTTGAAGCTTCAATACGACATGGCCAAGCTCAGCATCCGCTTTGCAAACATAGTTAAAGATGGCAACACAAAAGAAGAGGGCAATAATCTTCCTACCTAGGAGGAGGAATATGTACCAACAAGGAGTTATTTGATCCCGACTGGCTTGATTCCAAGCTTGGGGAGATCTTTAAGACCTTGTAATCTATCTTATAAATTTTATATTACTATCTTAGTTTTGCATTAGTTCGAGTTTAGAAATAAAGTTTGCATCATTTGAATTCCCTTTAGGAATAGTCGATCCCTTTTATGAAATTCAGTGTTTATTATCATATATGGAGCAATATTGAGTTTGTGTTTGTCCTATTGGATATATGAATGGCTTGCGTATAATTTTACTTGCACTTCATGATAGCAATAGGAGTCTTCCACACCATTAGTATTAATGGAACATGTAAAGATAATTTAATCGATATGTTGTAAGTTCATGGTTTGATTTACAAAAGTAAAAATAATCTAATTAGTCAAGTTGAAAATAAACCTTGAACAAAGGAAAATTAAAAGTGCTATCAAAATAGAGCAAGGACAAGTCGAGGTAGAATCTTCAAGTCATAAATATGCTTCATATACAATTGGAATTTGATAATTGAGATCGTTAAACTTTGGATTCCTACATGAAGTGGAATGTATGGCTAGCTTCTTTGCACAACACTTAAACAAAAGTGTGAGCATATATTTAAAAATAAAAAAGAGAATGTGCAAAGAGCAAATAGGCATACACCACTACATTGTGGTATGACAAAGAAGCGTTTTGAGATTTTGAACCACAAGTGAATATGTTAATCCTAAAACACTTGGGACTACCACGCTGACTCATTCGATCGAACCGAATACTTTTACATCATGTTGAGATTCATCATTTGTGAACTGTTGATCACTAAGGTGTGGAATCCTTCTAATATTATTCGGATGGTTAGAGTAAGGTCCTATTCATGAACTTATTCCTATGTATCATATACGATAAACACATGCTGCAACTACCTCATTTATTTTATCGAGTCAGCTTCATGAATATGAGGATCACATCCATTAAGCTAGCTTGCTTGGGACGAGCAAGAGTCTAAGCTTGGGGAAGTTGATGAGTGCATATTTGCATCATGTTTCATATTATTATTTTGCATTGTAGATGTAGAATCTTGGTATTTTACGACGTTCGCGCGCGCATTTTATGTCTGTTTTCACCAGGATGAGGACAAATAATGGATCCAATGGACACAATTCTTGGAGCAGTTGTACTAGGGAGAAAAGGAGTGAAAACAACATAAACTGCTTATTTGGGAAATATCAATAACACCAGAAGAAAACCCGAAGCGACCAAGGCCTCCAGAGAGTTTAACGACCAACTATACGACCAGAATTCTTTTTCCAGCCATATAGCTGGTGCCGCCACCGCCTCCTCAAATAGTTTCACCCCGTGCAACTAGATCAGAGAGACGACATACAGAACACCTAGAAAGTGCCGAAAACCTCACCCCCGGAAGGAATATGGAGGGGCAACTCGCCTAAGGGATCCATCTTCGCCCTACGCAGATCTAGGAGGCCAAGGCATCGATCTTCATCTTCATCAACTGCTGCACCACCATCATCTCCATCCGTCCATTCTGCACCCATCTAGATCTTGTTGTAATTTCCGTACTAGTTGTGGATTTATACAAGAACTATTTATTTGCAATTGATTCCATTACCATTCCTATGATGTTGATTGCCTCCATGTCTGAGTAGATCATAAGTTCTTGGGAAGATGGAGAAACCCTAGCATATGATTTAGATAAGATAGAGATTATTATGTTATACATCATTATGTGTATGAGTTAATTCTCTTCATCTTGATGTTGGGATTTGTGCACCTCCTTAATATTTTCCTCTTATGGGGACTCGATGAAGGGGATTACTTGTTAGTAGATGGAGGGATGATATCACTTCTTGTGACTATAAAGCTGTTGTCATCCTTTACGTACTAACTTGGGTAATTGATGTCTACGCACTTCTAATCTTGTAGAAAGTTGTTGGGCCTCCAAGTGCAGAGGTTTGTAGAACAGCAGCAAGTTTTCCCTTAAGTGGATCACCCAAGGTTTATCGAACTCAGGGAGGAAGTGGTCAAAGGTATCCCCTCTCAAGCAACCCTGCAATCAAGATACAAGAAGTCTCTTGTGTCCCCAACACACCCAATACACTTGTCAGGTGTATAGGTGCACTAGTTCGGCGAAAGGATAGTGAAATACAAGTGGTATAGATAATTATAAGTGGTAACGGTGATAGAAAATAACTTGATGGCGTGGAAGAGACTAAAGACAAACTGAAATAAAGATGGAAGCAAGCAAACATGTAACAGATCTAATTGCAAACGGTGTATCAATGCTTAGAAACAAGTCCTAGGGATCATACTTTCACTAGTGAACACTCTCATATAAATATCTTCTTTTCATGATACTACTCTTAACTACTCTCCGGTTGGACACTCTAATCATTAGTACGGCTATAACATCACACCTCAAAGTCCGTTTTCCCCATCTAGATAACCCCACACTATCACCTTGAGCTCTAGATGGTTCCAACAAACACCACAATTTCATAGAAACATCCAACTCCAAATATAACTCATAACAAGTATTTGTAATCTCTAGCCTAAGTGCCACCATGGTGTGCACGCTGTCATTTTCACACACATGGGGAGAGCAGAGATCTATTAAAGCACTTGAGTAGCAAGGTAGATCTATAGATTACAAGCTCATGATCACAATATGATCATGCATAGAGAGAGATGAACACATAGCTACCGGTAGAACCCTTAGCCTCGAGAGAGAACTACTCCCTCCTCATCATGGGAATCAGCAATGGCGGTGGAGATGCTGATGGAGATCGATGGAGATGGCTCTGGGGGCACTTCCCCGTCCTGGCAGGATGCCGGAACCGAGACTTTCTGTCCCCCGAATCTCCCCTTCGGTGGCGGCAGCGCAACGGAACTTTTCGTGGATTTCTGATTGACGATTTAGGGTTTCTGCATCGGGGGAGATATATAGGCGAAAGAGGGAAGGTCGGTGGCTGGCCAGGGGGCCCATACCATGCCCTGGCGCGGCCTAGGTGGACCCGCACCTAGGGGTGGTTTGGCCACCCTGTGTCCCCTCACCATCTCGTCTTCTGGCTCCGTGAGTCTTCCGGTAAAATATCAACTTTGGCTTTTGTCCTGTCCAATTCCGAGAATATTCATTTTCTGACTTTCCTGGAACAAAACATAAGAAAGTAGATAAAATCAAGCATGGAACATCAAAAATTATGGATACGTTAGCAACGTATCAACACCCCCAACCTTAACTCTTGCTCGTCCTCGAGTAGGTAAGTGATAAAAAGAAAGAATAATTTTTGAGGTGACATGCACCATCATAAACTTGATCAAAGTATTTGTAAAACATTGATAGCTGGGATCATAGTACTTCAATCAAAACATGAAAGACAAAGTTCTAGCAATAAGACAAAGCCACTAAGTTGCAACATGAAAAGGCATAAACAAAAGATTCATGAATAAAAATGATTTGCAAGATGTTTGTTTGTTTCACAAAAAGAAAACATAGCATAGTGGCATTCATCTTGTCCCTCATAGAGTAGCAAACATAAATGCGTAGGACACCTTCAAAGTTCATAAGAGTGACTAGATACGAATAGTTTAAAACAAGCAATATCAAAGCTATGCAGCAATCAACAAGTCTTGGGACAATGCACATTGAACTAAGAATGGCCACTATGCTCTCAAAGTAGGTGCATAAAGATAGAAGGTGGATACTCAACATAAAAGTAAAAGAAAGGCCTTCATAGAAGGAAGTAGGGATTCAAGTCTCATCAAGAGCTTCCAAAAATTATGGTACTTATTAGCTTTTAGGTCTCATTGCCCCTATCATAAGCATCTTTAAGGTGATTAATGTTAAAGTGACACAACTAAGAGGATATGCTTGACAAGTTATAAGACGAAATCTCATGCCCCTTACTTACGAAGACAGAACCTCATGCTACTCAACTTTAGTCACGAGTAAGCTCTTGTCATTGTAAGTACATATGTATCATAAAGAACCGCCAACGGGGTACCCCTTGCACATGATACATGAGCTATCCCATAATCAAAATGACAAGGCAAGCAGACAATGAGCATCTCAGTGATCTTTTTATTTGCTATTTGCATAGGTTTTTATTGGGGATGCTTCGTAGAGTGCTCATTATGGTTATGCTGCAAGTTTCCACCATGATTAGGCATGGCTTAGGCTAGCGGCCTAGGCGTTTCTCTAACACACATACAAACTCCATGATCTTACAAGTTTCACTTTTATTTCACACCGCCGGGATCCATAAGCAAAAGAACATGATATCAACGGGGTACAAAGTACAAGTGCAATGTTGAAAGCGCTCCCCATGATACATGGTTCTGCTAACTTCAACTTATAAAGCGCAAGCATATACACAACAAAGAAGGACCCAAAGGTTCAAGTTTATTAAATGTAAGAAAAGTAAAGTGTGCCATCAAGTTCGTGAGAGCTTTAATCACTAATTTTCACATAACAAGTTTAATTTGGAAGGTAGATAAAAACAAGAATATACTTGGAATAGCATAAGCTAGTAGGTAGGTATGGTGGACTCTTTGGAATAACTTGGTTTAGGGAGTTGGATGCATGAGTGGAACTCATACTTGGTTGTGGAGGCTAGCAAAAGACTAGGAGCGACAAACTAAGAGAGCAATAATTGCCATAATCATGCAGAGCGACAAAACATCATTGATCAAAGCATAAAGTGATACTACAAGTTGAAAAATAAAGGATCATAAAGGCTTATGGTGACTTGAGATAGTCATAACATGGTGTGAGCATGCGCCAAGTCAACCCAAATAAAGCATCAAAGGAGAATACCACTATACTATGCTTTAATATGCTAAAACAACGCATGATTCATCCAAGGCACATTAAGAAATCTCAATTGTTTATAACAATTCATGGTACAGAAAATAATACTAAGCATAAAGCCAAAACAATATCGAGCATGGCATGACAAAGCACATGCCACCGTCAAAAACAAGCTCTCTTTACCACTTAAGCATGAGCTTTCCTACTCTTTTCCAATCCAAACTAAACTATTTGAAAACCAATGCATGAAAGAGGGGGGTCCAACCAATTTATTCAGCAAACTAAGAAAATCAAGCAAACGAAAAACCAAAACGAAAACGAAAAAGAAGACGCTCCAAGAACAACACAACTGTGCATGAAACAATAAAAATGAAGCATTTGGAAGAAACCTGGGATTTTTATTGATGAAGAGGGGGATGACTTGGGCATCCCCAAGCTTTGACGCTTGTACTTCTTGGATATTTCTTGGGGTGACACGCGTGGAATCCCCAAGCTTGAGCTTTAGTCCATCCTTCATCTCATTACTCATTCCTTCCATACACCTGAAATTTTTCCTTCATACAAAACTTCACACAATCTTTATTAGCAACTTTAGTGCATTCAAGATAATAGGTCTTAAGGTTCAGTTCTAACACCAATAAACTTCCATTAGAACACTAGTTACTGAAGCACTTCCCTCAAAAAGCTCAATTCCCCAAAAGAACTCAAAAAGGAACCAACAAGAAGCAAATGCAGAACATGGCAGAAATCTGTCAAAACAGACCAGCAGGTAAAGACGAATTTTTTCGAAGACCTTCTGTTGCTCAAATCAAAAAGTGTTGAGCTAACACAAGTTAGATAACAACCTGGGGCAGAATTACAAAAATTCACGCCTCAAAAGGACGTGCAGAGATTTTACACGAATTTTTACGGTGAAGCACAAAAATCTGATTTGGGACAACAACTTTCCCAATCATTACTTCTCTCTCATTAGAGGTTACTCTTGGCACAAAAAGAAAATAAAAAGGATAAGGAGCGGTTATTACTGAAGTAATAACTTCCAAGACTCATCTAAAATTTTGGGTTATCTCCCAATAAGTACCTTTGTTTAACGCCTTTAAGTTAGGCATGATAGTCTGAGAAGATGCTCAAATAAGAAATATGAATTGAAGTAAAAGAGAGCATCAAGAAGAAAATTCAAAGCACATTTAAGTCTAACCTACTTCCTTTGAAAAATAATCTTGTAAAGAAACAAGTCATGAAATCACAAAGCAACAAACATAGGAAAGCAAAACAGGTGCAACTTTAAGACTTTCAACATAAAGAGGGGAAACTCAATATTATTGAGATGCATAAAACCATGTTTCCCTCTCTCATAATAACTTTCAGTAGCATCATGAATAAAATTAAAAATATAAGTATCACATAAAACATTCTTATCATGAGCCACATGCATATAATAATTATTACTCTCCCTATAAGAATAGTCATTCTTATTAATCATAGTGGGAGCAAATTCAACAAAATAGCTATCATTATTATTCTCATCACCATAATCATCAAATATAGGAGGCATATTGTAATCATAATTAAGTTTCTCCTCAATAGTAGGTGGACTGAAAATATCATACTCATCATTGTAATCATCATATATTGGAGGTTTGGTATCATCAAAGTAAATTTTCTCCTCCGTGCTTGGGGGACTAAAAATATCATGCTCATCATAACCAGCTTCCCCAAGCTTAGACTTTTCCATAGCATTACCAATAATGGTGTCCAAAGAATTCATACTAACAACATTGCTATTAGCATGCAAATAAAGTTCCATAGGTTTTTTAATTTTCTCTTCAAACACTTCATGTCCTAACTCAAGATAAATACTATAAAGCTCTCTAATTTTGTTGTTGTTTTCCATTAAGCCTAACTAGTGAAAACAAGAAACAAAAAGACAAAATTGTAGAATCTAAAGGAAATAACTTCGAGCACTCACACTGGAGGATGTGAGTACCTTTTACCTTACCTCCCCGGCAACGGCGCCAGAAAATAGCTTGATGTCTATGCACTTCTATTCTTGTAGACAGTTGTTGGGCCTCCAAGTGCAGAGGTTTGTAGAACAGCAGCAAGTTTTCCCTTAAGTGGATCACCCAAGGTTTATCGTACTCAGGGAGGAAGTGGTCAAAGGTATCCCCTCTCAAGCAACCCTGCAATCAAGATACAAGAAGTCTCTTGTGTCCCAACACACCCAATACACTTGTCAGGTGTATAGGTGCACTAGTTCGGCGAAAGGATAGTGAAATACAAGTGGTATAGATAATTATAAGTGGTAACGGTGATAGAAAATAACTTGATGGCGTGGAAGAGACTAAAGGAAAAATGAAATAAAGATGGAAGCAAGCAAACATGTAACAGATCTAATTGCAAATGGTGTATCAATGCTTAGAAACAAGGCCTAGGGATCATACTTTCACTAGTGAACACTCTCATATAAATATCTTCTTTTCATGATACTACTCTTAACTACTCTCCGGTTGGACACTCTAATCATTAGTACGGCTATAACATCACACCTCAAAGTCCGTTTTCCCCATCTAGATGACCCCACACTGTCACCTTGAGCTCTAGATGGTTCCAACAAACACCACAATTTCATAGAAACATCCAACTCCAAATATAACTCATAACAAGTATTTTTTAATCTCTAGCCTAAGTGCCACCATGGTGTGCACGCTGCCATTTTCACACACATGGGGAGAGCAGAGATCTATTAAAGCACTTGAGTAGCAAGGTAGATCTATAGATTACAAGCTCATGATCACAATATGATCATGCATAGAGAGAGATGAACACATAGCTACCGGTAGAACCCTTAGCCTCGAGAGAGAACTACTCCCTCCTCATCATGGGAATCAGCAATGGCGATGGAGATGCTAATGGAAATCGATGGAGATGGCTCCGGGGGCACTTCCCCGTCCTGGCAGGATGCCGGAACCGAGACTTTCTGTCCCCCAAATCTCCCCTTCGGTGGCGGCAGCGCAACGGAACTTTTCATGGATTTCTGATTGACGATTTAGGGTTTCTGCATCGGGGGAGATATATAGGCGAAAGAGGCAAGGTCGGTGGCTGGCCAGGGGGCCCACACCATGCCCTGGCGTGGCCTGGGTGGACTCGCGCCTAGGGGTGGTTTGGCCACCCTGTGGCCCCTCACCATCTCGTCTTCTGGCTCCGTGAGTCTTCCGGTAAAATATCAACTTTGGCTTTTGTCCCGTCCAATTCCGAGAATATTCATTTTCTGACTTTCCTGGAACCAAAAAGAGCAGAATAACCGGCAACTGGCACTATGGCATCTTGTTAATAGGTTAGTCCAAGAAAGTCTATGAAAAGTACTCCAAAGTTGAAACAAAACATAAGAAAGTAGATAAAACCAAGCATGGAACATCAAAAATTATGGATACGTTAGCAACGTATCAGTAATCAAGGAGAACTCGTAAAGCCATGTCCATGCCACGGGGGAAATCCCTTAATAGTGGGATAATACGATTGATGTCGTTTATTCGTCGGCTGTGGTTATGAAGGATGATGTGAGCAGTGGTTGTTGCCAATTTGTCCATATATGGAGCTCCTCCCACATACATACATATCATGAGAATATTCGTTATAATAATCTTGATTGCTTAGTGTAAACTGCTAGTTGTGTATCCGCCACTCCTTGAGAACGCCTTTTTCCCTATTGTAGTTCCAAATTCTTTTACATACGCGATTCTTACTTTCTGCATTAAGTTTTACTTTACTTTAAATTGCTTCGTTCAATCAAAAACCCCAAAACAATTTTACTTTTCTTGCATCTTAAATTTATTCCTTAAGTATTTCGTTTAGTTTTAATTAAAAGCATTTTAGTCTTTCACCTACTTCTTTCTTTGGGATCGATATCTTTATTTTGAAACTAGCTACAAACAATCTGTGCACTTGTAGTCATCACACATCCAGCCCTAACCGCTGCGACCTATAGTTGCTCCTACCTCCTCCTCCCTCATGTGATGGAGAAGCTGTTGGAAATATTATCGAAAGGAAATAATAAAGAACAAAATGGATTTGGTACCACCGGTGCTACCTATGCATGCATAGGGTGTCGTTGGATATGAGGAGGAACTTTTGTCAGTTGTTCGATGCGAGGTAGAAGGTTTTAGGTGTGTACTTCACGGTGTCTTGGTCTCCATTTGTGCACCACTCCGTCTGACCAACCAAGTTGTTCATCCAAAATATCAACCAATTTTCTAGACGTTCAGATGGTCCATGATAACTGCATGTTAAGTTGACAATGCAAACTACATGCAAATCAACCGTTTTAGCTATCAACTGGGCAGCATTCAATAGGGTGTTCCTTTGATGAGCAAACTTTTGTCGATGCAAATAGAGATACCATGTGGAGTTGCACTCCAATTCTTCCCGCGGGTTTTTCTAATTTCGCCACGAAAAAATTCCCCCACACATAAACGAGCATAGGGGATGTAACTTATTGTGATACAAAGCTTGATCAGTCCCAAACTTTGTGTGTCTCATCTCAAACTAGAAAACCGAGTTCGTTGTGAATGAGATGCATTTCTCAATTGCAACTGGTGTCCTCTGTATGGTTCATTCTAAAATGGATGCGTGTTGGTTTGATCGAAATGGAAAATCCTTGTTCCATGAACTATGCTTGAATTTTTCTTGGTTGGATGGCCCGTCTAGTGTTGTTGGTGATCTTGCTAAAATAACTACAACTTCCATTGTTCCATTCACTGGGTGGTGAATGTGGGGGAATTTTTGCTAGGGTGGATGGTACAGTTGGTGATTGTGCTAAAAATGGAACTTTCTTGGACCATGAATATGCAAAGATTTGTGCGGTAGTGTGGTGTGGTGGTTGGCAAGAGTGTGCTCTCAGTTAGACAGCGGTGGAATTTTCTGTCAGAGACATTTGTGCTCTCGATGCTCTAATTCATGCTCTCTATAGGAGATCTAATGGGTGGATTGTTATGCACAGTTAGCCTCCATGGTATCTCACTATTTTGCTAATAAAGATTGTTATTATTATATTTATTTATTAATGATAAGTGTTTATTCTCTATGCTATAATTGTATTTACTGAAAACTGAATATATGTGTGTATACATAAACAACACTGTCTCCCTAGTAAGCCTCTACTAGACTAACTCAGTGATTAAATGATGGTTAAGTTTTTCTAACTATAGACATGTGTTGTCATTTAATAATGAGATCATATCATTAGAAGAATTGTATGATGGACATACCCAAAATCAAGCATAGCTTTTAATTGTAACTAAATTTTAATTGTTGTAGCTTTCTTTATGTCAAATATCACTTCCTTAGACCGTGAGATCATGTCACTCCCTAGTACCGGAAGAATACCTTGTTGGCATCAAAAGTCACATCGTCATTCGGTGATTATAAACGTGCTCTTCAGGTATCTCATAAGGTACTTGTTGAGTTATATGGATCAAGACTAGATTTTTCACTCCATGTGATGGAGAGAATCTCTAGGCCCTTTCGGTAAGACAATGTCCTGAGTAGCTTGCAAGCATGTGACTAATGTGCTTAGTCATGAGGATATTGTATATTGGAATGAGTAAAGATAACTCGCCAGTAACACGATTGAACTAGGTATGATGATACCTACGATATAATATCTGGCAAGTAATATATTGATACGTCCTAAACGTATCAACAATTTTTGATGCTCCATGCTTGTTTTATATCAGCTTTCTTATGTTTTGTTCATACTTTGAAGTATTTCTATACATTTTATGGAACTAACCTATTAACAAGATGCCACAGTGCCAGTTGTTTGTTTTCTGCTGTTTTTTGGTTCTAGAAAAGCCAGAAAAGTAATATTCTCGAAATTGGACGGCACAAAAGCCAAAGTCAATATTTTACCGGGAGACACATGGAGTTCGAAGGAGAGACGAAGGGGGCCACAGGGCGGCCACACCCCTAGGCGCGGGCAACCCTAGGCCGAGCCAAGGCAGGGTGTGCCCCCCTGGCCAGCCACCGACCTCGCCCCTTCCCCTATAAAAGCCCCCCGATGCGAAATCCCTACGTACCAAATAGGAATTCCACGAAAAGTTCTGCAGCGCCGCCGCCACCGAAGAGGAGATTCGGGGGACAAAAGTCTCTGTTCCGGCACCCTGTCGGGACAGGGAAGTGCCCCCGGAGCCATCTCCATCGACTCCACCACCATCTCCATCGCCGTTGCTCACTCCCATGATGAGGAGGGAGTAGTTCTCTCTCGAGGCTAAGGGCTCCACCGGTAGCTATGTGTTCATCTATCTCTATGCGTGATCTTATGAGATCATGAGTTTTGTAATCTATAGATCTATTCTGCTACTCAAGTGCTTCAATTAATCTCTTCTTATCCCCACGTGTGTGAAATTGATAGTGTGCACACCGTGTGGCACTTTGGCTAAGCTTACAGAAATACTTATCATGAGTATAATTTGAGTTGGATGTCTCTATGAGATTGTGGTGTTTGTTGGAACCATCTAGCGCTCAAGGTGACAGTGAGGGGTTATCTAGATGGGGACTGTGAACTTTAAGGTGTGTTGTTATAGCCCTACATCATCCAACCGGAGAGAAGTTCATGGTAGCATAATGAAGAGAAGATATTTATATGAGAGTGTCCACTAGTGAAAGTATGATCCCTAGGCCTTGTTTCTAAGCATTGAAACACTATTTACAATCGGTCCTGTTACATGTTTGTTTGATGCCACTCTTATTTCAGATTGCAATTAGCACTTATAATCATCCATATTACTTGTATTTCACTATCTCTTCGCTGAACTAGTGCACCTATACACCTGACAAGTGTATTGGGTGTGTTGGGGACACACGAGACTTCTTGTATCTTGATTGCATGGTTGCTTGAGAGGGATACCTTTGACCACTTCCTCCCTGAGTTCGATAAACCTTGGGTGATCCACTTAAGGGAAACTTGCTGCTGTTCTACAAACCTCTGCACTTGGATGCCCGACACTGTCTACAAGAATAGAAGCGTGCGTAGACATCTAGCTATATTTGTAGGGGTTCCGCGTATGCAAACAATAAAATTTTACCCTACGCCCCTGAACCCCTGAAGCTGCCAGGACCTATCTATTAGTAATACAGTAACGGAAGGGGCTTTTCGCGAGCTTACCCTTGAAGAACGAAAAGCGTTGTCAAAGCTCAGGAGAGCGTGGTGGATGTAGACGAGCCGAAGCCGACCTCAAGGTCGTGATGAAGTCCTTGCGCTCCTTCTGGCTCCAACGACTTGAGTGCCTCAAGTGCGACACCTCGTGGGGAGTTACACATGTTCGGTGCCTGAGGATGACTCCCACTTCCCTGATCCAGCAGCAGTTGCGGAAGTAGAGCTCCCGGATCGGAATCTCGTAGCGCGACGGCGCTCCGCGGTGAAGATGTCTCTCGCTTGCGCAGTCCAGACTTGGGACCACGGTCATGAGAGAGAGAGGGGGAGAGAGAAAATATCAATTAGAGGTCCTCCCAAAAGTGGGGAGATCTTTATTGATTATTGGTGTATTTATCTTGGCCAAATACCCCACTATATATAGGGGAGGAGGGCGTACACCCTCCCTCAAAGTCCTAGGGTGGGACTAAAGGAGAGGAGGGGTGGGGAGGCTGCCGGCTAGCCCCTTGTGGGCCCCGTGTGGGGGGCTAGGCTCAGTCGGCCAGCCCCTTGCCCCTTCTCCCTCTCTCCTTTCCCTAATGGGCCCTCTCCCTCCGGAAATTGGCCCATTAAGCCTTTTTGACCTTTAATTGATTTTCTCTTTATTCAATAATTATGAATAAATGATTAAATCAATATTTAACATTCATTCACATAGTATTCAACCTCCGTGGACATGGAACACCTTCCACCTCCACTCCGGACATCCTCCAGACTTACCGAAACCCTTCCAGTTTTCTCTCTACAATTCTTCGGTGATTCCACTGATCCTATAAACACTATCTATGCATCATCAATCCCTTAAGCATGATAACCCATGGTTCGGGAACACTCCAGACATGGTCGGGACACTCCCGCACGAATGATCGATAGAGGGACCTGGATGGCCATGTGACCCCTGTGCGTTCCACGAAGATCTTTCGTCGTTTGAACTGGGACAATCGTGTCTTATTCCCTTTGTCACTCGATACTTGCATTGCCCGAGATCTGATCAATGACATCACCATGCCGTGTTCAATCTCGTTACTGAACAATAATTCTTAACTGGTTCCGACAAGTGATATCCCCGTGATCAAATCACACGCTGCGCAGCTATTAGATATAACTTCCGGTCACATGGACGGACAAATCCCGCTCTTGACATATATTGCCTCTACGGTTTCCTCCGAGTACCTGAACACACCTTTATAACAACCGTTTTACCAGATGGAGTTTGATGCTATCTAAGCACTCTCGGGAGACAGTAATTGATATAGCCTCACGGTCCCAGGAATAGGTTATGAGGATCCATTTCTAATCATCTTAACTTGAACTTCGTGACATGATCGGGTCACGATGTTTAGGTTGGGTATTGGTTCATCATCTCATTCTCCGAATGAGATGACCTCATTTCCAACTGGCATAAATTCCACATGATCAGGAAACTTGATCATCTGTTGACCAATGAACCAGTGACTAGAGTTCCACTGGGAACCCCTGGTTGTTTATATATCACACGTGTATTGATGTTTCCACTCAATACAGTTATAGCATGATATAAAACTTAATCATAAACTATATGAAATATGATAATAGTCCTTACTACTATTTGTCTCTAGGGCATATTTCCAACAATTTTCTGGCGCCGTTGCCGGGGAGGTAAGGTAAAAAGTACTCACATCCTATGGCTACTAAGCTATCTTTTAGTACTGTTGCTGGTGTGTGAGTGCTCAAAGTTATTTCCTTTAGTTTCTGTAATCATATCTAGTTTTTTCTTGTTTTTATTTTCACTAGTTAGGCTTAATGGAAAACAACAAAAATATTAGAGAGCTTTATAGTATTTATCTTGAGTTAGAATATGAAGTGTTTGAAGAGAAAATTTAAAAACCTATGGAACTTTATTTGCATGCTAATAGCAATATTATTAGTATGAATTCTTTGAACACCATTATTGCTAATGCTATGGAAAAGTCTAAGCTTGGGGAAGCTGGTTTTGATGAGCATGATATTTTTAGTCCCCCAAGCACGGAGGAGAAAATTTACTTTGATGATACTATACCTCCAATATATGATGATTACAATGATGAATATGATATGTTCAGTCCATCTACTATTGAGGAGAAAATTAATTAAGATTACAATATGTCTCCTATATTTGATGACTATGGTGATGAGAATAATAATGATAGCTATTTTGTTAAATTTTCTCCCACTACAATTAATAAGAATAACTATGCTTATGTGGAGAGTAATAATGATTATATGCATGTGGCTCATTATAAGAATGTTTAATGTGATAGTTATATTGTTAATTTTATTCATGATGCTACTGAAAGTTATTATGAGAGAGGGAAACATGGTTTTATGTATCTCAACAATATTAAGTTTCCCCTCTTTATGTTGAAAATTTTGAAGTTGCACTTGTTTTGCTTTCCTATGCTTGTTGCTTTGTGCTTTCATGACTTGTTTCTTTACAAGGTTATTTTTCATAGGAATTAGGTTAGACTTAAATATGTTGATATTTTCTTCTTGATGCTCTCATTTACCTCAATTCATATTCTTATATGAGCATCATTGGAATTATCATGCCTAGCTTAAAGGCGTTAAATAAAAGCACTATTGGGAGATAGCCCACATTATTTTTTCTTTCAGTAAGTTTTTGTTTTGTTGAGTATTGGAAGTTGTTGCCTCTGTAATAATCTCTCCTTATCCTTTTTGTTTGGTTTTTGTGCCAAGAATAACCTCTAATGAGAGAGAAGTAAGACTTGGGAAAGTTGCTGTCCCAAAACAGATTTCTTTGCATCACTATAAAAAATCGTGAAAAATCCCCGTACATCGGATTGAGCTGTAATTTTCTGTTGTTATTCCCCAGGATATTACCTAACTTTCGTTAGTTTAGCACGGTTCCATTTGAGCAACAGAAGATCTTCGAAATAATCGGTTTTTACCCGCTGGTCTATTTTGACAGATTTTTGCCATTATTTGCATTTGCCTCTTAATCTCTTTTTCTTTGAGTTCTCTTTGGTCACTTGAGCTTCTAGAAGAAATTGCAATAGTATCTTGTGTTTTAATGGAAGTTTTACTTGTGTTGAAACTAAACCCAAAGACTTATTATCTTGAGTACACTAATGTTGCTAATGAAGATTGTGTGAAGTTTTGTATGAATGAAATTTCAAGTGTAGGGAAGAATAATGTGATGAGATGAAGTATGGAAAAACTCTCAAGATTGGGGATGTAACCCGTGTCAACCCCAATAAATATTCAAGAAGTACAAGGATCAAAGCTTGGGGATGCCCAAGGCATCCGTTCTTCATCAATAAAAATCTCAGGTTTCTTCCAAAACACTTCATTTTTATTGTTTCATGCACAATCATGTTGTTCTTGGAGCGTCCTTGTTTTCGCTTTAAGTTTTCTTTTTTTTGGTTTGCTTGAATAAATTAATTGGACCCCCGCATTCTTATGTTGATTCAAATAGGTTGATTGGTGTTGGAAAAGAGTAGGAAGTTTCATGCTTATAGTGGTACAAAAGGAAGCTTGTTTTGACTCTGACTTAGGCTTTATCATGTCATGCTAGATGTTGCTTTGACCATATGCTTAGTGATTATTGTTGTAGCATTACTTGTTCCAAACAATTAAGATTTCTTAATGTGCCTTGAAAGAATCATGCGTTGTTTTAGCATACAAAAGCATAATATTGTGGTATTCTCCTTTGATGCTTTATTTGGGTTGACTTGGCACATGCTTACGCCATGTTAAGACTATGAACCAGTCACCATAGCCTCTATGATCATTTAGTTTTCGACTTGCAATATTACTTTATGTTTTAATTAATAATGTTTTGTCGCTTTGCATGATTATGGCCATTATTGCACTCTTAGTTGGTCGCTCCTAGTCTTTTGCTAGCCTCCACCTATACCAAGTATGAGTTCCACTCATGCATCCAACCTCCAAGAAAACCAAGTTATTCCAAAGAGTCCACTATAAATTCCTATGCATGGTGTGTTACACCATTCCAAGTATATTCATGTTTTTATCTACCTTCCAAATTAAACTTAGTGTTATGTGAAAATTAGTTATTAAAGCTCTCACAAACTTGATGGCACACTTTACTTTCTATCACTTAATAAACTTGAACGATTGTGTCCATCTATGTTGCGTATATGCTTGCGCTTTATAAGTTGTAAATTAGCAGAACCATGTACCATGGGGAACGCTTTCAACATTACACTTATTATTCAGTTGATATCATGTTCTTTTGCTTATGGATCCCGGCGGTGTGAAATAAAAGGGGAACTTGTAAGCTCATGGAGTTTGTATGTGTGTTAGAGAAACGCCTAGGCTGCCAGCCTAAGCCATGCCTAATCATGGTGGAAACTTGCAGCATAACCATAGTGAGAATTCTAGGAAGCATCCTCAATAAAACCTATGCAAATAGCAAATAAAAAGATCGTCGAGATGCTCACTATCTATTGCCTTGTCATTTTGATATGGGATAGCTCCTGTGTCATGGGGCAAGGGGTACCCCATTGGCGGTTCTCCATGATACACATGTACTTACAATGACAAAAACTTACTTGTGACTAAAGTTGAGTAGCATGAGGTTCAGTACTCGTAAGCAAGGGGGCATGAGATTTCAACTTATAACTTGTCAAGCATATCCTCATATTTGTGTCACTTTAACCTTAATCACTTCAAGATGCTTATGATAGGGGCAATGAGAGCTGAAAGCTAACAAGTACCATAATTTTTGGAAGCTCTTTTGAAACTTGAAATCCCTGCTTCCCTCTTTGAAGTGCCTTTCTTTTACTTTTATGTTGAGTCTCCATATTCTATCTTTATGCACCAATTGAGAGAGCATAGTGGTCATTCTTAGTTTAATGTGCATTGTCCCAAAACTTGTTGATTGATTCATAACTTTGATATTGCTTGTTTTTAGACTATTTGTATCTAGTCACCCTTATGAACTTTGAAGGTGTCCTATGCATTTATTTTTGTTATACCATGAGGGACAAGCTAAATTCCACTCTTATTATGCTTTCTATATGTGAAACAAACATCTTTCAAAGCATTGTTATTCATTATCCTTTGTTTGTATCTTTTCATGTTACAATATAGTTGCTATGTCTTATTGTTAGAACTCTATCTTTCATGTTTATGTTTAGATTACTTTGATCCCAGCTATCAATTCTTTACAAGTACCTTGATTAAGATTGTGATGGTGCATGCCACCTCAAAAATTATTCATTTTATCACTTAACTACTCGAGGACGAGTAGGAGTTAATCTTGGGGATGCTTGATACGTCCTAAACGTATCTATAATTTTTGATGCTCCATGCTTGTTTTATATCAGCTTTCTTATGTTTTGTTCATACTTTGAGGAATTTTTATACATTTTCTAGAACTAACCTATTAATAAGATGCCACAATGCCAGTTGTCTATTTTCTGCTGTTTTTGGTTCCAGAAAAGTAATATTCTCGGAATTGGACGGGACAAAAGCCAAAGTCAATATTTTACCGGGAGACACATGGAGTCCGAAGGGGAGACGAAGGGGGGCCACAAGGCAGCCACACCCCCATGCACGGGCAACCCTAGGCTGTGCCAGGGCAGGGTGTGACCCCCCTGGCCGGCCACTGACCTCGCCCTTTCGCCTATAAAAGCCCTCGATGCGAAAACCCTAAGTACCAGAATTCCACGAAAAGTTCCGTAGCGCCGCCGCCACCAAAGAGGAGATTCGGGGGACGAAAGTCTATGTTCCGGCACCCTGCCGGGACGGGGAAGTGCCCCCGGAGCCATCTCCATCGAATCCACCACCATCTCCATCGCCGTTGCTGACTCCCATAATGAGGAGGGAGTAGTTCTCTCTCGAGGCTAAGGGCTCTACCGGTAGCTATGTGTTCATCTCTCTCTCTATGCGTGATCTTATGAGATCATGAGTTTTGTAATCTATAGATCTATTCTGCTACTCAAGTGCTTTAATTAATCTCTGCTTATCCCCACGTGTGTGAAGTTGATAGTGTGCACACCGTGTGGCACTTTGGCTAAGGTTACAGAAATACTTATCATGAGTATAATTTGAGTTGGATGTCTCTATGAGATTGTGGTGTTTGTTGGAACCATCTAGCACTCAAGGTGACAGTGAGGGGTTATCTAGATGGGGAATGCAAACTTTAAGGTGTGTTGTTATAACCCTACATCGTCCTACCAGAGAGTAGTTCAAGGTAGCATAATGAAGAGAAGATATTTATATGAGAGTGTCCACTAGTGAAAGTATGATCCCTAGGCCTTGTTTCTAAGCATTGAAACACTATTTGCAATCAGTCCTGTTACATGTTTGCTTGCTACCACTCTTATTTCAGATTGCAATTAGCACTTATAATCATCCATATTACTTGTATTTCACTATCTCTTCGCCGAACTAGTGCACCTATACACCTGACAAGTGTATTGGGTGTGTTGGGGACACACGAGACTTCTTGTATCTTGATTACAGGGTTTCTTGAGAGGGATATCTTTGACCACTTCCTTCCTGAGTTCGATCAACCTTGGGTGATCCACTTATGGGAAACTTGCTGCTGTTCTACAAACCTCTGCAGTTGGAGGCCCAACACTGTCTACAAGAATAGAAGCGTGCGTAGACATCATATATCAAGAGACAAAGGTAATTGAATACGAGGTTGTTTGAATCCTCGATGTCGTGGTTCGACCAATGAAATATCTTTTTAGAATATGTGGGAATCATTATGGACATCCATTGTCCGCTATTGGTTATTGGTCAGAGAGTTTGTTCTGATCATGTCCACATGTTTTCGAACCCGTATGGTCACACACTTAATGTTTGATGTCACTGGGGTTCGATGAGATATTGTGATGGTGTTATCGATTTTTTATTCGGAGTTTCGGATGGGATCCTAGATATCATGATGAGGGTCGTAATGGTCCAGAGATAAATATAAACATATGAGAGTATTTTCAGGGTTACATGAGAAGTTCGAGATTTTTTAGTATTGTACCGGATGTACTAGAAGGTTCCATAGGGCACAATAGTGGGTACCAACTCCACGGGACATCCCACATGTCCTAGAGGGAGTGCACATGCCCACATGAGACAACACAACAAACCCCCAGGGCCCATGCGCATGGGGCTAATGGATAAGTGGAAATACCTTAAAAATAGGGGATAGACTTGGGGGGGGGGGACTCCCCCTTGGCAAGCGCCCCTAGGTTGAGGGGGCAAGTCACCCCTAACACCTATATAAAGAGGGAAGAGGGCAGGGCGTAGCTCACTCGTTCCCTGCTGCCACCTCCCTTCTCTCTTCCTTCCTCCTCTCCATAGTGCTTAGCGAAGTCCTACAAAAATTCAACTATACTTCCACCACCACGTTGTCATGCTGTCGGGATCGATCTCATCCACCTCTCCCCCTCGCTTGCTGGATCAAGAAGGAGATAACATCTTATCTCATTTGTGCACATATCGGAGGCTCCATTCATGTGGTGCTTGGATCGGATCAGATATCAAGATTTTGACTACATCAAAACACGATTTACGATTGTTAACACACATGTTCTAGAAGGGTTTGTAGTTCTAATCTCCCACTTGTTGCCTTCATGTACTAGATTAGATCTTGGTTTTGTTTGCATTTGTAGGAATTTTTTGTTTTCAATGATGCGAATCCCAACATAATCCCTGCTCGTGAGATCTCCACCATAACCACCACCATGTCTTGCTGCTGGCCTAGATCCCATCTACCTCTATCTACTATTACTAGATGAAGAAGGAGATGACACAAAGCCGTAAGTGTGCAAGTATCGGAGGTGCCTCTCGTTGATACATCCATTTTATATCATCATAACTCCATCATTTACTGGTAGTTTTTAATATTATTGGCATTGATCTTGATTTATTTTTTACAGAACACACACTTTGCCTCACTTTATTTTAAAAGGTAGAAGAAAATTGACCGGTTGATTAACGGGAATTCGGCCAAAAATTGCTACAAAGCACCAGTGTGTCACCATGAAACACGACCACACCGTGCACCCCGGCCAACCTGGCCACCCACACAGAGCACACACGCCATCGAGAAGAGATGCCATCATTGAAGAGGTCATCGAGCATCATTGTCATCACTCCTCCGTGAGTCAGAGACGCAATCCGACTCCACCTTCGACAACCACCAACAAGACCCCTACCACAAATGACTTCAGAGCCCATGTCGTCCTAGGCCAAACCAATGTGATATCACCAAGAGGGTCCAGAGTATATCTATCCGTCATCGGGATGGAAAAATCCCACTCTTGATCCATGAGCCTCTACATAACACTTTCGTACCACTGAACCCACCTTTATAATCACCCTTTCACGGTGTGATGTTTGATGTTATCAAGATACTCTTCCAGTGTTAGTGATTGACATGATCTCCTGGTCTAAGGACTAGGATTACTTCGTATGATGTTATAGCAATATAAACACAATGACTTTGATCGTAATGCTATACTTTGGATAAATGTTCATCACATCATTCAACTAATGTTGTGACCATGTTATTAACAACATCCAATGTCCATGATCACGAAACCTTGATCATCTTGTTAATCAACGAGCTAGTTTATAAGAGAGGCATAACTAGGATCTTTCCTTTTATTTATTAAACACACATGTATTAACATTTCCAAATTAATCCAATTATAGCATGCAAAATAAACATTTATAATAAACAAGGAATAAGATAATAACCACTTTATTATTGCCTCTTAGGCATATTCCCTTCAGTCTCCCACTTGCACTAGAGTCAATAATCTAGTTTGAAAAACTTTGCGTATTGAACACCTATGGCTTTCTGGTGTTGCATATACGCGATTGCTAGTGGTTAACATAATCTCCGGATCTGACAGTTTCAGGTCCGTGTGTATTTGCATGTCTTTGCGTCTCTACGCATCACTCATTCTCAAATGAGATGGCATTGTATAAATTTGGTCCTTTGGTGTGAAGTTTAGTTCATTTGGGTTAAAATATGTTGATATTATTGTCATATAATATATCTTCATAGTATTAGCCCACTTTGAACCACACCTAGTTTGATAACAAACTACTTAACACAAATGCCCTCCTTTGTTGCTACTATAGCAGTCATACTTAGCCTTTTGTTGTAGTATCCGTCAGAATGTCTCAACTTTGGAACTCATCCAAATCCATCATGGAACATCCTTTCCATTACATTGTGCCACTCATAGTCTAAATTGAGATAAATTTTAATTTGTATCTTGTGACAAAACTAGTATCAATGTAACACTTTACAATGAACTACCTTTAACTATTTGTCACTTATACATGATATATTCTTAGTTCTTCCAAATCTCATAAGAATATCGTTACTATTGTCCAGTGATCATCTTATGAATCATTCTGGTATGTGCTCATAACATTTAGAGCATAGGACATTCTGGATATATACATATCACAGTATAATCAATCAAAATCTTCATGTGATTTTACTCACCAAGTGTTGAAACACTTGAATCTTGATACATTCCTTTCCATCCAGCAAGAACCTTTCTTGTTGTTTCCATATTGAACCCTTTTAATATCTCATATATGTATGTTTGGCACAACCATATTAGCGCCTCAATCTATCCATATAGACATTGATGCCCAATATTCTGGTTTTTCCTAAGTCTTTCATCAAAATCCTATTTTAATGAAATTCTTAACTTGTGTCAATAAAAGATACATCATTTCCAATCAACAATATGTCCTCTACATAATGTATTAGAAACATGTCTCAGCGCTGCCACTTAATTTCTTGCAAATTCAAGCATCTTCATCATCTTCGATGAATTTAAACTCTTTTAACAATTTCATCATGGTGAAGATTCCAACTCCGCTATGCGTACTTCAACTATTGAAGTTTGCATGCCCTTTTTAGCATCCTTTGATTTAACAAAACCCTTTGGACCGTGTCATGTACACATCCTAGGTAACCATTCTATTAGAAGAACCTTTTTTTGTTTATTCAACTACCATATAGCAAATTATATGTAGTGATTGCTACATTAATCCGTTAAGACTAAATGTCGCTATGAAAGATCAAATCTTGTCATAGTCAACTCCTTGAACATTGTCGTAAAGTCCTTTCCGACATGTCGACTATTTCATAGATGTCAAACATCCATGTCTATTTATAGATCCAAATACGACCGATAGGTTTCATGCCTTTCCGGAGGGTCTTTCAAGTTCAAAACTTGATTTCTCGTGTATGGAAACTATCACGGATTTTATGACTTCTAGTCATTTTAGGGAGTCAGGGCCCATCATCGCTTCTTTGCATGTAGTTGATTCATCATTGTCAAAACAATAACGACTTCTGTTTCAAATCTTACTGTTTGATTCTTACCGACCCACACGGTTCAATAGCAACTCTAATCTCTGAGATCACAATCTTTGTAATTACGGGAGCCATGAGCATTTTAGCCGCCACCAGGACACTTTCCTGTGCTGCGCTACTTAGCACATATAACTAAGGTTCAACAACCTTCTCAAAGTTCTACTGGCCTCCCACTTAACTTTTCGCGAAGAATTCCTTCTCAAGAAACTTGACGTTCCAAGCGACAAACTCTTTTGTCCTCAGTGTTATGGAGGACTTCCCAACAAATTCTTTGGGATAACCTAAAAAGACATGCTTATCCGACTTTGGTTGTAAAATTTTTACTTATGCATAGCATACCAAAATTTAAGAAAAGACAATTCGGGTTTTATCCCAAACCATAACTCATATGGTGTCATTTCAACGGATCACGATGGTGCTATTTTTAGTGTAAAAGCGGTAGTCTCTAAAGCTTTAATCCTTAAAACATAATGGCAGTTTTATAAATGTCACCTTTGATCTTACCATGTCAAACATGGTTTGATTTCATCTCTCGAATATGCCATACTCCTGTGGTTTATCAGGAAACACAAATAATGGAAAAATTCCTCAAATCTTAGGTGTTTTGCTAAACCTGTAACTCAAATATCTTCCTATATGAGCAAATCATAATCTCTTTTATTTTCTTGTTACAATGATTTTTTTTTCACTTCATCTTGAAAGTCTTTGAACAACTTTCAAATGTTTCATACTTCTTCCTTATTAAGTAAATATATAGATATGTTCACTCAAATTTATGGAAAAAGCATATGAAGCAAAAATATCCATCGCATATGGTTACACATAATGGATTATGCACATCAGTATGCACAATTTCCAATAAGCTAGTCATCCATTCCTCTTTGGCCTATGAACGTAGTTTCAATTATCTCGAGGAAAGTTTCACAAGCGTCAATTGATCAAAATCAAAAGACTCCAAAAATCCATCAACATGGAGTTTCGTCATGTTTACTTTCCAATATAACTCAAATAGCGATGTCACTTCATAAGTGATCCTCCAATCATTTGTCTTACGACATTTTAGCAATAATGTTTATGGATGTGATTTCTCCAACAAGACTTGTAAAAGTTCATCCATCATTTATGGAATACGGTAATTATTTGAACAGCCATTGTTCTCGTAATACTGGAACAAAATAACAATTATTAAAACAAATCTTGAAGGCTAGGTTTGACGAGAACGAAAAACACAATAACACTTTATTTGTTTTTGATGAACATCATCACTTATTCTCTTGCTAGTTACTTAGGCCGTTGCAGTTCATGAATTGTGTTGTTCTGTATGACACTTCACACCAACCAATTCGGTATCCAATACCTAAGAACAACATTGTTTAACAAGCAAAGAATACAGCCATAACATGTATTTCTTCTATATACCTAAGCTGGAAATCTCCAACTTTTCTTTTCTGCCAAATATTTTATAGATTCTCTTTCAGCAATTCCTTTTCCTTTTAAAAGAATCTATCAACATCAATAGTGGTGTCATTCACATGACACATAGTACAAAGCGTATATAGTCAAATACTAATACATTTGGACTTGCACTTTGAAGTGGATCACCACCATCAAATGTTTGGCATTCTTTCAAAAATCCATTCTTTAGTAATCTTTTAGTGTAGTAAACACTTTACTTATATCTTCTATTCATCCTTATCATGACAACTTTCATGATCAAGATAATATATCCTATAAGGAAGAATGACGAGTATAATTTTAGTTCTTGAAACCTTTTGGGAGATTCGGATGCCTAGCATCTCCATCCTTCACAAATTCTCATACAATATGAGAACATGTATTTTTCTAAATTACACTCTATCATATTGCAACCAAAAACTTTGTTTCAGATATCACAATATCTTTCACACATGATGGTTTCTGAAACAATTCTTTCAGCTCCTAGATAACCTTGATATTAAAACAACTTTTGAATATCAAGAATCATGGAGGCAAACATGATACTTTAGATACTAACATTGGAATTCTTACTCTTTATTTAATACTACTTATTAAACTTCATGGAGTAAATAGAGTTTGCTGAAAGTTTGCAATAGGATTTCTAAACTTTAAATTGACATTCAAAACAATACGATACCAGTTCGTAAAGTAAATGTCCATAATTCTATAGTTCTATTATCTCAATTAAAACTAAGCATAAGGTAGTAAACAGATGTCAATGACTACAACAAATTATGCAAATTCACTTTGATTTAGTTTATGACAAATTTGGTTCGACTAATCCAAATTAGAAATGAACTCCCACTCAAAAACGACATCCCTCGTGCCTTTTTAGTGATTACATGAACCAAATCCACTACACCAAGTCCGATCATCACGTGAGTCGGTGTAGCTTCAAAGGCGAGCATCAATATGGGTATCATATCAACTATATGACTCATGCTTAACCTTTCTGTCCGTGTTCCGAGGCCATGTATGTACATGCTAGGCTTGCCAATTAAGAACCTTAGTACTCGCATGTGTAAAACTGTCCTACAACAGTTTGTATGAATGCGCAGGGTCGAGTACACCCGATCATCACGTGATGTCTCGAAACACGATCCATAGAACGGTGCATACTTAAGGAAGAACACATTTTATCTTGATATTTGAAAGAGGGATCATCTTATAATGCTACTAAAACGCCAAACAAGCAATATAAGATGTGAACATCATATGTGTAAAGTGGGATGATATGGTCCATGCATTTGATCACCATCATATGCATCATGGTATGATCTCTATCATTCCTTTGTGTGTAAGGCCAAGGTCTATGGAACTTATACGTTAAGTGTGTTGTAAGAGTATCTACCATACACCAACTTACAACATTACCATATCATGACACAAGCCCAGCAACGATCTAAACTAGACGCCTCTAATTTATCAATTGCAAGTTTTAGGTGGCTTAGGGCTTTCGTAGATAGAACCAGTCTTACCTACAAACATGGAACCACAACGATGATAACAAAATTATTAGCAACTCGTTGTAAATCAGATATTGACTATAGTAGGAGAGGCAGCCACCCGCCAGCCACTTATGCAAAACTACTTGCATGTCAGTCGTGGAACCGGTCTCATGTGCGATGACATGTAAGGTTGGTCCGGGCTGCTTCATCCCACTATGCCACCAATATCCAAAATACATGAAAGATGCAATAACATGATCATCACTGCCCACATACTCTTATGTGTTCTACCAATGCAAAGCACCTACGCATAGATCAGGCTCTGATACCACTCAAGGTTCGCAGCATAGAAAGCAAATTTTTTCCTACGATGTGAACTATACGCCAAGATCTATCTACTAGATACAAGGAACGGGTGGATTTACATCCATAGAGAACTTACCCTCGAAGACAACAAAGCTTTGTTAATGAGACGGAACTCGTGGATGATGTAGTCGTACACTTGCTGATCTCAAGATTGTGATGAAGTCTAGCAGGTCCGGCTCCAGCACGTCCATCAGATCCAGCTCCAGCAAGTCCAGCACCACCAAGTCCAGCACCGCAAAGCAGTGGTGCATCCGTGATTGCACACACGTCCGGTACCCTGACAACCTCCGTCCCTCGCTCCAGCAAAACATAGGAAGCAGCAACTCCTTTCCAGATAAAGCCATCGGGAACATGTATCTCGCTAAACCGAGACCATGGGGGAAAAATACTAGAGGGGGGGAGAGATCCTTCACGAGGAGGTGTGAGGAAGAAGGGTTGTGAGGGGGGCCTTTTATAGGAGGAGGGGGGTCCCCCTTCCCATGGCCGGCGCCTCACGGAGGTGACCTCTCACCTCCCCCATTCATGTGGTGGTAACCCCCTCCACATTAAAAGGCCCCTTTACATTCTCTTTTAAAGTCTCCACTTTAAATGCATTAAATTTCTCCAAATTTAATGCTCTCTCATTTAATAAAACTCTTTTGATAATTTTATTCAGAATTTTTTTAATTACTTTAATTAAAAAACATTCACATAAAACCCCTTGCAACATTTCAATATTACATGCAGAACCAATTTCTGCAATTTCACCCGAAACAGTTTCGGTCTTTATTGAAATAATTCTAGCGCTTTCTTAAATCTTTATCTAAAACATATTGGCTCCAAATGGTGTTGGTACCCCTTAAGTGTGTCACCCTATGGTTCGTGAATAATGCAGACATGATCGAGACCCCTCTCTGATCAATAATTAGCAGTGGGACCTGGAGATCCGCACTGACTCCCACATATTCAACGATGACTCTTATGATCGTGTGAACCTTCAACGCTAGTAACTAAATCTCTTTGTCTCGCGATATATTACATGTCCGAGATTCGAACATCGGTATCCCCATACCTAGTTTGATCTCGTTACCGACATGTACTCTTTTCTCATTCCCGTGATATAACATTCTAGTGATCACATCACTTTCTTGCAAGCTAACCAATGTGATATCACCGAGAGGGCCCAGAGTATATCTATCCGTCATCGGGATGGACAACTCCCACTCTTGATCCACGAACCTCTACATAACACTTTCGTAGCACTGAACCCACCTTTATAATCACCCTTTCATGGTGTGACGTTTGATGTTATCAAGATACTCTTCTAGTGTTAGTGATTGACATGATCTCATGGTCTAAGGACTAGGATTACTTCGTATTATGTTATAGCATTATAAACACAATGACTTTGATCGTAATGTTATACTTCGGATGAATGTTCATCACATCATTCAACTAATGTTGTGACCTCGTTATTAACAACATCCAATGTCCATGATCAGGAAACCTTGATCATCTTGTTAATCAACGAGGTAGTTTACAAGCGAGGCATAACTAGGAACTTTCCTTTTGTTTATTGAACACACATGTATTAACGTTTCCAAATTAATACAATTATAGCATGCAAAATAAACATTTATCATAAACAAGGAATAAGATAATAACCACTTTATTATTGCCTCTCGGGCATATTCCCTTCACAAGGCTCCTACCGTGGAGTAAGTGTATTCATTCTCCGGCTTGTATTTTTAGTTCGCACCTTATTCAACTCCTGTACTTATACTTTGTATGTTTTAGGAGGAAAGCTGGTGTTATCCTAAAGTGATCCTCTAGAGATGCTGGAGGGTCAAAAAGTATTTGTGATATGTTGACCAAGGATGTGGCCGCAAAGCCTTCTCCCGCTACTGCTCCCCCAACTCCTGCCGCCAAGCCTTCTACTGGTCCCGCTGGACCTTCGTCCCCCATCATCCCTGAGATCTCCGCCATGGAGACAGATGTCAATCCAATCTTTGATATCTCAGGCTCTGTTTAGGTGGACGTTTCTCCCAGCGGCCAGGCTAAGGATGCCACCGAGAAAGGGAAATAGGTAATGGAAGGAGAGGAGGCGGAGGTAGTTGTGGCAACACAGAAGGCGGGAGCCTCTAAGCCATCAAATGCTATGAAAATGCAGCAGGCGGCTAGGGCATCATCCATGCCTCCAGCTTCAACATCTCCTCTGGCCGCGACTCCTCCGAAGATGTGCCTGGATGACCTCATTGCACAGGTAGATGCCGTGTATAACAATGCCAGCATCTTCCATACTACATATGCCAATCTGGCCAACAATCTCAAGCTTATTGCCATTGTAAGTCTTTAAACTTCACTTCTATTACTTTGTGTAATATATCCCTCTATAGCCCCCGAGGTCTTAGATGGATAAACAAAAGTTATTGGCCTGAGTGCTCCAAAGAACTAAGAGTAGAAATGGATAGTGTAGCCCCCGAGTGTCTAGGTGGAAACTTAGAAGAATTCCGGCTAGATTCTCCAATAGTAGTATACTTGCTGATTAACATCTTGTGTTGTAGCCCCCGAGCGTGTAGTTGAAACTAGATAGTTCCGACTAAATGCTCTAGAGAAACTAAGCATGTTTATTTGTTGCAGAATGAGAATAGACAGAGGATCACCTCTAATGAGAGGTTTGCTACTTTGCGGAAGGAAATGGACCTTGAACAGGGTAAAACAACCTTCCTGACACAATAGATCAAAAATAGCCAGAGTCTGTTTCTTTTAACAGCTCCTTCCTTTTCCTCATTGATTCATTTCTGTCGTCTTATCATAGTGCTTTTCAATTTCCGTCTTATAGAAGCCATTGCCAAAGCCAAGAGCATCGTCGAGCAATCCAAGCATATCCAAGAGCTTGATGAGGAGAACAAAATCTTGAAGAAAGACCTGGCTGATGCTGTCAAGGGCCATGAAGAGGCGATGAAGGTGTAGCAAGAGTCTGCTGACACCGAGATGCAACGTTCGAAGAACGAAATTTCACAACTCAAGGAACAGAACCAAGCTGCCAAAGAGCAGAATGCGAGGAACCTTGAGGTGTACAAGATAGTTCAAAAGGAGCGGGACATCTTGGCGGAGACATGCAAGCAGGCGGAGATGAGCATCTTTGGTAAATTTCCCCCGTCTTGGTCAATTCTGTACTTTGGATAAACGTTTGATGTTTTTATACTCATGATCCTTGTATGTTATGCAAACCACAGCTCCCATTGGCTTGGCCAACTTGGGTTAAGGTTCTCCGGATCCCAAGGAATGCATGATGCTTGCCGGTAACTTCGTCAGCACCGCCATTTCCCAGGCCAAGGAGATAGCCTAGCCTCTAGGAATAAACATCAAGGCAGCAGACTTAGCGGCCAAGTACTCGGAAATCCTGCACTGAGCCCTCGAGAAAGTCACGGACTGGAAAGCCTCTTGCGTTTGGGCGGGTGGAAGGATGACTTTGTCCTTGGTCAAGGCACACTACGACAACGCCGACATTGATCTGGTGACCTCCGGCTTTCCCAATATGGATGAGGAAGGGAAAGAAATTGATAGCAAAGCTATTTGGAATTCCCTCTCCGGCTTCGACACTAGGATTGCCAGAATGGTCAATGTAGATGTCTTCATGCCTACCAAGATCCTTGATGAAGACATGGCTTCGTCTGAGTCTAGCATGTCTCCTTCCGAGTTTGATGAGCTATCCTGGCCTGGCTCTCCTGATGATGCCACCATGAAGTCCCCTATAGTAGAGCCATGAAAAACAATATTTGTATCAAATGTACCTCTGCAATGTGTATGCGGAAAAACTTATGTGTTTTGTTAAGGCGAAAAAAACTTGTACTCAAGTTTCCTGCTACTTATCTGTATGTATATATTTTTTAAGCAAGTGCTAGCTTATCCATTATTCTAGTTCGTATGCTTGACCTTTCGTGAGACGGAAGACTCGCAGCACAGAACTATGCTCCCAGGTGATGATGCTTAATAGCATCGTCAAGAACCTAAGAGCAAAATCGCTGGCTTTGAGTGCCAAGAAGTCACTACTCCGGAATCCACATAAAAACTTCACAAAATGTGTAGACCAGAAAACTTAAGCTAATGCCCATAGGCGGAATTTTCGCAAGTGCAAATGCAAACTTGCACATATAGGGTTTATATGATCCAAAAATGAACAATTAAAGGATGTAAAAGACTCAGAAATTATGAATGAACCAAATTCTTTATTTCATTGATCATATAAGAAACTTATTACATAATATAAATTTCCTAAGTGTAAAAAGGACGTAGCTGTGCTATGTTCCATGGCCGATCTGTCTCCGAGAAATCATCATCGGAGTCACATTGCTTGCACTTGCGACTTTTTGGCCTATCTTTCAACTCGCGAATATCGACGAGGTAATAGGAACCATTTAGCTATGCTTTGCTTATGACGAACGGTCCTTCCCAAGGCGGGGATAGTTTTGTGTGATTTTTGCTGCTTGAGTCTAAGCACCAGATTCCCCTCTTTAAATGAGCGATGCTTTACATGGTGACAACTTCTACTGGTAGACGACGGATCTCTGGCATGCCAGCATGTGCTCTTCCTCAAGTAGGTCCACTTAGGCATCTAGATTCTTCAGCGTCATCCTCCTCATAGGAGGTAACTCTTGGTGAATCATGGAGGATGTCTGATGGAAGGGCGGCTTCTGCTCCATAAACAATGAAGAAAGAAGTCAAGTCGGTGGATCTGTTGGGTGTTATTCTTAAACTCCACGAGACAGATGGTAATTCCTCCGCCCAGGCTCCGGCTGCTATACTAGCGGTACTTCTAAGAGTGGCTTGATTCTGTGCAGAATTAGTCCATTGGCCCTTTCAACTTGCCCATTTGACTGTGGGTGTGCCATGGATGCTAGGTCAAGGCGGATGCCTTTTTCATGACAGTACTCCTCAACTTCTCTGAGAGACAAATTTCTGAAGTTGTCTGTGATGATGCTGTGTGGGAGACCAAATCTAACCACTAGATCCCAGACAAATTTTAGGGTTGTTTCCCCATCAAGCTTTCTAATGGGTTTAGCTTCAATACATTTTGTGAACTTATCCACTGCTACTAGCAAGTGTGTAAATTCACAGGGTGCTGTCTACAAATGTCCCACCATGTCCAGCCCCTGGACTGCAAACAACCAAGTTATTTGTATTGTTCGTAGTTCTTCAGCTGGAACACTTGGTTGTCTTGCATAGAACTAACACCAAGGCATGTTTGTACCAACTTGTCATCGTCCGCTTGGCAGTTAGCTAGTAGAATCCTTGTCGTCAGGCCTTAGCCACCAATGATCGGGGAGCAGCGTGATGCCTGCAATCTCTGAGATGTATCTTTCTGAGGATTTCAATACCTTGCTGCTGGGAGACTGATACATTGCAAATGTATCTATAATTTTTGATGTTCCATGCTTGCTTTTATCTACTTTCTTGTGTTTTGTTCCAACTTTGGAGTACTTTTCATATGATTTCTTAGACTAACCTATTAACAAGATGCCACAGTGCCAGTTGCCTGTTTTCTGCTGTTTTTGGTTCCAGGAAAGTCAGAAAATGAAGATTCTCAGAATTGGACGGGACAAAAGCCAAAGTTCCTATTTTACCGGAACACTCACGGAGCCAGAATACGAGACGGAGGAGGGTCAGGGCCTGGCCACACCCCCTAGGTGCAGGTACCCCTTGGTCGCGCCAGGGCATGGTGTGGGCCCCCTGGACAGCCACTGACCTTGCCTCCTTCGCCTATAAAGTCCTCCTGATGCATAAACCCTAAAAAGTCAATCAGATATCCACGAAAAGTTCCGCAGCGCCGCCGCCACCGAAGGGGAGATTCGGGGGACAGAAAGTTTCGGTTCCGGCACCCTGCCGGGATGGGGAAGTTCCCCCGGAGCCATCTCCATTGATCTCCACCACCATCTCCATCACCGTTGCTGATTCCCATGATGATGAGGGAGTAGTTCTCTCTCGAGGATAAGGGTTCTAACGGTAGCTATGTGTTCATCTCTCTCTCTATGCATGATCTTATTGATATCATGATCTTGTAATCTATAGATCTACCTTGCTACTCAAGTGCTTTAATAGATCTCTGCTCTCCCCATGTGTGTGAAAGTGACAGCGTGCACACCATGGTGGCACTTAGGGTAGAGATTACAAATACTTGTTATGAGTTATATTTGGAATTGGATGTCTTTATGAAATTGTGGTGTTTGTTCGAACCATTTAGTACTCAAGGTGATAGTGTGGGGTTATCTAGATGGGAAAGATGAACTTTGAGGTGTGCTATTATAGCCCTACCATCGATTAGAGTGTTCAACCAGAGAGTAGTTTAGAGTAGTATCATAAAGAGAAGATATTTATATGAGAGTGTTCACTAGTGAAAATATGATCCCTAGGCCTTGTTTCTAAGCATTGAAACACCATGTGCTACTAGATCTGTTACATGTTTGCATGCTTCCATATTTATTTCAGTTTTCCTTTAGTCTCTTCCACGCCATCAAGTTATTTTCAAGCACCATTGTCTTATATCCATACCACTTGTATTTCACTATCTCTTCGCCAAACTAGTGCACCTATACACCTGACAAGTGTATTGGGTGTGTTGGGGACGCAAGAGACTTCTTGTATCTTGATTGCAGGGTTGATTGAGAGGGGATACCTTTGACCACTTCCTCCCTGAGTTCGATAAACCTTGGGTGATCCACTTAAGGGAAAACTTGCTGCTGTTCTACAAACCTCTACACTTGGAGGCCCAACAACTGTCTACAAGAATAGAAGTGCGTAGACATCAAGCTCTTTTCTGGCACCGTTGCCGGGGAGGTAAGGTAAAAGGTATTCACACCGGAGGATTAAAGAAGAAGAACCTCCCATGGCAAACGCCTATTTTCTGGCGCCGTTGCCGGGGAGGTAAGGTAAAAGGTACCTACATCCTCCGGTGTGAGTGCTCGAAGTTATGTCCTTTAGATTCTGCAATTTTGTCTTTTTGTTTCTTGTTTTTATTTTCACTAGTTAGGCTTAATGGAAAACATAAAAAAAATTAGAGAGCTTTATAGTATTTATCTTGAGTTAGGACATGAAGTGTTTGAAGAGAAAATTAAAAAACCTATGGAACTTTATTTGCATGCTAATAGCAATGTTGTTAGTATGAATTCTTTGGATACCATTATTTCTAATGCTATGGAAAAGTCTAAGCTTGGGGAAGCTAGTTTTTATGAAAATGATCTTTTTAGTTCCCCAGCTTTGGAAGATAGCTATTTTATTGCTTATGATGATACCAAACCTCCAATATATGATGATTACAATGATGAATACGATATTTTCAGTCCACCTACTATTGAGGAGGAAATTAATTATGATTACAATATGCCTCCTATATTTGATGATTATGGTGATGAAAATAATAATGATAGCTATTTTGTTGAATTTGCTGCCACTATAATTAATAAGAATGACTATGTTTATAGGGAGAGTATTAATTATTTTATGCATGTGGCTCATGATAAGAATGTTTCATGTGATAGTTATATTGTTAATTTTATTCATGATGCTACTAAAAGTTATTATGAGAGAGGGAAACATGGTTTTATGCATCTCAATAATATTAAGTTTCCCCTCTTTATGTTGAAAGTCTTGATGTTGCACTTGTTTTGCTTTCCTATACTTGTTGCTTTGTGCTTTCATGACTTGTTTCTTTACAAGATTTCTATGCATAGTAAGTGTGTTAGACTTAAATGTGCTTTGAATTTGCTTCTTGATGCTCTCTTTTACTTCAATTCATATGTCTTATGTGAGCATCTTCTCAAACTATCATGCCTAACTTAAAGGCGTTAAAGAAAAGTACTTATTGGGAGATAACCAAAAAGTTTTAGATGAGTCTTGGAAGTTATTATTTCAGTAATAACCACTCCTTATCATTTTTATTTGCTTTTTGTGCCAAGAGTAACCTCTAATGAGAGAGAAGTAATGATTGGGAAAGTTGCTGTCCAGAAACAGAGTTTTGTGCTTCACCGTAGAAATTCGTGTAAAATATCTGAACGTCTTTTTGAGGCGTGAATTTTTGTGCTTCTGCCCCATGTTATTATCTAACTTTCGTTAGTTCAACACTTTGTGATTTGAGCAACATAAGGTCTTCTAAAAAATTCGTCTTTACCTGCTGGTCTGTTTTGCCAGATTTCTGTGATTTTCTGCATTTTCTTCTTGTTGGTTCCTTTTTGAGTTGTTTTGGAGAATTGAGATTTTTGAGGGAAGTGCTACAATATATTGTGTTTTAATGGAAGTTTTATTGGTGTTGAAACTGAACCTAAAGACTTATTATCTTGATTGCACTAATGTTGCTAATAAAGATTGTGTGAAGTTTTGTATGAAGGAAAAATTTTAGGTGTATGGAAGGAATGAGTAATGAGATGAAGTATGGACTAAAGCTCAAGCTTGGGGATGCCACGCGTGTCACCCCAAGAAATATCTAAGCAGTGCAAGCGTCAAAGCTTGGGGATGCCCAAGGCATCCCCTTCTTCATCAATAAAAATCCCAGGTTTCTTCCAAACGCTTCATTTTTATTGTTTCATGCACAGTTGTGTTTTTCTTGGAGCGTCTTCTTTTTTGTTTTCGTTTTGGTTGTCGTTTGCCTTGGTTTGCTTAGTTTGCTGAATAAATTGGTTGGACCCCCTCTTTCATCCTTTGGTTTGGTTTGGAAAAGAGTAGGAAAGTTCATGCTTATGTGGTAAAAAGAGCTCGTTTTTGACTCTGGCCTATGCTTTGTCATGCCATGCTTGATATTGTTTTGGCTTTATGCTTAGTATTCTTTGATGTAGCATGACTTGTTATAAAAAGTTGAGAATGCTTAATGTGCCTTGGATGAATCATTTGTTGTTTTAGCATATTAAAGCATAGTATAATGGTATTCTCCTTTGATGCTTTATATGGGTTGACTTGGCACATGCTCAAACCATGTTATGACTATCTCAAGTCACCATATCCTCTATGATCCTTTAGTTTTCAACTTGTAGTATCACTTTATGCTTTGATCAATGATGTTTTGTCGCTCTGCATGATTATGGCCATTATTGCTCTCTTAGTTTGTCGCTCTCAGTCTTTTTCTAGCCTCCACAACAAAGTATGAGTTCCACTCATGCATCCAACTCCCTAAACCAAGTTATTCCAAAGAGTCCACCATACCTACCTACTAGCTTATGCTATTCCAAGTATATTAATGCTTTTGTTTACCTTCCTAATTAAACTTGTTATGAGAAAACTAGTGATTACAGCTCTCACGAACTTGATGGCACACTTTACTTTTATTTCCCTTAATAAACTTGAACCATTGTGTCGTCTATCTTTTATATGCTTGCACTTATTTGTTGGGAATTAGCAGAACCATGCTGTCATGGGGAACGCTTTCAACATTGCACTTGGTACTTGTACCTAGTTGATATCATGCTCTTTTGTATATGGATGTCGTCGGTGTGACCTGAAAGGGGTGCTTGTAAGTCCATGGAGTTATGTATATGTGTTAGAGAAACGCCTGGGCCGCTGGTCTAATCCATGCTGACATGGTGGAAACCTGTAGCGTCACCATAATGAGCTGTCTATGAAGCATTCTTCTTATAAAAAAAGAGTCCTATATTGAGAAAAAAGAGAAAAAGGAAAAAAAGGGATTATGAAAACAGGAAAGAGAGAAAAAAGCACCATATTCCCATGGTAAATAAGAAGATTGCTGAGATGCTCGTTGTCTGCTTGCCTTGTCATTTTGATATGGGGATTCTTCCATATCATCGGGCAAGGGGTACACCGTTGGCGGTTCTCTATGATACACATGTACTTACGATGACAAGAACTTACCGGTGACTAAACTTGAGTAGCATGAGGAGCGGCCCTCGTATTCAAGGGACATGATATTTCTAACTTATACTTCGTCAAGCATGTACACCATAGTGTGTTCACTTTAACCTTATTCACTTCAAGATGCTTATGATAGGGGCAATGAGAGCTGAAAGCTATAAGTACCATAATTTTTGGAAACTCTTTATGAGACTTGCATCCCTGCTTCCTTCTATGAAGGCCTTTCTTCCACCATTATATTGAGTCTCCACCTTCTACCTTTATGCACCTACTTTGAGAGCATAGTGGCCATTCTTAGTTCTATGTGCATTGTCCCAAGACTAGTTGATTGATGCATAACTTGATATTTCTTGTTTTAAACTATTTGTATCTAGTCACTCTTATGAACTTTGAACGTGTCCTATGCATTTATATTTGCTACTCTATGAGGGACAAGCTGAATACTATTATGCTATGTTTTCTTTATGTGAAACAAAAAAACGTCTTGCAAAGCATTGTTATTCATGAATCTTTTGTTTGTGCCTTTTCATGTTGCATCATAGTTTCTTTGTCTTATTGCTAGAACTTTGTCTTTCATGCTATGTTGAAGTACTATGATCCTAGCTTTCAATGCTTTACAAATACTTTGATCAAGTTTATGATGGTGCATGTCACCTCAAAAATTATTCTTTCTTTTTATCACTTACCTACTCGAGGACGAGCAGGAGTTAAGCTTGGGGATGTTGATACATTGCAAATGTATCTATAATTTTTGATGTTCCATGCTTGGTTTTATCTACTTTCTTTTGTTTTGTTCCAACTTTGGAGTACTTTTCATATGATTTCTTGGACTAACCTATTAACAAGATGCCACAGTGCCAGTTGCCTGTTTTCTACTGTTTTTGGTTCCAGGAAAGTCAGAAAATGAATATTCTTAGAATTGGACGGGACAAAAGCCAAAGTTCCTATTTTACCGGAAGACTCACGGAGCCAGAATATGAGACGGAGGAGGGTCAGGGCCTGGCCACACCCCCCAGGCGCGGGTACCCCTTGGCCGTCCCAGGGCATGGTGTGGGCCCCCTGGGCGGCCACCACCCTTGCCTCCTTTGCCTATAAAGTCCTCCCGATGCATAAACCCTAAAAAGTCAATCAGAAATCAATGAAAAGTTCTGCAGTGCCACCGCCACCGAAGGGAAGATTCGGGGGACAGAAAGTCTCTGTTCCGGCACCCTGTCGGGACGGGGAAGTGCCCCCGGAGCCATCTCCATCAATCTCCACCACCATCTCCATCGTTGTTGCTGATTCCCATGATGATGAGGGAGTAGTTCTTCCTCGGGGCTAAGGGTTCTACCGGTAGCTATGTATTCATCTCTCTCTATGCATGATTTTATTGAGATCATGAGCTTGTAATCTATAGATCTACCTTGCTACTCAAGTGCTTTAATAGATCTCTGCTCTCCCCATGTGTGTGAAAGTGACAGCATGCACACCATGGTGGCACTTAGGCTAGAGATTACAAATACTTGTTATGAGTTCTATTTGGAGTTGGATGTCTTTATGAAATTGTGGTGTTTGTTCGAACCATCTAGTACTCAAGGTGACAGTGTGGGGTTATCTAGATGGGAAAGATGAACTTTGAGGTGTGTTGTTATAGCCTGCCATCGATTAGAGTGTTCAACCAGAGAGTAGTTTAGAGTAGTATCATAAAGAGAAGATATTTATATGAGAGTGTTCACTAGTGAAAGTATGATCCCTGGGCCTTGTTTCTAAGCATTGAAACACCGTTTGCTACTAGATCTGTTACAGGTTTGCATGCTTCCATCTTTATTTCAGTTTGCCTTTAGTGTCTTTGATGACCCACAAGTATAGGGGGTGTATCGCAGTATTTTCGAGGGAAGTGAAATCCAATTTATTGATTCGACACAAAGGGGAGCCAAAGAATATTTATAAGCCTTAACAACTGAGTTGTCAATTCAGCTGCACCTGTAAACAATCTTGCTCACAGCAGTTTATCAGTCGCAACCGTTTTGTAGTAGGAATAGTAAAGTAACAGCGGTAGTAAAGCAAAGACAGTAGTAACAAAAGCAGTAAAAAATGGGATTCGAGTGCGGTAGGCATAGGGATGGATGGACGGGCGTTGCATGGACAACACAATTCACAAAGCAATCAGAACATAGGGAAATTGTAGATAAATAAGATAAAGCATCCAAGTACTAGACAATCCTAGGCATGTGTTCCATAAACAGTCATACGTGCTCGCAATGAGAACTTGCACAACATCTTTTGTCCTGCCAGCCCGTTTGCAGCGGGGCCTCTAGGGATCTACTTGCAATTAAGGTGCTCCTTTTAATAGAGCACCGGAGCAAAGCATTAACACTCCGTGAACACATGTGATCCTCACATCGAAGCCATTCCCTTCCGGTTATCCCGATTTCTGTCACTTTGGGGCCATAGGTTCCGGACAACAACGTGTGTATAAAACTTGTAGATAAGACCCAAATCAATACTATCACAACGAATCGATAAAATGTTCAGATCTGAAAACATGGCACTCGGGCCCTAGTGACAAGCATTAAGCACAACAAGTCGCAACAAAGTCATAAAGCACTAATAAAAGATACTAGGCACCATGCCCTAACAATCTGATGCCATTACATGAACGATCTCATCCAATCCCTACCATCCCCATAGCCTACAGCGGGGGATTACTCACTCATAGATGGGGGAAACATGGATGGTCGATGGAGAAGCGATGGTGATGATGATGGCGATGATCTCCTCCAATTCCCCGTCCCGGCAGGGTGCCAGAACGGAGTTTCTGGTGCTGTTTCGTGGAATCTGGTGGTGGTGGCAGAGCGGAACTCCTTCTGGAAAAACATCGAACCCCCCGAAGTTTTTAGGTCAAAAGGCTCCTTATAGGCGAAGAGAGAGGCTGAGGGGGTGCCTGGGGGGGCCACACCACCCCCTGGCGCGGCCTGGCCTGGCCCGCGCCACCAGGTGGTGTGGCCACCCCCTGGCTCTTCTCCGTCTCGTATTCTGGCTCCGGGAGTCTTCGGGTGAAATAGGATTTTTGGCATATTTTCCGGGATTTTTCCTGATAGTTGATTTTCTGCACAAAAGACACCAAGGCAATTTTGCTGAAAACAGCGTTAGTCCGCATTAGTTGTATCCAAATCACACAAGTATAGAGGAGAAAAAATAGCAAAAGTGTTCGGGAAAGTAGATACGTTTTGGACGTATCAACTCACCCAAGCTTAGCTTATTGCTTGTCCTCAAGCAATTCAGTTGAAAACTGAGTGCGATAAAAGAACTTTCACGAACACATTTGCTTCATATGATGTAAATATTCTCAGCAATGTGATCAACTACTTAGACAATTCATAATAAAGAGTATGCAACTGAGTCTACTTAATAGTCATTGCAAGCTATGAAGAGATTCCAACTCAAGAATAATAAGTAGCACGAAGCACAAACATAAGCAACATTACAATGCTCATAAAAATTTATGATAGAGTGGTATCTCGTTTGCCTTTGATTATGAATGCCAAGGCACCTCTAAAGTTCAAGTGATGACTAGAAGTAAAGATATCAAGGATACAAGCACCACAGTCATAACACAAATAATCAAGTAATGGAACAAACACAAAGAATGACAATTATGCTCTCAAGAAGGTGCTCAAAGAATATGTGGAGACTCAACAAGTAGAAGTAAGAAAGTTTTGAATAATTTTGAAAGGCTTCCAAATGCTGAAAGTATGGTACTCGTTAGCTTTGAGCTCTCATTGCCCTGTCATAAGCATGTTTAATGTGGTTAAGGTGAAAGTGAGGTCCAATCTGAGTTATATGCTTGACAAACTATAAACTGAAAATCGCAAGTCCCTTGAGTACGAGGGCCGCTCCTCATGCTACTCAACCTTAGTTACCGGTAAGTTCTTGTCATCATAAGTATGTGCTTATCATTGAGAACCGCCAACGGGGTACCCCTTGCCCGATAATACGGAAGAATCCCCATATCAAAATGACAAGGCAAGCAGACAATGCGTATCTCAGCAATCTTCTTATTTACCATCGTAAAATGGTGCTTTTTTCTCTCTTTCCTCTTCTCATAAAACTCTTTTTTTTGTTTTTCTCAATAGCTATCTCTCTCTTTTTTTATAAGAAGAATGCTTCATAGATATCATTATGGTTACGCTGCAGGTTTCCACCATGTCAGCATGGATTAGACCAGCAGCCCAGGCGTTTCTCTAACATACATACATAACTCCATGGACTTACAAGCTCCCCTTTTATTTCACACCGACGACATCCGCAAACAAAAGAGCAAGGTATCAACTGGGTATATATTTACAAGTGTTGAAAGCGTTCCCCGTGACAACACGGTTCTGCTAATCCCCAGCCTATAATTTGCAAGCATATAACTTTCATGGAGAGTTCACAATGGTTCAAGTTTATTAAGTGCGGGAAATAAAGTGTGCCATCAAGTTTGTGAGAGCTTTACTAACTAATTTTCCCATAACAAGCAAACATTTTATACGGAAGAAAACAAGGCATATTGAATATGCACGGGAGCAGCAAATGATGCTAATAGGTAGGTATGGTGGACACTTTGGAAAAATTTGGTTTAGGGAGTTGGAAATATGAGTAAAACACTCCGTGGAAGTGAAGGCTAGAAATAGTAAGGGAGCGACAAACGAGAGAGCAATAGCTGTCATTATCATGCTTGCAACAAAACAGGACTACTCATGGCATACTAGTAGAAAATGGGCCTTTGGTTCGGGCCACTAGTCCCGGCCGTGGCTGGGGCCAGGACTAATGGTCCGAACCAGACGGCCCGAGGAGGCCGAGGTACTTTGTCCCGGTCCGTAAGGAACCATTAGTCCCAGTTTGAGATACAAACCGGGACAAATGGGTCTGGGCCGGCGCGCGTGCTCCTGGCAGAACCTTTAGTCCCGGTTTGTATCTCAAATCGGGACTAATGGCCTGGCCCTATATATATGCACCTAGACCTCCACTCTCTCCTATTTTTTTCCTATGTGAGAGGTGGGTATAACTTTGTGCTAACTTTTTTTCTTCATATGCACTAGAGGTGTTCGGTGAAATGCCTGTTAGAGCGATGCCACTTGAGTTCACACAAGAAAAAATATGATATGAGGTGCCAGAGTGACACTTAAGGTTTCTCCTCTTTGTTTTGAAGTGTCCTAAAAGGTTAGCACCTATTTTCTCATTTTGATCGCGCGGTACTAATTTAAGCATCGTGATTGCGTTTGATATATATATGCATGGTTGTATGATGCAGATGAGCCACCCATGGATGTACGGTGACCGACGCTCTGACGCTTACAGAGAAGGCGTGCGTTCTTTTCGCCTTGTGGCCGAGGCGAACAAGCGGCGGGATGGTTTTATGTGTTGTCCATGTGTTGAATGTCTGAATGAGCAGGCTCACACTTCCTCAAGAGTCATTCAGAGCGACCTGCTTCGGTCTAGTTTCATGTCCGGCTATAATGTTTGGACCAAGCACGGAGAAAGAGGGGTTATGATGGAAGACGATGATGAAGAAGAGAACGATGATGACAACTACTGATCTATGTTCCCTGAGTACGATGATACCGCAGTTGAAGATAATGAAGAAGAAGGGGGTGAAGAACGGGAACCAGATGAGCCCGTTGATGATTTTGGTCGGGTCATTAGTGATGCAAGGCGAGATTGCGACACATAAAAGGAGAGGTTGCAGTTCGAGCAGATGTTACGGGACCACAACACATTGCTGTATCCAACTTGTGAAGATGGCCAGAAGAAGCTAGGTAGCACACTGGAATTGTGGAAGTGGAAGGCAGAGAACGGTATGACTGACTCGGGATTTGAAAAGTTGCTGGTAATAATGAAGAAGCTGCTTCCAAGAAATAACCAATTGCCCTCCAGTACGTACGAAGCAAAGAAACTTGTCTGCCCTCTAGGATTAGATGTGCAGAAGATACATGCATGCCCTAATGACTGCATCCTCTACCGCGGTGAGAAGTACGAGAATATGGATAAATGCCCGGTATGCACTGCATTGCAGTATAAGATCAGAAAAGATGACCCGGGTGATGTTGAGGGCGAGCCACCCAGGAAGAGGGTTCCTGCCAAGGTGATGTGGTATGCTCCTATAATACCACGGTTGAAACGTTTGTTCAGAAATAAAGAGCATGCCAAGTTGTTGCGATGGCACATGGAAGACCGTAAGAAAGACAGGATGTTGAGGCACCCTGCTGATGGTCGGCAGTGGAGAAAAATCGAGAGAGACTTCCTGGATTTTGCTGGTGACGCAAGGAACTTATGGTTTGGTCTAAGTACTGATGGCATGAATCCTTTTGGGGAGCAGAACTGCAGTCACTACACCTGGCCCGTGACTCTATGTATCTACAACCTTCCTCCTTGGTTGTGCATGAAGCGGAAGTTCATTATGATGCCAGTGCTCATCCAAGGCCCGAAGCAACCCGGCAACGACATTGATGTGTACCTAAGGCCATTAGTTGATGAACTTCTAAAGTTGTGGGCCAAACTAGGTGTACGTGTGTGGGATGAGCACAAACAGCAGGAAGTTGACCTACAAGCGTTGATGTTCGTAACCATCAATGATTGGCCTGCTCTTAGTAACATTTCAGGACATACGAACAAAGGATACAATGCATGCACACACTGTTTAGATGAGACTGAAAGTATATATCTGGATAAATTTCGAAAGAATGTGTACCCGTAAAATCGTCGTTTTCTTCCGCCCAGTCATCCCTTAAAGAAGAAAGGCAAGCATTTCAATGGCAAGGCAGAAACCCGGACGAAGCCTGTCCCCCGTAGTGGTGCTGATGTATTTGGTATGGTCAAGGATTTGGATGTAATATTTGGAAAGGGTCCTGGAGGACAACCTGTTCCGAAAGACCCCATTACCGGACACGCACCCATGTGGAAGAAGAAATCTATATTTTGGGAGCTACCCTATTGGAAAGTGCATGAGGTCCGCTCTGCAATCGACGTGATGCACCTGACGAAGAATCTTTGCGTGAATATTCTAGGCTTCCTCGGCTTGTATGGGAAGTCAAAAGATACCCCGGCAGCACGGGAGGACCAGCAACATCATAAAGGATGAGACCGCAAGCATCCAGGGCAGTTTCAAGGGCTTGCCAGCTATGCTTTTACCAAAGAAGAGAAGGAAATCTTTTTTGAAGTCCTTTTCGGTATCAAGGTCCCGTCGGGATTCTTGTCGAATATAAAGGGAATAGTAAATATGAAAGAGAAAAAATTTCAAAACCTAAAGTCTCATGACTGCCATGTGCTTATGACGCAATTGCTTCCGGTTGCATTGAGGGGAATTCTACCAGAAAATGTTTGACTAGCCATTGTGAAGATATGTGCATTCCTCAATGCAATTTCTTAGAAGGTAATCGATCGAGAAAGTCTATCAGGGTTACAGATTGATGTGGTCCAATGTCTGGTCAGCTTCGAGTTGTTGTTCTCGCCATCCTTCTTCAATATTATGACGCACCTCCTAGTTCACCTAGTCAAAGAGATTAGAATTCTCGGTTCTGTGTTTCTACACAATATGTTCCCCTTCGAGAGGTTCATGGGTGTCTTAAAGAAATATGTTCATAATCGTGCTAGGCCAGAAGGAAGCATCTCCAAGGGCTATGGAACAGAGGAGGTCATTGAGTTTTGTGTTGACTTTCTTCCTAACATTAAGCCGATTAGTGTTCCTGAATCTCGGTATGAGGGGAGGATGACTGGAAAAGGCACACTAGGAAGGAAATCAATGGTATGTAGGGACGGGCATTCTTTCACTCAAGCACACTACACTGTTCTACACAATTCCACCGTGGTGGCTCCGTATATCGACAAACACAAGAATATTCTACGCTCCGAAAACCCGGGGAAGCCTGAAACCTTGATTAAAGGGGAACACGAGAAGAATTTTGGCAATTGGTTGCAGACACATCTCATGAATAACACCATTGTTGGAGATGATTTGTACTCGTTGGCCAGGTTACCATCTTCGACTATATGTACTTTCCAAGGGTCCGAGATAAATGGGAATACATTTTACACGATCGCCCAAGATAAAAAGAGCACCGACCAAAACAGTGGTGTCCGCTTTGATGCAACAGATGACAATGGGCAGAAGGACACATATTATGGGTACATAGAGGAGATATGGGAACTTGACTATGGACCTACTTTTAAGGTCCCTTTGTTTCAGTGCAAATGGGTCAAGCTGACAGGAGGCGGGGTACATGTAGACCAAAAGTACGGCATTACAATAGTGGATCTCAACAATCTTGCGTACATGGATGAACCATTCGTCCTAGCCAACGATGTGGCTCAGGTTCTTCTATGTGAAGGACATGTCTACCAAACCGAGAAAAGGAAAGATAAGCAAAAGAGTATAGAATATGATGAGCTAAAGCGCCACATAGTTCTTTCAGGGAAAAGAAACATCGTGGGAGTGGATGACAAGATAGACATGTCAGAAGATTACAATAAGTTTCATCAAATTCCACCCTTCAAAGTGAAAACTGACCCAAGCATCCTGTTAAATGATGAAGATTCTCCATGGCTACGGTGCAGAAGAAAACCACAACACTAGATGTTGGTGATGTGTAATAATGTATTAAACCTTTTATTTGAGACATAAATCTATGTAATGTATTAAACCTTTTATTTCAGACATAAAGGTCCCCTTTCATTTAATACATCTTGCTCAATCAAACTAGACGTTGATGACCAGGTTCTGAGCCGCGGGAGGTGATCACCCAAAGAGAAGGAACCATCACAAGAGAAGGAACCCACAAACACTAAGGATACATAGCACAACTGAAAATTAAGATACATAGCACAACTAAAAATTAAGAAACATGCCTAATGTTGGAGTGATTCAGTCATGCTCCTGCCTAGCCCTGTAATACGCGCCACTGTAGTCGTCGTAGTTGCCGGCGCCGTCGTCGCTGTCCTCGTCGGGGTCGCCGTAGTCGAACCTTGAAGGTTGGGCACGCGTGGGCTGTATTTGAGGGTACCGCAGGCGGGGGTTATTGCTGGTCGTGTTGTAGGCCATGACACTCTGGACAGTCCGGCCGCGCCACCACAGTCGACGGCCGGCCTCGTTGAAGTTCAAAGGAGGTGGGCCGTCCTCCTCGTGCCTGGCGAGCGCCCTCTCACGCCGATTGATGAAGAAGGCTTCCCTAGGCAAGAAATATTCGGGATGCCAGTTGGGATTCCTCCGCTGCTCTAGCGTGAGCTCGAGGTAGTAGTGGTTCGTGATGGCCATCCGGCGCTCCACACCTAGAGGGACAGGAGGGACCGGCACGCCTCCGGTGCTCAGCATCCAGCCGGTGGGGACGCGGTAGCCCGGTGGGCAGGGGTAGTTCGAGGCGCAAAGCGCCTCCGCCTCCCGGGTGGTTAGAGATACGCTGGAAGCCATGGGAAGAGAATGATGAGTCTAGATGTGATATGTAAATGGAGTCCAAGCATACATATATATACTGAAAAAATGGCGGGAAGACAGAGGTGGGAACCGGTGGAAAGCGCGGGAACGCAGTGGCGCGGGAAACTTTCATCCCGGGTTGGGGCTCAAACCGGGACAACAGATGGGGGGCCTTATCTGGGGGGAGGCTTATCTGGGAGGGCCTTATCTGGGGGGTGGCTAAGCTTTAGTACCGGCTGGTGGGTGCAACCGGGACTAAAGGTGGTTTTTGTGTCATCTAACAAAACTGTCGGTGGGATAAGGACGCGTGGCTAACCTTTAGTACCGGCTGGTGGGTGCAACCGGGACTAAAGCTGTCGGCAGGATAAGGACGCGTGGGTGGACGCATTGCTCGATGAGATAAAGCATGTAGCGCACGACTCCCTGTCGGAGGAAGAAGACAAAGTAGAAGCAGCGCCGTGCCTATAAAAGGAGCATCGATACGCCATAGCAAACAACTCAACAAGCCAACATGGATGTAGAGTTTCATCCCCATGGATGGAGGGAAGGGTTGGGAAATCTCCCATGGCGGAACTTCTCGAAGATGCCCTTGGTGCACACGCCCTATGGCATCTTCAGAAGTTCCGCCTCGGAAAATAATTTCCTGCTTGCCCGTGAAAGACTCCATCTCCGCCTCCCTGGGGTTAGAGAGAAATGGCGGCAGATATGAGTCTAGATGTGCTATGGCAACGACCAAGCCTACATATATATAGTGAGAAATGGCGGGAAGTTAGAGGAGGGAAGCCTAAACCCTAAACCCTAAACCCTAAAGGGGCTACCCTCGTACGGAGAAAGCTATAGGGGTAGACGATCTGGGGCCCCCAGTCTAGGGTTTCACCGGAGGAAGACCACCGGAGCGTCGGAATCACATGAAAATGGCAAAATGGTTAATAGTTTGACTAGTTAGAATAATTATTTTATAAAACAGAAAATGGATTTGAATCTCTTATTCAAATTCAAGCACTTTTTATGTTAAAAATTTAGTGAGATTCAAAAATATGCAAAATATAATAGTTAATGCATTTTTAAATTGGAAAATGGCAAAAGGGTTATTAGTTTCACTAGTTAGAATAATTATTTTATAAAACAGAAAATAGATTTGGATTACTTATTCAAATTCAAAAACTTTTCATGTTAAAAATTTAGTGAGATTCAAAAATATGCAAAATATAATAGTTAATGCATTTTTAAATTGGAAATGGCAAAATGGTTATTAGTTTCACTAGTTAGAATAATTATTTTATAAAACAGAAAATAGATTTGGATTACTTATTCAAATTCAAAAACTTTTCATGTTGAAATTTTCTCAAATTCATAAGTATGTAAAAATTGTATAATTCAAATGTTTAAAAAATATAATAGTTACAAATTGTAATATTTGAAAAAACAGGCGCCAACTTAGGCCCAACGCGCGCAAATTTGGGCCTTTAGTCCCGGCCCAGAACACCATCCGGGACTAAAGGCTCTGCAGGCGAAAAGGCATCCAAAGCCTTTAGTCCTGGTGCGTGGCTGGAACCGGCACTAAATACCCCCTCTTTAGTCCCGGTTCCATCCACGCACCGGGACTAAAGGTTGGGGGGTATTTAATGCGCCGCCTTCTTCCCCGGTCGAATCCATCAACCGGAGCGAGGAGTAGCACTACGCATCCAGGCTGCCGAAATACCTCGCCGCGCTTCTCCGCCCGTCCGCGTACCCCGCCGTGTTGCCGCGCCGCGCCGCCGCCTCTCGAGACGCGCGCTCGTCCGCCCCGCTGCTGGGAGGTAATCCCTCCCCCCACCGTGTGCTCTGCCTCCTCTCCGTCCCCGGCCCCAGAGAGCCCAGGCGGCGCCCCGCGGCCGCGCGCTGCCTCCATCCCCCAGCGAGCCCGGGCGACGCCCCGCGACCGGCGAGCCCGGGCGGTACCCCGCCGGCCACTTCTTGTATTTTTTGTATATTTTTTGTATTACTAGAATTTCTAGTGTATGTTTTTTGTATTACTAGTATCTTTTTTGTAATAGATAGATAGAATTATACTTGTATTACTAGTATGTTTTTTGTAATAGAAAGATATAATTATTACTAGTATTTTTTGTATCTTTTTTATATTTCTAGTGTATGTTTTTTATTAATTTCTAGTATAGCATATATTAATTTCTAGTATAGTATATATTGATTTCTAGTGTATGTTTTTTATTTCTTGTATCTTTTTTATATTGTAATATTTATTACTAGTATATAAATATAGTATATATATGTTTGTGTATATATATTTATTACTAGTAATAATATATATAGTAGTATATTATATAGTATGTAGTATTATAGTGTCGATTGAGACAGACAAGCATTAGTGCTAAATAATGATAAGCTAAAGAAATAACTACCCTAAGTACGGTAGTGCTCGCGGGCCCCCCACACTTAGGGTTAGGGTGGTGGTGCTCGCGGGCCGCCGGACTTAGGGTTAGGGTGGTAGTGCTCGCGGGCCCCCGGATTTAGGGTTAATGTGGTAGTGCTTGTGGGCCCCCGGACTTAGGGTTAGGGCGGTAGTGCTTGCAGGCCCCTGTACTTAGGGTTAGGGTGGTAGTGCTCGCGGGCCCCCGGACTTAGGGTTAGGGTGGTAGTGCTCGCGGGCCCCCGGACTTAGGGTTAGGGTGGTAGTGCTCGCGGGCGCCCGGACTTAGGGTTAGGGTGGTAGTGCTCGCTGGCACCCGGACTTAGGGTTAATGTGGTAGTGCTCGCGGGCCCCCAGACTTAGGGTTAGGGTGGTGGTGCTCACGGGCCCCCGGACTTAGGTTTAATGTGGTAGTACACATTCGCTTTTGCTTACTCGATGTTAAGTGTAATTGATGAGTTACTGATGTATATATAAACGTGTACAGTTTCCACTGGATTCTCATGGACATTCAACTTGATAAGGGATGAGTTGAAGTCATGGACCCATTAAAGAGACCCCTGGAAATGCTTAGGGACATGCAGGACATGCTCCAGAGGTAATTTTCGCGCTACATCGGTCTCTTTCGTTGATTTCCTGAGATATCACGTAATAAATAACTCATTCATTTTCTTTACCGGGTAGGGTTTGGAACCAGTTCAAGAGTGCAGTTACGGGTGACTTTAGTGAGAAGCTAACGTTTAAGCCGGTCTCGGTAAGTAGTACGCGCATCTCTTTACTTCTAGTTTCAATACAATTATGATGCTGGATTATTATTTTGATTGAATTCTATACGCGTAAAGTGCGCGAGGCAGCCACCGAAGACGAATCTATGTGGATTCTACGTTTGCGAGTTCATTCGCACGTTTACTAGTGAGCTGAATGATTATAGAGTCGATGTAAGCAATACATTCATAACATTATTTTTATTACCGTCACTTTTTGTTATCATGATTGATATTCATATTGATCTCCTTTTCTTATATAGTTCGAGAAAATGCGGGATCAGCTCCTACCAGAGCAACGCGTAGTAGCAATTGCTGAAAAAGTTACAGGATTCTTGATGAACGAGATGATAGATGACGCCGGAGAATTTAGTGTGAATAGGCGCCGATGATCCTCGACCGTGTAATTGAATAGACGGGCTCTAGTCCCGATAATTGTGATCTCCATGTGTAACTATCATGTATATATTTGTATGCTCGATCTTAAGAGAAGTTATCTTATGTATGCACGAACATGTACGGTATGTGGTAGCGTGGAAAACTATTTTGAAATGAAAAAAAAGGATACAAATTGAATTCTCTGCCGCGGCAGAGAACCATTTGTCCCGGTTCGTAATACGAACCGGGACTAATGGGGGGCACCCAGCACCCGCAGAGACGACCACGTGGATGCCCATTGGTCCCGGCTGGTAAGAGGGCCGGGACTAGTGGGTGGGTCTTTAGTCCCGCCCCTCTAGTCTCGGTTACCAAGACCGGGAGTAAAACCCCTTACGGGCCGGGACAGGAGGCCTGTTTTCCACTAGTGGCATGAAAGTGATTCAAGATCCTCAAGGCAAAATAATTCATCGAGGCTTAACTGTCTATTACAGTCATGTGCATGCGTGAGCATGTGCCAAGTCAATCAAACGAAAACATCCAGAGGAGGATACCACGGTGTCATACCAATTTATGAATAGAGTAATGCAAGCAAACATTCATAAGACATGCTACAAACTATTAGCGAGCTGGAGCTAATCATAAGAAAGCAAGAACTACTAAGCATCCAAAGATAACATACACCCTACTTGAACGGGCAAAGCAAGCTCACAATGATGAGTATATGTACAAAAATGAACACAAATAGAGTTCGTTACTAGCCTCTTACCACACCTCAAGTTGTCATTGATCCTCATTATTGCTCTTCACTTGTGTAACTTGAATAATAATATGAAACCAATATCCACTAAGGACTGCCGAACCCTGTAGCAAACTCGCAAAAACCAAAGAAGAACGACAAATATTTTTGGTGTTTTCGATTTTTAAACAAGAACCAAAAGGGAAAAACAAACAAAGCAAAATCTTTTTGGGTTTTTCGAATAGTTCAAACAAAGCAAAAAGGGAAAAGCAAACCAAGGAAAAATAAGAAGCAAACCAAAGAGAAACAACCGAAATATTTTTGGTCTTTTTGTGTTTTTAGAAAGCAAAAACAAAGAAGAACGAAAACATGAATATACAAAGTACCGACGCAACATGATATGGAGATGACTGCGGTGCCGGCGTACCTCCCCCCAATCTTAGGCTTTTGGCCTCAGTGGGTATCAATCCATGTACGGATAGGGGTTCCAAGCGGGCGGATCTTGGTAAGAATGGTCGTAGATGGGCCCATGAGAGGAAGAAGAAGATCCCAATCATAAGCGGGCTGCTGATATGAAGACTCTCCCTCATTGGAGGGCTAGACCGAATCATCCGTGACCTCCCTTCTAGTATCCTGCTCCTGTTGGGAGAGCTCTCCCAAGTACGTGTCAAGCTCCTCCTCAGCGAGGGACCATCCTTCCCTGTTATCAAGGTTAAACAAAATAGGTGCAGGCAAAAGAACGACACGCTCTGACTTGCTCTTTCTCCAACCAGCCTTGAGAAAGGTTATTTCATAATTTAACTCACTCATACTAGCCCACGAGGAGACAAATTTATGCTGTATCATGGAATTAAGATCAAGCCTTTCTATGGGAAACTGTAGGTCTAGATGATGAGGCACTAAACCATGAAATGCTAGTAAACTAGAAGCAATGAGGCTTCCACAAATTCCACCTTTCTCACGATTAGCAGCAAGACGGAAAGCTATCAAAGCACCCCAAGTTATAAGACCTATATCATTTAAGAGCAGTAGAGATAAATGCTAGATCAAACAAAGATAACTTATTGGCAGTTTTCCTAGCAAGAACACATTGGCAATAAAATAGGCAAAGTAGCGAATGGAGGGAAAATGAATGTTACGGATTTTTCCACTCTCCTTCAAGAAGCCACTCCCTTAGCAAATTTCTGCGTATAAATCCATGAGGGGTTCAGGTCTCTTCTTAATCTTTCTACATGATCCCCATTGAGGTACCTTAATAGCTTCACAAAAATCATCAAGAGAAAGGTCGACGGCTATATTGTAAATTTTGTAAGGGACCATGGGGTTAGGCAAAGAGTGACTAAATTGGAAGTCCTGCACCACAGACATGGTTAGCTTCACAAATTGACAAGGTTCATCTTCCAAAAACTACTCTAACCCTGCATTAGAAACCAAAGTGTGGAAATCTTGTAGAATTCCTGCAGCTCTCATGAACTCAGAGCATGGATAAATGGAGGGAAAAACTTCCTCCTCCCGGTGGACCTTCATGACCTCAGGCACCCAAAGCTCATGTTGGTTTAGGTGGTGTTCACTCATCTTCTATTCTGAAATTTAAACATCTATTAAACAAGTGATTGCAAAGTAAATATAATGAAGGATTCTACTCATAGGGACTTGCAAGAGGCCTAAACATGCATAAAAACTATATCTCTAAGCATCAAACAAGCTTACAAGCTCTCATAACCAGTCACCTACAGCAGAAAAATACCCAACATATAATCCACTAAACACAAATCTACTTGGACAAGGGGAGGAGTCACATACCAGGGAACAAATGCTCCAAATTTCAGCAAGAAAGATGGGCTGAGCAAGGAGATCGAAAAAATCGAGAGCAAGCATAGCAAGAACGCGATTTTGAGCTATGAACTGGAGCTTACTCGGGAGAGAGAAGAAAGTGGCAGGTGAGAGAGTTAGTGGGGGGCCAGGGGTGGCCCACACCAGGGCATGGCGCCACCCAAGGCTGGTCGCACCACCATGTGGTGTGCCTTCCTGGTGGGCCCCCCTGGTACCTCCCAAGTACTCCTCTACCCCTTTTTTCATGTAAAAATTTAATATGAATTTTCTGAAATTTTTTGAGACACTTTATTTTTGGGCATTTTTCAGAAATAGAAGAATGATTTTTCTAACAGATAGATTTTTTTTGGAAACATGATGCAAATACAAAACAAGGTTAGAACTATAGAAGTTCTAACATGCAAGAAACTAACAACACAAAGAAAACTAAATGAAAGCAAAAACTAAAAAGCAAAAGATAGAAATAAACGGGGATGATCATAATGGAAACATTGTTTTGTTCAATGGAATCCTTTTGTTAGCAAGGTTGATCAAGTCTTGCTACCAAAACAATTGCATATGATACAAAACTTTGTACTCCACTAATGATTATGTTACCTTAACCTTGATAGCAATGGTCCCAATCATAATAGTTTCAAATTTTTCTCTTGGTATGGGACAATATATTTCTCCAACTTGAATGCCTTCAACATGTTCAATTGAATTCAAACCATAAGTCCTTTCAATCTTCTTGGGGAAATAGACAGTATGTTCCTTGTCATTAACATTGAAGATCACCTTTCCTTGATTACAATTAATAACAGCTCCTGCAGTATTAAGAAAAGGTCTCCCAAGAATAATAGACATATTATCATCTTCAGGCATTTCAAGCACAACAAAATCAGTTAATATCAAGCAATTGTGAGCCACCTGAACAGGTACATCCTCACATATCCCCACAGGAATGGTGGTAGATTTATCAGCCAATTGCAAAGAAATATCAGTTGGTATTAATTTTTCAAGTTGAAGCCTCTTATAGAGAGAGAAAGGCATAACACTAACTCCAGCTCCCAAATCACACAAAGTAGTTCGAACATAACTGTTCTTAATAGAGCAAGGGATATTTGGAATCCCTGGGTCTCCAAGTTACTTAGGAACCTTACCATTGAAGGAATAATTAGCAAGCAAAGTAGAAATTTCTTCATTAGGGATCTTCCTTTTATTCGAGACAATGTCCTTCATATACTTTGAGTAAGGAGGCAATTTAATAGCATCAGTCAAAGGAATTTGCAAGAATAAAGGCTTCATCCACTCAAAAACTTATTATAGTGTTCATCTTCCTTTGACTTGTGTTTCTTATCAAGGAAAGGCATAGGTTTTTGGACCCAAGGTTCTCTTTCACTACCATGTTTCTTAGCAATAAAATCTTCTTTGGTGTATTTAGTATTCTTAGTGTGGCTTTCAGGTTCTTCTTCAACTTTTTCTTCATTAGGAACAACATTTTCTTCATTACCACTTTCAGTTTCAGCATCAGAGATAGATATACTATTAGGATCTATAGCAGGTTCAGAGGGTTCTACAACAATTTTATGTTTCTTTTTCCTTTTCTTACGAGTAGAACCACTATTTTCAGTTTGTTGAGAATCCTGCTCAATTCTTTTGGGATGCCCCTCAGGATATAGAGGATCCTGGGTAGCAGCACCACTTCTAGTTCTAATTTCATAAGCATGTTTTTCTTTAGCAGCATTAACTAGCAAGTCGTTTTGCACTTTAACGAGTTGATCTATTGGAGTTTGAACCATTTGAAAGTGTTTAACAATCATTTTAACATCATTAGAGGTTCTTTCCACAATATCTTTCAACTCAACAATAGCTCTAGTGTTTTCCATTAGATTATTTTGCACCCTTTTATTAAAGTTATCTTGCTTAACAATAAAGATATCAAATTCTTCTAAGCTTTGACCAGGAGGTTTAGAGTAAGGGATATCACCTTCATCAAAGTGTTGGAGAGAGTGTACCTCAATAGTGGGTGAGTAGGGAATAGGCTTACATAATTCTTCTATAGGAGGTAAATTCTTGACATCTGCAGATTTAATTCCCTTCTCCTTAAGACATTTCTTAGCTTCCTTCATCACTTCATCATTTAATTCAATAACTCTCCTCTTCTTTGATGTTCGAATAGGCACGGGAATAGATGGTCTAGGTACAATTACTTCAGGTATAGCTTGTTTATGAGGAGTCCAATCTTCATAATTCTTGCTTATTTTAGCCATTAATTCCTCATCTTCCTTAGGAGTCCTATTCCTGAAAACACAATCAACACAACTATCTAGGTATGTCCTAGATTCCTTGGTTAGTCCATTATAAAATATATCAAGAAGCTCATTCTTAGGTAATGGACTTCTAGCCTGTGCATGAATCAAAGCACAAAGCCTTGCCCAAGATTCGGGCAATACCTCTTTTTCTCCCTGTTTAAAATCAAAAAGTTCCCGCAAAATAGCATGTCTAGCACTGGGAGAAAAATATTTCTGTAGGAAAGTACTAATGAAGCACTCAGGGCTATCAATAGATCCATGAGGTAAATTACTAAACCAAGTTTTAGCTTCTCCTTTCAGTGAAAAGGGCTATCAAAGTAAGTACGCATCTTAATATCATCAGAAAACAAGCCACTCATGGTAGAAAGTCCATTCATATGTGCTACCGCACTTTCATTCTTAGTCCCACAAAAAGGTTCTTTCTTGACAATAGTTATGTAAGATATATCGAGAGAGAAATTATAATCTTCATATATAATGTTTATGGGAGAAGAAGCAAACTTAGCATCAAGAGATAATTTGGGTCTAATAGTACGCCTCTCAAGGAGACTGTTAGCAGTGCTCCTATCATGGGTGTTCTTACATTCTTTAATAAACTCATCGGTCATCTCTACATAACCATCTTCAATATCATAACTCTCACTAGACTCAGGTGAGCTAACAGGTGTGGTAGTGTCTTCATTAGGAGTTTCGGTATTTCCAGATATAGTTCTAGCAATTGTAGCATCTAGGAAAGAACCTAATGAACCACTCTTATCAAGCACAGTAGAAGCATCATTATAAGCATCAGAAGTTTCAGATTCAGCAGTAGTAGTAGTGTGTGTAGCATGTGTATGTGGTGGTGTAACGAGCTTACTTATAACAGATGGTGAATCAAGAGTAGCAGAGGTGTTCAGAACCGTTCCTCTTCTTGTAGTGGATGGTAAAATAGGAAACTTGCGATCACGAGACTTACCCATGATGGATGGATATCATTGAACAATAGAGAATCCAAGTGAACTTGATAAATAAAGCTATGCTCCCCGGCAACGGCGCCAGAAAATAGTCTTGATGACCCACAAGTATAGGGGGTGTATCACAGTATTTTCGAGGGAAGTGAAACCCAATTTATTGATTCGACACAAGGGGAGCCAAAGAATATTTATAAGCCTTAACAACTGAGTTGTCAATTCAGCTGCACCTGGAAACAATCTTGCTCACAGCAGTTTATCAATAGCAACCGTTTTGTAGTAGGAATAGTAAAGTAGCAGCAGTAGTAAAGCAAAGACAATAGTAACAAAAGCAGTAAACAATGGGATTCGAGTGCGGTAGGCATAGGGATGGATGGACGGGCGTTGCATGGACAAGACAATTTACATAGTAATCAGAACATAGGGCAATTGCAGATAAATAAGATAAAGCATCCAAGTACTAGACAATCCTAGGCATGTGTTCCATAAATAGTCATACGTGCTCGCAATGAGAACTTGCACAACATCTTTTGTCCTGCCAGCCCGTTTGCAGCAGGGCCTCTAGGGATCTACTTGCAATTAAGGTGCTCCTTTTAATAGAGCACCGGAGCAAAGCATTAACACTCCGTGAACACATGTGATCCTCACATCGAACCAATTCCCTTCCGGTTATCTCGATTTCTGTCACTTCGGGGCCATAGGTTCCGGACAACAACATGTGTATACAACTTGTAGATAAGACCCAAATCAATAATATCATAATGAATCAATAACATGTTCAGATCTGAAATCATGGCACTCGGGCCCTAGTGACAAGCATTAAGCACAACAAGTCGCAACAAAGTCATAAAGCACTAATAAAAGATACTAGGCACCATGCCCTAACAATCTGATGCCATTACATGAACGATCTCATCCAATCCCTACAATCCCCATAGCCTACAGCGGGGGATTACTCACTCATAGATGGGGGAAACATGGATGGTCGATGGAGAAGCGATGGTGATGATGATGGCGATGATCTCCTCCAATTCCCCGTCCCGGTAGGGTGCCAGAACAGAGTTTCTGGTGTTGTTTCGTGGAATCTGGTGGTGGCGGCGGAGCGGAACTCCTTCCGAAAAACGTCGAACCCCCCGAAGTTTTTAGGTCAGAAGGCTCCTTATAGGCGAAGAGAGAGGCCGAGGGGGTGCCTGGGGGGCCACACCACCCCCGGGCATGGCCTGGCCTGGCCCGCGCCACCAGGTGGTGTGGCCACCCCCTGGCTCTTCTCCGTCTCGTATTCTGGCTCCTGGAGTCTTCGGGTGAAATAGGATTTTTGGCATATTTTCCGGGATTTTTCCTGATAGTTGATTGTCTGCACAAAAATTAGACACCAAGGCAATTCTACTGAAAACAGCGTTAGTCCGCATTAGTTGTATCCAAATCACACAAGTATAGAGGAGAAACAATAGCAAAAGTGTTTGGGAAAGTAGATATGTTTTGGACGTATCATTCTTCCACGCCATCAAGTTATTTTCTTGTACTGTTGTCTTATATCCATACCACTTGTATTTCACTATCTCTTGGCCGAACTAGTGCACCTATACACCTGACAAGTGTATTGGGTGTGTTGGGGACACAAGAGACTTCTTTTATCTTGATTGCAGGGTTGCTTGAGAGGGGATACCTTTGACCACTTCCTCCCTGAGTTCGATAAACCTTGGGTGATCCACTTAAGGGAAAACTTGCTGTTGTTCTACAAACCTCTGCACTTGGAGGCCCAACAGTCGTCTACAAGAATAAAAGTGCGTAGACATCAGAGACACATCAAAGGAAAACTCCTGCGGTACTTCTTTTGTATAGCTGGCCGTCAATAAAGTCGTAGCCTTTTGCTCTATGTACTATTTGCCAGCTTTCGACTTCGTCGACAGGCAAAGTTCCGTCTTGTAGATAGTCCATGAACGGATTTGTCCAAGCTGGAGAGGTCACTATTACTGTATTAACAAATGAGTCCACTCTATCCGGGTTGTCGGGGTCCGCTCCCTTCACGGATGGGGTCCGTAAATGCTCCAGGAAACGCCTCACGGAATTTATCTACGAGGTGATCCAAGCTTTGACAGCAGATCTTCTGCCTCATTCTCCTCCCTTTTGATGTACTTGACTTTGTAGCTGTCGAAGAACTTGGCTATTTCGTCTACTTCGTCTCGATATGCCGCCATCATAGGGTTGCATGTGTTCCAGGAGCCATCTACTTGCTGGGCAACCCAGTCGAGATCTCCACAGCAAACTATGTGCTTGACGCCAATATCTTTGGCCACACGAAGTCTGTGAATGAGGGCCTCATACTTCGCCATGTTGTTGGTAGCGCTGAAGTGGATCTACAAGACGTATTGCAACTTCTCTACTATTGGTGAGTGTAATAATACACCAGCCCCCAAGCCATTGAGTAGCTTTGATCCGTCAAAGTGCATGACCTAGTATTCTGGCTCTAGCACAGGAGTGTCTTCTGGCAGTTCTGTCCAATCTGCAATAAAATCCACCAATGCTTGTGATTTGATAGCGTCCTGTCTCTTGTAGGTGATTTTAAAGGAGGCAAGTTCAATGCCCCACTTTGCCACTCTTCCTGTAGCGTCACTGTTATTGATGATGTCGGATAGTGGAGCTTTGCTCACCACTGTGATAGGGTGCTCCTGGAAATAATTCCATAGCTTGCGTGAAGCAAGGAAAACTCCATAAGGTATCTTTTGGTAGTGTGGGTAATGCTATTTGGATTCCATCAAGACCTCGCTTACATAGTAAACGGGTTGCTGAACTCCATATTCGTGCATTGGTTCCTTGCGCTCCACCATGATGACGATGTTGATCACTTGGTTGGTTGCCGCTATGTAAATTAACATAGGATCCCTTGACACTAGTGCTGCAAGTATTGGTGGGGAGGAGAGTATTCTCTTCAACTCCTGATGTGCTGCGTCAGCCTTGTCTGTCCATATGAATTTGTTCGCCTTCTTGAGCAACTTGTAGAGTGGCATAGCCTTTTCCCCAAGTCTACTGGTGTCCAAGTAAAATTGTCGCTTTTTCATTAACTGGTAGAGGGGTAATGCTTTCTCTCCTAGCCAGCTTACTAACCGACTTAACGATGCCAGGCAACCAGTGAACTTCTGCACATCTTTAAAACACTTCGGCGGCTCCATTCTCTCTATAGCCAGGATTTTCGTGGGGTTAGCTTCAATTCTTCGGCTGGACACGAGAAAACCGAGTAACTTCCCAGCCGACATACCAAAGGTACCTTTCTCCGGGTTAAGCTTCATCCGGAACCGCCTTAGGTTTGCGAACGTTTGCCAAATATCATCAAGGAGCGTATTGATTTCTGATACGTTCCTAATGTATCTATAATTTTTGATGTTCCATGCTTGGTTTTTATCCACTTTCTTATGTTTTGTCCACACTTTGGAGTAATTTTTATACACTTTCTTGGACTAACCTATTAACAAGATGCCACAGTGCCAGTTGCCTGTTTTCTGCTGTTTTTGGTTCCAGGAAAGTCAGAAAATGAATATTCTCGGAATTGGACAGGATAAAAGCCAAAGTCGATATTTTACCAGAAGACTCACGGAGCCAGAAGACAAGACGGAGCGGGTCCACAGGGCGGCCACACCATGTGGTGGTGCAGGCTAGCCCTGGCCGCCCACCGACATTGCCTCATCGCCTATAAGATGCCTCTCGATGCAAAAACCCTAAATCGTCAAGCCTCCAGCCACGAAAAGTTCCGCAGCGCCACCGCTACCGAAGGGGAGATTCGGGGGATAGAAAGTCTCTATTCCGGCACCCTGCTGGGATAGGGAAGTGCCCCCAGGGCCATCTCCACCACCATCTCCATCGTTGTTGCTGATTCCCATGATGATGAGGGAGTAGTTCTTCCTCGGGGCTAAGGGTTCTACCGGTAGCTATGTGTTCATATCTCTCTATGCATGATCATATTGTGATCATGAGCTTTGTAATCAAGTAGATCTACCTTGCTACTCAAGTGCTTTAATAGATCTCTGCTCTCCCCATGTGTGTGAAGTTGACAGTGTGCACACCATGGTGGCACTTAGGCTAGAGATTACAAATACTTGTTATGAGTTATATTTGGAGTTGGATGTCTTTATGAAATTGTGGTCTTTGTTGGAACCATCTAGCACTCAAGGTGACAGTGTGGGGTTATCTAGATGCGGAAATCGAACTTTGAGGTGTGTTGTTATAGCCCTACCATCGATTAGAGTGTTCAACCAGAGAGTAGTTCAGAGTAGTATCATGAAGATAATATATTTATATGAGAGTGTTCACTAGTGAACGTATGATCCCTAGGCATTGTTTCTAAACATTGAAACACCGTTTGCAACTAGATCTGTTATATGTTTGCTTGCTTCCATCTTTATTTCAGTTTTCCTTTAGTCTCTTCCACGCCATGAAGCTATTTTCTAGCACCGTTATCTGATATCCATACCACTTTTATTTTACTATCTCTTCGCCGAACTAGTTCACCTATACACCTGACAAGTGTATTGGGTGTGTTGGGGACACAAGAGACTTCTTGTATCTTGATTGTAGGGATGCTTGAGAGGGATACCTTTGACCACGTCCTTCCTGAGTTCGATAAACCTTGGGTAATCCACTTAAGGGAAAACTTGCTGCTGTTCTCCAAACCTCTGCACTTAGAGGCCCAAGAACTGTCTATAAGAATAGAAGTGCGTAGACATCAAGCTATTTTCTGGCGTCGTTGCCGGGGAGCTAAGGTAAAAGGTACTCACATCCTCCAGTGTGAGTGCTGAAACTTATTTCCTTTAGATTCTGCAATTTTGTCTTTTTGTTTGTCGTTTTCACTAGTTAGGCTTAATGGAAAACAACAACAAAATTATAGAGCTTTATAGTATTTATCTTGAGTTACGTGTTTGAAGAGAAAATTAAAAAAATCTATGGAACTTTATTTGCATGCTAATAGCAATGTTGTTAGTATGAATTCTTTGGACACCATTATTGCTAATGCTATGGAAAAGTCTAAGCTTGGGGAAGCTAGTTTTTATGAAAATGATCTTTTTAGTTCCCCAGCTTTGGAAGATAGCTATTCTATTGCTTATGATGATACTAAACCTCCAATATATGATGATTACAATACTGAATATGATATTTTCAGTCCACCTTCTATTGAGGAGAAAATTAATTATGATTACAATATGCCTCCTATATTTGATGATTATGGTGATGAGAATAATAATGATGGCTATTTTGTTTAATTTTCTCCCACTACAATTAATAAGAATGACTATGCCTATGTGGAGAGTAATAATTATTACATGCATGTGGCTCATGATAAGAATGTTTTATGTGATAGTTATATTTTTCATTTTATTCATGATGCTACTGAAAGTTATTATGAGAGAGGGAAACATGGTTTTATGTATCTCAATAATATTAAGTTTCCCCTCTTTATGTTGAAAGTCTTGAAGTTGCACTTGTTTTAATTTACTATGCTTGTTGCTTTGTGTTTTCATAACTTGTTTCTTTACAAGATTCCTACGCATAGGAAGTGGGTTAGACTTAAATGTGTTTTGAATTTGCTTCTTGATGCTCTCTTTTACCTCAATTCATATTTCTTATGTGAGCATCTTCTCAAACTATCATGCCTAAGTTAAAGGCGTTAAAGAAAAGTACTTATCGGGAGATAACCCAAAAGTTTTAGATGAGTCTTGGAAGTTATTACCTCTGTAATAACCACTCCTTATCCTTTTTATTTGCTTTTTGTGCCAAGAGTAACCTCTAATGAGAGAGAAGTAATGCTTGCGAAAGTTGATGTCCCGAAACAGATTTTTGTGCTTCACTGTAAAAATTCGTGTAAAATATCTATAGGTCGTTTTGAGGCATCTATTTGTGCTTCTGCCCCAGGTTGTTATATAACTTTCATTAGTTAAACACTTTTCGATTTGAGCAAAAGAAGGTCTTTGAAAAAATTGGTTTTTACTTGCTGGTCTATTTTGACAGATTTCTACCATTATTTGCATTTGCTCTTGTTGTTCCTTTTTGGGTTCTCTTTGGGGAATTGAGCTTTCCAAGGGAAGTTCTTCAGTAGCTTGTGTTTTAATGTAAGTTTTATTGGTGTCAAAACTGAACCCAAAGACTTATTATCTTGAGTGCACTAATGTTGCTAATAAAGATTGTGTGAAGTTTTGTATGAAGGAAAATTTTCAGGTGTATGGAAGGAGTGAGTAATGAGATGAAGAATGGACTAAAGCTCAAGCTTGGGGGTGCCACGCGTGTCACCCCAAGAAATATCCAAGAAGTACAAGCGTCAAAGCTTGGGGATGCCCATGGCATCCCCTTCTTCATCAATAAAAATCCCAGGTTTCTTCCAAACACTTCATTTTTATTATTTCATGCACAGTTGTGTTGTTCTTGGAGCGTCTTCGTTTTTTGTTTTTGGTTTTCGTTTTCTTGGTTTTCTTAGTTTACTGAATAAATTGGTTGGACCCCCTCTTTCATGCATTGGTTTTCAAATAGTTTGGTTTGGATTGGAAAAGAGTAGGAAAGTTCATGCTTAAGTGGTAAAAGGAGTTTGTTTTTGACTATGGCCTATGCTTTGTCATGCCATGCTTGATATTGTTTTGGCTTTATGCTTAGTGATATTTGATGTAGCATGACATGTTATAAACAATTGATATTGCTTAATGTTCCTTGGAAGAATCATGCGTTGTTTTAGCATATTAAAGCATAGTATTGTGGTATTCTCCTTTGATGCTTTATTTGGGTTGACTTGGCGCATGCTCACACCATGTTATGACTATCCTAAGTCACCATAAGCCTTATATGATCCTTTAGTTTTTTACTTGTAATATCACTTTATGCTTTGATTAATGATGTTTTGTCGCTTTGCATGATTATGGCCATTATTGCTCTCTTAGTTGGCGCTCCCAGTCTTTTGCTAGCCTCCATAACCAAGTATGAGTTCCACTCATGCATCCAACTCCTAAAACCAAGTTATTCCAAAGAGTCCACCATACCTACCTATTAGCATTTCCTATTCCAAGTATATTCATGTTTTTATCTACCTTTCGAATTAAACTTGTTATGTGAAAATTAGTGATTACAGCTCTCACGAACTTGATGGCACACTTTACTTTCTTGCACTTAATAAACTTGAACCATTGCGTCCATCTTTGTTGCGTATATGCTTGTGCTTTATAAGTTGAAGTTAGTAGAACCATGTATCATGGGGAACGCTTTCAACATTGCACTTGTACATTGTACCTAGTTGATATCATGCTCTTTTGTATATAGTTGTCGTCGGTGTGAAATAAACGGGGAGCTTGTAAGTCCATGGAGTTATGTATATGTGTTAGAGAAACGCCTGGGCCGCTAGTCTAATCCATGATCTCATGGTGCAAACCTGCAGCGTAACCATAATGAGTTGTCTATGAAGCATTCTTCTTATAAAAAAAGAGTTAGATATTGAGAAAAAAGAGAAAAAAGAGATATATGAAAAGAGGAAAGAGAGAAAAAAGCACCATATTCCCATGGTAAATAAGAAGATTGTTGAGATGCTCATTTTCTGCTTGCCTTGTCATTTTGATATGGGGATTCTTCCGTATCATCGGGCAAGGGGTACCCCTTTGGTGGTTCTCTATGACACACATGTACTTACGATGACAAGAACTTACCGGTGACTAAACTTGAGTAGCATGAGGAGCGGCCCTCGTATTCAAGGGACATGAGATTTCCAACTTATACTTTGTCAAGCATATACTCCATAGTTTGTTCACTTTAACCTTAATCACTTCAAGATGCTTATGATAGGGGCAATGAGAGCTAAAAGCTAAAAAGTACCATAATTTTTGGAAGCTCTTTATGAAACTTGAATCCCTACTTCTTCTATGAAGGCATTTCCTTTACCTTTTTGTTGAGTCTCCACCTTATACCTTTATGCACCTACTTTGAGAGCATAGTAGCCATTCTTAGTTCTATGTGCATTGTCCCAAGACTTGTTGATTGATGCATAACTTTGATATTGCTTGTTTTAAACTATTTGTATCTAGTCACTCTTATGAACTTTGAAGGTTTAATATGCATTATTGTCTGCTACTCTATGAGGGACAAGCTGAATGCTACTATGCTATGTTTTTTTATGTGAAACAAACAAACATATTGCAAAGCATTGTTATTCATTAATCTTTTTTTGTGCCTTTTCATGTTGCAACATAGTTTCTTTGTCTTATTGTTAGAACTTCATCTTTCATGCTATGTTGAAGTACTATGATCCCAGCTATCAATGTTTTATAAATACTTTGATCAAGTTTATGATGGTGCATGTCACCTCAAAAATTATTCTTTCTTTTTATCACTTACCTACTTGAGGACGAGCAGGAGTTAATCTTGGGGATGTTGATATGTTGCTAACATATCTATAATTTTTGATGTTCCATGCTTGGTTTTTATCTACTTTCTTATGTTTTGTCCACACTTTTGAGTACTTTTTATACACTTTCTTGGACTAACCTATTAAAAAGATGCCACAGTGCCAGTTGCCTGTTTTCTGCTGTTTTTGGTTCTAGGAAAGTCAGAAAATGAATATGGACCGGACAAAAGCCAAAATCAATATTTTACCAGAAGACTCATGGAGCCAGAAGACAAGACGGAGAGGGGCCACAGGGCGGCCACACCATGTGGTGGCGCTGGCTAGCCCTGGCCGCGCCACCAGGTGGTGTGGGCCCCCTGGCCGCCCACCGACCTTGCCTCTTCGCCTATAAGTTCCTACCGATGCAAAAACCCTAAATCGTCAAGCCTCCAGCCATGAAAAGTTCCACTGCGCCGCCGCCACCGAAGGGGAGATTCGGGGGACAGAAAGTCTCTGTTCCGGCACCCTGCCGGGACGAGGAAGTGCCCCTGGAGCCATCTCCATCGATCTCCACCACCATCTCCATCGCCGTTGCTGATTCCCATGATGATGATGGAGTAGTTCTTCCTCAGAGCTAAGGGTTCTACCGGTAGCTATGTGTTCATCTCTCTATCTATGCATGATCATATTGTGATCATGAGCTTTGTAATGAAGTAGATCTACCTTGCTACTCAAGTGCTTTAATAGATCTCTGCTCTCCCCGTGTGTGTGAAGTTGACAGTGTGCACACCATGGTGGCACTTAGGGTTGAGATTACAAATACTTGTTATGAGTTATATTTGGAGTTGGATGTCTTTATGAAATTGTGGTGTTTGTTGGAACCATCTAGTGCTCAACGTGACAGTGTGGGGTTATCTAGATGTGGAAAGCGAACTTTGAGGTGTGTTGTTATAGCCGTACCATCGATTAGAGTGTTCAACCGGAGAGTAGTTCAGAGTAGTATCATGAAGATAATATATTTATATGAGAGTGTTCACTAGTGAAAGTATGATCCCTAGGCCTTGGTTCTAAACATTGAAACACCGTTTGCAACTAGATCTATTACATGTTTGCTTGCTTCCATCTTTATTTCAGTTTGCCTTTAGTCTCTTCCACGCCATCAAGCTATTTTCTAGCACCGTTGTCTTATATCCATACCACTTGTATTTTACTATCTCTTCGCCGAACTAGTGCACCTATACACCTGAGAAGTGTATTGGGCGTGTTGGGGACACAAGAGACTTCTTGTATCTTGATTGCAGGGTTGCTTGAGAGGGATACCTTTGACCACTTCCTCCCTGAGTTCGATAAACCTTGGGTAATCCATTTAAGGGAAAACTTGCTGCTGATCTACAAACCTCTACACTTGGAGGCCCAACAACTATCTACAAGAATAGAAGTGCGTAGACATCACTTTCCTTAGTTTTTATTGTTGGAAATATGCCCTAGAGACAAATAGTAGTAAGGACTATTATCATATTTCATATAGTTTATGATTAAGTTTTATATCATGATATAACTGTATTGAGTGGAAACATCAATACATGTGTGATATACAAACAACCAGGGGTTCCCAGTGAAACTCTAGTCACTGGTTCATTGGTCAACAGATGATCAAGTTTCATTATCATGTGGCATTTATGCGAGCTGGAAATGAGGTCATCTCATTCTGTGAATGAGATGATGAACCAATACCCAACCTAAACATCGTGACCTGGTCATGTCACGAAGTTCAAGTTACGATGATTATAAATGGATCTTCGTAGACTATTCCTTAGACCGTGAGGCTATATCAATCATTGTCTCCCGAGAGTGCTTAGATAGCACCGAACGCCATCTCCTAAAACGGTGGTTATAAAGGTGTGTTCAGGTACTCGAATGAAACCGTAGAGGCAATATATGTCAAGAGCGGGATTTGTCCGTCCATGTGACGGGAAGATACTAAAGGGCCCACTCGGAGAAGTTATATCCAATAGTTGCGCAGCGTGTGATTAGATCACGGGGATATTGTGGCGCCCCGCAAAAACCACTACTAGAAAATCACGGTGTTTTTGTGCATTGCATCATCATGACCGCATGCTCATGTCATCATGCCACCTTGCATTTGAGCATCATCATGTCATCTTGCATTTGTTTGCATAAACCTATTTTTGAAAAGTCTGTTTTTGTTTTCTAAACGCCCCATCTTTGTTTCAGATTAAAACCCGGCCTCTTCCGGACATTTTCTTTTGTCTACAAAATAACTACAAAGGTCTATTTCAGACAAAATAAAAATAAATAAAACTATGTTTTTAGGGGGAGGCGGCCGGCCGGGCCAAAAGGCCCAGCTAGCCACCTACCACCCCCATTATCCTAACCCTAAGCCCGCCCCTCACCAATTCCTCCCTGCCGCCACCTACCCCCTCTTTTCCCGCCTCTTGCACAGCCCCCACCCCACCTGGGCGCGTCCCCCACTACCAACTCCCGCCCTCCCCTGGCCCACCTGTCGCCGACCCGCTCTCCCTTCCCACACCCCAACACCGCCCGACACGCACACCGCACAGGCACGCAACCCGCCAACCCCCGCCGCCTCTCGATTCCCTCTCTTCCCCAGCGTCGCCGCCCTCCACCGAGCGCTTCGCCGCCACCTCTCTGCCCTGTCGCCCGCGCGAACCCTGGCCGCCGCCCGATCTCCCCCTACTCTCCTCGTCGCCGGCCTCAGCGTCCGCCGCCAGACCGCGCCGCCGCGGGCCCCGCCTCGCCACCAGGCCCGCCTCGACCTGGGGCACGTCGCTGACCCCGCCGCCTCGCCCCGCGAGCGCCCGTCGCCGCCGCTGCATGACCCGGCCCACACGCCCTCCTCTTCTCTGTATCGGCCCGGCCGCCATCTTCCTCGTCCCCTCTGGCCAGCGACCCGCGCCGCCGCCTCGCGGGCGCCCTCTCCTGCAGCTCGGCCTCCTCTACATCAGCTCCAGCAAGCCCCACGAGGGGGCCTTGACGTTCCTCTCCTCACAGTTTTCTCCCTGCCTCTGGTAGCAATTCACGGCCGTCTCCGTCGAGGTCCTCGTCGTCCGTGAGCTCGCCCTGCAGACCCGCCTCCGCGCGTCCGTCGCCGTCCCTCTACACCGTGGCTTACTGACCCTGCCGTCGTTTTACTCTCTGTGGCTTGTTTGTGGCGTTTTGTGGTGAGCTGGGAGCACATGGAGTGACGTGGTGCCACCTGGAGGACGCTACCGAGAACCGTCCCGATGACAAGATGATCCCTACCAATACCGACACAAGCGCTCAAGACAACCCACGGTGAAATCCAAGACCTTCATGGAACATCAAGTTCCACCGACGCCAAGAGCCGCCACGACCGCCACCGGCAAGTCAAGGTCGACCACCGACAAGACCACAATTGACCATGGCAAACAAGACCGACACCGTCGCCCGAGTACTTTGATTAGACCGCCAAGATCGCCACCGGATACGCCAAGTACTTCCTCAATGACGCTAAGGTCTACATCATGGAACACCATGCTCTTCTTCACAGATGCGACAAGATCTACTTCCCGGATTCGAAGACCCCGGTACCCGACCCACTCAAGTTCGCCATCGACGACAAGATCGACACCGGCCAGGGCGAATCCGATGAGTCACCGACGCCAAACCAAGTCCTTCCCGGATGCGACAAGATCTACTTCCGTTGTCCGAGACCGATCCCATCGAACTGTTCCCCGTCGAACCCCGAACCCCTCGGAGCCCAAGTTTGCCGAACCCTAATGTGATTCCCAATCCCAGACCCCATTATTTTTATAATATGACATTATCAACTGTCGCATATTAAATTGTTCATCTCGCGTGCATATCATAATCATGCTGGATCTTCTGCCGTAGTATTAAATATTGCATCCGGTGTTTCTTCTAGTGTTTGCTCCTTTGCGGACTAGGCCGATGAGTGGATGCGAGTATCGACAAGTTCTCCGGTTATGATCCGTCAGCAGTGTTTCCCAGGCGAGCATCTCTCCCCCTTCTACCTATTTTGCATTTATAGTCTTTACTTCCTTCTGTTGATCTATTGATATCCGTGTCGCGATGCTTTAGTTTCCGTATCCCATTTATACCCCGTGCAGCCTCTATAATGCCTTGGACACCTCCTATTACCTGTGTTTGGTAGATAGCTGGCCTTGCGAGTCGTAGATGCTTGCTCAGGTGCGAACTTGTGTTGTCGAGTACCCCAGTTGTTGTATTGATGGCAGATGTTTATTGGTGGAGATGCTTAATGGTGGAGTTGCTCATGATTTTAAATACAACTATTAAAATGCTAGATACAACAAATGCAGAGGCATCGGTGGGAAATAGATGTTATTTGGTTCTTCCATGCTCACTTGTGTCCCGTAGGACCCCGAGTACTTGATACCTGTCCCTTGACTATTCGCACTATCCACATCCGGGAGGCCTTATGGACCCCCCTGAGCCAGAGCTTGATTCATTTCTATTTCTTGGGGCCACAAAGTAGTTTGGGGCTTTATTACTATTCTAAACCTATGCCATGCTTTACTGCTTTAATTAAGATTGTGCGTGGAGCACCTGTACTGTTTTGGAACATGGAATGTTTTCGCGGTATCGACAAGCCCAGTCACACTTTCGGGTTCCCAGTCGTTTACAGCCATTGACACAAACCCTGGGTCCGTTCCGGAGCCGGCCAACTTCGTTGCGGGTAGCTTAGTGGGGTGGCCCCCTGAAATATTTCTGAATCCTGTGATCGCTCTGTCGTGAATGCCTCGTTGGGTTTTGAGTTGGTTTTTCCGAGGTTGATCGAGTGTGTGTTGCTATTTGTGCACCCCTGCAGGGTAAAACTTTCTGAAAGCCGTGTCCGCGGTTATGGACGACTTGGAGCACAATATCTCGATCATAGACAAGCATAACTAAAGTAGTGCTATAAATTTGACTAAATATGTGACTAGTAATCAACTCAAGTATAACGGAATGGGTAATAAAAATGCCAACATCTGGTGGATCCGTGGTGATCCATGTCATACTATACCTGCCTAGTAAGTATCGCAACTCCAATGGAATGTGATAAAAGTGCCAACAACTGCTGGGTTTTGGGATTCCTCAGGAAAATTATATCTGACTAGTAACCGTTCCCACTACAACGGAATGTTAACTAAAACTGCCCACTACTTATGCTATCCGGATGACTCATGCTATCTATATCTGAATAGTAAGTGCTGCAACTAAAACGGAATGAGTACAATTGCCAACCGTGTGAGTTCCTCGGTCTGACTTCCTCGTTTGGTCTCGAGGGGGAAATACCAGGATGGGTTTGTTTGGTGTTAGCTTCAGGTTGGATCCGAATAGGTCTTTCTTACCCCTCTCTAATAGCCGCCAGTGATACCGAGTCTCAATAGGTTGTTTAGTGCCGCTGCACTGCCGCTTTAGCCCACCATACCTATGTAGGCAAGAGCCGCCGAATTCTAGCCTCGCCGTGTACTGGCCTCAGTACTGACGCTCCTCTTTTTCCTTTGCCCTTTGTCAGCACCCCTTTTGTTTTAGCAGGTTTGAGATCGCCGTCGTTAGCAGGGTTACCCTTCCGGCTTGGCCTGGGCAGGGTTATGGACGCCATTGGTTATTCTTCAGGGCTCTTAGCCCCATTTGCATCTTGTCCGTAGTCGGACGCTCTACCATTTTCAAGGTGATTTGGATCTTTGTATTGTATATATGTATTCTTGACTCATGGAGTCGTGTTGTATATATATCTGTTCTGTGGGTCCCATCGAGGACTGTTGTGTAATGGTATTACTTCGGTTTCCACCCACACGAAAGTGCCTGGTAGGCATCCTTGAATCGTTTCTATGCGGGTTTGGCGGAAAGGGCTAAAACTTGCATAGGGCCGATTCGAGGGTGTTACAGATATCACTTGTCAGAACGAGTCAAGTAGCACTGTTCAGTAACGAGATTGAACACGACATGGTGATGTCATTGATCAGATCTCGGGCAATGCAAGTATCGAGTGACAAAGGGAATAAGACACGACTGTCTCGGTTCAAACGACGAAAGATCTTCGTGGAACACACAGGGGTCAGATGGCCATCCAGGTCCCTCTGTCAATCATTGGTGCGGGAGTGTCCCGACCATGTCTGGAGTGTTCCCGAACCTTGGGGTATCACGCTTAAGGGCTTGATGATGCTTAGAGAGTGTTTATATGATCGGTAGAATCATCGAAGAAAAGAAGGGAGAAAACCGGAAGGGTTTCGGTAAGTCTAGAGGATGTCCGAAGTGGAGGTGGAAGGTGTTCCACAACCATGGAGGTTGAATAATATGTGAATGAATGTTAAATATTGATTTAATCATTTATTCATAATTATTTAATAAAGAGAAAATCAATTAAAGGTTAAAAAGGCTTAATGGGCCATTTCCGGAAGGAGAGGGCCCATTAGGGAAAGGAGAGAGGGAGAAGGGGCAAGGGACTGGCCGGTTGGGCCTAGCCCCCCACGCGGGGCCCACTAGGTGGCCGGCAGCCACCCCTCCCCCTCCTCTCCTTTAGTCCCACCCCAGGACTTTGAGGGAGGGTGTACCCCCTCCTCCCCCTATATATAGTGGGGTATTTGACCAAGATAAATACACCAATAATCAATAAATGTATCCCCACTTTTGGGAGGACCTCTAATTGATATTTTCTCTCTCCCCCTCTCTCTCTCTCTCTCGTGACCGTAGTCCCAAGTATGGACTGCGCGAGCGAGAGACATCTTCATCGCGGAGCGCCGTTGCGCTACGGGATTTGGATCCGGGAGCTCTACTTCCGCAACTGCTGCTGGATCAGGGAAGCGGGAGTCATTGTTAGGCACCGGACGTGTGTAACTCCCCGCGAGGTGTCGCACTTGAGGCACTCAAGTCGTTGGAGCCAAGGAGCGCAAGGACTTCATCACGACCTTGAGATCGGCTTCGGCTCGTCTAGATCAACCACGCTCTCCTAAGCGTTGACAACGCTTTTCGGTCTTCAAGGGTAAGTTCGCGAAAAGCCCCTCCCGTTACTGTATTACTAATAGATAGGTCCTGGCAGCTTTAGGGGTTCAGGGGCGTAGGGTAAAATTTTATTGTTTTCATACGCGGAACCCCTACATTTATCACAACTGAAGGGAATATGCCCGAGAGGCAATAATAAAGTGGTTATTATCTTATTCCTTGTTTATGATAAATGTTTATTTTGCATGCTATAATTGTATTAATTTGGAAACGTTAATACATGTGTGTTTAATAAACAAAAGGAAAGTTCCTAGTTATGCCTCTCTTATAAACTAGCAAGATGATCAAGGTTTCCTGATCATGGACATTGGATGTTATTAATAACAAGGTCACAACATTAGTAGAATGATGTGATGAACATTCATTCGAAGTATAACATTACGATCAAAGTCATTGTGTTTATATTGCTATAACATCATACGAAGTAATCCTAGTCCTTAGACCATGAGATCATGTCAATCACTAACACGGGAAGAGTATCTTGATAACATCAAACGTCACACCGTGAAAGGGTGATTATAAAGGTGGGTTCAGTGCTACGAAAGTGTTATGTAGAGTCTCATGGGTCCATCCCGATAACGGATAGATATACTCTGGGCCCTCTCGGTGATATCATATTGGTTAGCTTGTAAGCAAGCGATGAGATCACTAGAATGTTATATCACGGGAACAAGAAAAGAGTACATGCCGGTAACAAGATCAAACTAGGTATGGGGATACCGATGATCGAATCTCAGACATGTAATATATCGCGAGATAGAGATATTTAGTTACTAGCGTTAAAGATTCACACGATCACAAGAGTCATCGTTGAATATGTGGGAGTCAGTACGGATCTCCAGGCCCTGCTGCTGATTATTGATCGGAGAGGGGTCTCGATCATGTCTGCATTATTCGTGAACCGTAGGGTGACACACTTAAGGGATACCGAGAGCATTTGGAGCAAATATGTTTCAGATAAAGATTTAAGAAAGCGCTAGAATTATTTCAATAGACACCGAAACTGTTTCGGGTGAAATTGCTGAAATTGGTTCTGCATGTAATATTGAAATGTTGCAGGGGTTTTTTGTGAATGTTGTTAATTAAAGTAATTAACAAAATTCTAAATAAAAATAATAAAAGAGTTTTATTAAATGAGAGAGCATTAAATTTGGAGAAATTTAATGCATTTAAAGTGGAGACTTTAAAAGAGAATATGCAGGGGCAAATTTATGTGGAGGGAGTTACCACCACAAGAATGAGGAGGTGAAGGGTCACCCCTTGTGGCATCGGCCATGGGGAGGGGCAACCCCCCTCCTCCTATAAAAGGCCCGCTCTCACACCTTCACACTCACACCTCCTCGTGAAGGATCTCTCTCCCCCTCTAGTATTTTTCCCCCATGGTCTCGGATTAGCGAGATACATGTTCCCGGTGGCTTTATCTAGAAAGGAGTTGCTGCTTCCGATGCTTTGCTAGAGCAAGGGATGGAGGTTTTCGTGGTACCGGACGTGTGTGCGATCATGGATGCACCGCTTCTTTTCGGTGCTAGACTTGGTGGTGCTGGACTTGCTGGAGCTAGATCTGATTGACGTGCTGGAGCCAGACCTATTGGACTTCATCACGATCTTGAGATCGGCAAGTGTACGACTACATCATCCACAAGTTGCATCTCGTTAACAAAGCTTTGTTGTCTTCGAGGGTAAGTTCTCTATGGATGTATATCCACTTGTTGCTTGTATCTAGTAGATAGATCTTGGCATATAGTTGACATCATAGGAATTTTTTTGTTTTCTATGCTGCGAACCCTTCAACAATATCATCCACATAGACCTGCACATTTCGACGTATTTGGTCATGTAAACACTTTTGCATGCATAGTTGATATGTTGCTCCTGCATTACATAATCCAAACGACATAGTGCGATAGCAATAAGCCCCATATGGGGTGATAAACGTAGTCTTTATTTGATCTTCCGGATTCAGAGGTATCTGGTGGAAACCAGAATATGCATCTATGAATGATAATAGTTCACATCCGGCAGTTGAATCTATGACTTGGTCTATCCTAAGTAGTGGGAATGGATCCTTTGGACACGCCTTCTTCAGGTTCGTGTAATCAATGCGCATACACCACACCACAACCACATTTGGATCATCCTTCTTATTTTCCACCAGCACCGGATTAGAGGGCCAATCCGGGTAAAGCACTTCCATGATAAATCCAGCTGCAAGGAGCCTAGCTATCTCATCTCCAATGACTTTCCTCCTATCCTCGGCGAAGTGGCAAAGAGGTTGCTTCACCGGCTTAGCCCCAGTCTCACATTCAAAGGGTGCTCGGCCAACTCCCTCGGCCACCTTGCAGATCCTGTGTGGACCAAGCAAAGATATCCCGATTCTCACGGAGGAAGTTGACGAGCTCGCTTTCCTATTTCTCGCCTAAACCGACACCAATGGTTACAGTGCATTCTAGGAACTAGTCATCAATGGATACCTTCTTCGTGTCTTTTGTTTCCTGGAAAGAAACACTCCCATGCGGGTTGGTCAGAGCCAGCATATGCTACTACGCAGACTGAGCCAATATCAACACCTCCTGAATTCTCCTTTTCTCTTGAGAAATCATGAGTGACTCGGCTAGGTTAGATCCGACGGAAGCGCACTCAATTGAATGCCTGAAGTCCCCTGATACTGTAATCACTCCTCTTGGTCCGGGCAGTTTCATCTTCAGGTAACTGATGTGAGTACTTGACATTAACTTGTTCAGAGTAGGCCTGCCAAGTAATGCGTGATAAGCTCTTTTCAAGTTCACCACTTCAAATTCCATGTTCTCAGTCCGGCAGTTATCCCTTGTGCTGAATAATACATCAACCCGGACTTTGCCAATGGGCTGACAAGAGATACCTGGCACAATGCCACGGAAAGTGGTTCTTGTCGCTTGGAGCTTGTTCTTCGAGATACCTAACTTGTGCAGGGTATCCTTGTACATGATGTTAATGCTACTGCCATTGTCTATCAGCACCTTGGAAAACCTCACGTTGATATTCAGACCGATGACCGTAGGATCCATCACTAGGGCATATGATCCAGGACTCGGCATGAGCTTGGGATGATCCTTGATACTCCAAGTGATCTCCTGATCCGACCAAGGCATGTACCTCGTCACTGCAGGCATTACTGCATTCACCTCCATATGCCGGTGCTGCAAACTTTTTCTGTCAGTGTCTTCTGTTGTAAACACACAATAGCTTTGGTGATGCTCCCTGTACTCATGTCTTCCTTCATTACCATGGTAACCTTGGTCTTGCTGTTACTGGTTATTCACCTGATGCACTGCATCTCTCCTTTCCTAATTCTCACACCTCGGTGGAGGTGGAGGCAACATTAGTTGCTGTCCATTCCCCCCTGTGAGCAATTTCTGCTGAGGTGCTTCACTTTGAGGTGTATCGTACCGAGGTGCTTCATTCCGAGGTGCATGAGCATTCCCCGAGCTACACTGCTCTAGCTTCCTCATCCATTCACATTGCTGGGTCGTATGGTTCGCCGGACTATTCAGACTTGGCGTATGGAATTTGCAAGGCTGGTCCAACATAGACTCGAACGTATACCTCAGACGATCTTTCCTTTCCTGCCACTATTTCTTCTGGTCCGGAGTCCAAGGCTTCTTACCTTCACCCTTTTGCTGCCAGTGTTGCCCTCCAGTTTTCTGGCTAGCGCCGACATTGGGCTGATCATGGTCTACAGCCGCCACTTGGTGTGAGTTGTATCTGTAGTCCGGACTCTCATCCCTTCTTTTACCCTAGAAGTCATTCCTCCTAGATGATCCGGAGCCATCCCTATTGTAGTACTCCTCATTAGTCTCGCTTGACATTAGCTGGGGTTGGTCGGATCTCCCAAGGCATACGAATCCGCGATCCGGATCATCTCAGCTAAGGTGATTGGTATGTCTCGCTGCAACCTCTACCATAGAATACTCCCATATCTACAGCCCTGGGCGAACCATGCAATTGCTTGTGATTTAATTACCCCTTCACATGAGTTGTGCATGTTACACCACCGAGTCAGAAAATGTCGGTCTGGCTCATTTGGTCTTTGCCTGCATAATGCTAAAGTCTGTGGCCTATTTAGCCTCTTGTAGGTGCTTGAGAAGTTGCTGACAAATATCTCCTCAAAATCTAGCCAACAGTTGATGCTTCCTGGTGGCAAGTTGTTTAGCTAAACCCTTGTAGGTCCTTCCAACATCTGGGGCACATATCTCACTACCCATCTCAAATTTCCTATAGCGGTTTTAACTGCTGTTGCATAGTCGATGAGCCAGTCCTCTGGCTTGGTGCTGCCATCGTAGGTCTTTGTTCCTCTGGCTAGTTGAAAGTTCGGTAATGGTGGTTCCCTCATGATACAAGGTCCAAAGCATGCTGGACCTGGAGGACCATGTACCTCGATTATCTCCGACCTATAAATTCGGTCCAGCTTCAGCCTTGTGTCATCCGACTGCAAGTTCCTGCTCCCTAGCCTCGATCCAATCACATGGTGCTCTGGTCTAGGGAATCCACCGTTGACCATTATCGAGTAGCCGCCATTGTACCTGTCCTGATCCGGACGAGCATATTGGTGCTGCAATGCCTGGCCTGCACTTCTTTCCTACCGAGGTGCTACTGCTGCTGCTGTTGCCGAGGTACGTTTTGCCCTGCTCCCGCCGGATCATGTTGTCTGGCATTGCCGTTGACAGCGTTCCTTTGATCAACATTACCTTGGTCACGGTTACCCCGACCAGCTTCACCTCGGCTGGCACTGTGGAGGTCTTCATCAGCTTGCACTGTTTTTCCTTTTCCTGCCCTTACCAGGTCATATGGGACCATCTGTTTGTCTCTTCTACCCAAGGTTATCACTTCCTCCCTCCTAGGGCCATGACCAGGTGAAGATGCAGCTCCAACAGATTTTGCCGGGTTATTTCTTGCTGAATAAACTACATGAGATGCTCGGGGCTGCGCCGGGTTTACCTTGTTTATTTCCGCATTCTGCCGGCATGCTACCCTCAACAAGTGGTTTACCCTCTCCTGTTGCCTTTCTCGGGCCTCTCCGGTTAAGTCTTCTAACTCGGACGTAGCTGTGTTGGCAGCCCTGAGGTTCTTTGCCGGGGTGATGTACCTCTCCAGCCCTCCAGTTACTATCGTACCTGTCTGACCCAGCGTAGGCACATACTCCTTGTCAATATCAGTAATCAGGTTCCTACCTCGGATCTTTACTCCATCTATGCGGTTTGCCTTTGCATACTCCCGCAAAGTGATGTTCAACGACTGCTACAACTCAGCTACTTTTTTTGCACCAGCTAGCATTTTTTGCCTAGCTTCCTCTAACTCAGCATGCGCCTGAGCCGGATCTACTACTGGAGCTATAGGTGTTGCCAAGCTGTCTATCGCTTGTTGTAGTATATTTTCTGGCCTTTCTAGGGGAGGAAATATAGATCTGCCTGCTTTGGCGTAGCCTCCGGATCTGGCGCCGGTCCTTGCTTGCTCCTGCATCTGACGTGGTCATCATGACCTCAATGCTGCTAGCGGGGCGAGCGATACGTGCACCGTGAGCTGCGCTGAGAGGCATCTCGCCTCCCTTGACGACGTGTTGCGGATGAATGCAGGACTCGTCCATGCCAACGTAGACCTTGTGGGTGCCAAGCTTGATGAAGAGGCCATTGTGCGGAGGAGTATGCCTGCCGAATCTCCCAACGTTGTTGTTGACGTAGTCCAGCGCTCCAAAATGCTGAACCATCCCGGAGACGATGCGCTCGCCGGTGCTGATGATATTTCCCGTCCGGATTTTTACTCCTGCTAGCGCCGCTACCCCCACGGTAGGTGCCAACTGTCGTGGTGGTGGCACGGCAGATGTCATGGATAGGCTAAAGATGGGGCTAATGTACACTAGAGGAATCCAAGGAGGGATAGTGTGGTGATTCCACACACAAGTGTTTGTATTTTCACTATATCAATGGTGGATTACAAGGGCTCCTAGAGCTGTTCGTGGGGGGAGACTAGTTCTGTTACCCCTCGCTATAGTGCTCCAGAGTTCTACCTTCGACAGAGAAAATGATCGATCCCCTTCTACAGAGGCCCTGGTGCTCCTTATATAGGGGAGCCTAGGTTACAAAGCTAGGGCATACGTGGAGGCATATTCCCCGAATATGCTATTTGGCTAACTCAAGGTGTTTCTTTATTCACTTTAAACGGCTAGTCCGGACCATGGACGTAATCCTCTGTGTGCTGCTTTGCTTTTAGCGTCAGCCGACATTGGTTGCGCCAGCCGACACTGGCTACGTCATCTTTGTCGGCCACGCCCCGTTGGTCCTTGCCTCTGTCCGCTTCGCTCATGCTTTAGTGGGAAAATGCCACCTTTTGACCAGCAAGAGATTCCTTTCTTCCTTTGAAAGCCAAGTGGTATCCCGGCTAGTATGTAGCTAACCTACGTGGGTATCTGCAAACAAGGTAGATCAACATAGCCGACGTATATTTTATGCCGACCGGGTTAATGTTGGGCAAACGCCCACCGAGCCGGGTTAACCCGTAAGTCGGCATGCCTTGAGGAGACCCGGCCATCTTTCGCTTTGACCATGCCGTACCTCGGCTAATTCGGCCTTTATACCCCGGGCGTGACCCTACCCGGGGGTATCCCCCAACAGCCGCTTATGTTCTCTAGGGTTGTCTGTCCCCGATCTGGATTGTTTTCCTCTTTTCTCTCCTTTGCATATTTATTTCGCGATGTTGTGGTTGTTGGCTTCGGTGTTGTAGTTCGTGATGGTGATGGTTGGCCTGGGGTATACGGCGACACATGCCTTGGTGGCGTGCCGCAGGTTCGTACTGTGACCAAGCCCAGGCCACGGTGAACGAAAAAAAAACCAAACAAGCTTCCAAGTCAAAGAAGTTTAACGCCATTAGCAGAGGATGGCGGCTGCGAAACGAAAACAAAAATCAAACAAGCTTCCGGTCAAAGAAGTTAAACTCCATTAGCAGTGGATGGCGCGACAGAGCGTGCTGAATCCATCTTGTATATAGCTATATCGGCAGATTTGTGTCTTGAAACATGTTAATCATCCTAGAATCATATATTTTCCCTGTCTTTGTGTTTGTGAAATTTTGGGAATGAATAATCTGATAGTATTTGTTGGAATCTGAATTAGTTGTTGTGGTTTCTACTGTACATATTTTTGGTAATAACTTATACTTAAACTAACATGTTTTTTTGCGAAATTTCAGTGATCTATTATATATCATCAATGGTAGTATAAAGATGTTCAAAAGTAAAAAAATTACAAATAGTTCGCTGGACCACCTAGTGACGACTACAACACTAGCGTGAGGCAAAGGGATACCGCCATCCTACCCTCCATCACCTGAGCCAGGCAAAGCTTGTCGTAATAGAGCTTGTGAAATAGACAGACAGAAAGTCGTTAAGCTAAGGCCACAAAAGACTAGCACACCGGAGCAACAACCATCGCCAATGAAAACCGACATCGAAAGAGACTGACCTGAAATCAACCAACGGATAAGAAAATTGACCGAATCCTAGGAGATCCGCCGAGCACATAACTCCACGCACCCTCCGCCAGCGGTAGATGCATCACTAAAGCGAGGATAGAGCAAGGAGGATCCTATTCTAACTTCAGGACGTAGCCATCATATCATCATCCCGAATAACACACTAAAAAACAGGCTAAAGCAACGAAAGTTCATGGTCCGCCACACCTCAAGCCTCAAGGCCACCGTATATGGAACGAACGGACATCGCTGGCGGGAGGGTCGGGCCCTAGATGGGTTTTGTTTCTCGCCCGCGTCTTCTCCTTGGGTGCTTCACGTATCGTTCGGTTCTGATTAAACTAACATGTTGTTAACCACAACTAGAAAGTTCTCTTTAGCCTTTATACAAAAATGGGTCTGCAATTATTTAGGATGAAGCATCCGAGGATTATATATCTGTCTACATAGTTAGCATAGTGAACGTCTAAATGCGTAATCAGTTAGTATGGATGAGAAACATAACCTAAGATGAACCAGATTTTTTCTGTTTTTTCTTTTGTTGTTTTATGCTAACAAAATTATCACGTAATATTTCTTTTTGTATGTTCCTTGATAAGAATATAAATTAGTTGTGAATTAAGCGTGTATGTTCCTTTAAAAGACAAATAATGATCGTAGATAACCTACTTAGCTCTATGATTACATGACACATACCAAGAGGCAAGAAATAGTAGCTAGTATTGAGTTTATAAATGATACAAATCCAGAAGTTGTTGCTCCAACTAAAACAAGAATCCTTAAACTAAAGACACTAGTTATTTCTAATGAGAAACACGAAGAAGGGTTGTACAAATGGAATATGCAGCTGCCTTTTGAAGTGGTTCATTATTCGTTATATGGTCTGTCGTCCCGCCGAGCTGGATCCATTTGAACCCGCTAAGTTGTGCGATCAAGCGGCACCCAGACTTTGGCATGCAGGCATAGGTCATTCTTCCGACCGACGGCGAGGCCCATTTGCTCGGTCATGTCTAGCTCCTCTGGCTTCACCCCGGCCGGAAGCTCCCAATCAAAGTGGTAGAGTAGCGCTGCAAGGGCGAGCTCCATGATAGACTGTGCGAACGTCATCCCAGGGCATATCCTTCGGCCTGCCCCGAAGGGTGTGTACTCGAAGTTGGTGCCCTTGTAGTCGATCGAGCCAGATTCAAAGCGCTCCGGCTTGAACTCCTCGGGGTCATCCCAATACTTGGGATCTCTGCAGATCGCCCAGGTATTTACGAATACGGTGGTTCGTTTGGGGACGTCGTACCCGAGGACTTTGCACGCCTCGATGGACTCACGGGGAAGAAGCAGCGGCACCGGAGGATGCAGCCTAAGTGTCTCCTTGATGACGAGCCTCATGTACTTGAGGTCAGCCAAGTCATCCTCGGTGACGTTTGGCTTCCCGTGAATGGTTTCTCGTACTTCGGCTTGTGCTTTCCGCATCACACCAGGGTTCCTCATGAGCTCCGACATGGACCATTGGAGCGTCGTCGAGGATGTCTCGCTCCCGGCACTAAACAGGTCCTACACGAAGGCCATTAATTTGCAAACCAAAGTAAGAAGATGAAAGAAAACAAAAAGACACACATTTTCATGAGGACGGAGGTAGAATAATACTAGTATGTGTTACGGTATACTTACACCAATAAGGCCTTTGATGGCTCCCATGGTAAAAGGCACGTCGTGGCTACCTTCCTTTTGTATCCTGAGGAGCACGTCCAACAGGTCCTCCTTGTTCTCCTCCTCCTTGGCAGCGTCCTTGAGCTCGTTGTGCTGCTTGATGGCGCTGTCGATAAGCTCGGATCTTTTGCGGGTGTTCTCCCGCGACAGCCGAGACGAGCTGGTGAGGAATCTGGCGAGCCAGGAGGAGGGGAACAAGTCGACAAGGTTGAACCCGGAGAGGAGCTTGACCCCGCCCCGGAGGACCTCGAGAAACTCGTCCCGCCTGCTAAACCTGTCCCCGATCATGGCACGTAGGGTGGAGTCCGTGATGAGCACATTGAGCCCCTCGGTGACGTTGATGGTCTCGCCGGGCGGTGTGCCCGCGATGGCAGCGACGAGGCGGCCGACCTCCTCCTCCCGGACACCGCGGAAGGACTGCACCTGGCGGGCACTGAGCAGCTCCATGATGCAGATCTTGCGGAGCTGCCGCCAGTGGTCGCCGTAGGGCGCGAACGCCACGCCCGCCCCCTCGGACATGAAGATCTTGGTGGTCGGGTTCCATGGCCGCGTCGCGAAGGTGACGTCCTGCGCCTTCATGACCTCGCGCGCGGCGTCGTGGGACGAGGCCACGACAACGGGCACCTCGCCGAGCTTGAGGTAGACGAGGGGCGCGTTGTCGAGCCCACGCGCTATGTCGGCCAGGGCACGGTGGATGAGCGGCTTGCCGGCGAGATGGTGCAAGCTGCCGATGACCGGCAGCCGCCAGGGGCCTGGCGGCAGGCGCTCGTTCCGGCGCTTCCTGATCAGGTTGAGTAGCAGGAGTGGAAGGAGGAGAGCCATGGAGAGGCAAAGGTAGTACGTTGCTTGCTCCATGGTGGCTCGTGTTGAGCTAGATAATCAGGGGCCGGGTGATGGCTCAACTTGAATAATGGTGGCTGGTGTGTTGTGTGCTCAGCAGCATGCACTATATACGCAAGCGGCAGGAGACCAGTTCATCATCCATGTCCTTCGCGATCGATATCAGACGCACATGATGTCGATCGCCATTCATGTTTCCTTGTACTGCGCTGTTTCCTTTAATTTGTCCTCGCGCGCGTGTGTTTACACTCGTCAACATGTTTCGTCAACAGTGGAATATTCATGATAAGGGTGGATGCGATCAGAGAGGTCAGAATCTGCTTGCTTTCAGGCGATCGGTGATGGTTATACGATCGTGTATCATTGCTCCTCCGCACATTACCTGACAGGCCGGTTGACCACAGATGACAAATGAGACTACAAAAACGTACGTGGCCACCTCCCTGACCGCCGGAGTCTCCTCCACCAGGTGTCCAGGACGCATGTGTATATCCCGAACAGCGATCACACCCAAGATAGACACGACTGGGCTTTGTTTTGGTTGAGGAAAGGTCTTTCTGACCCGGCTGGCTTGGATTGGATTGCACGTAAAATGCGATCGGGCATTGTGTGAGAGCAATAGTACAGGGAAGGGGGAATTTTCAACGGGAGGAAGGAAGTAAAATTTACCCCGACTGTTTACTACTCTCAGAAAACTGAAAAAGGGGTCATTATGTGGTTCAAGAAAAATTACCGCGACAGATTTTGCCCGCCGAGCCCGGCAGTCGCACATGCCAAAATACTACCGGGCGTGTTTGGTTGCTCGGGCCGGATTTTCATGTTTTTCCTAGTTGGCCCTTTGGATGCTGCATGTGGGAAGATTGACCTTGGGCCATGATGCACTACTTATTTGGTTGCGTGTATTTTCATTTCCCCACTAGGAGAGTCCATATGACCACTTTGTTTGGTTTTCCATAATGGACTCGGCTGATGCAAAGGTACACGTTTGGGAGCCTGTATCCGGCCCGATATGGTTACCTCGCATGGCAAATGGCGAGCTTACCAACTAGTCATTAGGGTTTAAGATCTTACATGATCGATCACATGAATCGGAACAACTAGTAGTACGCAATCCACATGATCAAGCCGACGATGATGATGCCTTTGATCATACTTTCACCCCGTATAGGTGGAAAGTGCTCATATGGATGGACTTGTTGATGAGCTGCATGCGGTGGAGAGAAATTGATGTTCATATCTTCCGACGGCTGTGCCTTTTGTGAACTCTCTACTAAGAACTAAGAGTAGGCTTTTTGTGCCTGCTCTAGAGTCTTAAACCTCTTATGGAGGTTGTGTTGGTAACTCTTTATTTGTTGGATGCATTCCTCCCATATCTTGTAGATTCCCGGCTTCTTGTCGTAGTACACCACGTTGTATTCCTATGAGACATAACACATATGCAACATAAGGATCCAACATAAGGATCACAGCTAAAACGGGCAAATCAAGTTCACAAACACAAGGCAATAAACATAAGCTAGTTAAGCTTGCATGATCATATGGGCAAAAGCATCAGCAGTTCCAATCTACCAAGTTAGTGTGATCATACCGATCATCACCAACTTCTATGGTGTCATCCTACCATCACAGCAAAAAGGGGTGCAATCCTACCACCACATAAGTTCTCCATCATGTGAGGGATTAGTATATACCACCTCATAATAAAAAGGCCTTGGAATAAGTTAGTATATACAACCAACTACTTCTTTTTCATCATGCATGCACCACTGCCACCATCTCCATGATCAGGGAGCAAGCAGTACACGTAGTAGTACTTGGCTAGATAGGTCCTGAGCCAGAGATCTCTATGGTCCTCCGCCATCTGAACAAAGACGTTGCCCATAGCCCTGTTGTCGAAGTGGTGGCTGAGCGCCACCATCAGAGCCTCAAGGTTGTAGCCTTTGGCGCCCATGACGTCATCGTAGAGAGTTGGGTGCACATTAGGAGGGGAAGTAGTGGTGATGGCGGTTGCCACCACTTTCACAGCCTCGGTCATGCACCTGATGGCGACAACGTCCTCCTATCCTAGCAGCGACCACTTCCTCGGGGTCGGCTTTCTTGACTTCTTCTCCTTTGGCACAACGACAATGGATCGAGGTTTCACGAAACCCTTGGGCGGCATGGTGAGCAGTAGCTCGGGGAACTAGCGGGAGATGTGGCGTGGCATGGAGAAGAAATGCGGGAGGAGGGAAAGAAAGGTGGGAACTCGGCCTTGAGTCGCAGACAGGGTTGGCCCACCCATTTTTTCGCTGCGTCCGGCATTCCCAAGCGGTTCCCAGCAGACAGGGAACTCGGCCTTGAGTCGCATAAAGCATGAATATTATTGAAAATTCCCTAAACCCTAAACCCTTTATCCTAAAACCCTAAACCCCTAAACGACCCTGGCCAAGCAGGTATATCATCCACTTATAGATCAACATTTGAGATATACTTTCATTAATTACGCTAGCGATTCCATTCTATGAATCTAGGCATAAAGCTTGAACATTATTGAAAATACCCTAAAACCTAAACCTTAAACCCCTAAACCCTAAACCTTATAACTCTAAACCCTAAACCCTGACCAAGAAGGTATCATGCACTTATAGATAAAAATTTGAGATACTTTCATTAATTTGTGCTAACGCCATTCTATTTCACGAATATAGGCATACAGTTCGAGCGTTATTGAAAATTCCCTAAACCCTAACTCCCTAAAACCTAAACCCTAAGCCCTATACACCTAAAAACCCTAAACCCTCAATCCCTAACCCTAAGCTCAGACATTATTGAAAAATTCCTAAACCCTAAACCCTAAACTACCCCTAAAAAACCCAAAACCCAAAACCCCTCAATACTAAAACCCTAAACCCTTGACCCATAAACCCTAACCAAGCAGGTCTCATGCACTTATAGATCAAAATTTGAGATACTTTCATTATTAAATTGTTGCTAAGCCATTCTATTCCACGAATTTAAGCATAAAGCTCGAACTTTATTGAAAATTCCCAAAACCCTAAACCCTAAATACCTAAAACCTGAACCCGAAACCATAAAACTCGAAACACTAAGCCCGTAAACCCTAAAACCCAAAACACTAAACCCCTAAACCTTGAGCAAGCAGCTGGCATGCATACTTATGGATAAAATTTTCAGATACTTCTATTTTTTGGGTAACGCCATTCTGTTCGATGAATATAGGCATGAAGCTTGAACATTATTGAAAACTTCTTAAACCCTCAACCCTAAATAACCCCTACAACTTAAACCCTAAACCCATAAATACTAAAACCCTAAACCCTAAACCATCAACCCACATGCACCCTAACCAAGCAGGTATCGTGCACTTATAGATCAAAATTTGAGATACTTTCATTAAATTGTGGTAAAGCTATTATATTCCACGAATATAAGCATAAAGCTTGAACATTATTGAAAATTCCCTAAACCCTAAACCCCTAAGAACTAAACCCTAAACCCCTCAACCCATAATTAAACCCTAACCAAGCAGGTATCATGCACTTATAGATCCAAATTTGAGATATTTTCATTAAATTACGGTAACACCATTCTATTTCACGAATATAAGCATAAAGCTCGAACATTATTGAAATTTCCCTAAACCCTAAACGCCTAAACCGCTAAATGACACTACCCAAGCAGGGCATTATATATCAATCAAATATGGAATATCCTTTTGTAAACATTGCTTGAAATGTCAAGATGCACCGATCTACCAAATATGGACACGTGATCATAAAATATGACAGAGATATGGTCATGATCTTGGTCATCTTGTTTGAAAGCCTTCAAAATATAATGTTTATCAATTTCAACAAATGTGTGGAAACTCATTTAAATGCTAGTAAGCATGCTATCACTAGCATGTGGGTCTAGATAGGGCCAACACATGAGGAGCGGCCATGTAGGAGTAACGTATGTCGGAAGCTTCGACCTCAAAATTTCGGCACAACGCTGAAACATCACGCGCATCTATTCAAAAATCCCGCCCCATTTTTGCGAATGCAAAATTCCTCTTGTATCCTTGGCCTGGAAACAAGGACCGGAGGAGCACTTAATAATAGAGGGGTATAGGTGGTAAATGTGCGTCATCCCACCTGTATCCCCCCATCGCCTCTTCGCTGCCCACCCCCTCTGACCTCTCCCTTCTTCCAACTGCTTCACCACCAGCCCTCTCTTCCACACCGGAGCTCCTTCACTATGGGTGCTCTCTTCTACACAGGAGCATCTTCACTGGTGGCGCTCTCTTCCACACCGGAGCTACTTCCCCGCTGGCGCTCTCTTCCACTCGGGAGCATCTTCACCGTCCAATGCACTGAATCCACCTCGAAATGCCCAGCCACCACCCCCGCCATCCTCTTGCCCGTCCCACCTGCCCCTGCCGCACAACGGTAATTTCTCTTTCCTATTTTCTATTTTTTTGGTACTCATAAGGTACAAAAGCGTAAGAATATTGCTCAATATCCTGGATGCTATTGCCATTTTGTTTGCACCCACATCTGGTAGTTCTTATCCACATCATAAGCTTGTTGCTATTATTTCCTTTCTTACATTCTCACACTATTGGTATAATCCTACAACACTAACTCGTAGATGCTATTCTTTCCGGGCGCTCAAATGGGTCATGGGAACAACTCATAAAGGATCCAACACTGACAATCTAACGCCAAGCAAGGCTGAAGTGCGCGGTTTCTACGTGTTACTGAGGCCAATTTCTTGTCATGTTAATAAGTTATATTACCTGTATGCATATTAAGTTAATAAGTCATCCTACCTAAAAACTTGCCATGCCATTTCCACTCATGTTTTGTTGTGCTTCTATCTGCGAATGCTTAATTCAGAAAATGTCCATCTAGTCATTTTAATGCTATCTTTTTGGTGTTTTCAACTACTTTCATCCTTCCAAACCAGCTAGCAAATTTGAATCATACATCTGGTCATTTTAATGCTATCTTTTTGGTGTTTTTCAAGTGCTTTCATCCTTCCAACCCATCTAAGTCGGTTTTAAATGCCATGCCTTAATGCAGAGAAAGGAAAATGGAGTACAAGGACTAGAGTTCCAGCTACTCGACTCAGATACTACTAGCAAATTGACCAGGAGTCACACCCGCTTGAGAAGGAGCTACTGTCAGCCTGAACGAGCTGATGTCAGTTCATACTTACTTAAAGCTTATGGGTCACCCATTAAGCTTTTTGGCTTGTGTACAAGGTCCACTATGTATACAGATAGCCCTTAAGTTGCACTTTTTGGCTTATGGTGTGGTTTATTCATACATAGTGGATGCCCAGTATTGTGCAGCATTGGAAATTTGGGGTGTCCAAGATAGTCTTTTTCACTGGAGAGGGTGAGTCTAGCAAGTTTGTGTGGATCCTGGGTCTAGTACAAGACCCATACCTTTATTGTTCATTTCTACTCAGATGAGTGGGTCCCCTATATAGTGTAAACAGTGGAGCAGATTTTATTTTGTTAGACGCGAGCCTAGTAAATTTCTTCGTTGTGTCTAGTAAGGCTCACCCTGTGCTTGCTCTTAAATGATCTTTAATTTCTATAATACTACTTTTCCCCTTGTTCTTTGTTTTAACCCCTTTCACCATATTTTATAAGGCTATAGTTAAAACCAAGCAAGAGTCCTCGGAAGGCAAGACTGCAAGTTGCGATCCCTCTTCTCATTCATCCTCCCATTGCATTTCTGAAGCAAACAACTTACTTACCAGTCTACCTAGAACACCTCCTACAGGTCATAGATATATGAAGGCTGTGTTGCAGACAGAAAAATGGGTGTAGCTACTCTTAGATCTATAGCTGAAATGTTGAAGAATAGGACATATGATACATTGAAGCGAATCGCCATGTACCAATCTCTTATTTAGCATACCAACACTTTGTAATATTTTAGAATGCATATCTTGTTTAATGATCTGTTGTAATAAACTTTTATTATTGTGTAATAAGTAGTTTAAATTTTTGCATGTGTATTAATTGGCATCTTGGCATTCTTGTGATGTTCTGCAAAATAAGTCGGCGCTTCCAAAAAGGCCAAAATAGTAATAGGCTGGAATAGAACGATCAATGAAACGACGTGAGGATGAACAGTAAATGGCCAAAACATTAAAGGGCCAAACAGTAAAATTCTAGAACATCAAAGGGCCATAACAGTAAAAGACTGTAACACTAAAAGGCCAGAATAGTAATAGGCCAGGACAGTAATAGGCCAAAACAGTAACAGGACAGAACGGTAACTGACCTAAAAAACCAAAAGGCTGATAACCCCCAAGTGCATGGGATCACCGTAGTACAATTAGATAAGTATTTAAGTGTCGAACCCACGAGGAGCTGAAGGTAAACTATCTATTCTCTAAAGCCCTATAACCCTCTTATATGGCCTTCTATGGAAAGCTAGTATCTAAGTGTGTGTTTTGTTTTGGTACTAGGTAGAAAATAAATAAAGTATGTGTTAGTTGAAACTACAAGTAAACTAGTGCAAGTTAAATTGATCTAATGAAGTGGAGTGGAGTGGTGGCAAGTTTTCTCAAGTAGCAAGTTTCTCTAAGGGAATAAACGTTTAGGCAATTGTTATTTCATTCGTTTGTTTTGTTATTTATTGTTTCTTTCAGGGCAAAACCTTAATTAGGTGCAGCCAAATAAATGTGCATACACAACTATTATGATGGATCCTAAGGCCATGTTACTGAGCATAACCTCTAGGATCCCTGATATATGTCCCCCTAATGTAACTTTTTGGATGACCACGGTTTTCTGTCCTCCACAGTCCTCCCCACTCCATTACATCATTGTGATCACCTTACATACATTACCCAACATATGTGTGCACTCATATATTGTACAAGAAGACAATCATAAAAGATAACAACACTGAATGCAACCAATAAACGAACTATTTTACTTTTGCCATAACAATTCACTACTTAAACAAATACATGGAGTCACAATAGATCAAGGGAAGAAAAAATATTGCTTCACACATCATGTTTGCCAAGATATTACAGTAGGGGGATGATGGAGAGTTTCTGTAGATGGAGATGGAGACGTGTCTCCCCAAGGGGGAGAGGCGGCAGGCACGGCGCCCGCGGCCAAGGAGGCGGCGGCTGCCCTAGAGGGCGGCGGCTGGCCTTGGGGGCATCGGCCCCTTGGCCCTTCTTCTTCCTTGGAGATGTTGCAGCAATGGAGGGGCTTCTCCCCCTCCTTGGGGCTGCCAAGGAGGGGGAATTTCATGGCTATGTGTGTATGCCTCAAAAATAAGGTTTTCCCTCAATATATAGTGGTGGAGGCTTCACCGGGGCCATCGGATCAAAACCCCTGGATCCAAGGGCTCTGGGGAACCTCTAGAACCTTCATGGTGACTCCTAGAAAGGCCCACAAGTCTTCAAATTCGTGTCTTGGCCGAATTGATCTGCAAGAGTTTGAGTCAACCACGTCACCAACTTCGGAATCCCGAAACAACTTCTGTACCCTTCAGTAATTGGGGTTTTTATGGAGCGTCCGAACTATGTTTTGGACTATTTGTGACTCTAAATCATACGGCTTGAAATTCTCCACAACTTTCATGTTGATCACTTTTTCATTTGACATCATATTCAGGCTCTTCTGAGTCCATCTTTGAAAAGTGTTCAGCAGGACAGATTCCAGGAAACTCCAAATACCGCCATATTGAGCGATTTTCTTCCATATTCATATTTTTCCTACACATCTATACCTAATAATAAAGAACGTAACGTTTCTGTCAACCAGTTTTTTTCTTGGATGATTTTGCCCTCCCACCAAATCCCATAATACAATAATCTGCCATTGGTACCGGTTCGTCGTTGTTATTTCTTTTCTCCTTCGTATTCTCTCCCCTTCCTTCTGGTTTCGAGGGCTAGCCACTGAGCGGTGAGGAGACCGGGGCGGCGATCTAACCTCTTGTAGGAGACAAACGATGGCGGCGGACCAAGGGGGAGCACTCCCGGGTGGCAGGACAGGCACGTGGCCTGGGGCGATGGGCGTGGAGGCAGTGCGGAGGCCCTCCCGGCGATGGCCGGTGCAGGGCGAGCTACTGCTGACTGATGGGGGAGCTCTTTGTGCTGGTAGCCTTCTACGGATAACCTGGACGGCGAGGAGGCCGGGCCGGTGCCAGGTCGAAGTCGGGCGTCGAGGAGCTCGAGAAATTGGGTTCTTGTTCGCGGACGGAGTCGAGTTCAGAGGACCCGAACGCACGCCATGGGAGGCCGGGTGGCGACATTCTACGCAAAGGCGGCGGGGTGTCTTGGGCATCGGGGAGAGAGGCGACGCAGGAGTGAGTCGCGACCGGGTGGGATCCCGTCGGGGATCAATGGAGGTAGGAGGCGCGGGTCTTAGGAGCACTGTAAGCTCAGGGAGTTGAAGCGGAAAGGTCGGCGGCCAGTGGCGCTGATAAGCCGTGGAGGAGGGAAGTGCTGCGGCGGGGAAGAGATGAACGTGCGGAGGAGCGCTGGAGAAAGTCTCGCTCGCCGGCGGAGGCGGGGATCGACCGGCCGCGGTGGCACGCTCGGGCTGGAGCGTTCCGGCTCGTGTGGAATGGTCGGGTGCGTGAGAAGCAGGAGGGGATGAGAGGATAAGAATAAGGATGAGAGAAGTTTGGGGCGGTCTAGCTGGGCCTAGATGGAGTGCTCCGGATGGATGGATTTTGGCTTGGGTGGATTGGATCGGGTGAGCTCTCCTTGGCCTTGGGGAGGTCGGATTAATTTTCTTTTCTTTATTTATTATTTTTTCATTCTCATTTTCAGAAAAATATCAGGAAGCTTTGGGGATTTAGTAAGGTTTTTAAGGACATAATTAATTTTGAAAACCTTACTCACTTATTTAAACGAAATATTTTCAAAATTTAAGGTTTTTTAGGGCAAGATTGAATTTTACCGCTCTCGACAATGGCCTTGGGACCCGATAAAGTTTTTTTTTGCGGGTATGAAAAAGTTGTATGTAATTCGTGAATGCCTCGACCTCGCTCCTCTTGGAGCGGATCATTGAGTGGTACCGCGCATCCCAATTCCAAGTTCTCAACTAAAGAATTATCCGCTTTAGTCATCTTCTCTACTCCACGGCTCGAGGGAGGCGAATGAGTTCGCTGAGTGGGGAGATGTTTCGATGACGGTGCATGGCTATCCTATCATTGACTCATAAGTATGGTTGGACCGGTTGAAACGATGCGTATAGGAGTTATTAGCGGCCACGCCTGATCGCGACGGGTTTCTACGACACACAGCGTCTTTTTACAAGAAATTAGTTGTATGCCTGTAAAATAAAATTTCTCTCTCCCGTTGCGACGTACGGGTATTGTGCTAGTAAAAGTATAAAACAAAAACTTATACACTTTTGCAACTATTAGTAGGTTAGTTCCAATAAATATAATAAAGTTTTAAAATAATAAGCATGTTAGCATAATAAACTACAAAGTTCATGTTTGCATTTTACATGCATCGAAGGCCAAAACAATAAATAGCCTGAACAGTACCATGGACATAATCCTGATGGGTTAGAACAGTAACATACCTGAATACTAATAGACCTGAATAGTAAAAGGCTACATATGGTCAGCATGCCAGAACAGTGAAAGGCTAGATTCACCGCAGGATAGAATAGTAAAAGACCGGAGCAGTAGAAGGCCAGATTCACATCCGGCCGGAACAGTAAAGGGCCAGAATCACATCATGCTAGAACAAGGGAAGGCCAGATTGACAGCAAGCCAGAACAGTACCGGGCCGGCATGGCGCATGATGCATACTGTTGGGTTGTCGTGTGCCTTATGTAAGCCGGAATAGTAGAGGGCCTGAACATTTATGGGCCTCACTTATGGGCCAATTTCAAACATTGTATACCGAATCAGTAACGGGATGTCTTTATATTGGGCTCTCATAATGGCTCGGCCCACTTAATAATTATCAGGCCTTGGCTGGGCCTATCTTTGTACCACGGTTTCCATGATAGTTAACAATAGTAACTAAAAGTTAATGGCGTTTGTCACGTGGCAGTTTGCATGACGTCAGCAGTCAACGCGGATGACGAACAGATCTATGACGGAACAAGTTTTCGTGGCTCTAGGATATGATCTGCCATTATCGGAAAAACCGTGGTATATTCATTTGTGACGGGACTTTTACCACGAAGTGCATCTGTCATAGATGACTTTTTAGCCATGAAAAAGGGCCTTCAACCACCAAAATTGTCCGTTGTAAATGTCAATTTTTCTTGTAGTGCATTTTTCGGATTGATGTGTGTCACGGTGAACTTACACTCCAGTCTACTTGATTTCTGATGGCTTCACCTTTTTGGTTTTTTCCCCTTCTAGTTCGTGTAGATATCGACGACAGTGGGTCAGAGTCACTCCTGCTTATGTAGAAAATTAAAATAGATATGAGATAACACACAAAATAATAGTATACTAACTAAAAAATGCACTTCATTGTGTAAGAATTATATTAGGCGTTCTTAGTACTTGGGACTAAACCATTTTCTACTATTGAACTATAACAGGACAATGTACTTACAATTAAGAATGTGTACATACTTATAATATATCCTATTTTTAAAGGAAAAGATCCTAAAGATAACTAAAAACAAAATTTACAAAGATCCAACTATGTCTGGCTTGACAGCATCTTTGGCCCTTCGTGGATGTCCTCGGTATCGTCAGCGGTGGCTTCCGCTAAGCGGTGAGAACATCGGTGCAGCGAGGGAATCAGGGAGCCTGACATCGGGGAGGAGCAAGGTAGCGAGATGGAGCAGAGCGTGCGGTTGCGTTGAGAAGCCCAGCCGACGATGGTGGATAAGGGGGTGGAATGGCCGGTGTGGGAGCCGCTAGATCTACGCGCGAGAGAGAGTGGCCTGCGATGGGGAGGACAGTTGGGAAGGACGACTGCAGGGAGGAGCAACAATGGTACAAAGGCGGCGGGGAGGAGCTGCATGGGAAGGGCGGCGACAAGGGTTTGAACAGTGCGGGTCGGGCCGGCCGGGTGCACGAATGAGGAGAAGATACCCCTGTACCCCCATTTTTCCCAAAATTTTGATTTGTCGCCACAGCTTCAAAAAAATTGGATCCATGTCCTCGCAAACTGTCAAATATCTAACCGTCTCTAAAAGGCAGCTCAGCCTGCTGTAAAAGAGCAAAGTACAGACATCCCAGATTTATTCGGACACTTTGGGTTAGGAAAAACTCTAAAACTTACAAATTATTCGAAATTAAAATGTAGTAAAAGGTGAATATGTGATTAGTAGTGTGAAATGAATCCATATGTCAAGAAATAAGTTGATACGCTGAAGAAAGTACGTGACATAGTACAAACTTTGGAGTTCACTCTAATAGGTATGATACTTGTGTTGTTAATATACTCGTTACAAAGCAACATCAGTGTAACTGTTTTAGAATTGACTAATATTTTTACCACGCAATCTAGGTATCATAAAATGAACGAATGGCAATTTTCATAATTATCTGAATATTTTTAGACTTTGTTAAAATAAAAATGAACAAATGGAAAGTTTCATGAATAAATAGGAAATATTTTTTTCCTATTCTAAAAAATCACATTTCCAATATTACGTGGTATATTAAGTTATATGATTACAATTCCCATGTCTAGACAAATGTTTCTTGAAAAGGGATTTATAGTTTCATGCCCTTGGTTCGTTAGTTGTACTCACTTTTCCTCAACTTGTTAAGTTTTCTTCACTTTTGCCTAGCTCCTTGTCTGAAGCTCATCAAAGATCTCGAATGGCAGCTGCCGTTAGGTTGATCATTGGCTGACGTGTGGGGCCGTGCTGTGTGGGACCATGAGGGGCCGGTTGGTGGGGAACGTGTTATGCTGACTAGTGAGGTCATGCCATGTGGGACCGTGTGGAGCCGGTTGGTTGGGACCACATTATGATGACGTGGGAACGTAGTGTGAGACCATGTAGGGCGCGTTTGGTAGTTATGTGTGCACTTCTCGCCTAAATTGAAAGTTTTTGTATTGTTATGATTGGCCTTTATAAGAGTGCATTCTCTCTCTCGCTAACAGTGATGTTTTTGCTAAAAAGGTAGCGAATCTAGAGCAGTTTCTCTCTTTATTTATTGTTCCTTTTGACCCTCGTTTTTTTCCAATCTGGACGCAAATCTAACCAGCACCATAAATACATTTATTATACAAAGCATATGTAGATAAAGCATCTAATATAGGATACATATAATACAGTACTTAACAAGATTCGCAATTAGGCTGCTCAGCAGCCCTAGTGGACAAGTTCAACACAGACAATACAAAAAAGCTGCTTTACAGCAGCAACACATAAGATTAGTGGCACGTCCTGGCCTGCGCCCTCCTGGGCTCCGCCTCCTCTCTCTAGCACTTTCTCCACTTCTTGTTGCCCATTTCCTTGACCTTGGTATCCTTGGGTTTGATCGGGGGCATGCGACCGTCTTTGATGGCCATCTTCTGGAGGTTGCGGAGGTGAAAGCCGAGAACCTTCTGCTTGGCTATGAAGGCGTGGATGTTCTCGTTCTAGCCGACTTCGGGGTTGTAGGTGCCCAAGTCCTCGTCATGCTTCACGAGGTAGTTTAAGTCGGTGGCGAGGAGTATCCTCTAGCAGAAGGGGCACCTGTAGACATCGTCGGTGAAGTATTCATCGTACTGGCTAGACTTCATCGTCCTCAGCACATTACGAGTCTTGGTATGCTTGGACTCATCGTCGCTGCAGACGTCGTTGCTATCCACCTGTTGGAAAAAACAGTAGCGTGCAATAAGGACATGATTGAGATACCTTGATTATGGGGATTGATTATTTGCATAAATTAACCGATTGAGATCCCCTCATTATTTGCATAAATTAATAGTGGGTAAAATTCCCCAATCCCCAAATCTCAAACAAAATCAAATACTGCTCCCAACTATAAATCGTTGCTAGTACTAACTAGGGAATCCCTTAAATACAACTTGGAGGACAAATAAGATTGGATTGAAATACGAATATGGAGATTCATCGAAACACGAGACCTGACACAAGAGGATTAGCTTCTACAAAAAGAACTAGCATGCAACATTGAAAATATGAACAACTGAACCCTAATAACACCCCATCTAGCATCTGACGATAGGAATGGGGGAAGAACAAGGGAAGGGGAGAAAACCCTAGTTAGCCCCGACCATGCATCGATGATGCTGGTGTCGTAGGGGTTCTCCGGCCAGATGTACTCCTCCTTCTTGTAGGGGTCCTAGTCGAGCGGGATCTACCTGAGACCGGCGGGGGCCTCCTCGCTGGCGGCTACGGAGGAAGCGGGGACGGGGGTATAAACGGGGATGTCAGCTGCCTTCAATGCCTCGAACATCGTCCGGACGGGGACGGGGGCCTCCTTGCCGGTGGCCTTGGAGGCGACGAAGGCCACCTCACCATTCTTCTCCATCGCCAGCACGGTTGGGGTTTCCTTGGGGGTTTCTAGAAGGTGATGGGATAGTGGAGACGGTTGCGTGAGTGAGCGAGTGAGTGAGTGAGTGTCTGATGAGTGAGAGTGAGGAGGCCTCTATATCTATAAAGGTGAAGGGAAGGGACGTTTTGTTGCACTACCATGCACCGTGTAACTGCGTACACTACTACATCGTGCATGGCCACCACTACAAGAAAACTATCCTTTTACAACGGAAAATTTTCGTGGTTGAAAGCCCATTTTTTGTGGTTGAAAAGTCTTCTACGACGGATGCCCTTTGTGGTAAAAGCCCCTTCACAAAAGAATCTACCATGTTTTTTTTCGATCGTGGCAGATTGCACACTTCAGCCACGAAAACTTGTTCTGTCGTGGATCTGTTCGCCAGCCGCGTTGAGTGCTGATGTCATACAAACTACCACGTGGCAAACACCGTTAACAGACAATTACCACCGTTAACTGTTAATAAAACCATGGTAGAAGCCAGGCCCAGCCAAGGTCTGCTAATTATTAAGTGGGTCGCCCATTAGGAGATCCCAATAGAAAGTGGACCTGATCCTATTTTATACTGCACTGTTTGAAATGGGCCCATGAGTGCAGCCTACTACAGCCCGTAGCCCTTCGGGCTCGTTACTGTTCCATCCTACAGAAGGTCAGCCTCGGCTTAATATTGTACGTCCCATTAGCGGCCTACGCAATGTTGGTCTGGCACTGTTAAGTCCCACGGCCGGTCCGTCACTGTTCTTACAGCCCGTCATGGGCCGCCCACTAACGACCCTTCTTTGGGAAGGTCCGTTACTACTCTAGCCCACAAGCAGCCTGCTAAGGGTCTGACTTGTTACTGTTTTGGCCTGGTACAATTCCGGCATGTTACTATTCTGGCTCTCTTTGCTGCCCTGGCCTGCTACTGTTCTGGCCTGGTACAATTCCGGCCTACTACAGTTCTGGCCCTCTTTGATGCCTTGGCCTGCTACTATTTCGACCCATTACTGTTTTGTCCTTTTGCTTCCCTCGCCCGCTACTGTTCTGTGCATGTCACTGTTTGGGCATGTTACTGGTTGGGAATTTTACTATTTGGGCATGTTACTATTCCGGCCCTTTAATGTTTGGTCCTGTTACTGCTTTGGCCCATTACAGTTTCGACCTATTACTATTTTGGCATGTTACTGTTTTGGCATGTTTCTATTTTTGGCATGTTACTGTTTCGGCCTGTTACTGTTTTGGCCTTTTACTGTTTCGGATTGTTACTGTTACTTGAGCACTCTTGTGGGTCAGCCTGTTAATTTTACGGTTTTTTATAGTTTCAGCATTTGGATCCCATGCCGATATCATAAAAGGTGTACAACAGGACAACCTATTTTATTGTTCATCATCGACCCAATACAAGACGGGCCAATGACAAGCAATGCCCGATAGTTTACCCTAATCGACCTAGCTAGCACAGGTATGGTACCGCCTACTACCTTGTGTGGACGACATCAACTAATAAATTCCTACATGGCCTATGTGATTTATCTAGATATTACGTCAGCTGCAAACCACTCAAATTTATTACATATTATCAACTCAAGGGAAAGAAAATTCGGCATTTCAGTTGACAATTGAGTTGATAGCAGTCCTCAATTTGCTTTCTCGATCTATCACCTGCATCTCCCTTTTGAGTGTGACATCTACATTGCAAAACAACCTTGAGACATGATCTTTCCGCCCCCTCTTTGTTGGCGATAACAATAATTGCAGTATGAAACTAAGTAATAACAAGTTAATACATCAAACAAGGCAAACTACTCATTTCACTGATATGACAGGAGCTATGAGCTGGAGTTTACTACTGGTCAATGGTTAAATTATTAACCACCATGTCAAACAAACATATCAAGCAAGCATTAAACAAGTGTGTGTGTGGCTTTGAATTTCAACAAATATAAACTATCCAGGTCATTTCAACAAATATATATAGAAGAATAAACCAGACAATGGCATGCAGTTAGTATCATAGCTAAGAATGAACAAGACAGAAATTATAACGGCATCATGCGAGAACTTGTAGAGCAGGACTGCAAACCACAAATGAACTGTACAGTAGAGGATAGTTATGTCGTTGCTTAGGATGAACTAGAACTAGATATGAAATATAATGGCATCGCATGTGAACCTGTAGAACAGGAAAATCAAGCATTAGACAAGTGTGCCTACAATAAAATGAGCAATCCAACAAAGTGTTTCTTAGAATTTCAGCAAATATAAACTAGTCAGGTCATTTCAACAAATATATATGGAAGCAGTTGTATATCCTGGAAAGCAAGAGATTTGGTTGACTCATAATTTGCGATGAGCTACACAATGGCATGCATTTACTATCATACCTAAGAATGCACTATATAGAAATTATAATGGCATCATACTAGAACTTGCAGAATAGGAACGCAAACCAGGAATGAACTACATAGTAGAGGATAGTTATGTCATTGCTTAGGATGAACTAGCACCCAATAAGGAAACAATGGCATTGACTGTGAACCTGTAGAAGAGGCTATGCAAACCAACATGTTCAGTGTTCCCTTTTTGAGCTCTATGCAAAGAAAAAGAAAATAGTCAGTGTTGTAGCTTTTAAAGAACCAGATGGCAACAACAAAATTATAATCGAACTAGTACGAAGAGTTTAAACAGGTACTATAGGATAGCAGAATGATGCCAGGAGGGAATGATAGTAGGAACTTAGCTCAGGACGAACCAGGTAGATTCAATAATTGTGGGGCAGAGAATCCAAACTAATATTTTCCATGACTGTACATTTTGCAAGAACTACACAATAGCAGGCAATTGCTGTTGTACGGAGTAGCTAAGAACATGTGCATGACAAAATAACAAACATTTGCACGACTTGAAATTTGTAGAGCAGCGAATGCAAACCATCATGTCTAGTGACCTTGTATGTACCGAGTAGCACAAAGAACATGCATGCCTAGTGACATGTACTCTATGTACCAGCACGATTACAAAAATGCAGTTCACCACGATAGGCTTGAACCTGCTATACCGCTGACAAAACAAAAAGGGGTTGGAGATTTGGTTACCCTGGTTGGAGAGGCGTATAAGCATCATCGGTACCGTGTGGTGATGTCCAGTTCACCGAGAGTGTGATGTTGCGGAGAAGCAAATCTTGGGTTGTCGGGGAAGTAAATCTTGGGTGGTTGATACTGGCTTGAGCATGGTGGTCGAGAGTGTCGCTGAGGAAGATTCAGTGTGGTGAATGGCAATGCCCGTGCAGCTGATCTGGAGTAGTGGACGTGGAACTCGTTGAACTAGATCTCGTCCGGTGGACACCGGTGAGGTGGCTCCGGTATGGTTGGGTAGCATTCAGTGGCGGGAAGAAGAGCTAGGGCAGTAGATGACACCATTGGCATGGTGAACGAGACCGCAGCTCCGCTGTAGTGGCAGAAAAACCTGGCGAACTAGATCCACTAGGGTGGGTGTTGGTGAAGCGACTCTACTGCGGTGCATGAGACCGCAACTTTAGTGGTTCGGGCCTCCGTGGAATTGCTGCCGGCGGGTACGTGAGGTGGTCGTGCAGCTGAGGATGTGGGAGATGAGCCTGGGATTTTTGGGAGGGCCAGCGAGAAAAACTACACAAATCGGGACTACGTAGGTGAAAAGAAAAATAATTACGATCATGTCCCCAAGCTACCGACTACAGCTTTCCCACATGGCCTCTGAACAATGGGTAGAATGGTAATTTTAAAGCCAAAAGTTTTTGAAACGGAGGGGCGCGAAATGCTTCAAGATCGGTGTGTGATTTTGCCACTCAATTGAGATTTTGAATTTGGTTAGCGTCCATCTACTAATCTACAAATTGAAAAAAGTTAGTAAATCGTACAATATCTATCTAGGAATTCAAGGCCGAGAGTCACATCAACTGATCATCCATATCCATATTTTTGGACAGAAACTTGGATACCTTCGATTCGCACGGTGTAGGCGGTAAATTTTGGTACCTAACTGAGATTTTAAATTTGGCTAGCGTAAGTAATAATAGAAACATGGTACTACCTAGGTGGGGGATTTTACCACGAAATGTTTGAAACTGAGTCGTGTGAAATGCTTCGAGGTCAGTGGGTTATTTTGCCGATCCGTTACAATTTTTAATTTGGTTGTCGGCCAGGTTTAAATAGAAAAAAGGTTGTGTAGACCGTACGCCATCTGGTCAGGAATATAAGACGAGAGTCACATCAATTGATGCCTCCGATTCAAACAGAGTAGGCGGTAGGTTTTGGCAGTTGAGTATGATTTTGAATTTGGAGATTATCCAAAGAATAATTTTAAAAAACAAACTGGTCTCTCTCTATTTCAGGAATCCAAGTTGGGGCAACAAATAAATGTCTGAAGTAGCTTCAATTCAAGAATATAGTTTCGTTTATCATAAGCACATGTGAAAATGGTGTGCAATAAAGGTCTACTAATTATTTAGGTGTTGGCACAGACTCTTTTACAGGAAGTACTAACCAAATGGTAATACTATTTCAGATCAAATAAAAAGCCTGCTACAAAACAAGTACTAGTGTATATTATCAAAACATAAACACCAGCTACACGAGTGTATGTAGATCACATAAAACAAGGTTTCATCACACATACAGTACTATATAGAGAGAAACAATGTTTCATCAGACACGCATTTGATCCCAAAACAAATAGACAACTCTAAGATTCTAGCCCCTGCAGCTCCGTGACTAGAGCACAAACAAAAGTGCCGCCAAAGTTCCATCAGCTACCAAAACAAACAAACATTAGACTGTAGATCCAAATAACACAACCTGGGCTAACACATGCTTTCCCAAACAAACCTTGCTTGTTCATCGGAGTGTTATTTTCATCTCCTTGATGTTGCACTCTGAATTAGCTGGGTTGCTGATAGGAGTTCCTTTTTGTTTCTTTGATTTAGCACTCTGAATCACGTCGGTTGCTGAAGGAAATGAACGAAATGATCAGCAAAATCATAGGTGTACAAAGATGAAAGGGTTGCACATGAATTACTGCACTAACCAAGTGTCATGAAGTACGGATGTAAAGTACACTAATGTTTAGGAGATTTGAAATTCTTACACTTCATGGTGCTGAGATCTAATTCCAATACCCCCTTCTTCTCCCATATAACGACCATTTCTCTATCCTCAAATGCGTAGAGTAACCTTACTGTATCTTTCCCACCAGATGCCCATGATTTCTCAAGGACAAGGAGAGTATCCAACTCAACCTTTATATGAGGCACCCAAGCTTCCCATTTGCTTGTTGATGATCTTGCACTGGACCATGTGCTTAGAATGAAGTCTCTTGTAACCCCAAAAGCAACATTTTCATTATGCCCCTTAGCATAGACAAAATTGCATCTAGAAATATCATATGTCTCATGTGGGCACTCAATATAACACAGTTTTATTGTCACATTGTCGAAGACAATTATATATCTGGACTTCATTGTTGGCTAGTATAAAATGCCCCTATGAGAGTTGCCGACCTGTGATCAATCTTAGCCAGCATCTCAGCATGTTCAATCCAGTCTTCCCATTTTCCAAATTCTGATGAGTACCTCTAGACTAGCGCTTGGTTACCGTTTGTTACTATCTAAACAACCCAGAAATTGGTGCAATAGTGTAAAGACAATTGCCCATGGTTTCTCAAACAGAGAATTATACTGCTGTCATACTCACGTCTCCGCCAAATTGGTGGTTTTGGTATCACTGTTTCACTTCCACTGATTGGATTCGAGGCCATTATCATGTTAGACCCTTGTGGACAATGAAGTAGCACCCTACCATTGCGACATCTGAGTACATATGGTTTGTAAGCTTTATGTACTTCCACTAACCTATTCAGCTTCTAGAAGATGGATTGGTCAAGATTATGATTTATTATGAATCGAGCGTCCTCAGAGCTATTGGTGAAGAATCCAAGTAACGTCATTCCTCTGTTGTGTGACAAGGTTAGCTTTTTGAAATTGTTGCTTCCTATGAAGTCCATCTAGCTTTTTTGGGTGACTGATGCCCTCAGTATGCAGGATGGGTGTGGAGGTAGCCTAACTAGAATCTGACCGACTAAAATTGCTTGGAAAGTCATTGATTGTTGCATATGTTCTTCCACTGATTCTGGTAGGATGATACAAATAGCACAAGTGCATCATTAGAATTAAGTATACCACACAAGGCATAATGCACAACCCTAAAAAAAGAATTAAGTAAACCCCACAATGAATCATATAATTTCACAGGACAATTTATCATCAAAATTTCATAAACTATAGGCATCCGAAAAACTACCTAAAAAGAAGAGGGTGTCAACAAAACACGTAAACAGCACAAGGAATCAACTAGAGTAGTACGAAAACACCGCAAAATGCTTCACCATGTCGGAACAAGGTAAAAGGAATGAAGAACATTTTTTCTAGAGGTCACTGGGGAGGACAGAACGGCCCCACCTGAATTTTCTTGTTTTATCATAAAGAAGGGGAGAAAACGGATGCAACTTCAGTGACTTGGTGAACCCAATTCTCACGGTGACTTGCCCCAAGATCCACCTTCCACCTTAGATTCAAGGTATGATAGTAGCTCAGATTTTAAACTACAAGGTACTACTATTCGAAAAAAATTGACAAAAAATCAGTAAATTATAGGATGCCTAGGTTTGAATCCTATGATAGTTTCATCCCATTCAGATCAGTAGTTTGTAATTAAATAGCTTTTTATGTTTGCAGTACTAGTAGTTTAAACTAATATCCATTGCGTCTAGAAAAAACCCGGAGTGGAATACATAAAAGAGGGAGGGAGTCAGGAAGAACATCCAACGCAGAACTTACAAAGGGGTCGATGAGTTCTAAGCAGATGGAGAAGGCGTCGCTGATGTATGATGATCCACAACCGCTGACGCTAAAGAAGCACAACCACGAGCTGACGCATTCCTAGCATCCCACTTTGCTATTGCTTTCACAGCGGCAACATAGCTGAATTTGATCCAGCAACAGCCGACGAGTATTTCGACTACACCTCCACCACTTTCTAAGCATGACTCAACACTGTCCAAGATTCTGATGCAGTACAAGCATCGTCCTCCACATCTGCTTCATATGTATCCACTAGTCCTACTTCAGCATCCACCTCTGCTTTACAAGCATCTGTCGATGCAACAAAAGCATCCACCGACGCTGATTCCATTTCCTAGAAACGCCACCACCTTATTTACTCCGTAATGCCCAAAATAAATGTATTCTATCCATCAGAACACACGTAATCGCTGGAGGTTGGGGACGTACGTACTACCGATCGGCGGTGTGATGGTGCTCAATGGTGGAGCAACGGGGAAGGTTCAGTTGAGGGAGAGTGGCCATGCGGAGAAGATGTCGATGCGGTTGAGGGAGAGCTTCCTCGAAACTAACTTTTGCCCCTCTATAATTTTTTTTTGTGAATCCCGATGTTTTTAGGGGAAAACCCCGATGTAACCACACGACTGAGGATCCTGCTTTGGATTGCTCAACTTCCCGCATTCAGACATCAAGTTTTGTATTCGTGTGATACAGTGAATTGCTTGGTGCAAAATGTTCCAGGTGGTAGAAGCCTTCCGTTAAATGACATCAAGTTCTAGAGTTCAAACATCGACCTAAAATTCCACAATGTACAACTAAAGTTTTCATTTACTACTAGATACATGCTTACAAAGCACTCGCAAGTGGCATTGCCATCATCATTAACAGATCTCAAAAGGAAAAAAATTGAAAGATAAAAAACCAAAGCAAGTTAGAATAAGATGACTCCTGTTGCCAAATATCGTAAGATAAAACTGGGTCCAACATATATTATGCCATAATAGTACATCAATTACTCCAGAAGATCTAAAAAAAGTTTTAGTACCTAACTTAACAAATGTCATCCTCACAAGAGATCCCAAACTCTTCCAAAATGAAAGTAGAGCGGTCAATATGGTTTACTGCTTTCCTCATTGTTTGCAGGATCAGGACTGTATGGGCGTGAAGAATATTGAATTTCTGTTAGGGTCTCATCTGCTTCAAGAGCCGAATTGAAAAGATTGTCATCTCGTAGTTCCACCTATTCCAAGATCCGGTCGTATGCCTAGTCAATCAGGTTGTCGCCATCCACATCAGGCGACTCGGGAACTAAGTAAGCTTAGGGTCCAAAAAACTTAGCTAGACTCACCCTCTCAAGGCATCCACTATGTTGTCCACAAGCTTGTTGATAAGGAAAAAACTAAAGGAAGCTATCCACAAGGTAAAAACCTTAAGAGTCACCCTTAAGCTTATGGGTAATCCATAATCTTTAAAATATTAATATCTAGTACGCATTGCAATAGAAAATAATTTTTTATCACAAGACTATGAGAGGATAGCTCTTACGTGTCGGGTCTTATCTTATGGACATGTTTGACTAGATACAGTGTGGTGCAATCAACTAGCTTGGTATAGCAAGTTGGTCCCATCTTAAAGATAGGTTTGGCCATATACATAGATGATGCCCTCAAGTTTCAGACCAAGGTCTAGTAAGAAAAAGATTCTCTTTTAGACACCCCAAATTTCCAGCGCTAGACATACTCTAGTGACCTAGTTTGACTTGCATTATAGGTACTTCTGGATAACCGAGAAAAACTCAATACAAACTAAACACCGAATGCACACATACACACTATAGTACCTCTATATGGCCACCTCCGAAATACTATGTCTTGAGACTGATCTGGCGAGACTTGAGCTTGACGAAGTCACCATACACACCTCGCTATAGATGGGAACATCGCTTCCTACTAAAGAATATTCCACCTTTTATGAGACATCAAAGTGCCAAACCCGGGGTTTGAAGTCTGGTGGGCTAGGGGTACCACTTCTCTCGTAACCATCCAACCACGGGTGAGCTCTCTCTCCCTCTCTCTCTTGTATACTACATGGTACACAATAAATAACTAGCATACATGAAATTAGGTGAACACACTTTCTAACTTCGTATTGTGACCGAGCTTAACGAGTAGCTCACGAAACTCCTTAACTATATTTTTTAGTTCATTAACATTAACGAGCAAAAAATGTTTCTCACCAAAGTTTGTTAAGAAAACAAACCAAACTCAAACGAGTCGACTAGACGAGCGCTCATTAAACTCGGCGTGTGAGCTTTCGACCACCCCATTTTTAGGTAAACATGGACATGTCTTTAAGAATTATTCTCAAGTTTAGGCAGGCTTTCTATCTAGTTTCAACCATTGAAATAACTTTAGATCGATTAGAGGAAAAACTAGTGAGGGTGTCAACAGATTTAGTTTCTTGCTAAGAATTTGCACGTAGACCCTGTTTTGAAAATATTGAAATAAAATAAAGAAAAAACAAAAAAAGAAGAACCTTCGCATTCAATGGAATTCATCAATATGCTCTAGCGAAAGCGAGCAATGCAATGTTTTATTTTGTTAAGCAAGCAGTATTAGCCGAAGGGTATGGCTCAGCTTGTTGGTGGACAAATAACCAGACCCAACTACTTTACCTTGCTTAATTAATTTTAGGCTCCTTTGTGCTAAATGTATGGACTTGGATGTCATTTTCATTTTCTATGGTCCTATATGCAACTTGCACTTCCACCGATAGTGTTAACTAAAACAAATTACTCTGACAGGACCCACGTTAGTTAAAAGAAAATGCCACCACCCCAATTTTCATACAAAGTGGACCATACTTTCTTACAATTTCCATGTTTTTAGCTCGATTTATCAAGATTACTAGCTAACTTGGTACACTTAAATAACTTTATGTCTATTTAACGAAATTAGGTTAAATTGTTCTTTTCTGTAAAGAATATACCTCAAAATAGAGGGGGAAATCAAAGAACGAAAAGAGATTATGCATGCACATTGTTGAGTAAATAGGGTGTCTAAGAGCAACTTAGTTTTATGGGCCTCTTTATATGGTTGTTGATCATTATTAATAGATTGCTCTTTACACTTTTGGTGATATATTTATTTTTAATTAATTTTGTTTTCGAAGGTAGATTGGTGCATCTTATTTTAGTAAACAATGTCATCGGTGTGAGTTTCCAACTATTAGGAAAGAATATTCTCAATTTTCCGATTGATGACGAGATTGTTCCTTTCCATAAAGAAAGTCCGAAGAATATTGGATCTGAATATGCCACAAGACAAGCTTTCAGACATCTATAGTGGACCGACATGGTGTACGACTTATGATTCCCATGTTTCATGAGTTTTCAAACTTTGTCCTTGCTAACTCTGCCAACTTAAATGAATTTATACCAATTCACCGAAATTAGGTCAAATTTGAACTACAAGAAAATTGTAGGTTGCTTTGAAAGTTTTGCGATTTTTTGGGAGGTAACCATCGGGGGGTCGTTTAATATATCACAAACCACCACCAAGAGTTTTGACAACAGTTTCAACTTCTTGCTAAGATTTTGCATCTTGACAATTTAACGAAATTAGATCAAACTTGAGCTACCAGTAAGCGCGATAGATTCCTCTCTAATTAAATGTCATTTCAGAGGTAGATGGGTGTATCTTTTTTAGTAAATAATGTCGTCGGTATGAGTTTCCAACTATCAGGAAAGAACATTCTAAATTTTCCAAGTGATGAACTTGGATGTCTTTTGCATTTCCTAAGATCCTCGATGCAACTTGTACTTCTACCGACCGTGTTAACTCAAGCACATTGCTCCTACTGAACTCACGTCAGTTGTTGGGAATATACTTTCCGGGTATCCTCACAGTTCCTCACTGACCAGGGTGGCCCACTTTGGGTTAGAGCTTTGCTTCACGGGCGGCCCAGTCAGGGATAAAGAGGGAGTCCAATCCGGCTATGGGAAGGCCCAGAAGACTTACCGACTTAGGCCCATAATGTTACTTGTAGTTCAAGATGTACTATATAACCAACTCTTAGTCGTAGACGGATTGATCTCTCCTGTAAACCCTAGGCCGGATATCTATATAAGCCGGCCTAGGGAGAGCCTTTAGGGCACACCAAATACTTTAGACCCTCAACTCGCACAGGCGATACCCTTGTAACCCATATTCCGGCTCTGCCGTATTACTGGATTCCTAGCAGGAGTAGGATCCGTCCAAAGCCGGCGGATTCGAACCTGGGTAGACTTGTGTGCTCACCGTCCCGGAATACCGTACGTCTCACACCCCTCTCTTCCGCATGCCTCGAGCACCCCCTCATGGCGTACTTGTCCTCAATCCGACGATAGTTGGTGCCCACCGTGGGGCAAGTGTGCTACGGATCTGCGTTCCGAGCGGAATCTGCGAAAATCGGAATCGGCGAGACGATCGCCATCGGTCGCATCCTCTACGCCAGCGACGTCCCTCTCATCGTTCTTGACGAGACTTGGATTCCGGCTAAGGAGCCCGTGACTTCCTACACAATCATGTCTTTTGGTGAGATCGATGTTTACATCGGTTTCACTGAACCTGCCCAACCCACCCCAATGGTGATGATAGAGGCAGAAGAATTTTTTGGGTCCCCTTTGTCGGTGGAGGCGGCAGAGTTCCGGATCTTGGAAAACCCTAATCCCACCCAGCCCGCACCAGTTGCGGAGATAGTGGAGAAATCCGAGCCTGAAGAAGACCTAACGGATCAAGTCGAATTTGGAGTGGATCTCCCTGGAGAAGCCAGATCCTAGATCGACCCACCCGTGGAAGTCGAAATCCAGGAGGAGCATATCAACGACACTGATTCCGGCTCTGATGATGCCGGGACAGACATGCCTTTCCCGAGATACACACTAAGACGTATGATACTACAAGGCGAAAGCGCAGATGCAATCCTCAAAACCATCAAAAGTTTTGACATGGCTGATCGCAAAAGCCACAGGTACCTCAGGAAGCACGCGTCGCACTTTGTCGGATACGTGGGATCCGGATCCGGCTCTGCCTATGCTGGAGAAAACACCGACTCTGTGCTGGAAGCAATTGGAACAAACACCGACGTACCCGCATCCTCGGATGAATCGATGACGTTAGCGGATTTCCAAAAGTTCTCTGTGGAATATGAAGAGGAGTACAACTCCAAAGCTGCAGAAGAAGGAGAAGCCATGGATGAAGGATCCGGGGAACACTCTCCCAAAGTGCAGGATGACATGGACGTCGGAGATAATCCCGAAGTCCAGATGTCCGAAAGTACCGATCAGAGCTTGACTCTGGGAAACGGACCCAAAGCCGTCTTTGCTACCGGCGCTGCCAAGAAGCCAAAGAAGAAGAACAAGAAGGACAAGACCCCGGCAAAAGACCCTCTCACAGAGGAGGTGATCGCCGAGGAATACGAGGAAGACTCGGATGGAGCACTTATCCCAGAAGAGCTGAAAAAACAAGCATCGGTGGATGGACACGTGATCACCGAAGGTGCGCGTAAACTCATCGATGCTGCATTAACCACACCTATCCCTACAGCTGCAGAACTTACTGCGGATGAGCTGGACGAAAGGGCGCAAGCCCTAGAAGCACGTCGTCAACAACTCCTCGATGAAGCCAAAAACATCGAGGTGGAGAAGAAACGCATGTCAACTAAGGACTACATGTCTCGGTTGCATCAGAAGACACGGAAGCGTCACACCAATGATGACCAATTCCCACGTGTCTGTGCCGTCCTTTTTGGGGATGAGATGGGGAAGCCACGGAAAGACAGCAACGGAGATTGGGTATACCCAACCCTAGTACAGAATACCGTGGCAGCCCGAGAAATTCTATCGGCTAATCCAGGACCAGAGGAGATCCGTTTGGGTATCAAGCTACTCAACAAGGGACTGGAGCAGCAAAAGGTTGCCCTGTCCGAAAGTCAAAAACTGGTCTCGGATTCTGACCAATGTCGCACAGATCCGGCATGGGCTAACGTAAGATCCCATTACGTTCGGGCGCAGTATCATCACCCCGAATGTAGGGAAGACAATTATTCAAGAACTGGATCATCAGGACAACATCGCAGAACTACGTATAACTAGAGCAATGTCGCTCCAGCGGCCGAGAAAGACGCCATCGCTGCGCTGAATCCGAGGAACCCTCCCCGACGAGAGTCCAACGATCAAAAGGGATAAGATAAAGAGAAACGTCGGGAGGAGGATCGTCAGAGAATGCCACCTCCTAGACATGAAAGCCGTCCGGCTGAGCCTCACCATGGTGGGAACGACGGACAAAGGAATGACGGAAACCATGCTGGGACAAGCCGGCAGGGGGCTTGTCGTAGTCAAGAACCTCCCCGGAACCGAAATAATGATGCTCCAGACGGAGGCCGGCGATCAGTCGGAAACAATTCAGCTGCCCCACCCCTCCACCAGGCAGTTATCACAACAGCCCCCAAGGAGGGGAAGGAGGACATGGCGGAGGAGGTGGTGGCAGAAGCCGAAGTCCGGCTCCAAGGCACCGCAGCCACAACCGACATTCGGGACGATCTCTATCCCCGAACGACACAAGGCACAGGATCAACTCCAATATAGAGGTGCGGCGCTATGAAAACGACGATTTCTACGTGGGCCCAAAGTGTTTTGGACCACGCGTCAGAGCTACAAGATTCCCGGAAGGATTTGCTATCTCAAGGCACATCCAAGCCTACAACGGCATTGCTCGGCCAGATACCTGGCTACAGGATTTTTTCCAAGCTTGCTGCATCGCCAAAGGAGGAAACAACCTGGTCGCAACCCGATATCTCCCACTTATGTTGCGGAAGACGGCACGATCATGGCTCAATGAACTTCCGGAGAACACCATCCACAACTGGTATGACATGCAAAGTGCGTTCTTTCGAAATTTCGAAGGCACATATCGGAGGCCCTGTATGGTTGGAGACCTACAGCATTGCACCCAGAAAGCCGGAGAAACTTGCCGGGATTACCTCGGACGATGGATCGACACCAAGAACTCCTGTGAAGGATTAAACGATCAAACCGCGATTGAAGCTTTCATCGTAGGACTCCCAATTGGTCTACTACGTCACCGCTTGAAGTGTGACAAGGTCACTGATTTGAGAGAGATGATAGAAACAACGAGCATGTATGCAGATGCTGACGACGATGCAGAAGGATTACTCAACATCCTGGCTGTGCCTCAGTCGGCAAGACAACCAAAGCAACAAGCTCAGAAGCGCAAAAATACCTCGGAAGAGAAACCCAATGCGGAAACAGCGGTGGTCACTACTGTTTCCGGGTCTGGAGGCCGAGGAGGACGTGGCAGAGGCCGCGGGACGTCAAGGATCCAAGGTAGAGGAGAGCAACAACCAGGCAAAACCTACACTTGGGCCAACATCGCCAATAACCCATGTGTGCATCACCTAGATGCCAATGGGGGCTCGTCCCACACCAACGCTGAGTGTCGTTTTAACGACGACATCAAGAGATATGATACCGCGGGCTACAAAGCTAAGCAGAAGAAGGCAAAGAAAAATCCCGAAAAGGACAAGGAGACCAAGGAAGATTCCGACATGGAGGAAGCCGATGCTTCAAATCCCAAGCCGGAAGGGAACAAGACTTTTCCCACCAAGAAGGACACTTACGTCACCTTCCTCGGATCTCAACCAGCAAAGGTCAAGAAGGCAGTTCTCCACGAGCTCAATGCAACAGTTCCGGCTGTCCCCCAATATCTAGAGGTCGGAAGTGGCAATCACATTTGACCACGCTGATCATCCGCCTAAGCTACATAGGCGAGGAAAATACGCCTTAATCGTCAACCCACTTATTGACGGTTATGGTTTCTCCAAGACCCTCATGGACGGTGGTAGCAGCATCAATATTCTCTATGTCGAAACGCTACGCTGGATGAAGATCTCGGAAACACAGCTGAACCTTAGCTCTGTGATCTTTCACGGAGTTGTCCTAGGAAGATAAGCTAATTCCCTGGGAGAGATTACTTTGGATGTTACCTTTGGAACTCCAAAGAACTATCAGACGGAGGCACTTTCCTTCGAAGTGGTCCCGTTCAAGAGTGCATACCACGTTATATTTGGACGTCCGGCTTATTGGGCTTTTATGGCTCGTCCATGTTACATTTACAATATGATGAAAATTCCAGGTCCCAACGGCATGATCACCATCAGGGGAGACCCGAAGAAAGCGCGAGAGTGCGAGGATGGAAATGCCGCCTTTGCCAAAGCTGTGCTGCATGCCCAGGAGTACCAGGAGATCAAGAAGAGCATAGATCCGTCCGAGATTCCCGCAACAAAGAAGGAGGTGACAAAGCCAAATCCAGAGTTCAAGGCATCAGAAGAGACGAAGAAGACGTCGTTGAAGGATGATGACCCCTCCAAGGTGACCCAGATAGGCGTAGACCTAAGTATGCATAGGAAAGCGCGCTCGTCAAGTTCCTCCAAGCAAATCAAGATATCTTCGCATGGCAGCCATCTGACATGACCGGAGTACCTAGGGAACTTGCCGAGCACTCTCTAAATGTAAACCCGAACGCTAAACCTATCAAACAGTCCTTACGACATTTTGGCGATGAAAAGTGCAAGGCAATAGCTAAGGAACTAGCGTGGCTCGAGTGAGCCGGATTCATAGAAGAGGTCATCCACATTGAGTGGTCAGCCAATCCTGTAATGGTCCCTAAAAAGGACACCACTGATTTAAGGATGTGTGTTGATTATACTGCCTTAAACAAGGCTTGTCCAAAAGATCCGTTCGCTCTGCCTAGAATTGATCAAGTCATTGATTCTACAGCAGGCTCAGAACTCCTCTGTTTTCTCGACGCATATTCCGGTTATCACCAAATCCAGATGAAGGAATCTGACAAAGTCAAAACTTCATTCATAACCCCTTTCAGAACCTTCTGTTTTGGTATGATGCGCTTTGGGCTGAAGAACGCAGGAGCTACGTACCAGCACACGATGCAGCGTTGCCTCCATGACCAACTCGGACGCAATGTACATGCATACGTGGATGATATCGCGGTGATGTCCAAAAAGAAGGAAACGCTGATTTCTGACTTGGAGGAGACGTTCGCCAATCTACGAAAATACAACATCATGCTGAACCCGAAGAAATGTTTCTTTGGAATACCAGCTGGAAAATTGTTAGGTTTCATTGTGTCTCAAAGAGGCATAGAGGTGAACCGAGACAAAATCAAGGCTATACTCAATATTTCCAGGCCAACTCGCCTGAAGGACGTACAAAGATTAACTGGTTGCATTGCTGCGGTCAGTCGATTTGTAAGCCGACTTGGTGAAAGAGCCGCACCATTGTATAAACTCCTGAAAAAGACCAAGGATTTTGTCTGGACTGACGAAGCTGAAGCTGCACTACAAGATCTAAAGAGAGTACTCTCATCTGCTCCTATCCTTGCAGCACCGGAACCTCAGGAACCGATGTTGCTTTACATTGCTGCGACAAATAAGGTTATCAGTATTGTCATGGTGGTGGAGAGACCAGAGGAAAATCAGGAACACCTGGTGCAGCGTCCGACTTACTTTGTCAGCGAGGTCCTGACAGAGTCCAAACAGCGGTATCCGCATTATCAAAAGTTGGCTGACGGTGTTTTTCTAGCATCTCGTAAGCTATGACATTATTTTCAGGAGCATCCAATTACCGTGGTGAGCAAAGCTCCCATGAGAGACATAATCAACAATAGTGACGCCACAGGACGTGTCGCCAAATGGGGCATAGAGCTTTGAGCTTTCGACATTGAGTATAAACCTCACACAGCAATAAAATCCCAGATCCTTGCTGACTTTGTCGCTGATTGGACAGAGAAGAAGGAGAACATGGTCCACCCTGAGTCAGAATATTGGACCCTCTTTTTCGATGGATCTAAGGCTCGAGGGGGCTCGGGGGCTAGCGTGGTGCTCAAATCACCCCATGGAGATAAACTTTTATACGTGTTGCAGATCCACTTCACAGCGACAAACAACATTGTCGAGTATGAAGCACTGCTGCATGGAATCCAAATTGCTAAGGATATTGGCATCCGACGTTTGATGTGTTACGGAGATTGGGATCTTGTTGCTCTGCAAGTCTCGGATATTTGTAATGCAAATAAACACATGGCAGCATATAAAGCTATCGTGGATGATCTATCTAAATCGCTCGAAGGGTTTGAAGTTCAACACATCCCTCGAGCAGAAAATGAGTAAGCAGATGCACTATCTCGGATAGGCTCTGCATGGAAAGAGGTCCCGGATGGCGCTTTTTTAGAGCACCTCAAAGTTCCCTCAATAAAGGGAGTAGATGAGGAATATCCGACCAAATCCGACTCACCTTTGATAGCAGTTCTGGCTGTAATTCCTAGCTGGACTCAACCCTACCTCGATTATTTGGTAGATGGCAAATTACCCAAAGATGAGGTGCTGAGCCGGCAGATTATCCGACGAGCAAAATCCTATACTATTGTTAAAGGCGAGCTCCATAAACAGAGTGTTTCTGGGTTTTTTCATCGCTATGTATCTCCGGAAGAAGGAGTGGAAATCTTAAGGGAAATCCACGAAGGCGAGTGTGGTCACCACGCTGCAGCCAAATCTTTAGTGGCAAAAGATTTTTAACATGGATTTTTCTGGCTTACAGCTCAGGCAGATGCCGAACGATTAGTCAAGACGTGCAAAGGCTGCCAAAAGTACGCCAAGCAAGCTCATGTTCCGGCTGATCAGCTGCGAACAATACCTATAACATGGCCCTTTGCGGTCTGGGGGCTTGATATGGTAGGACCATTTAAACGAGCTCCAAGTGGATTTACTCACCTCTTAGTGATGGTGGATAAATTTACCAAATGGATTGAGGCTAAACCTGTCACTAGTTGTGATGGAGCAACAGCCAAAAGATTTGTCGCGGATGTTATAATCCGGTATGGTTATCCGCATAACATTATCACGAACAATGGGAGTAACTTCTCTATGGGAGAATTGGCTGAATTCTACGACGAGCAAAATATCCGGCTTGACATTGCGTCAGTCGCACATCCATAGGCTAACGGACAAGTCGAAAGGGAAAATGGTTTAATCTTACAAGGTCTGAAACCGAGACTCGAAGCACCACTATGACGTGCTGCGGGGGCTTGGGCAGAGGAATTACCCTCTGTAATTTGGAGATTACGAACAACTCCAAACAGGTCAACATGATACACACCTTTCTTTTTGGTCTATGGTGCAGAAGCAGTTCTTCCTAGTGATTTAATTCATACTTCTCCTAGAGTGGCCACATATATTGAAGAGGATGTCGAGATTTCTCGACAAAATGATCTCGACTTAGTCGAAGAAGTTCGCGTCATTGCTGAAATGAGATCTACAGCCTATCAGCAGAAGTTACGCAAGTATCATAGCCAGAGAGTCCGAAATAGATCTTTCAATAAAGGTGATTTGGTTCTCCGGCTTGTGCAACAAAGAAAGCACAAACTTTCCCCAGTATGGGAAGGGCCCTTTTTAGTTAGTAGAGTATTGCACAATGGATCGTACTACTTAACTAACATGAGGCCAATCAAAGAAAGACCTGCTACTAAGAAGAGAAAGAGAGCTGGAGGCAGTACAAATCCGGATGAGTTAGACAGACCATGGAATATTGCTCAGCTACGTCCCTTTTATTCTTAGTTTATCTTTCTTTGTAATCATACATATGTACATGTTCTCTGAGAAATAAAAGTTTTGGTTGCCTCAAGTTTTTTCTGAGAAGTTTTTACCATCTTATTTCCAAATGATCATGTCATAGTCGAAAATCCCAGAATGCTTGAAAGTACTTTATGCTCATGTTCGTTCTGGTTTAGATTTTCGATTCTAAAATTGCTACCTTCGGGTATAACTCTAAAATTTCTAGTCTTTACTTTGGTTATTTGTCTGATTGCTGGATGCAGGTATTTTCCGAGTAGTGAATTGTTGGTACTGGAAGCCGGCTTTGTTTTTGAGTTTAAACTGGTTTAGCAATTGAGCTCCGTTGCTCGGCAAAGTTTCTGGCGGAAGGTTTAGCCGGCTCGCGAAAGGGACGAGGCGGAAATCCACATAAACGATAAGTGAAGACAGAAAATTACAAGTGCTTATGTAAACATTTTAGGCACATAGAAAATTTTTAAGCCGAAAAGTGCTGAATAGATCAAAAGCTTAGCACTAGCAAAGTTAAAGTATTACATAATTACAAACACATCATGTTTTTTTTGGAATAATACATAAGTTTCTGGTCTATGATGCAGGAGGAGATGAAGGAGCTGCTGGCTCACTGGTTACTCCGCCTTGATATCGTTCCGAGATGTCTGCATCTGATGGTGCGTTCATCGTCGGAAACTTCTTCGGTTTCTTCTGGAGGAGGAGGCGGAGTAGCTACGCGGGTGAAGAAGGGGATCTCGTAGCTAGTCAGATCAGCCACGTGACACCCATATCCGGCGCAGGAGTGCATGATAGCTTGAAGGTCCTGCTCCTGGCCGTCTTCGTCTACCTTGCAGTACCCTCTGGTCACTTGCCATATCTCCATGTTTCCGTGGTGGCTCATGACCATGGTGAGAGCGTTCTGCGCAGCAGTTCGCGCCTAGGACATATTCCAGCCCCGAACAAGCTGAGGCATCTCCTTGGCCTTGTCCTGCACCTGAAAATTCGACATGCTTGGCATGTCCGGGATCTTGAGAGCTTCACCGATGTCCTCAAGGGATTGGCGGAAGTCATGAAGAAGGTCACCTACTTGGGTAAGCCGGTGGGTGCGGGGCTCGGAGGAGGAAGAGTCCGTCAAGTTCAGAGGACCTATACACAAAACAAGTTAAGAAAAAATCCGACATTGATAGAAGTCGAAGAAAAGATAAGTCACATAGATGGAACATACCGAGAATGACATCGTCAATCTTGGTCTTCTCCTCCTGGAGACTCTGGAGTTCAGCCCGAAGCGCGGGGAGATGTCCTTCTCTCTGCCAAGCTCATTCTTGAGGTCCGAGATTATTTTATCTTGAGCGGTGATCTTGCGATCACGCACTTCAGTGGCCATGGAGGAGGATTCAAGGACTTGAGCTATGCTCCTTTCATGATCCGCCTTGAGTTTATCCAGCTCTTAGTGAAGTCCCTTGTTCTCCACCACCAGGGTCTTGAGGTTCTCGGCCTCTTCAATCATAGCGATGGATTGTTTCACCAGCGCTGTAAGTCAAAAAGAACAACAGTTCACAAAAAATTCGACATTGAAAAAGCAAAAGACAAGGTTTGAATCTCGGAATGTTTACCTTCGGCTTCATCCTTGGCTACTTTAAGTTCAGCATTTTTAAGCCAGAGAGCTTTGATCTCTCTCCTCTTATCGCAGACATTGGTCAGTAATTCTTGGTTATAGGAACATACTTTCTGTAAGTCAGAATACCCAAAGTCAGAAAGCTACTTAAGACTTGATCTAATATTTTTTGCTAAATATCAGCACAAGCCTTGGGGGCTACACTAGTTCGTTCTTTGGCATCCTAATGAAGCATAAACCCGGATTATATATCCTACTTCATGCTTGGGGGCTAGAGGATTTGATATAACATAATGGAAAAACAAGAGTTGGAATTCTGACTTACATATTGCTCGCGGGTTAGTTTATCTAAACCCGCGTTCACTTCAGCGGCCACCTTCTCGGCAAGAGTAAGAGGGATCACTGGGGCTGTTGGAAGCTCGCCAGTCCTAATCCTCTCGCCACGAAGGCGGACTTGAGCGAGAAGGTCAGAGAACTTGACGTCCTCTGCTTCTTGCGCTTCTTCTTCGGGATATAAATGGCTTTTCTCCAGGACTTTCCTGGCTAGCCGCTGGATCTCTTCTGCAGATTTCCGAGATAGGCCAAACTTGGCAAGTACCGGATTGTTGATGAGGTTTTCGGCGAAGGTTTCAACCGAGGGATCATTAACCGAAGAGGGTTCACCCTTATCTTGATCTGACGCACCCATGGTGACGTCAGTTTGCGACCCAAGGTTCGCAGGCTCCGTTGGAGGAGCCAGATCCTCTGCAACCACCGGAGAAGGAATGATCGCCGGAGTTGCAGAAGGTTGAGGGGCAGGAGTCGGAGGAGCCACGGCAGGGGAAGCTATGGTGAGCTTCGTCTGTCGCAGGGGCTTCAAAGGAATCCCTTTCCCCTTGCCCTTGATGAGCGGCTTTGCTCTGAGAATGTAGTAAAGTCAGAAACATTACATCTCGTAAAGAAATTCGAGAAAGGTACAAACGCGGAAATTGTGACTGAAAGTTACCTCTTCACAACATGCACCTCCTTTGTGCCAACAGCCACTGTCGGAGCTTTGTGCTTCTTGAGCGCAAGGTCCGGCAATGGAACCACTTCTGTCTCCTGAGAAAACTCAGGAGGATATCCTTCGAGCGGAGCAAGTTCCGACTCGGGGAGGTCAGCAAGCTGAAAACAAGATAACATATCAGTATTGCGGTATATCTCAAAGATTGAAACACATAAAAAGGTGTACTGATGGAAACTTACCGACACTACGGGGTTTTCCACCGTGTGCTTATCCAGAGAAACCTCCGGAATTCTCCTCTTGATTTGCTCCTTGATCAGCCACTTGATTTGGCTTATGTAGCCTTGAGTGGTATATGCTTTGGGGCTGATGTGGAGGGAGTCTTTTTTGGATGACGTGATGGAGTGCATCAGTCGATCCCCGTGGTACTGAAGGGGTTGGATCCGACGAGAGACCTAGCACTGGACCAAGTCGGATCCCTTCAGACCCTTGTGTTTGATCAAATATTTGATCCGCCTCTTCGCGAGGATTAGATCATCGGTGAGTGCCGGAGCAGCCTCGTCCCAGGAAGGCTGGCCCGTGGCAGCTCCGTCGACAAAAGCCGGCAAAGCAATGGCTTTGCCGGGAGCCAGAATAACCCTATGATAGAAAAATGTGGCTGGCCATTGTTTGACCGAGTCACTAGCTGAAATTTTTGGATAAGCTCGGTCTTGTCTAAGTGAAAAGCTGATAGTGCCGGTGATGTAAGGAACACCGGGAGTGATGGAATTCCTCCGGACGTGGAAATAATACTAGAAGAGAGTCAAACTCGGCCTAATGTTGAGAAAGCCCTCACAAAGCGAAGCATACGCACTCATCTCTAAGAGAGAGTTGGGAGGAAGATTATGGAGTTGAACTCCGAAATGATCTATCACCTCGGAGAAGAACTCCGAGGGAGGAAAAGACAGATCTCTATCGAGGTGGGTGCCGAAGTGGACCCGCTCGCTGTCGCGCGGGTTGGGGATGGTTTCCCTGGAGCCGCTCTGCCAGTCACCGGCGACGAGAAGCCCCTCCTTCGCCACGTTCTTGAGGCCCTCATCGTTGAGAGCACAGGGGATCTAGATTCCCCGGAAGCTCTCTTTCTCTGCTGCTGCTTCCGCCATTGCCGCCGCCGCCGCTGCCGCAAAGCCAGAGGAAGAAGATGAAGCCATTTCTCCGGTGAGAGATTGACCTAAAAGGGGTGGCGCTAGGAGTTCTATAGGGGAAGAACGAGGAAGCTCTGTGCGCACAGGAGGATTGGGATGAAAGGAAAAGGCAAAGGACTGGTGGAAAGGAGAAGGAGAAATCCAAACCCCTTATATCCACCTAACTGCGCCAAGATTCGTGCAAACACTATAGTGTAACCGCCACGCGTCGTGGAAAGAACTGGGAAGGACCCATGCGATGATTGCGTCTCCTCGATCTCCACGCATGCATTGAAAGGGCGCCTCGGCTCCGCAAACCGCGGACCCACCAATGGTCGTGCTGACGGCACGCATGTCAGATGACGTGACTTGACCATGGCTTGTGTCAGGTGGCGTTAGAAACCAAGTTCCGGCTTAGTTTGAAATCAAGCTGGAAAATCCGAGTAACCTGTTGATAGGTCTAACTTATTTTTAAGACCTGGATCATATTTTTTGTTGTGAAGTTTCAGGAACCCTACAAGATCCTGCAAGCCGAAGATCAAGCTAGACGATGATAAAATCCGACTTTGGATCTTGGAGGCCTCCGAGGGCTGCTGTTAGGGATATACTTTCCGGGTATCCTCACAGTTCCTCACTGACCAGGGTGGCCCACTTCGGGTTAGATCTTTGCTTCACGGGTGGCCCAGTCAGGGATAAAGACGGAGTCCAATCCGGCTACAGGAAGGCCTAGAAGACTTACCGACTTAGGCCCATAATGTTACTTATAGTTCAAGATGTACTTTGTAACCAACTCTTAGTCGTAGCCGGATTGATCTCTCCTGTAAACCCTAGGCCGGATATCTATATAAGCCGGCCTAGGGAGAGCCTTTAGGGCACACCAAATACTTTAGACCCTCAACTCGCACAGGCGATATCCTTGTAACCCATATTCCGGCTCTGCCGTATTACTAGATTGCTAGCAGGAGTAGGATCCGTCCAAAGCCGGCGGATTCGAACCTGGGTAAACTTGTGTGCTCACCGTCCCGGAATACCGTACATCTCACACCCCTCTCTTCCGCACGCCTCGAGGATCCCCTCATGGCTTACTTGTCCTCAATCCAACGACATCAGTTAAAAGAAAATGCCACTGCCCCAATTTTCATACAAAGTGGACCTTGCTTTCTTACAATTCTGAAGTTTTTAGACGGATTTTGCAATATTACTAGCTAACTTGGTACACTTAAATGACTTTATGTAGATTTAACGAAATTAGGTCAAATTGTTCTTTTATGTAAAGAATATAGCTCAAAATAGAGGGGAAAATCAAAGAACAAGAAGAAAATATGCATGCAAATTGTTGAGGAAATACGATGTGTAAGAGCAACTTAGTTTTGGGTCTCTTTGCACTATAGTTGATCATTATTAATATATTAGTGGAATTTCTCAAAAAATCGAGTCTAGCGTAGTGGCAAGGGGAGTACAAGGCACAAGTGAAAAAGCAAACAATGGGCACCACTTGACAGTGTATGACCAAGCTGTAAAACTACTATTCAAAAGTTAGCATCTTTAGTTTAGTAGGTCCCACGGATCGTCTCATATAGACACTATCTAAACGGTAGAGCTTAGGGCATCACCTATGTATTTAAGATGGGCCCACTTGCTATACCAAGCTAGTTTATTGCACCACAATGTATCTAGTCAAACTTGTCCATAAGATAGGACCCACATGTAAGAGCTACCCTCTCACAGTCTTGTGATTAAAATTTTCTATTGCTATGTGTATTAGCTATCAATATTTAATGCTTATGGACTACCCATAAGCTTAAGGGTGAAACTTAAGGTTTTTATTTTGTGGATAGCTTCCACTATGTATATGGAAGTCCATCAAGACTACTTTCCCCCCTTATGGACAACATTATGGATGCCCTTTACTCGTAGTATTTCTTTGCTTAGACATATGCTCGCCTTTTTCCACACACTCTACATGATGAGAGAATAAAACATAGGCAAGGGAAGAGGGAAGCACCAAAGAGAGAAGAGGAGTTGAAGGCGGTTCGATGTCAGAGTAAAGTTTTTTTTGCGGGGGAGATGTCAGAGCAAAGTTATGATGGGTTCCTGACATGAGGTACTCCTGACTCTACTAGTAGTACTAGTAATAAATTTTAGGACCTATGCACGAAAAAATGATGTGTTTTGTCTCTCCTTGAGTGCCTCTCATCTTTCAACCCCTCTCCCCTCGTGCACCAGCCCAGCTGATCTCTCCCTCATCCACAGTGTGGCGCTGCACACATGTGCCTTGGTACAGCGACTCTGTTTTTTTGAGAGGGCGGCTCTGTTTCTCTGGTGTGTTCTGCAACCGCGTTGGTGTGGAGTAGGAGGAGGAGTACATAGGAAGGAAACCACTTTGCTCCTTGGTGGCAAAGAAATTCAAACTTTTCTGGTTTTGAAATTTTCACTTGCTCCCCAAACATCACGAGGGAACCTTATTCAAAATATTGTCCACTCGCAGTAGTACTTATTATCTTATATTTATCTTGTCTTATCTCTTACAATACCATACCACTATATAGTGTACGGATAAATTTGAACATGGACCGTTGGATCAAGACTGGCAAATCCAAACATTTCTAACCGTTGGATCTCCTTTTCCATTCTTACCATCTATAAGATTCTATAGATAGTATTTAGCACAATGAATGCTAGCATGCGCAAACCTCGAAAAACACTTGATTGCTTAGTTTCAGGACCTTGTGCTAAATACATGGACTTGGATATACTTTTCATTTTTATGAGGTCCTCGATGTAACTTGTACTTCCACCGACCATGTTAACTGAAGCACCTCGCTTCTATGTGACCTACCATAGTTAAAATAAAATGCAACCCTCCCAATTATAACACAAAGTGGACCACTGTTAATTATATAATTCCATTTTTCAAGCTTCCTAGCTAACTGCACACACTACACTTACTTCTTGCCAATTTAATGAAATTAGGTCAAACATGAGCTACAAGTAAGCGTGGTAGATTTCTCTTGAATTCATATTCCTCTAGTAAACAATGTTGTCGGTGTGAGTTTCCAACTACCAGGAAAGAACATTCTAAATTTCTCTAGTAATGACGAGATTGTTCTTTTTCTTAAAGAAAGTCTAAAGAATATGGATCTGAATGCCACAAGCAAATCTTCCAGACATATTAGTTGGACCAACATGTTTTACTTATGATTCCTATGTTTAATTTTATGAGTATTCAAAGTACGTCCTAGCTAACTCTACCCAGTTGAATGACTTTATGCCGATTTATCGAAATTTGGTCAAATTTAAACTACAAGAAAATTGTAGGTTGCTTTGAAAGTTTTGCGATTTTTTGGAGGTAACCATCGGGGGGTCATTTAATATATCACAAACCACCACCGAGAGTTCTGACAACATGTTCAACTTCTTGAAAGAACATTCTCAATTTCCCTAGTGATGACGAGATTTTTCAAAGTTCGTCCTAGCTAACTTTGCCCACTTGAATGACTCTATTACGATTTATCGAAATTAGGTCAATCTTGAACTACACGTAAATTTTAGGTTGCTTTGAAAGTCTTGCGATTTTTTTGAGGGAACCATGGGGGGGTCATTTAATATATCACAAACCACCACCGAGAGTTTTGACAACATGTTCAACTTCTTGCAAAGATTTTGTATCTTGACAATTTAACAAAATTAGGTGAAACTTGAGCTACAAGTAAGCATGATAGATTGCTCTTGAATTAAATGTCATTTCAGAGGATGACGGGTGCATATTCTTATAGTTAACAATATCGTAGGTGTGAGTTTCAAGCTATCAGGAAATAACTATCTCAATTTTCGAGTGGTGACGAGATTTTTTTTTGTAAAGATAGTCCCAAGAAAATTAGATCTGAATGCCACAATACAGGTTTTCAAACCTATATAGTGGACGGACATGTTGTACTTATTATCCCCATGTTTTATGAGTTTTCAAACTTTGTCCTAGCTAACTCTACCCACTTGAATGACTTATGTCGATGTATCGAAATTAGGTCAAATTTGAACAACAATCAAATTGTAGGTTGCGTTCAAAGTTTATATAAAAAAAAGCTTTTGGAGGTACCCATCGGATTCTCAATTATTATATAAGAAACGATAGAGAGTTTTGACGACTCGTCTGACTTCTTACTATGATTTTCATCTTTACAAATTTGAACCCGTTTTGAAAACGATGACATGAAATAAAGGAAAAATGAAATATTTATACATGATGTCCTACCATGTCGCGTGCACTACGTGCCATGAAAACGGTAACCATGGGATTAGACAAGTGTTGGAAAAATAGTTTCATAATATTATCCTACCATGTGTATAGACATTATTGGGTATCAATCCGAACGACCAAGGTCATCAAGGGCATATCAACATCATAGTTTACGATCTGATAGAGTTCTCACATTAGTTTGGTAGATGGGTGCATCTTTGCATAGTAATCACTATTGCTTGTGGGAGATTCCAAAAATTAGGAAAAAAATACATACATTCAATTTTCCTTAGCGACGACGACGATGTTTTTTCTGTGCAAAATTCCAAATAACATGGTTCAGAATGCCACAAGCCAATGGTTTTAGGCATAGTGGATCATGTTTCCTATCTAACTACGTCACTTAAATGGCTTTATGTGGATTTATCGAAATTAGGTCAAATTTGAACTACATGTAAATTGTAGGTTGCTTTGAAAGTTTTAAAAAAAGCTTTTGGAGGTACCCATCTGGGGTCAATTAATATATCAGAAACTACCGAGAGTTTTGACAACAGGTTCAACTTCTTTCTAAGATTTGCATCTTAACAATCTAACAAAATTAGGTCAAACTTGAGCAACAGGTAAGCGTGATAGATTGCTCTTGAATTATTTGTCTTTTCGGAGGTTCTTACCAATAAAATCTTCTTTAGTGTATTTAGAATTCTTAGTGTGATTTTCAGGTTCTTCTTCAACTTTTTCTTCATTAGGAACTTCATTTTGTTCATTACCACTTTTAGTTTCAGCATCAGAAATAGATATACTATTAGGATCTATAGCAGGTTCAGAGGGTTCTACAATAGTTTTATGTTTCTTTTTCCTTTTCTTATGAGTAGAGCCACTATTTTCAGCTTGTTGAGAATCCTTCTCAATTATTTTGGGATGCCCCTCAGGATAAAGAGGATCCTGGGTAGCAGCACCACTTCTAGTTCTAATTTCACAAGCATGTTTTTCTTTAGCAGCATTAGCTAGCAAGTCTTTTTGCACTTTAACGAGTTGATCTTTCTGAGTTTGAACCATTTGAAAGTGTTTAACAATCATTTTAACATCATTAGAGGTTCTTTCCACAATATCTTTCAACTCAACAATAGCTCTAGTGTTTTCCATTAGATTATTTTGCACCCTTTTATTAAAGTTATCTTGCTTAACAATAAAGATATCAAATTCTTCTAAGCTTTGATCAGGAGGTTTAGAGTAAGGGATATCACCTTCATCAAAGTGTTGGAGAGAGTGTACCTCAATAGTGGGTGAGTAGGGAATAGGCTTACATAATTCTTCTATAGGAGGTAAATTCTTGACATCTGCAGATTTAATTCCCTTCTCCTTAAGACATTTCTTAGCTTCCTTCATCACTTCATCATTTAATTCAATAAGTCTCCTCTTCTTTGATATTCGAATAGGCACAGGAATAGATGGTCTAGGTACAATTACTTCAGGTATAGCTTGTTTAGGAGGAGTCCAATCTTCATAATTCTTGCTTATTTTAGCCATTAATTCCTCATCTTCCTTAGGAGTCCTATTCCTGAAACACAATCAGCACAACTATCTAGGTATGTCCTAGATTCCTTGGTTAGTCCATTATAAAATATATCAAGAAGTTCATTCTTAGGTAATGGACTTCCAGCTTGTGCATGAATAAAGGCACAAAACCTTGCCCAAGATTCAGGCAATGCCTTTTTTCTCCATGTTTAAAATCAAAAAGTTCCTGCAAAATAGCATGTCTAGCACTAGGAGGAAAATATTTCTGTAGAAAAGTACTAATCAAGCAGTCAGGGCTATCAATAGATCCAGGAGGTAAATTACTAAACCAAGTTTTATCTTCTCCTTTCAGTGAAAAGGGGAAAATCTTAGCAACAAAGTAAGTACGCATCTTAATATCATCAGAAAACAAGCCACTCATGGTATAAAGTTTATTCATATGTGCTACCACACTTTCATTCTTAGTCCCACAAAAAGGTTCTCTCTCAACAATAGATATGTAAAAGATAGATCGAGTGAGAAATCATAATCTTTATCTATAATGTTTATGGGAGAAGCAGCAAACTTAGCAATATGAGACAATTTGGTTCTAATAGTATGCCTCTCAAGGAGACTCTTAGCAGCGCTCCTATCATGGGTGTTTTACATTCTTTAATAAATTCATCGGTCATCTCAACATAACCATCTTTAATATCATAACTTTCACTAGCCTTAGGAGAACTAACATGTGTAGTAGTGTCTTCATTAGGAGTTTTAGTATTTCCAGCTATAGTTCTAGCAATCGTAGCATCTAGGAAAGGACCTAATGAACCACTCTTATCAAGCACAGTAGAAGCAGCATCATAAGCATCAGAAGTTTCAGATTCAGCAGTAGTAGCAGTGTGTGTAGCATGTGTATGTGGTGGTGTAACGAGCTTACTCATAACAGATAATGAATCAAGAGCAATAGAGGTGTTCAGAACCGTACCTCTTCTTATAGTGGATGGTAAAATAGGAACATTGCCATCACGAAACTTACCCATGATGGATGGATAGCAGCAAACAATAGAGAATCCAAGTGAACTTGATAAATAAAGCTATGCTCCTCGACAACGGCGCCAGAAAATAGTCTTGATGACCCACAAGTATAGGGGATGTATCGTAGTATTTTCGAGGGAAGTGAAACCCAATTTATTGATTCGACACAAGGGGAGCCAAAGGATACTTATAAGCCTTAACAACTGAGTTGTTAATTCAGCTGCACCTAGAAACAATCTTGCTCACAGCAGTTTATCAGTAGCAACAGTTTTGTAGTAGGAATAGTGAAGTAGCAGCAGTAGTAAAGTAAAGGCAGTAGTTGCAATAGCAGTAAACAGTGGGATTCGAGTGTGGTAGGAATAGGGATGGATGGACGGGCGTTGCATGGACAAGACAATTCACATAGCAATCAGAACATAGGGCAATTGCAGATAAATAAGATAAAGCATCCAAGTACTAGATAATCCTAGGCATGTGTTCCATATATAATCATACGTTCTCACAATGAGAACTTGCACAACATCTTTTGTCTTGCCAGCCCGTTCGCAGCGGGGCCTAAAGGGAACTACTAGCAATTAAGGTGTTCCTTTTAATAGAGCACCGGAGCAAAGCATTAACACTCTGTGAACACATGTGATCCTCGCATCAAAGCCATTCCCTCCGGTTATCCCGATTTCTGTCACTTCGGGGCCATTGGTTCCGGACAACAACATGTGTATACAACTTGAAGATAAGACCAAAAACAATACTATCATAATGAATCAATAACATGTTCAGATCTGAAATCATGGCACTCGGGCCCTAGTGACAAGCATTAAGCATAACAAGTCACAATAAAGTCATAAAGCAATAATAAAAGATACTAGGCTCCATGCCCTAACAATCTGATGCCATTACATGAACGATCTCATCCAATCCCTACCATCCCCATAGCCTACAGCGGGGGATTACTCACTCATAGATGGGGGAAACATGGATGGTCGATGGAGAAGCGATGGTGATGATGATGGCGATGATCTCCTCCAATTCCCCGCCCGGCAGGGTGCCAGAATGGAGTTTCTAGCGCTTTTTCGTGGAATCTGGTGGTGGCGGCGGAGCACAACTCCTTCTAGAAAAACATCGAACCCCCCTGAGTTTTTAGGTCAGAAGACAACTTATAGGAGAAGAGGGAGACCGAGGGGGAGTCTGGAGCAGCCAGACCACCCCCTAGCGCGGCCAGGCCGCGCGGGCTGGGCCCCAACCCCATTCCATCTCATATTCTGGCTCCGGGAGTCTTCTGGTGAAATAGGATTTTTGGCCTTTGTCCCGTACAGTTCCGAGAATATTCATTTTCTGACTTTCCTGGAACCAAAAACAGCAGAAAACAGGCAGCTGGCATTGTGGCTCTTGTTAATAGGTTAGTCCAAGAAATCATATGAAAAGTACTCCAAAGTGTGGACAAAACACAAAAAAGTAGATAAAACCAAGCATGGAACATCAAAAATTATAGATACATTTGCAATATATCACCGCCCATCTCAAGTTTCCCATAGCAATGATTACTGTAGTTGCATAATCGATTAACCCATCATCTAGCTTTGTGCTGCCGTCATATGTCCTTGTTCCTCTGGCTAACTAGAAGTTCGGCACAGGTGGTTTTCTCATAATTCGAGATCCAAAGCACGCTGGACCCGGAGGACCCTGCACCTCGATCATCTCCGACCTATAGATCCTGTCCAACATCAGCCTTGCATCATCCGGCTGCAAATTTCTGTTCCCGAGACTTGATCCGACCACATGATGCTCCGGCTTAGGAAATCCAGCATCAGCCATTTCCGAATAACCATCATTGTATTTATCCTGACCCGGACGAGCATAGTGTTGTTGCGCTGTCGGGCCTGCAATTCTCTCCTGCCGAGGTACATATTGATGATGCTGTTGTCGAGGTTGGTTTTGCCCTGGACCCGCCGAATTACGCTGTCCGACATTGTCGTTGGCAGCATTTCCTTGACCGGAATTGGCTTGGTCACGGTTACTTTGGCCAGCTTCACCCCGTCTAGCACTGTGGTGATCCTCATCCACCGGCACTGCCTTTCCTTTTCCCACTCTCACCACATCATATGGAACTATCTACTTGTTCCTTCTTGCCGAGGTTACTACCTCCTCTCTTCTGGGGTCATCATGAGGTATGATGTTGCCCTAGCTGACTTTGCCGGGTTACCCTTTGCCGAATGAACTATACGTGAGCCTCCTGGTATTGTCGTATTTGCTTTGAGTATCTCCTCATTTTGCTTATTCGCCACCCTCACTAAGTGGTTCACCCTTTCCTGCTGCCTCTCCCGGGCTTCTCCGGTTAGTCCCAACTCGGATGATGCTGCTTCTTCAGCCCTAAGGTTCTTTGCCGGGGTACTGTACCTCTCTAGCCCTGCAGCTACTGGCATAGCTATCTGACCCGGCTTAGGCACATTCTCCTTATCTATCTCAGTGATCAGATTTCTACCTCTAATTTTTACCCCGTCCAAGCGGTTTGCCTTTGTATATTCTTGCAAAGTGATGTTCAGTGACTGCTGCAGTTCGGCTACTTTCTTTGCCCCAGCTAACATTTTCTGGCGGGTTTCCTCTAGCTCGGCCTGTGCCTGAGCCAGATCTACTAGTGGTGCTATAGGAGTAGCTAAGCTATCTATCACCTCCTATAGTACATTCTCAGGCCTCTCTAGTGGAGGAAACCTAGATCTAGCTGCTTTGGGCGTTGCTTCCGGGTCTGGCGCCAGATCTTTGCTGGTTCCTGCATCAGGCGTGGTCATCACAGCACTGCTAGCGGGGCGAGTGATACACAGACCGCGAGCTGCGCTGAGAGGTGGCTCGCCTCCGTCGACGACATGTAGTGGATGAACGCAGGAGGTGTCCATGCCAATGTAGACCTTGTGGGCACCGAGGTTGATGAGGAGGCCTTTGTGAGGATGGGGGAGGTTCCCGAAGCTATGCGCGTTGTCGCAGATCCAGTCCAGCGCTCCAAAGCGCCGAACCAAGCTGGAGACAATGCGCTTCCCGGTGGCGATGATGTTTCCCATTTGGATCTTCACTCCTGCTAGCGTCGCTAGCCCCACGGTGGGTGCCAACTGTCATGGTGGTATCACGGCAGATGCCATGTATAGTCTAAAGATGGGGCCAATGAGCACTAGAGGTATCCAGGGAGGGATAGTGTGGTGATTCCACACACAGAAGATTGTATTTCACTCTCTCAAATGTGGATTACAAGGGATCTTTGAGCTGTTCTTGAGGAAGAAGAGGCCTAGCTTCTCTACTACCACGTACAACTCTCTAGGGTTTTCCCTTACTAAAAATGGCTGACCCTCTCTATGGAGATCCTGCCCCTCCTTATATGCTAGGGCATACGTGGAAGGCATATTCTTCGAATATTCCTCTCCCAAAATAGCAAAGCGGTGCTTCTCTTTCCCTGCCTAGACTGATCCGGACTCATGGCATAAGCCTCTCTGAGCCCCTCTGCGATGCAGCATCATCCGACATTGGTGGCGTCAGCCGACATTGGCTACGTCACCTTTGTCGGCCACTTCCCGCCGGTCCTTCCCTTTGTCTGCTTCGCTCACGCTTCTGTGCACAAATACCACCTTTTGACTAGCGAGATGCCTTCCTTATCTTATAAGCCAAGCGATAACTTGGTTCAGGTCAAGTTAGCTCGGCCCCATGGATACCTTCATTCAAGTCTCAAAGAGCCAGCCGACATATGTTTTTTATCGGCCGGGGTAACGTTAGACGAACCTCCCTAGGCTAGGTCTTCCGTAAGTCGGCCTGCCTTGAGGTAACTTGGCAAGATCCCAATTAGACCTTGGCCAACCTCGGCCAGCTCCTGCTTTGACCTTGGCATACCTCGGCTAAGTCGACCTTTATACCCCGGCGTGACCCTACTTGGGGGTATCCCCCCAACAGGAGGCACAACACATCTCACCAATCCCCTACATCTCCCACGCCTATGAGGATTTACTCAGACATGAGAGGGTACAAATCAAAGGCATAATTGTATTGCAGTAAGAATCATCTCAAAGTTATTTTCGCAACCACAATAGCGATAAAGATGAAATCAAATACAAACCACGGGTAGATCAAAGTATCAAACCCTAATCTTACAAGTGACAATCTCTCTCTCTCTCTAAGTAATGATGGTGGAGTACGTGGTTTAGGAGTTGGAGATCGTCGAGGAACGAGGTGAAGTTCTTCTCCTCTTCCAGATCTGATCTAACCCCCTCTTGATGGCTTGCGGCGGCTGTGTTTTTTGTTTTGTTGTTCTTCTCTCCTCCCCTTCTTCAGGAAAGTTTCTTCTATTGATATAAGGGAGTCCTCGGCGTTTAGTACGGGCAGACAGTATGGGCGCGTCTCGACTGTACCACTGGTCGTTAAGCATGCTGAACGCCTCCAATCAAAGAGGCTCCAATTGGGGAGTTACTTCTTTAGATGCAATTAGCCCATAAATGCTATTAGATCTTGAATAAATGTTCATTACCTGAAAACCGTCACAAGAAACTAAGGATTCGCTAATTTCGATATTAACATTAGTAGAAAGGGTTAATATTCAATGAAATCCGGCAATAAATAAGAAGAAAATCAACAGTGAAAAGTGATTAAATTTCGACTATCAACATCCCCAAGCTTAGCGGTTACTCGCCCTTGAGTGATAAAGCTATAATGAGTAATAACAAAGAATTGAATCAAGATGAAAACTTACATGTTCGTAGTTGTATGATATTCCATTGTCTCAAATCCTACAACCTTGAACATGAGCATAATATATCTGAGCAATTGCACTTAAGTTCAATTCCTAAATGCAAGTAACCCGCAAGCTAATAGTTCTTATAATTCAAATGAGATTGTTAAAAAAAATATACGCTTGCAATTCAATTTCTTTCAGCGCCTCCCTTATTATGAGAGAGAAAATGTTTTGAGCGAGGTCGCTAGAGTCAAAATTAAGGGTGCACAAGTAGATGTCAAAAGAAGGATAAAGTTAGAGCTTTTTCATTAACACCCACATCGATAATCACGGCTATCAAATACCTCTTCTTTTCCTTGTCTTTTAAAAACTCTAATTGTTCAATTTAGGTGGCGAGGTGATGCCAAAGATGAATAGTATCGAATATTTTCAGCTCATATCTTGACGATAAAATCTTACTTCCTTTCTCAAGGATCAACGAATGTTTCTTTTGCAAAACCTTACACAACCTTTTGAGAATACCAATAATTTAGCCCATATAGCAACACGTATGCCACTCATGCCATCAACTCATAGCAAAAATCCAGGGTTATACCATTGATTATTCAAAGGCTAGCGGAGTTGTTGGCATCCCAATGGTGTGTATTAGAAACATAGAACTGTTTATTTATTTCTTCTCTCTTTTTTACGGCAGGTCAAAACAGATTTTGGCATCTCCCTCTCCCACCATAAAAATTTCGTTCTATCAAACAATTATTTTTCAGAAGGTATCAGCAAGTCAACGATCAGTATGTGGGGTTGAGTACTGATAAGATTAATCCCATAAGACAAAAATACGGCATCAAAGTTGTCGATATACACTATCTCTTATTCTTAAAAACTTGGAATTTAATCCAAGGGGTAGTTTTTCAAACTGATATTAATTGTTAAAAGTCTTAACCAAAGTGGTGAAAAAAACTTTGAGTTCAAGTCCTAAAAGATAATTAATTCAGCGCGGAGTCGAACTCAAGTGCAACCGAACATACATAAAATGTTCATAAATAAGCTTACAGGAAGAAGGAAAATAGGAATGTGGTACCTCCTTTTCCTTGCTCATCTCCTACTTGAGCCAACTCTTTGTGTTCGTCTCCATAGCTCAATCACTAGAAGTGAGTATCCTGTAGAAAAATCAATAAGAGCCGAGAGAAATTTGCGCAAATAAATTTAAAGGCTAGTCTAAATTTTGGGTTTTCTTTTTACCAAATGCAAAACTGAAAGTAAACATGTATTGAAACAAAAAAATAAAAAGAAGAAAGAAAAATATGAATGCAAAAAGGTGGGACTTTTTTAACGTCACCAAGCGTACGCTCTTGGCCTATCTAGAACTAAAGGTCGCCACCGTCGGGCGGCGGCTGCTGGTATGGGAAGTTCGGGTAGCGGTTTGGAAAGTCGGTCATAAAAGATGTGAAGACTTGGGTGAGGTTGACTATGTTGGCGTTCGCATCATACAGCGTATTCTCTATGTTGTCAATGCGATGCACCACCTGGTCAAATTCGCCCCTCGGGACATAGTTGAATCCCGGTTGTGGTTGAGGCATACCTTGATGTTGATGCTGAGGAAAAGTTTGTTGGGGATGGTGTTGTTGACCATAGTCATCCCATCCTGCACCGTTCCAATCTTTTCAACCTTGATCTTGCTACTGTTGGCTAGCTACTGCGTTTTCCCAGTTGGGGTTACCTCCTTGTAGTGCAATCCTCCCTGAGAGGATTAATGCCTGCCGGAACTCCTCCTCGGTAAGGACCCAACCATGTTTACCTGGCAAACCAAAAGCTTGGACAAAAGGAACCAAAGCTTGGTGGACATCACTGTTAGGCTCAAAATAAAGCTGATAAGCATGAAGGGAGCGTTTGGGTTTATAGACCCCATGAACTTGGTGCTAGCCATATGAATATCATCCAGGCTCTTACTACTATCCACAACTCTTTGTGTGATCAATCCACCACAACGAATGTCCCCAGCGGAAGCCGACCTTTGGCGGCAAATGTGTTGCATGAGCAAAGCACCCAAGTTTAGCTTGTGCTCCATCTCTAGATACAAGGCCATGTGAATTACACTCATTTCGGGGCCTGCCATTGCCCCGACATCACCTTTCCCAAAAATAGAATTCACTAGGAAGGTATGAAAATAATGGATAGTAGGATTTTGAATGGTGGCGCTCTTTTGTGAAAATAGTCAGTGTTCCCGTGGACAAAAATTTTCACCCAAGAATGCATTGCCTCCATGTGCAGATTGTCATTAATATCGAGCTCCCTCTCATGGGAGAATCCGAAACTATCACAAAATTCATAGAAGGAAAGGTTGTGGAGCTTCCCATTGAGTACAAAACTAACAGTGTAAGTACGCTCATGGACTACGAGAGCATCATGGAATGATGATAGGAACTCATACATGGCGAGCTTGTAGGTGTCGATGGAGAGGTAGGAGAAATTTACCATGCCATCTTGCACATTCATTTGCTCGAAGTCCTCCAAAATACCTTGGGGGGAGGAACTCACGGTCTAACCACTTGGTGGGCAAAACCTTGCAGTTTCTCACCCTCATAGTCTCGGCTCATGGCGGCCCTCAAGTTGTCCACTTCCGAGTGCCTCTTCTTCGAACCCGGCCGGTGGCTTGGTGGAGCCCGAGGCTCCTGCCGTACCCGAGCCCTTGCTCGAGCAGAAAATCCTTCCAATTTTATGCATTGTGTTGCAAATTTTTTAAAGAAAAATATAGGAATCAAGATTCTATCACATGAACAAACGATTACAGGTAGAAGTTACAAATTCTAACGTGAGAAATCAACAATAATCTCAAAATATGATGAACTCATCTAAATAGCCAATGTGATGAATTCAACCATGGATTTTAGAAAATAGATCATGGATCAGAGATAAACCTACCGATGTGAAGATTCCCCAACTCAAAAACACAAAATCAATGAAGAATCAAAGGTTCTAGGAGGCTAGGGTTTGAGGGGGAGAGAGAAAGAACAAGAAAGAAATAGGAAGAATAAGAAGGAGGCTGGCTGGGAGCTAGCCGTCGTCGGCCTTTGCGTGGTCGTCACCATTGGATCAACGTTAGGGTTCGAGATCAAACCAAGTCGATCTGTTATGGGCATGCGGTACGGGTGCATCCCGGCCATACCGTTGCTCATTACTGGTACTGTGAATCTTGGTCGCCTTTGTCATGGTCTGGTACGGGCGCGTCCCAGCCGTACCACCTCTCGTTATCGGTATTGATACCTTTGTCAAAGTTGCCAAAATTCAGTATGGGTGCACGGTACAGGCACACCAGATCGTACCGACACTCGTTATGCGGTCTGAACCTTTTATTTAATTTCTTCTCTTCATTTTTCCCTTGCTTCTCAACTTTTCTAAGGTAAATTCTTTGAACAACTCAAGACTTGAAATAAATTTATTAGTGCATACAAATAATAAAATAATAAAAACTTAAACTTAATTTATTGAGAATGGGTTAACTCACATTAAGTAGTTTAATCTAATGTTTTGATCAGGCAAACTCCATATCATTAGCATTTACCTCAAGCTGCTCTTTATCTTCAGTTCTTGCTGCTTGAACACGCTTAGGCGATGGAACATATTTTCCATTGTATTCTTGTTTCTTTGGAAAGTATCGAACAATCTGATAATCATATATATTGAAGACAATCGTACCGCTAGAGCAATCTACGTTAGCTCTAGCTGTGCTAAGAAAAGGTCTTCCAAGAATGATAGGAAGTTTGTCATCCTTAGGGACATGAAGAATAATAAACTCAGTGGATATAACATGTTGATCTATTCTAAGTAGAACATCTCCGATCATACCGACCTGGTATTTAGTTATTTTTTCCGACATTTGTATGGTGATTGAAATAGGAGAATATTCTCCAAGGTTCAATTTTTTAAATAGGGAATAAGGCATAAAACTAACAACCGCTCCTAAATCACAAAGAGTGTTAATATATTAGTTTTCCCAATTGCATAGGAGATGGTTGGTATACCTGGGTCCCCAAGCTTAGAAGGGAGCTTATCACCAAAGCTTGTCATTACCGCTACAGTCTTATTTACCTTCTTATTTCTATTAATAATATCTCGACTAAACTTTTTATAAGTAGGAACTTGAATAGCATTAGTTAAAGGAAGTTCTAAACGTAATCTTCCCAGTGCCTCAGCAAAAGAGTCATAAATATCTTTATGTGGTTCATATTGAACTCGGTTAGGATAAGGAATTTTATTTTTGGTACGTATTACCTTCTCCTTTACCTTTGCTACTGTTTCAACATTCTTTTTGGTTTTCCTTATAGCTGGTTTTTTCTTATCGGCGTGTTCTTCATGCGGGATGATAACTTGCTCTTCTTTCTCCTTTCTAAGATCGGCTTCTTCCCGTGAATCGATTGTCTCAGAGTCTGTGTGGGCCCCCAGATTAATCCTCCTAGAATCCATGTTATGCATACACCAGGATCCCATGATCAGTTAGTCGTGGCACATAACCGACAAGTATCAAAATAAACATCCATTACTTAAGAGGATACATGTCATACCTTATATGCCCTTATGGCTACATCAATAATCACCATCGGAACTTCATCAAGTGTAGAGCCCGAGGCATGCCTTAACCTACAGGCAACTAACTGGGAGAACGTCCTAGCTTGCATAATCATCACCATCGCCTTCTTCTTGATATCTGACCAAGTTAATAGACAGGGACAATGCCAGTGAGTACATTGTACTCGCAAACCACCTTAAGAGAGAAATAATAATAAGAGGATATGCAATATGGTTGTGGTAGTAGAGGGCTCCATGAGAGGTTTTTTTCTCAAATCATTTGAAAAGAACTTTGAAAAAAAATATAGCAATATGGTTGTGGTTGCGGAGTTTCTCTTTGTTTAAAAAAACTTTTGTAAAACATATTGGAAATCCTTTGAAAAGTTTTGGAAAACACTAGGACTGGGTCACCCATTTGTTTCCTTCCTTCTGGTCATCTCTCATGACCAAACTCCTTTCCATCCTTTCCGACCATCCTGTGGTCAAATCATCTCCAAAGCCTTTGCTTTTCTGAAGTCCTTTTTGAAATCAAAACCAGCACCGCTCAACAGTAGTTTGTCCAACCTCTCCTTAACCACGGACACGGCTATTCGAATAGATTTACACTCTGTAGAGGTTGTACACTTTACCCACACCATCCGATCGTGGGTCGAGTAACCAATCAAGACTCTCTAGATGCCCACTCCAATATAAGTGCCTACCCTATGAGTGTTGTTCCCCTGAATACCGAGATGCCCTATATAGTTCACAAGCCAACCAGAGCGCTTTTTCCACTTCACAAGTGTGCCCTTTCAATGAGGGGCTCATAGTAATGTGTGGAGGCCCGTAGACCCTTAGTTCCTTCTCCTGGGTACTGAAGTACATTATAGAGACCCAGAGAAGGCCCACCCTCTAGGATTTTTGAAAATACCCTATAGTGGTTGTAGGCAGCTTATACCTGAGCAAACAAACATCAAGTCTAGCCCTGTCCTATTCCAAAGTAATGTGGTTGCACGGGTTAAGTTGTTATAGCTAAAGCTGCAAAGAACCGGGTGCGTTTTTGTAAACATTTTTCCTCCATATTTCTTTCAACCTTTTGTAAAACAAAACCCCTTTTTCCTTTCTCAAACATCTCTTGGTAGGGAAAACCTCACCAAGGTTTTGCCATAAACATTTGTAAAACTTTTTCGCGGGTCTCCCCATCCTCTAGTTTTTCTTCGGCTAAAATGGGTCTCCAAGGGGGTATGGTGTTATACACCATATACCATTCTAGGGAAAATAGGTGTCATCAAGGGGGTTGTACTTAGTAGCACACAGGTGAAATGGCTTGGAGGAGCCAATACACTACCAAATATAGATCATCACATAATAAAACAATGCAGTTTTCATAAAACAGTAGGTAAAACATGCATAAGTAAAATAGTAGGACAAGGCTTATGAGGAAGAAGGTGGCTTGCCTGTGATTAATAGTGTGGAAATATGTACCTAGACTTCTTCTGAGAATACCATAATAACCAATAATAATAATAATAACACCTTCTTTTGTTCTCCGGTATAATCGCATCTAACGTCGATATGGATCACATGCAAGCAAACAAAGGGCACAATCAACACCAAACATAAAATCATCAATACAATACAGCAAAGAAACATCCAACACACTATTCAATTCAGTAGGCTTTGATAGATTGAAATCATAGCATTTGGAAATACTTTACTTGCCTTTGTGGTTTTGCCTTTGTGATTTGTTTGTCAAATATCACCTAATGAAGGGGTTTTGGTTAAGGCTTTGGTTTGGGTGATATCAATGTAAAAAAATGATATCTACAGATAGGTATTGGAATAACAAATCCAATACAAGTGGTTTCATGATTTTATCAATTTTCTATATTTAGTTATGATTTTTCTAGTGAAATAACCTCTAGTTTAGGTGAATAAATCAACTGAAAAGTTCTGTAGTTCCAAAAATTATTTCCTTGTATGGTTAAGTAGGATTTGATGGACTGGTTCAGTGAGAGTTGGAATCGCTTCAAAATAATTACCAGAATGCCGCTAGAAATTCCCAAAGTCAGTTTTGTAGTCAATTTGTCTTTTTAACCAAATTTGTTATACAGTTCTAATTGATATGAGGTAAAGGACAATGGATAGGTAGCACAAATACCTTGTAGTAGAAATTAGAATCACTATTTTTGGACTAGTAAGCTTCTGAATTGATTTATCTAGTGAATATACCACATACATAAGTAATTAATTTATTAAAATTCAACAGAGAATCAATAAACTGTGATCTCCTAGGTTTTGATAGGTACTTATGTATCAGATCATGTAGAGTTGGAATCAACTCAAAACATGTTATGATTTGTCCTAGGGAAATTTCTAAAGTCATATTTGTCCTCTTTTTGTAATTTTTTCTACAGGCAAAATACGAAGCTTCTTGGGGTTAGATAAAGGTTACAAGGTAGGACTACTACAGATATACCCTTGAGAGTTGGAATTATACCATTTGGTTTTACCAAACTACCAGAAATAAACAAATAGTAAAAAGGACACCCTCTAGTGATGTAGCACTTGTTCTGCATGTTTAAGGAAACAACCAGGAACCCTAGGAATTTTAGATATGGGCATTTGGAGTCATTTTCCATTTTCAAAAAGAATTAAATCTAGTAGTATAAATTTGGCAGATCTGGAAAAGAATAAAAGCAAAATGGATAAAGGCTCGATCTGCGGTGTGCTGGGCCGTGCAAGGTGCCGGCCGACCTAGCTCACAGCGGCACGTGCGGGAGGCGGATTTTGAAGCTGCCAGGCGGGGCTGGGAGGTCAGAGGCACATGGGGTCAAAGGGGTATCGGCAGACAGGCGCCGTTGGATTAGAGTGGGATGGATGGCGGTGCCTCGTCATCCTCACTAAGCTAGAGAGGGCATGGCCGAGGCCCGTGAAGCTCGGGACGCTCACCTGAGGGCTCGCTGGCGACCGTGGGGTGGTGGAGATGAAACGGTGCAGCGCGACGACTCCGGGGATGGGCGGAAAGGGCAGGTTCCGCGACTGAAAGTGACCCACGCAGTGACGCCGATGGAGGGGTTCAAGAGTTCGCCGGAGTTGACCCTTGGGCGCCTACACGTCGATTAAAAAGGAGGGCATAAGATGGGGTTGGAATAGCGATTCGCTCTAGGGTGAAGAGGGAGGGAAAAAGAGGCATGGAGCAAGACATGCAAGAACAACCATGGAGGTGGCCGAAAACATCTTCTCCTCCTTCTCCTGGACAGTGCAGCGAGTGGGAGACCTAGGGCAGCTGGGAGAGGGGCGAGGCGAGGGAGTGGATTGGAAAATGAGGGCAGGGGTAGGGTGGAGGCGCCTCTGGCCTATTTAACCTAAGAAAGTGGTCTAGAATGGATCATGTCCATGGAGGGCAAAGATAGATAGAGCTGGCTAGTGATAGGTCGACTTGGGCGATGGAGAGTGGTCGTGTGGGTCTCTGGGATGCTGTAGAGAGTGAAGAGAGATATGGTGGCTACTTCAAGTTAATATACCGGGCATGACATGATATATCTAGTGTCTCCCTTTCATGCAAGCACTAAAGACAAGGAGATGAGTCTTATATAGTGCATGCTACATGTTAGCTCGACCAGAGGTGGGGGTAGGGTGTTGTGGTGAAGTATGGAACAAGTTTGGGAAGATTTTGATTAGTTTTGGATCATGGTTTTGAATAATATCAATACTTGGCCATATTCATGATCATGAAGAACTTTCTCACACTTGATCTTGGCTCGATGAGTAAATGATGCTGGTAGGTCGATAAGATCATGGTGTATCTCCAAGAATTCTTTTAGATTTTTCTAAATATTTTAGGTCCTTCTTTTGTTAATTATTCAAATAGTGCTGAAAGTGTTTTATTGAGTTCATTTGATATTTTTGAATTGGCCAAGGTGGGTTTTTGATTTGAGATGGTCCCACATATGAATTTACACTATGGAGTATTTTTCCATAATTTATTGAGGCATAAAAGTATTTAAAGTAATTATTTTCTTGTTTCTGCCATTTAAGAAAATAGGCAAAATAATTATTAAAACTCTTCAAAAATATTTATTTTTGAAGTTTTAAGATAGGGTATGATGTATAGGCCTCAATTTTGCTTCAATTTGGACATGTGTTTTGGAGAAATATAAACTTTCTTTTATAGAAGGAGTTTTAAGATTTTGCCAAGAGAAGGGATTAATTAGATTTTGGTCCAAATTAATTATGGATAACATTTGATAAATATTTATAAACAAGTTAGATGATGTACACAAGGTGTATCTAGCATTTGCAACCTTGTTATTTGAGAATCCAACTTGATTTTGGTAAGAAACAAGGAATAACAAATCTAGGGTTATTTTCATACCATCAAAACCTTGTTCTATCTTGGAGCTCAGAGCTCTCCTTGGGGCATGGTATATATGGATGGATAGAATAATTGATGTAGATTTACAAGGTACAAGAATTTGAGCTGGATCATGCTTGAGTTCTCCAAGAATTGATTTCAAACTTTGAATAAAATAAGGGTGCCAAAACATAATGTTAGATAGCCCTCAAAACCAAGTGGGCTTTGGAAGCACAAGGATCCAATTGAAACAAGTGAAGTAGGTATTGATAGAACTTTATGAGTAGAACACAATCATGCAAATATTTGGTACATAGAAGGTAGGATGAAGGTGTGAGCTTCTGACCAAGTAGGCTAGTTGATAAGATTTGCATAAGAAGGTTTTCTTGCCTACAAAACCATCAAGAACAAGTGGGTTAGAGGATGATCTAGACAAGGGTAGGTGTGGGACTTGGTAGTCCTTAGATGTTTTACAAGATGGTTGACGTGCATTTCCAAAAATGCATAAGGGTTGAGAAAGAGAGGCATTCAAAGAAGTGATGTTGAGACAGCTTCCAGACTTAGTCAAATTGGGCAGATTTAAGGTTTTTAACTACAATATGAGTGAGGATCTTTTTGATAGGTTGCAAGGTACCCAAGCATCATCAAGTGGATGATGTTGAAGTGTAGATTCAGTAGAATAGGTCCATGCTTGATATTGATCTTCATTGACTTAGAAACTTCTTGAATGGATCACTTCAGAATGGATCTGGTTAAGGGTTTTAGATGATCACCTAGTGGCTAGAGATTAGATCTAGCTTTGTTCACTTGCTTAGGGTGGATATGATTAGTTATATTCTACAATATGAGCCCTTAGGGTAGCTCATTTAGTTCCTAAGCAAATAATGCAAACATTAGATCAAGGCAATTCATCTTAGCAGATCAAGACAACTCATCTTACCAGCAAAACCAATATACTACTAGGGTTATCACCAAGCCTATCTTGAGGTAAGGATGGGTAAATTGAAAGGTCGGATTTTGAATAAGATGAGAGTTCTTCGTATCTCTACTAAGAGTGGAGTTCAAAAGCTTTATGAAAAGGTTTTGGAAAAACCTAGAGGTAAGAGTAGTTCAAAGTTCTGTCTTGAAACCATAAGGAGATTATGTTATATAGCTCTCCATAGTTTGGTCAATAGAAGCTACTAAAATAGTTAAGATTTACAAAATAATCTTAGCGTAGGTTTTGAAATGCCAGAACATCTAAGAATATGTAAAATGAGCCATGATAGTTTTGTTAAATAGTTTTTGTCAACTGGTGTTGAGGTAAGGAGTATATCATATGTTATATATTCAGATGTATAAGCATCAACAAACAAGCAAACAAGTACAACATCAATACACAACAAAAAGTTTTTGTTCCCCCTGATTTTTGCATTCTGGACAACTAATCAGGTTTGCTAAAATTGGGATGTCACAGTCTGCATATAGTCTATGTTTGTCCCCTACTTCCCCTTCCTCTCTAGTTTTGCAAGCTTCTTCTCCTTTTCTGGGCCTCATAATCAATTTCATCTTCGGGATCAACTAAAACATCTTCTTCTTGACTCATCTCCTGAGTTTCTCTTGCCTTTCGAGCTTGTTCTTCCTGATACCAAGGTGTTCCTTGTGGTTCCTGAGTTTTTGTACCACGTATAGTAACAATGTTAGTAGAAACAGTATTGAAATTTCCTTGGTTCAAAATCAAAGTTTGTGTTTCAATTATTTGCTCACACTGAGTTACCATACTTAGATATCTATCTAAATGTTTTGTAGCTTGACCCAAGTCATCAAAGACTTTTGTTAGGTCTCTTATATTCTTTTCTTGTGTCATGAGACGCTTATAGTTTTTCTCACGGAACTGATTCTGTTGATATCTAAACTTTTGCATTACAAGATTTATATCATCTTCTATTACATAGGTCTGAAGAATGTCAACTTTATTCTCTCTCACAACTTCCAAGGTTATAACTTTTTTCTTCCATGGACTTTTTGACTTCGGGCATAAGATTTGGTGGTATGTGAATCATACCTTTTCGTGGTTCAACTTCCGCAACTAGATTGTATTGTTCGTCATTAAAGGATCTTACCTCAAAAAGCTTTACACATTCTGGCCGTGTTAAGTTGCATATAGCTCCTCATGTAGATAGATCAATCATTTCTTTTGTCTCGTCATTAAGCCCATTGTAAAAATATATAATAATTAAATTAACCGTGATTTGGGACTTTCATAATCATTGCATAAAATCTATTTCGTGCTTGATAAAAGTTTTCTCCAACTGTTTGAAGAAAGTTTGTTATACTACATTTTATTTGGATGATTTTAGTGAATGCATAGTATTTAAGCATGAATTCTCAGATGCAATCTTCCCAGCTTTTTATAGTGTGATTAGGTAATGATTGCAACCAAGCAAACACATTATCTTTCAGAGACCAGCGAAAAACTTTAAGGAGTACAAACTATATTGGTAAACTTGTTGGTTTAAGAGTAGCGGAAAGGTCATAGACCCTTGTCAAGTGGTCACTAGGATCTTCCGCTTCTTTTCCTATGAAAGAAATTTCTTTCATCATATAAATTAGCTTAGGATTTATTTCGAATTCCCGGCCTTCAAGTTCAGGACAAAGAATAGGCATTTTCCTAAAGTGCCTAGATGGACCAACGGTAGCTCAGGTTCGGCCCCTCGGGTGATGGTCAAATCTGGCATCAGTGGAATCAAACTTTTCATGTCTACAGTACGTGAGTTAGTAAATCTTTCAATAAATTCTAGGCATCTCTCGATCGGAACACGATCAATATACGGAGCTAAATAAGTTTTTCCTGATCGAGTGTTACCTCAATTTTCAACGGAGATCATGAATGGTGTCAACAACGGATGTTGTCAAGAAACAACACTTAGCGCTTAGCTCTCTAGCAACGGTGCCAGAAAATATCTTGATGGCATGCAAGTGCACACGTTTGTCAGAGAATGTTTTCGCGGAAGTATTAATTCTAGTTTTTATATCGACCCAATAAGGAGTCTAGGTAAGTGTTTTTATGTGGTGTTTCTATCGCACTCAAGGTGTCACAGGTTGACATTGGTACGATTACTTGAGATCCTATGATTTGTTACCCTAGCTATATAAAAACTCTTATTTCCCATGAAGATTCAAGATGAAGGCCCAAAGCGGCAAGCGGCAAAGGCTTATAGTTATATTAGGAAAGAGATCATGAACCGACAATGTATTAGTGTTGTAATAATATATAGGTAAACCTATCCGCATATAGCTTTGAGACCCAGCCTATTATATATAGGAAGGGAGAAGCCTAAGCGAGGGTACCGAAAAAACCCCAGGCAACCTGTAATAGTGTGGTTCATCAAATATTCAGGCGACTTTGACTTCATTGTTTTCTTGACATCCGACGAAATCCCCAGCGTTCTCTTTTCCGCAAAACCCTAAGTCCTTCACCATGGACATTGCCGAGGTTGCCCCCATCAATTGGCGCCGTCTGTGGGAATCCTAAACACTGGAACCAAGGATTCGGCGGATCCCCTTCCATCAAACAACAACCCAAGAAAATAAGATCCACACCCACCCACCCCTGTGGTAGTACCCGCTGATTTTAACGGCGGATCCGATCTAATCATCGGAAGTTTCCACTTCCAAGTAGAGAACCCCCAAGAGTCGCACCCCTCGGGCCTGATCACGTCAGAACCATCGGTGGAAAAATCTACGCCTACGGCGGTACCAGCATCAACTGTCGAATCATGCATGGAAATTACGGCACAGAGCAAAGCAGCCGAAGAAAACAAAGAAATCGAGGTGGATCTAGGGGACCTTGATGGTCTTTATGACAATCTCTCCTACGTATTACATTCTCAGCTAACTCCACCACGTGAAACAAGCCAGGCATATTCTGAACCCGAAGAAAGCGGAGAAAGCATCGACTTCGGAATTAGAATGGCAGAAATCTACCCAGAATAGAAACCGATTGACCTCACTGGTTCACCTGATATTGTCTCCCTTGGTTCATACGACGACGTCACCAGTTCATACATCACCCAACACCAAGTATGCGTGATCATCGGAGACACCTCGACTCAAGAAGACTCCAATGGTAACTCTATTTTTAACCCTGATGATATTTTATCAAGCCACAATGCAGGAAATGACGGAAACGAAGGAAGCCGAGGAAACAAGGAAAACCCAATAGTCAACCGCATAGTCCAAGAAGAAGGAGAACCGCGTAGAGGAGAGAGGAAAACTCTCAGCCTACCAGCCGATGCATTGCAAAGAGCAAGAGCAGCAATTTCAGGAGCAGTCCCAATGACACCTGACGCCACACGCGAAGATTTGTTAGGATACCAATATCTGCTTCACCACAAGAAGAGAGACCTACTAAGGATGCAAAGGCAACTCGATGAAAGAAAGAGGCTAGCAAACAAATCAAGCTTATGATGAGTGCAACTAAGTTCTACCCGAGGATCAAGGAGCATAACAGGAGGAGCGCCGCCAAGAAGGGGAACATCTCGCTTACAGAATATTCCCATAGCCGAAAGAAGCGAACTAATCCGAGACCTTGATTTATCATTCATGTCAATAGATCAAGAAGGAAACATCAAGGAAAAAACAGCTCAGGAAGCAATCGTGGTCGTACAAACATATTTAATCACAACGCAACCTGCACCCGACGATCCTCGCGCGGCCTGATACGTCCATAACGTATCTATAATTTTTGATGGTTTTATGCTAATAGTATGCTTTTGATACTCCTTTTTATATAAAGTTTATGATTTATTTGAACTAACCTACTAATAGTTGCAAAAGTGCACATTGTTCTTGTTTTACACTTTCATGTGTAGGAATTACCAAGAATACAAGTGAAAACCTTGTTGGAGTCAAATTGGGATTTTCCAGAAATCTGTCTCAGAACTCTTTTTTAAGATGGTCACGTTTCGGGTCGAAGACCGTGTCAAACGGAACACTCTTCAACTAGAAAGTTGTTGGAAATTTCGCGACAAATGTTCTGGATATAAAATTTAGCTGATTCTGAGTCCGAATGAGCCCGATAGGCCCAATTTACTGCAGCCCAAGATGGGGTGACGGGAATCCGAGAAGCTATATAAAGGGAGGAAACCTAATTCGTGGGAGACACCTCCACCCACAAATTTGCAGCCACCAAAGCCACGTTTTTGCCTCCCCCATGGATCCCATCTCCATGGGGAAGGGCTCCCAAGAATCCATGAAGTAAGGGTGCTAAGGGGAGCGCCTCCCCTGTGATACCGGCGGCGGGGAAGGAGTCCTCCGCGCTGCCGCCGCCTTTTCACCATCTTCACCACCATCTCCATCGATCTCCACCACCATCTCCATCGCCGTTGCTGATTCCCATGATGATGAGGGTGTAGTTCTTTCTCGAGGCTAATGGCTCTACTGGTAGCTATGTGTTCATCTCTCTCTCTCTATGCATGATCAAATTGTGATCATGAGCTTTGTAATCTAGTAGATCTACCTTGCTACTCAAGTGCTTTAATAGATCTCTGCTCTCCCCATGTGTGTGAAAGTGACAGCGTGCACACCATGGTGGCACTTAGGCTAGAGATTAAAAATACTTGTTATGAGTTATATTTGGAGTTGGATGGTTCTATGAAATTTTGGTGTTTGTTGGAACCATCTAGAGCTCAAGGTGACAGTTTGGGGTTATCTAGATGGGGAAAGAGGACTTTGAGGAGTGTTGTTATAGCTCTACCATGGATTAGAGTCTCCAACCGGAGAGTAGTTCAGAATAGTATCATAAAGAGAAGATATTTAAATGAGAGTGTTCACTAGCGAAAGTATGATCCCTAGGCCTTGTTTCTAAACATTGAAACACCGTTTGCAATTAGATCTGTTACATGTTTGATTGCTTCCATCTTTATTTCAGTTTGCCTTTAGTCTCTTCCACGCCATCAAGCTATTTTCTGGCACCGTTGTCTTATATCCATACCACTTGTATTTCACTATCTCTTTGCCGAACTAGTGCACCTATACACCTGACAAGTGTATTGGGTGTGTTGGGGACACAAGAGACTTCTTGTATCTTGATTGCAGGGTTGCTTGAGAGGGATACCTTTGACCACTTCCTCCATGAGTTCGATAAACCTTGGGTGATCCACTTAACGGAAACTTGCTGCTGTTCTACAAACCTCTGTACTTGGACGCCCAACACCTGTCTACAAGACTAGAAGTGCGTAGACATCACGGCCCTCCACCGGTCCGCCCTGATGAACCTCGGCATGGAAGGAGCATCTCTCGCGCAAGCAGAACAAGGAGCCACACAACAACCCGACAGATCCCCACGCTGTCGCAGCAGCCCTCGGCAAGTGGGTCACACCCGACTATCACGATCGCCACATCGGGTTCACTTCTCAAAGCCACAACCACGAAATGACGCAAGAAATGATATTACACAACACATGATTGACAGAATCAGGGATGAGCGTAGCAGCCGAAGATATTACGACGGTGAAAGTGAGGAAGAACAAGAACTTTGTGGAGCTAGTTGCTTTACTCGGCAGGTTCGCAAAACTCCAGTACTAAAAGACTTCAAATTACCTCATGACCGCTAGAAGTACGACAATCTTCAAGAACCCGAAGCTTGGTTGGCGGATTATCTAGCAAAGGTCAAATTACAAGGTGGATCCAAGGCTACCACAATTCAAAGCTTGTAGCTGCACCTGACTGACGCATCACGTTCATGACTAAGACAACTTCCCGAAGATTCTATCAACAGTTGGAACGATCTTGAAGATAAATTCATTAGAAACTTCCACTCCACGTTCAAGCGACCTGCATCTTTGGAGCAATTACGAGCATGTAAGCAAAAATCACGAGAGCAAATACGGGGCTTCATCCAACAGAGGAACATTATAAAAAACTTGGTTGAGGCCATATCCGATGAAACGGCAATCAACGCCTTAGCGATGGACTCCGGTGGCAAGAGTTCATAGAAGAATTGGGTAGAATCAAGCCAAGGATGATCTCACAACTGATGGACATGAACAATCACTGGGCCGATGGAGAAATGCATTACAAAACAAAAGAGCTCGCTCACCCGATGAAGACAAGGACAGGCGCAATAATGATAAAACACGATGAAACAATGATGGATACATCGGACCAAGTTACGTCGCAGCTGGCTTCTCCGGGGGAGACAAACAAAGAAGTGACAGTTACAATGGGTATCGCAGCAGTAGGGACGACGTCGGTGGAAGCCAACCACTGCAGCGATATCAGCCGAAAAATCGAGACCCACCAATGTCAGTAGGGCAAATGCTAGAAGGACCCTGCAATATGCACTTCTATGTCGACTCAACAGGCAAAAGGCGATCGAATCACCTCCTAAAGGATTGTCGAACATTCTTAAAAATGCAGGAGCTATGCAATGCAACGACAGCCGAAGCAACTAACCGAGGCTACACTACCACACCTGGCGCTTTGGCCATCGGCACGCCACCACCACCGCCGGGACATCTGCTAGTGGGACAGCCGCATAATACAACACATCAAGACGACGAATATCCCGGGTCAAAAGGAGCAATGTCAACGATCCAGAAAGGATGACCCTCTAATAGGACACAGAAGCTGAACACTAGACAAGTGAACATGGCAGTGACAATGCCACCCCCTACACATGATTACCTCCATTGGTCAGAACAAGAAATTACCTTTAGTAGAGCCGACCATCCACTTCGGGTCCCTCGGTTGGGCCAATCAGCACTAATAATAGAAGCGCAAATCCGCGGGTTTGACATGAGCACGTTTTCTTGGATGTGGGGAGCAATATCAACCTCATCTACGCCAAAACTCTACGGGCAATGAATTGGTCCATGACAAATCTAGTGTCTATAGACACAACTTTTCACGAGATAGTTCTAGAAAAACCCGAAATTCCGCTGGGCAAAGTCCACCTCGGCGTAGTCTTCGGGTCAAGGAGCAACTTCAGACGCAAAGCTCGAAGTCATGGACTGGCCATCTCAATACCATGTGATCCTGGGATGACCATCCTTCGCTAGGTTCATGGCAGTACCTCACTATGCATATCTGGTGCTAAAAATGCCAGCCCCTAATGGAATCATAACGGTAAGAGGAAGCTTCAGTCGCTCGGATAGCTGTGATCGAGAATTCAACAAAATGTTAGAATCTTTCGGGATGGAGACAGAACTTGGACAACTACAAATAGCGGATGAAGAACTACTGCACGAAGGGCATATGAACCACGAACCCGCAAAAACCACCCATCTGGCCTTCACTATAGGTCCCCCATAGGACGTTGCACTCGCCGAAAAGATGAAATACTCTGCATACCAACACGGAGCATGACCAAGAACCTCCAGACATAAGCCGAAGTTTCTAAGAAAAGTTTTACTTTGTCGCATTTTATATTCAATAACGGCCCACGGCCAGGGAACATGCCCACACAATGTATTTCCTATACACTTATCGCTGAATAAAGAAGATATTTCTCGACATAGAATGTACAAGGCAATAGTAAATATGCCAAGCACATCGCCTCACCGAACCAGCACAAGCAAAATCTCGTATGAACATACGACCTTTTTGAAAAAACAATAGGCTATATGTAGTATCTCTCCTAAAGTACAAAAGCTACATGACAAAAGGAAAATAATCAGATGTCAACGTCCATAAAAAATTCCTCATCCGCCTCTAGGCACCTCCGAATGATCCTAATTGCAGGTCTACGAGCAACATCGTAATGAGGCGCCATATCAACAAGACCACCGCCAGGAGGAGGGAGCAATCCAAAACATACGGCATATAAGTTCAATGTCAGATGTTGTGCGTGCACCCAAGAAAGTGCAAGTTTTACACCCGCCACAAGTTGAGACTTCACAAAGTGATGAATCCTTTCACCTTGTCGAAACTTTACGAGCAAATCAGCTAAGGTCTGAGGCTAATGATCTTGAGGAAACATCACATTGTAAACAATGGCCAATGATCTACGACAACACTCGACAAACTGCTCTACCACGGATACGCGCTCCTGAAGCAAAGCCACGGCATAGGCATGGCGGTGATACATCCAAAAATCTGTCCCGGAATTTTGGGAAGCAGACGCCAAAGCATGCATTCGGTTGCACAGACGTTGGGTTTTCTCCCTCCACACAATCGAATGCCTACAAAACAAAAAGAGAAAAATATTGGCATCCCACAAAAAGGGAAGCAGCGCAAAAGCAAAAGCAAATTACTTACACAACATCTTTTCATTCGCCCTGGTAATTTCATCCAAGAAGTAGACCTCACGATCAAGGGCCTGGCGTGTTTTTGATTGGGAAATATCCACCATTGACTGAAAAGTCCGGAGTTTCCCCTCAAGTTTCTTCATATGTTCAATTTTTTTGGCATACAGCGGAGGATCTATCGTACGCACGATAGCAGTATCGGTTGCACCCATTCCAGATGCGGACGGGAGCACATCCGATGATTTCACAGGCGTGGAAGGAGCCACCAAATCATTGAAAATATGGCAAGATACACGCAAGATACAAAAAGCTTCAACATATAAAGAACAACACATATGCATAATACATAGCTTTTTCTTCTCATCAAAAGAAAGTATTACGCAACAGGATACGATAGATATTCGTTACAGTATTAGTAGAAGAAATGCAAAAAAACTACAAAGCTACGGAGTTGATTTCTCCAACGACAAAGTAGCACTAGCGGAAGAAGCACTAGCTATGGGAACAATAGGGGGAGCAGTCAAAGAAGGAGCACCAGTCGAAGAAGGGGCGGTTTCTTTTTCTGGGCCTGGGCTTATGGCTAGGAGCAGCCGTGAAAATTTCTTGGCCCTCTTAATAAAGGGTTTCAAATCAACCGCCTGGCCTTTGGAGTTGACTAGGACAGAGGAGTTAACCTTCTCCCAGTTGACCTTCTCACCGTGCGCCATCGCCAACGCCATTGAAGTGTCGGCACCACTCTTTGACTATGTCACGCTGTAGCCCATAAGCGGTCTAGGGTCGGTACCGAAGACAGGAGCAAGATCGTTGAGATTATTGGGATCCTCCTTCTGTGGGAAAACATTGGCATGTAAGCCCTTGAAGGTATGGTGGGAACGGATGAGGTGGTTGCGCCCACTAACGCTCTTGGCCTCCAAAATGCCAACAGCATCCGACAAAGGGTCAACCTTCTTATCTTCATGCAACGCTAAGTTCTGGCCAGTTAATTCTGGAAATTAAAGAAGGTAGAGGTTAAAAACCAAAAAGAGAAAGAGCAAGAGAATGCAATAAAAGCACAGTTGTAAGAGACGATAACTTATGGGTCAAAGAGTCATTGAGGGCCTCCAAGCGCTTCCGAATATTTTCATCTGGATAGCAACTTGTTTGGCTACTTCTTCGGCATCAGCCTTCGCTTGTTGCTTGGCCTCCTCCAAAGCTTTCCCAGCAACCCGCAGTTTGGCCTCAAGAGCACCGGCATGCTTTAGCGCCTCATCTCGGATAACTCCGGATTCTATGGCAGTAGCTGTCCAAGAAACAAGCAAGGAAATATTCATTAAAAACAGGGGAAAAAAGACAAGTGGAATCCGAAAAAGCAAACAAGGCATACCTTTAAGCTCTTTGGCTTCATCATGGATTTTTATAAAACGAGAGACAATATCGACCATCTCGCGCATCAAAGGCTAAAAAACACATCACAACAAGAAATATCAGAAAAAACAAGGAGGAGCTAGGGACAAAACCTCGAAACATGGACTCACTTATGTCTTTCATATCCACTTCAACAGGGTTTTCGAATATGGCCACACCCTTGCCAGCCGGTTTTCTCTTTTTCTCTGGCGGGGGCTTCGACGAAGCGGCCACATCCTTCTGGATAGGTGGATCCGCAGAAGATGTGTGCAAATCTTTCGGCTCGGAGGATGGCGGAGGGGATTTCTTTGCAGAAAGGGCGACAAACGTACCAAGAGGAGACATGGGAGGGTCTTCCCCATCATCACCACTACAAGAAGAAGTATAAAAATAGAGAGGCATCAGCAACTGAGCCACCCAACAACAATAGTGAAGAAGCAATAAAATACTTACAAAGATACGTCCTGCGCAAAGCGAAACAGGTTCCTCTGAGGAGGAGCTAACGAAACTGGAATAGCATCCAAAGGCTTTTGAGCTGTAGAGTCATCCGAGTCTTCAATCGTCTCTGCAGCGGAAGAACAGTTTATCTTTTCACCAGCGCACTCCACACAAAAATCTTCAGAGTGAGACGATGGAAAGGACTGCGTCTTCGATGAGGATTCAGAAGCAGAAGCCTCTAGTTCCTCATCAGCAGCAGTCCCAGTCATAGGAAGATCGTCGGATACAGAAGGATGGAGTGGAAGATCACCGCTTTCGGGCAGAGGAGGAAGTGAAGATAAATGGTCATAGTCCTATATGAGAAAATAGGAAGGTTACTGTTAGAGATTAAAAACACATCCGCAAGTAAAAAGGAGAGAAGAGAGAAGGAAGAAAGGTGGTTATAAATGAAAACTTACCTTCGGAAGACGATTCTTCTTGCCGTAAGGCTCCACAAGGCAGTTGGAGGGAACCGCGACCTTCTTGGCGAGAGTGGTGAAATTCTGAACCCTTTTTCATAAACTACCAGGGTAAGGTCTTCCGATGAAACCCTCATCGGGTCCTTCCTACCAGTGTATGACCACATGCCGGAAGGCCTCGCCTGAAGAGGCTGGACACAAAACCACAAAAAGTACAAAAGAATATGAAGTCTTGGCAGTTCCTTGCCAACCTCGTGACGCAATTTGGAAATGCGGTCCAGAAGAGGCTGAATATCCGTCATTTCTTTGGGAGTGGGATGCTAATACCAGGAAGCAAGCTTTTGACAAAAAAAATTGGGTTCAAAAGGGGCCAAGCCAAAAGACTGACCCTCAACTAGCTGATCGCAAATGCAAAACCACATGGTTTTCCATCCTTGAATGGAGTCACTGATTTTGAAATCAAAATAATCAACATCGGCAAGAACATAAAACATGGCGCTGCCGACGTCAGGAACAAGGGTGTTAGAGGCATTCCGACAAACATAGAAAAAGTATTTCCATAGGCCCCAATGGGGATGGATTCCAAGGAAACACTCACAAAGAGTAACAAAGCAAGAAACATGGAGGATAGCATTGGGCGTGAGCTGATATAGCTGCATGCCATAAACGAAGGGGAGACCGCGGAGGATTCATGAACAGGGAGAGAAATGCCACGGAATAAGAAAGAGACGAACATTACCCTCTAGCCAGGTTCAGGGATGGGAACAACTTCATCACCTGGAACCTTGTAGGAGCCCTCTGCGAGAAGGCCGGCCTTCTGGGCCTCACGCAGCTCGCGCGTGGTGCACTTCGAGGGAACCCAACCAATATATCTTTTCCTGGTGGCCTTAGCGGCCGTCATGGAAGTGCCCACCTTACTCTTTCCCATGGCGATGGAGGAGTAGCTGGAGGGCAAGGAAGAACATAAGGAATAGGAGGCAGAGGAAGGCAAGGACGCAAGGAAGAAGATGAAGGCAGCAAAGAAGGGGGGAAAATAATAGTAAAGAAATCACCTACCCTTTTTAAAGAGAATAGAAACACAACCTGAACCATTTGATGGAAAATCAAAGCGTCAGAAGTGCACATGATGGCGACGCGTTTCAAACAGATTTCCGTAAAGGAAAAAAACTCTGACGAAGTTATTGCTGCGGTAAAAACGGGAGGATAGCGCATGATGCCTCGATCTCTGCATGAAAAGGGGGATGTGCAGTCAAAAACCTCCGGTGAACAAGTTACCAGGCATCATCATTACTGCTACACAGCCCCATGTTTGAAATGTTCCATCAAGACGTATCCTATGGAAATCAATAGCATAAAAATCGTCATCAATGATTTCATAGCAAGCCACTTCGTAAAACTGTGGCTCGGCGGCAATAGTAAGAACCCAAAGAAATAAAAAAAATTAGAGTCAAAGTAAATTCCTCCATCAAGTTTGAGACTACACTCGGGTGCAAAATATTTCGACTATAGCCTCGGGGGCTACTACTATCGGGAGCACTGGTCACACACCCGACAAAATGTCAAGAAAATACGGAAGCCATTAGCATATTATAAGTTCTTCGAGCCTATGTACAGATGCACACATCCGAACATAGCCTTAGAGGCTACTCCTATCAGGAGCCCTGACGCGCACCTGATAAGGGAAAAATGAAATCTCGTCAATCAATTACTACTATCAGGAGCATTTATAAACAGCTTTAAAGCTCTAAATCGCCAGATAAGGCAACTGACAAAATTAATCTCGGATCACACTCAACGCGACAAAACTCTGAATGCCATGTTTAGAAACATGAAGGTAAGACCCCAGGATTCGTCCTGTGTGGCCTGGTAACCGTACAAGAATACGCTCTGCCATACAAAAATCCGTTTCAACGATAGAATGAAAAATCCCGGCGGACGCGTTGGGTACCCGATAAAATAGAACTGGGATTCAGTATTCGCTAAGACCTCAGCGGCTCGAACTGAATTACACTAGTATAAAATCCCGAGTTCATCCCTAGAGACTTGAATTTGATGTAGGACAACCGTGTTTTTGCCCAAGAGCAATTAACTGATTCCCGATCCATCGGATGCATTAGGCTCGTTGTACCAAATCCCTATAAACTAAAAATAAAAATAGAGAAAGAAGGAAAAGTAAAAACCTTTGAGACTCAACCTGAATCTGTAGTTCGGGTAGAGTCTCGGGGGCTACTGACATAGGTACGATTACTCGAGATCCTATGATTTGTTACCCTAGCTGTATAAAAAAGGCTTACGTCCCATGAAGTTTCAAGATGAAGGCCCAAAGCGGCAACCGACAAAGGCTTATAGTTATATTAGGAAAGAGATCATGAACCGACAATGTATTTGTGTTGTAATCGTATATATGTAAATCTACCTGCATACAGCTTTGAGACTCGACCTATTATATATAAGATGGGAGAAGCCTAAGCGAGGGTACCGAAAAAACCCCAGGCGACCTGTAATAGTGTGGTTCATCGAATATTCATACGACTTTGACTTCATTGTTTTCTTGACATCCGACGAAATCCCTAGCGTTCTCTTTTCCGCAAAACCTTAAGTCCTTCACCATGGACATTTCCGAGGTTTCCCCTCGTCACAGGTCTTGAGTGAATTGACTGCAAAAGTTAATGGTGGAAGTGGTGAGTAAAAGATAGAGGAAACTTGCTTAGGAAATAAATAAATTGCATGAAAGTAAAAATGCAAAAAATGTGTAAAAGTCCTATAGATGGGAAGTTAGACGCGGAGAGAAATACTTCATGATGGTAGTGAAAGTGCGAAATAGATAAAGTGGAATAAGTGATAGTGATATTTGTTAGTTATAAGTGAGTAGGCAAGCAACCTATTTACCGACTAGGAGTCATCATGGCCAATTCTTCCTGGTACCAATGATCCATCTGCCTGTTACGATAGCAATGGTCAGCATATTAATTAATGTCTTGCGACCAGATCAAGGCTTTAATCTTGATGGTTCGTTATTGTCCTCAAGTAGTACAAGATCTTCTTTGATATCGGTCGTGTCACTCGGGGGTCACCGAATTTCTAGCATACAAGTTCATACCTATGAGATCTTTGGATCATGTTACCTAGGCCCTTAAATTCCAAAACAAGCATTAGGCAAACATAGATAATAATTCTCACTATTTAATAAATACTACAACAATCACAAATGAATGGATTTAAAGGAGGCACAACACATCTCACTAATCCCCTACATCTCCCACGCCTATGGGGATTTACTAAGACATGCGAGGAAGACAAATCAAAGGCATAATTGTATTGCAAGTAAGAATCATCTCAACGTTATTGTAGCACCTACAATAGCGATCGAAGATAAAATCAAATACAAACAAAGGGTAGATCAAAGTATCAAACCCTAATCTTACAAGTGCCATTCTCTCTCTCTAAGTAATGATGGGAATGATGGTGGAGTATGTGGTTTGCGAGTTGGAGATCGTCAAGGAACGAGGTGAAGTCCTTCTCCTCTTCTAGATCTGATCTAACCTGTAATAGCCCAATTTTAGTAACCCTGATTAGTTTTCCAAAATGCGAAAACCAGGGGGAACAAAAACTTTTTCTTGTACTTAGTGCAGTGTTTTCTTGTTGTTTGTTTTTACTTGTGCATGAGAGTGTATGTTATGATACTCCTTACGTCACCCTCAATTGACAAAAGCTATTTACCAAAACTATCCTGGCTCAACTTACATATTCTCAAACATTCTGACAATTCAAAACCTGAGCCAAGATACTTATGCAACCAAAACTTTTTCAGTAGCTTATATTGACAAAACTATGGAGAAATATATGTAGTATAACCTCCTTATGTTTTCAAGACAGAACCCTCAACTAACCTTATCTCTAGTTTTCCCAAAACCTCTTTTCAAAGCATTTGAATTCTAGTCTTGGTAGAGATACCAAGGACTCTCATCTTATTCAAACCCAACCTCTTCAAAATTCCCCAATATTATCTCAAGCTAAGCTTGATGATAACCCCAATAGTGGTTGTTCTTAGTTGATAAGATGAGTTGCCTTGATCTGCTGCTTGACTTATTGGCTGAGGAAGTAGTATGAGATACTATAGGAGCTCATCACTATGATCAAGATGTTTCCAAAACATCACATCCTAGGCAAGATAAAAAAGCTAGATCAAACCCCCAAATACTAAGTGATCATCCAAAAAAAAACCTAGCCAGATCAATATGTAGTGATCCATTCTAGAAGCTTCCAAGTCAATAGTGACCAATACCAAGTATGCATCCCTTCCCCTCAATCTACTCTTCAACATAATCCACTTGTTGATGCACTGATACCTTGCAACCCCTCCAAGAACATTCCCTCTCATACTCTAGTCAAAATCCTCAAAACTGCCAAATTTGACTAAGTCTAGAAACAGTTTCAACATAACCTTTTTGAATGCCTCCTTATCTCAAACCATGTGCATTTATGATAATGCACTTGGACCATCTTGTTAACCATCCTAAGTACTACCAAGGCCCACATTTGCCCTTGGTTAGATCCTCATCCAACCCACTTGTTCTTGATGGTTTTGCAGACAAGAAAATAACATCTCCCGCAAATCTATTCATCATGCCCACTTTGACAGAAGCTCACACCATCATCCAAAATTCTATGGACCAACTCTCTATATGGTTGTGTTATACTCGTATAGGTCTATCAAAATCTACTCCACTTGTTCCAAGTGAATATCTGTGCTGCCTAAACCCACTTGGTTTATAAGGCATCATGATCCTTTTGGTTTGGCAGCCTTGTTTTCAACAAAGTTTGCCACCATTTCTAGATCACCTAAAATGCAATTAATTCAAACTCTTTCTGCAATGTTCATATATATGAGTTGTTCTACCCATCCATCCAAGCCTTGCATCAAAGTGAGCTTTGAGATCCAAGATACAACCATGTTTTGTTGGTATTAAATTAACACCTCCCTAGATCCCTAATCTAGGGTATTCCACCAAAATCAACTGGGATTTGCATTCCCCGAGGTTGCAAATGCTTGCTACACCTTGTCTACATCATCTACTTTGATCATCAAGCTTTATCAAATATTATCCATAATTATTATGGCCCCAAATCTATTTAATTCCTTTAATAGATAAGATCTCCAAAATTTCTTTCCCAAAGGAAAGTTTGGTTTTCACCAAAGAACTTCCCCAACCATTGGCTCATGTGAGTTCCATATATCATACCCTATCTTCCCATTTCAAAAATAAATATTTTTGAGAAGCTTTATTATTTCTTTTGTCCATTTTCTTAAATGGCTGAATTGGAAAAATAATTCTCTTAAATACTGTTATGCCTCAATAAATCTTGGGAAAAATCTCCTAAGTGTGTATTCACATTTGGGACCCTCCCAAAGCAGAAACCAACCTTGTCCAATATAAAAATATCAAATGATCTTCTAGAAACCACTTTTGTCCTTTTTGGGTAAATGGATTTAGGAGGACTAAAAATCCTTATAAAAATCTCGATTAAATCCTAGGAGTCTACTTTGGCCTCACCTATCCACCAGTCCCATCTCCCCACTCTGTCCTATGCAAAAATTGGAACTTCCTTCACAAGCCCTCTTGGGATCAAAATTTTGCAAACCAAGCTAGGATCAAATCACCACCACAGCTGGCCAAGCACTCCCCCACAGCACCCAACACACCCCAGGTCGACACCACAGTAGCTCCACCTCAACATGGCCCATTTTACGCTTGTACTAGTAGAGAGAGAGAGACCAAGACAATCTTACAAGATTTACCCCAAATTAGTTACCCCAGCTGCCACCCCCTCCCTCTTTGATCCACCACGACCAAAAACCCTTTCCTACCCCTCCCCACTGACCCCTGAACCAATCCTTGGCCAGCAATCCCCCTCCCCCATGTCAAAATGGGAAATTGACTCCATCCACCTCTCCTCCTTGGTATAAAGGCCAGAGGCCACCCCCAGCTCCCCCTGCCCCTCATTTGCTCCTTCCCACCCCCACTTACCTCACCCAGCACTCCCTCCCTCTCCCCTGATCTGTGCTATCCAAAGGAAGAAGGAGTAGCTTCAGCCTCCAACCAAAAATCGAACAAGGCTCTCTCCTCCTTGCTCCCCCTACTCTGCATGTCGCATGGTCGACTCCCCTACCTCTCCTCTACCCAACCCCATGCTCCTTTTTGTCCAGGAACGACTCCTCCGTCCTTGCCAGTGAACTCCGACGAGGTCATCCTCGGCCACCGACGCGCGAGCTACTTCCCGTGGACCACCACCGTCGTCCCACCCCTCGATCTGCTCAGCGTCGTCGACCGCGTCGCCCTGCCGCCTCCCCGACCTCCCTCGAGCCCCAGGTGAGCCTCCCGTCCGAGCTCCGCCGCTCCTAGGGTTTCTGCCGCCGCGGGCTCTTTTTCTGGTAGACGACGACGCTCCGCCGTCCATGGCGACTTAAACCAACTGCCGAGATCTGCCGATACCCCTTCCGCCGCTCCCTCTCGCTGATCACCAGGTCCCGCCTGGTAAGTTCAATCCCCAGGCTCCCGCGCATCACCCCGTGCACCGCTGGGCCGAATCCCCTCTGTGTGGCCCAATAGCCCTAGATCCAGCCCAGCTCCCTATCGCCCTTTTCTTTTTCTTTCAATATTTTAGATCCAGATTTGTACTAGTTAAATTAAATCCATTTGAAAATGTAAATCAAGTCCAAATGCCAAGATCTAAATTTCAGGTAGATCCCTGATGTTTTCTCCAACATGCAGAGGCAACCCCATGTCCAAACTAAATTCCAGTGATTGCTGGAATTTATTCTGCTGCCAAGTATACTTTGCACAAAATAAATTCCTCTATGAGCTAGCCTTACCCAAATAAGATGGAACAAAGCTCTATTGGAAGGTATTTGAAATACCTATCATCTAGCATAGGCCTTATGCCAAGGTGAACAGAAGTGTGTCTTTAACAGAAATAACAAAATCAGCCTTTATCTGCCTTAGATAAATTCCCTAGGCCAAACCAAATGTGGTATTGACCTGATTCCACCTCCCACAATCAAACCCCAGAAGCTCAGAATTTATTGAGCTCTGATTGAATTTTTGTGATTTAATTACTTCTGTAAGGGTATTTTCACTAAATAAATCACTCCAGGAGTTTGACAACTCCAAAAAGAGTGAATCCAATTTCTACAGAAAGGTATTCTAAATGCCTATCCCATGCTTTTGGAATCAACTCAATAGCTTCTGTAGAATTAATCTGGTGAGAAAGAGAAAAACCATACAGAACTGTCCTTGGGAATTTCCTGAGGATATTCTGGTAATTCTTTTGACAAAATTCCAACTCTAGGTGGTTCAGTACACCAAACAATACCTAACCACCCCAGGAAATAATTTTTGGGACTCCAGAACTTTTCTGGTGAATTATTTCCTCAAACTAGAGTTTATTCCACTATACCAAGCATAACAAAATCTAGGTATTTGATAATCAAGTGAAACCATTTGTGTTGGTTTTGTTTTGTCAAGACCTATCTAAGGATATCACTGATTCCCATTGGTAGCCTACTTACCTCAGAACCCCACTCCAAGTCCAAAGTATTTATCCTAAACATCTATCTTCCAAGAGAAAACACTACAGTGGCAATCTAGTAATTCCACTCCTAGTATCCCACCCCCCCCCCCCCGCCAAAACCTACTGAGTTCAGTAGTAATCCTTATGTTTGCTTGATGTATGGTTTGTGCCTGAATGCCTTGTATTGATTGTGGACTTGTCTGCTTGCATGTATAGCCGATGACGACGATAGTGTGAGTATTGGACAACAAGAAGGAAGAGACTTCTTATTATTATTTATTGGGTATTCTTGGTTATCTAAAGAAGTCCAGGGACTTATTGTTGATCACAGGCAAGCCACCATTTCCCTAACTCTGATACTTGTCCTACTCCTTTTATTACCTGTTTTGTATCCTCTTTATAAACTGCATCTTTCATCTGCATGTCTTGTTTTATAAATACTGCGATAGTAACTTGGCTCCTCCAAGTTATGACTTTGTGTCCTTCGAGGCACCACCCTAATGTACCTACCATTTTATCCCTTTAGATCGACAGTATGATGGTTAGCACCCTACCTCGTTGGGAACCCATGGTTTAGAGAAAATAAACTGTTTTGGGGATTTACCCCACTACAAGGTTTCAAACTGCTTTGTAAAACCCTTGGGAACATGCATCGTTCCAAGCGGATGTTTTAACGAAAGAAATGGTGTGGATGAGAAATGAGAAAGTGAAGGGAAGTTCTACGCCTTTACCGGAACAATTTTTGGGGCTTAGCTCGTAGTTTTGTCTGCATTAGCCGAGGCAGCTTGTACCATGCTTATAGGGAGAGATCCCTAGAATTCCGGGCAGGCGCTACCAGATCTCGGATCTAAAGCATGTTGCTTGCTTCGGCAAGAGTGAGACTGTTCTGGCAGGAGGCCGGTGCAACAATTGGGTCTCCCGCGGATGGTATGACTTGGAGTACGAAAGGAAGTGGAGTCACCAGGTTAAGGTATACGCCAAGTTGCGGCTTGGGTATGCGCGTGTACGGAAGGTAGGACTATGGCTGGGAGCCACATACTCATTGCCGGGGAGAACAAACCCAAAAGGAAAAGCAGCCTTTGCTAGGGTCGACAAGCGAAAAGTTAGTTTTGATTATCCGGACCCCCATCTATAGTGGTAGTGGGCCGTGGTTGTATCCCGGTGGATGTATTGATTCTTGTGGGGAAAGTGCGCAAACTCTGCAGAGTATAACCTATTCGAATAGCCGTGTCCACGGTCAAGGACGGTTGTAAAGGTGTTGGCCAGGAGTACCCAAACTGTGCTTGTTTGGGAAACAAGGATGAAGAGGATGAAGGTTCCGGGGGAACCCGAGTTCATAGCCGTGTTTTGACCAGAGGTGGTCGAAGAGGTTTAAAAAGGGTTTTTACTCCAAAACTGTTTTCAAAACTCTTTTTCAACAAAGATATGGAGATGTCTTGACTTATAAAACAAAGGCATGTTTTCAAAACTCTTTTTCAACAAAGATATGGAGATGCCATAATTCAAGAGTTAGCCTAGGCTTTTCAAAAGAAACCACAGATAGAGCTATCTCGCCACAGCCCAAGTTGCATTTCCTTTTTATCTTATCTTGGTGGTTTGCGAGTACATTCAAAAGTACTCACGGCTTTGCCCCTGGATATTTACTTGGCCAGACGTTCGACATCGGAAGATTAAGGTGACGTCCATCGAGCTAGGCCGTCTTCCCAATCAGCTGCTTGTAGGTTGAGGCACGATTGGGCTCTGCACATGATGATATTCCGCTGCTAAGGATTGTGTAGCCATAATGGAATTTATGTAAGTCTTGTAAATTCGTTATGTTTTGGATGTTGTAATGATACTTGTCGATTATCTTCCACGGCTCACTGATCATGGGAACGTGGATATATACATAACATGGATTTCTCGGATGGTTAATCCGAGGAGCCCACATAACCCCCTCTAGATGGCTTGTGGCGGCTGTGTTTTCTGTTATATTGTTTTTCTCTCCTCCCCTTCTTCACGAAAGATGCGTGTATTGATATATGGGAGCCGTTATCGTGTAGTACGGGCGGACGGTACGGGCGCATCCCGGCTGTAACGCTGGTCGGTAAGCATGTTGAACGCCTCCAATGAAAGGGGCTCCAATTGGGGATTTACTTCTTTAGATGCAGTTAGCCAATAAATGCTATTCGATCTTCAATGAATGTTCAATACCTAATAACCATCACAAGAAACCAAGGATTCGCTAATTGCGATATCAACATTAGTATAAAGGGGTAATCTTTAGTGAAATCTAGCAATAAACAAGAGGAAAATCCATAGTGAAAAGTGAAAAAAATCGGGGCTATCAATGGTGCACGAATAAAATCATCAGTGGGAGTAGAATACTCCCCTAATTTCTTTTGAGCCATGGATCTTATAATTTTGGTATTTTTTAAGTAATGAAAACAAAATACAAGTAACTAATTTTTTCGGTTTTCAAATAGATAATAATAAACTAAACTAATAACAATAATTAAACTACAAACTAATAAAAAAACTAAAAACAAGGTCTCTAATGACCTCACCAGGATAGCGAAATTGCTTCCACGGCAACGGCGCTAGAAAAAGGGTTGATACCTTCGATTAGGATTCACGGATGTAGTATAATAGCTTTTTCACTAGAAGACCTAGGTTTAATCGAACCTTGGAAAGCAATGCTAAAAGGAAATAAAAAGGAGACATCTATGATACATTGCAAATGTATCTATAATTTTTGATGTTCCATGCTTGGTTTTATCTACTTTCTTGTGTTTTGTCCACACTTTTTAGTACTTTTCATACACTTTCTTAGACTAACCTATTAACAAGATGCCACAGTGCCAGTTGCTTGTTTTCTGCTGTTTTTGGTTCCAGGAAAGTCAGAAAATCAATATTCTCGGAATTGGACCGGACAAAAGCCAAAGTCGATATTTTACCGGAAGACTCACGGAGCCACAAGACAAGACGGAGAGGGGCCAGGGCTGGCCACACCACCTAGTGGCGCGGGCCAGGCCAGGCCGTGCCAGGGGGTGGTGTGGGCCCCTCCGGCACCCCCTCGGTCTCCCCTCTTGCCTATAAGACCCTCCCGATGCATAAACCCTAAAGAGTCAATCAGAAATCCACGAAAAGTTCCGCAGCGCCCCCGCCACCGAAGGGGAAATTCGGGGGACAGAAAGTCTCTGTTCCGGCACCCTGCCGGGATGGGGAAGTGCCCCCGAAGCCATCTCCATCGATCTCCACCACCATCTCCATCGCCGTTGCTGATTCCCATGATGATGATGGAGTAGTTCTTCCTCAGAGCTAAGGGTTCTACCGGTAGCTATGTGTTCATCTCTCTATCTATGCATGATCATATTGTGATCATGAGCTTTGTAATGAAGTAGATCTACCTTGCTACTCAAGTGCTTTAATAGATCTCTGCTCTCCCCATGTGTGTGAAGTTGACAGTGTGCACACCATGGTGGCACTTAGGGTTGAGATTACAAATACTTGTTATGAGTTATATTTGGAGTTGGATGTATTTATGAAATTGTGGTGTTTGTTGGAACCATCTAGTGCTCAAGGTGACAGTGTGGGGTTTTCTAGATGGGAAAGGCTTACTTTGAGGTGTGCTGTTATAGCCCTACCATCGATTACAGTGTCCGACCGGAGAGTAGTTAAAAGTAGTATCATAAAGACAAGATTTTTATATGAGAGTGTTTACTAGCAAAAGTATGATCCCTAGGACTTGTTTCTAAGCATTGAAACACCGTTTGTAATTAGATCTATTACATGTTTGCTTGCTTCCATCTTTATTTCAGTTTGCCTTTAGTCTTTTCCCACATCAACCACACGCCAGCAAGCTATTTTCTATCACCGTTACCACTTATAATTAGCCATACCACTTGTATTTCACTATCTCTTCGCCGAACTAGTGCACCTATACACCTGACAATTGTATTGGGTGTGTTGATGACACATGAGACTTCTTGTATCTTGATTGCAGGGTTGCTTGAGAGGGAATACCTTTGACCACTTCGTCCCTGAGTTCGATTAACCTTGGGTGATCCACTTAAGGGAAAACTTGCTACTGTTATTCAAACCTCTACACTTGGAGGCCCAACAACTGTCTACAAGAATAGAAGTGCGTAGACATCAAGCTATTTTCTGGCGCCGTTGCCCGGGAGGTAAGGTAAAAGGTACTCACATCCTTCGGTGTGAGTGCTCAAAGTTGTTTCCTTTAGATTCTTTAATTTTGCCTTTTTGTTTCTTGTTTTCACTAGTTAGGCTTAATGGAAAAGAACAACAAAATTAGAGAGGTTTATACTATTTATCTTGAGTTAGGACATGAAGTGTTTGAAGAGAAAATTAAAAAACCTATGGAACTTTATTTGCGTGCTAATAGCAATGATATTAGTATGAATTATTTGAACACCATTATTGCTAATGCTATGGAAAAGTCTAAGCTTGGGGAATCTGGTTTTGATGAGCATGATATTTTTAGTCCCCCAAGCATGGAGGAGAAAATTTACTTTGATGATATTATGCCTCCAATATATGATGATTACAATGATGAATATGATATTTTCAGTCCACCTACCATTGAGGAGAAAATTAATGATTACAATATGCCTCCTATATTTGATGATTATGGTGATGAGAATAATAATGATAGCTATTTTATTGAATTTTCTCCCACTATAATTAATAAGAATGACTATGTTTATGTGGAGAGTATTAATTCTTTCATGCATGTGGCTCATGATAAAAATATTTCATGTGATAGTTATATTGTTAATTTTATTCATGATGCTACTGAAAGTTATTACGAGAGAGGGAAACATGGTTTTATGCGTCTCAATAATATTAAGTTTCCCCTCTTTATGTTGAAAGTCTTGAAGTTGCACTTGTTTTGCTTTACTATGCTTGTTGCTTTGTGCTTTCATGACTTGTTTCTTTACAATATTCCTATGCATAGGAAGTGGGTTAGACTTAAATGTGTTTTGAATTTTCTTCTTGATGCTCTCTTTTAATTCAATTCATATTTCCTATGTGAGCATCTTCTCAAACTATCATGCCTAACTTAAAGGCGTTAAAGAAAAGTACTTATTGGGAGATAACCCAAAAGTATTAGATGAGTCTTGAAAGTTATTACCTCTGTAATAACCGCTCCTTATCCTTTTTATTTGCTTTTTGTGCCAACAGTAACCTCTAATGAGAGAGAAGTGATGCTTAGGAAAGTTGTTGTCCCGAAATAGATTTTTGTGCTTCACTGTAAAAATTCGTGTAAAATCGCTGTACGTCCTTTTGAGGCGTGCATTTTTGTGCTTCTGCCCCAGGTTGTTATCTAAATTTGGTTAGTTCAACACTTTTTTATTTGAGCAACATAAGGTCTTTGAAAAATTTCTTCTTTACCTGCTGGCCTATTTTGACAGATTTTTGCCGTTATTTGCATTTGCTTCTTGTTGGTTCCTTTTTGAGTTCTTTTGGGAATTGAGATTTTTGAGGGAAGTGCTACACTAGCTAGTGTTTTAATGGAAGTTTTATTGGTGTTAGAACTGAACCTAAAGACTTATTATCTTGAGTGCACTAGTGTTGCTAATAAAGATTGTGTGAAGTTTTGTATGAAGGAAAAATTTCAGGTGTATGAAATTAATGAGTAATCAGATGAAGGATGGACTAAAGCTCAAGCATGGGGATGCCATTCGTGTCACCCCAGGAGATATCCAAGAAGTACAAGCGTCAAAGCTTGGGGATGCCCAAGGCATCCCCTTCTTCATCAATAAAAATCCCAGGTTTCTTCCAAACGCTTCATTTTTTTGTTTCATGCACAGTTGTGTTGTTCTTGGAGTGTCTTCTTTTTTGTTTTCGTTTTGCTTTTTCGTTTGCTTTGTTTGCTTAGTTTGCTAAATAAATTGGTTGGACCTCCTCTTTCATACATTGGTTTTCAAATGGTTTGGTTTGGGTTGGAAAAGAGTAGGAAAAGTTCATGCTTACGTGGTAAAAGGGAGCTTGTTTTTGACTGTGGCCTATGCTTTGTCATGCATGCTTGATATTGTTTTGGCTTTAGGCTTAGTATTCTTTGCTGTAGCATGACATGTTATAAACAATGTAGATTGCTTAATGTGCCTTGGATGAATCATGTGTTGTTTTAGCATATTAAAGCATAGTATAGTGGTATTCTCCTTTGATGCTTTATTTGGGTTGAATTTGCGCATACTCACACCATGTTATGACCATATCAAGTCACCATAAGCCTTTATGATCCTTTAGTTTTCAACTTGTGTTAAACTACTCTCCGGTTAGCGGCGGCACGGATGGCGACCACCCCACCCATCCCACCCACCCTCTCTCTAGCGACCACCCTAGCGAACCATGGCGGATCCTTCTAAATCCCCCATTCAATGGATCCTCGTGCTCTTGGTGATACTCTGGATTTCTCTCATGGCATGGGATTTGAATTACAGCTTCGATCATCCTTTTCCACCCGTGTGCAATCCCCATCTCCTGGATCTGGATTTATTCTTGTGGTCTCTTTTGGCCGAGCCATCTTTAGACTTGATCTAGTCAATGTTTGCATTGCCCTTCAATCATGCCTTGGTGGAAGCAAACTTGGTTTTCATGTCAGCCCGATTCGTGATTAGACTTTTAAGTTTGAGGTATTCTCCAAAGCTGTGGGTTCATGATCTACAAACTTAGATACTTCCAATGCCCGGAATTTAAATGCTATTTCTCTCTGTGGGGGTATGGGGTTCCGAATTGGATCAAAGAATCGTCGGATTGGCTTCATGAGCAAGAATTGGACTGGACCTTGATATCTCGCCGGCGATCACGTCTCACCGAAGCCAATACAACGCCGTTAACCCCTCATCGGAGGAGAACCTACGTGGCTAGATCGCCGGATATCACGCTACGTGATCTGATCACCTCGGATCGGACGCCAGCTTCCCGCCCGGAGCCACTCTCAAACCCTGGTGAAATTCAGCCCACTAGTTCACCCAGCCCAATTCTCTCACCCCGCTCGGCCCATGTTATCTGCTCCAGATGCCTGGCTATGGGCCACTCAAGCCCGGACTGCCCATCTCAAGTTTGGTGCAAATTTTGTTATGGATATGGACACATTAGGAAATATTGTTATATCCGTTTGAGAAAACCTCAGGTTTATCGCATTAAACAAAAACAACCTGAGCATATCATCTCCTCCGAAAGAGGGCTTGTCGTTACGACTTCTGAAATAGTACTCCTTGACCGCTCCGCTCTCTAGGAAAACCCTGTTTCTTCCTCGCCATCGTCGCCACTGCAATCTCACACCTGCAACCTCCCCCTCTCCTCCACTACAGTGGCGAAATACCCTTGCGACCCCACCCCACCTCCCACATGGCGCTGAAGTCATCCAACCCTACATTCATCGCCGACGTCGGGGTTTTCACATTTTTAGTGGAGATGCTCTGCTTCGATGCGACGACATGGCCATTGTCATCTTTGAGCCTCCATCTGACCCTGAGCAGTTCGCCGCGGATGCACACCTCATCAGAAATTACTTCAACGATCGCGGCCTCAACGTTCGCAATTTCTCCAGGTCTGCCATGGGTGCCGCTCTGGTACAGTTCTCTCATACTTGTGCTAGGGATACTGCTATTGAGCGTAGTCCTTTCTTTATTGGAGACAACATTCTTAGGGTGATCCCCCATAATAGAGGTCTGAACCATAGAAACATGACTTTTACACATGATGTCTGGTTGATGATGGTCAATTTCCCTCAAGATGCATGGCTAGTTGATAAAGTTAGAGAATCTATCAGTGAGTTTGGAAAGTTCTTAGTATGGAATAGATATTATTCTAACAGAGCTAGAGTCCTGGTTAAAATCAGAGTACCAGATATGCTTGAAATCCCTATTAGCCTGGTCCTAGGGGACAATACCAGTGATGAAGGACATGGTCATTCCTGGACTGTGGTGATTTATGTTCTGCAGGCTAGAGTGATTGGTGGACTTGATGGTGATGAGGATCCTCTTCCACCTGATGGTGGTAACCCACACCCATGCCCCAACCATTTGGAGGACACTGGGATGATCTGGTACATGACCATGTTCCTGATGAACCAACTAATGCTGCACCTGTGATACCCAATGTTGTAATACCATATGGAAATGTTGCACCTGCTGCTGACATTGAACCAATGATTGCTACCCCTCCCCAGCGTAGTCCTGCTCATGCTGACCATATGGCTGAACTTGAACCAATGATGGAAGCTGTGGACTCTTTCAATGCCATCCATGGTCTACTTACTGACATGGTTAAGAATGCACACACTACTTTGGGCAACACTGATATCTCTTGTATCCATGGTGCTGGATTCCAAATTCTTGATGTTGATACTGAACATGGAAAACAGAGGAAGTGTCTTCTGAAACTTTATGCTACTACACCTCATGTGCCAGCTTCATCATCTGTTTGCATCACTGAAATCTCTGACAATATTGTGCAAGCCCCTCTGGATACATCTTTTGGTGGATCTTCTGCTGCCAATGAAGACTTCATCTCTCTGGTGGCTAAACGCAAATTACTGGCACCAAAGGATGTGACTGCTGTCAGACGCGGAAAAAGGATTGCCAACCAATCAGAGGGATTCAAGAACAAAGATGCTGGAGATAAAGCCCATGAGAAAGAATGTTCATCCCTGATCAATACCTCTGGAAAATCCAGAAAGGTGGCCAAAAGCAAAGCTCATCCTCATGAGGTGGTGATCATGGACCAAGATGCCCCACCTCCACCTGTCCTCCCTATTGACACCATCCAGTCTATTGGTATCAATCAATGCCTGATGTCTCCTAATGAGATTTCGGAGGACAAGCTCATCTCTGAAAGTGGCTAATGTTACACCCCTCTTCATGTAATAATGTGTGTCATATATGTTTAATGACACACAGTTTTATGTTTCTAAAACTTCATCTACTTGATACTATCTGGCATGTAATAAGCACTTCTTTATTGCTCATGTTGAGCAGAACCATATCCCTATATCTGCTTAAATACCTGGATGTCTATTTATCACCTTTTATACTATTTTCATCATCAACACCTTTGTGGGATTTTCAATCTGGGTCCAAGATGCTTTTTCTACTTTCATTTGATCAGCCAGCTGTCCCCAATTTATTCCTGATTAACTATGTTGATCAGAACCTGTGGATCCCTCATATATTGAATTATGAATAGGAACTGGATGATTTTTGACTGGAATGTTAGAGGCATCAATTCTGAGTTGAGGCATGATCAACTTAGAGAAAAAGTTAACTCTTGAAATTGTGATATTATCTGCCTCCAAGAAACTAAAAGGGAAGAATACGAGCACTCCTATTTAAGGAAGTTCTGTCCCAGGAGATTTTCTCACTTTGCTTTTTCTCCCTCACTTGGTAACTCTGGAGGATTAATTACTATCTAGAATGGTAGCCTTTTTTCTGGGGATCTTCTTAGTCAATCGAAATTCCACCTAACTATGGCTCTTACATGTAAACACTCTGGTATCACATGGATCTTGACCAATATTTATGGTCCTGCACACAATGAACACAGAGCTGAATTTTTCAATTGGATGCATAATATTGATACCTCCAATTACCCTTTCTAGATGCTTGTGGGTGATTTCAACCTCATTAGAAGCCTTGATGATAGAAACAAAGAGGGTGGTGATGCTCATAATATGATGCTCTTCAACAATGTGATTCAATCTCATGATCTTGTGGAAGTCCCACTTAAAGGTAGAACATTCACCTGGAGCAACATGCAAGACCCCCCTCTTCTTGAAAAGCTGGATTGGATTTTTACATGTCCTTTATGGACCACAACATTCCCCAACACTAGGGCTCATCCACTCTCCAGAATTGGATCTGATCATACTCCCATCAGTATCCAAGTGGGCACTTCCATACCTAAAGCTCAATTATTCAGATTTGAGAACCACTGGCTGGAATTTGATGGTTTCTATGATACTGTGAATACCCTCTGGAACTCAGCTCCCTATATAAGTGATACTGCCCTTGCTATCAACTGCAAATTAAAACATCTCAGAGCTGGACTTAAAAAATGGTGCAAGAAGTTCTCAAACCTAAATCAGAATATTGAAAACTGCACATTTATCTTGGCATTACTTGAAGGAATTGAGGAGCAGAGACCACTTGCTCTACATGAGAAGAATTTTAAAAATATTTTGATGGATCATACCAATAAGCTCCTGGAGGCTAAATGAATATATTGGAAAAGCAGAGCCAAAATCAGATGGGCAAAATTGGGAGATGAAAACACCAAATTTTTCCATGTTGTGGCTACCCAGAGCTTCAGAAGAAATCTCATCACCCATATCAAATCTAAAGACAATATGATTCTGACTGTCATGAACTTAAAGCTGTTGCAATCTGGCAATCTTACAAGCATAGACTTGGCAGAAGTGAAAATATTACTAATTACATCAACCTTGATGAATTGATTGCACCTCATAACCTTCTTCACCTGGATGATCCATTCACAAATGATGAGATTGAATCTGTGATCAATGACTTTCCATCTGATAAAGCACCTAGTCCTGATGGATTCAATGGTAAATTCCTCAAGAAATGCTAGCATATTATCAAAGAAGATTTTGTAAAACTGGTACAGGAGTTCTATGATGAATTAGTAAATTTGAGTGCCATCAACACTGCTTTTATTACTCTCATCCCCAAGATAAATGACCCTGAGACCATGAATGACTATAGACCCATATCTCTAGTTAGTATTCCACTTAAATTCATGACCAAGATAATGGCTAATAGACTCTAGAAGGTTATCAAACCCATTTTACATAACAATCAATATGGATTTATTAAAGGGAAAAATATTCATGATTGCCTGGGATGGGCATTTGAATATCTTCACATCTGCCATGTGTCAAAGAAGCCAATTATTCTGAAGATTGATTATGAGAAAGCTTTTGACAAGATTGAATATAAGGCAATTATTAATATGCTGAATGCCAAAGGTTTTGGCCCCAAATGGATTTCCCTGGTAAGATCTATATTGTACTCTACATCCACCTCAGTGCTACTGAACGGTGTCCCAGGGAAAACAATCTGCTGCAAAAGAGGTGTCAGACAAGGATACCCCCTGTCCCCCCTTCTATTTGTTTGCACTACTGAATTACTACAGGAAATTGTCAATGATGCCTCGCACAGAAATGAAATCAGCCTGCCACTTGATAATGACTATGGGCAAAAATATCCAATTATTCAATATGGTGATGACACCCTGCTGATTATGCCTGCTGATATTTTACAACTTAATAACCTCAAGACCAGACTCCAAAAATTCAGCAACATGACAGGGCTCAAGGTAAATTATGACAAATCTACTCTGGTGCCTATCAATATTACAATGGAATTTGCATCCCAACTGGCTTCTGATTTTGGATGCAAATTGGAGAAATTGCCATTCACCTACCTTGGTCTTCCTCTTGGTACCACAAGACCATATATCGATAGCTTGATGCCCATTGTTTCCAAATTTGACAGAAGACTATCTGGACTATCTTCTCTCATGTCATATACAGGAAGACTCACATTACTGAATTCTGTATTAAATTCTATGCCCATCCATGCCATGTGCTCTTTCAAAGTCCCTTTAATAATTTTTACCCATTTTGAAAAGGGTGGCAGACAGTTCCTCCGGGCAGGAAAAGATATCCACAAACATGGCAAATGTCTTGCTAAATGGGACTTAGTATGTAGACCAAAATATCAAGGAGGTTTAGGAGTCATAAACCTCAGGGTACAAAATCAAGCTCTTTTACTGAAGAATATTCATAAATTCTACAACAGGGCTGATATACCATGGTTTGATCTCATTTGGAAAGCTTACTATCAAGGTGACTCTGCCCCACATTCAATGAATCATACTGGTTCTTTCTGGTGGAGAGACTGTATGAATTATGTGGATATTTACAGAGATTTGACTCACTACAAAATTGGCAATGGAAAAACTATGCTGCTATGGAAAGATCTATGGAAAGGTGAATGCTTTGAAGATAGATACCCACACCTACACTCTTTCTTCCACAATGATACTCTGACCATGGCCAAGGCCATCACTGCAGCTGATAATGATTTCTATGAACTTTTTCAACTCCCCTTATCCATCATTGCTCATGAAGAGTTTACTAATATGTTGGAGAATATCAGAAGCATAAACCACACAGACGACCATGATTCATGGTATTTTTCCTGGGGGAGACTTTCAAAACCAGAAATATCTACAGAGCACTCATTGGGGCATACCCTACACCAAAACCCATTCTGGATATTTGGAAATCATGCTGTCTTCCAAGACACAAATTTTTTGCTTGGCTGCTACTGAATAAGAGGCTAAACACCAAGGATTTAATGACAAGAAAAAACTTGTTTGTGGAATTCAATGATTGTGTTATATGTGACACATGTCCTCAGGAAACCCTGCTGCATCTGTTTTTTGAATGTAGTTTCAGCCAAGGGTTCTGGTGGGCCTTGGGACTTGAATGGAACATAGATATGGAGATTCATCAGATGATCAATGATGCTAGAAGAAGATTCAGTCCCAACTTTCTTATGGAAATTATCATCACTAGATGCTGGAGTATATGGGAGGAAAGAAATGGTTATATTTTTAGGGACCTAAATCCCTCAATCACTAGATGTATTTCTTTTTTTAAAGCAACCTTTACCTTGACTATGCATAGAGCTAAACCTAGTCTCAAGGAAGGTATGCAAGAGTGGCTTGACACACTATGAATGTAAACAGCTATAACATTTTCATTGATTGAGCCTGGCTCAATCTTCTGTACATTATAAAATTTATAAAATGGCACAGTAGGGGACTTCCCTACTGTTTTTGTTAAAAAAGGTTTTCAACTTGTAGTATCACTTGATGCTTTGATCAATGATGTTTTGTCGCTCTACATGATTATGGCCATTATTGCTCTCTTAGTTGGTCCCTCCCAGTCTTTTGCTAGCCTCCGTAACCAAGTATGAGTTCCACTCATGCATCCAACTCCTAAAACCAAGTTATTCCAAAGAGTCCACCATACCTACCTATTAGCTTATGCTATTCGAAGTATATTCATGTTTTTGTTTACCTTCCAAATTAAACTTGTTATGAGAAAACTAGTGATTAAAGCTCTCACGAACTTGATGGCACACTTTACTTTTCTTGCCCTTAATAAACTCGAACCATTGTGTCATCTATGTTGTATATGCTTGCACTTATTTGTTGGGGATTAGCAGAACCATGTTGTCATGGGGAACGCTTTCAACATTGCACGGGTACTTTGTACCTAGTTGATATCATGCTCTTTTGTCTATGGATGTCGTCGGTGTGAAATGAAAGGGGAGCTTGTAAGTCCATGGAGTTATGTATATGTGTTAGAGAAACTCCTGGGCCGCCGGTCTAATCCATGTTGTCATGGTGGAAACCTTCAGCATAACCATAATGAGCTGTCTATGAAGCATTCTTCTTATAAAAAAAAGAGTCAGATATTGAGAAAAAAAAGAGAAAAAGAAAAGAGCAAAAAAGAGATATACGAAAAGAGGAAAGAGAGAAAAAAGCACCATATTCCCATGGTAAATAAGAAGATCGCTGAGATGCTCGTTGTCTGCTTGCCTTGTCATTTTGATATGGGGATTCTTCTGTATCATCGGGCAAGGGGTACCATGTTGGCGGTTCTCTATGATACACATGTACTTACGATGACAAGAACTTACCGGTGACTAAACTTGAGTAGCACGAGGAGCGACCCTCGTATTCAAGGGACATGAGATTTCCAACTTATACTTTGTCAAGCATATACTCCATAGTTTGTTCACTTTAACCTTAATCACTTCAAGATGCTTATGATAGGGTCAATGAGAGCTGAAAGCTAAAAAGTATCATAATTTTTGGAAGCTCTTTATGAGACTTGAATCCCTACTTCCTTCTATGAAGGCCTTTCTTCCACTGATACATACTGAGTCTCCACATTCTATCTTTATGCACATACTTTGAGAGCATAGTGGCCATTCTTAGTTCTATGTGCATTGTCCCAAGACTTGTTGATTGATGCATAGCTTTGATATTGCTTGTTTTTAACTATTTGTATCTAGTCACTCTTATGAACTTTGAAGGTGTCCTATGCATTTATATTTTCTACTCTATGAGGGACAATCTAAATACTATTATGCTATGTTTTCTTTATGTGAAACAAACAAACGTCTTGCAAAGCATTGTTATTCATGAATCTTTTGTTTGTGCCTTTTCATGTTGCATCATAGTTTCTTTGTCTTATTGCTAGAACTTTGTCTTTCATGTTATGATTGAAGTACTATGATCCCAGCTTTGAATGTTTTACAAATACTTTGATCAAGTCTTTGATGGTGCATGTCACCTCAAAAATTATTCTTTCTTTTTATCACTTACCTACTCGAGGACGAGCAGGAGTTAAGCTTGGGGATGTTGATACATTGCAAATGTATCTATTATTTTTGATGTTCCATGCTTGGTTTTATCTACTTTCTTGTGTTTTGTCCACACTTTGGAGTGCTTTTCATAGACTTTCTTGGACTAACCAATTAACAAGATGCCACAGTGCCACTTGCCTATTTTCTGCTGTTTTTGGTTCCAGGAAAGTTAGAAAATCAATATTCTCGAAATTGGACTGGACAAAAGCCAAAGTCGATATTTTACCGGAAGACTCACGGAGCCAGAAGACGAGACGGAGAGGGGCCAGGGGCTGGCCACACCACCTAGTGGCACAGACCAGGCCAAGCCGCGCCATGGGGTGGTGTGGGCCCCTCCGGCACCCCCTCGGTCTCCCCTCTCGCCTATAAGAGCCTCCCGATGCATAAACCCTAAAGAGTCAATCAGAAATCCATGAAAAGTTCTGCAGCAACGCCGCCACTGAAGGGGAAATTTGGGGGACAGAAAGTCTCTGTTCCGGCACCCTGTCGGGACGGGGAAGTGCCCCCGAAGCCATCTCCATCGATCTCCACCACCATCTCCATCACCATTGCTGATTCCCACGATGAGGAGGGAGTAATTCTCTCTCGAGGCTAAGGGTTCTACTGGTAGCTATGTGTTCATCTCTCTCTCTATGCATGATCATATTGTGATTATGATCTTTGTAATCAAGTAGATCTACCTTGCTACTCAAGTTCTTTAATAGATCTTTGCTCTCCCCATGTGTGTGAAAGTGACAGCGTGCACACCATGGTGGAACTTAGGCTAAAGATTACAAATACTTGTTATGAGTTCTATTTGGAGTTGGATGTCTTTATGAAATTGTGGTGTTTGTTGGAACCATCTAGTGCTCTAGGTGATAGTGTGGGGTTTTCTAGATGGGAAAGGCTTACTTTGAGGTGTGTTGTTATAGCCCTACCATCGATTAGAGTGTCGAACCGAAGAGTAGTTAAGAGTAGTATCATAGAGAGAAGATATTTATATGAGAGTGTTCACTAGCGAAAGTATGATCCCTAGGCCTTGTTTCTAAGCATTGAAACACCGTTTGCAATTAGAACTATTACATGTTTGCTTGCTTCCATCTTTATTTTAGTTTGCCTTTAGTCTTTTCTCACGTCAACCACACGCCAGCAAGCTATTTTCAATCACCGTTACCACTTATAATTATCCATACCACTTGTATTTCACTATCTCTTCGCCGAACTAGTGCACCTATACACCTGGCAAGTGTATTGGGTGTGTTGGGGACACAAGAGACTTCTTGTATCTTGACTGCAGGGTTGCTTGAGAGGGAATACCTTTGACCACTTCCTCCCTGAGTTCGATAAACCTTGGGTGATCCACTTAAGGGAAAACTTGCTGCTGTTCTACAAACCTCTGTACTTGGAGGCCCAACAATTGTCTACAAGAATAGAAGTGCGTAGACATCAATCTACAAGACTTTGTTTGTTCGTTTTACCTTATTTTACCGTACCAATCTAGTTTACTTTATAATGGGTTGAATCAATGGATGGAGATAGGCCAGGGTTGAAGATCCACCTGCAGCTGCACATCATATGGGATAAAAGATACTAATAAGCATAGTTATGTGTTATGTTTGAAAGGAGATAATCACTTGTGGGCAACACATCCTAATATACTAGAGCCCCCGTGATGCAGCGGGCATAGTAATAGTCTTTTGTTGGGCCACGCAGAGATAAAAAAACTTTTTCCCTGCGGTGATCCCAAGATCCATCTCAGGTAGAACGCCACGAGGATTACCACTAGACGCGCAGGTGCGGAATCGATGAAGCACGTCGCTTCATTCAGTGCAGTCCTCACGATCCGTTCCTGTTCCACCCCTCACGATCCGTTCCGGTTCCACGATCGTTGAAGTGCTGAACATATAGCACCTCCGCCGGTATCCACACGTATGAGGAGGAGCACCAGCGATGGACTGCTAGGTCCGGTACATCAGCGACAGGACAGACTGGAGCTAGGGTTTCCAACACATGGAGTGACCTAACCTTATGCTCTAAGCACCTGTGCCCCAGCTTATATAGGGAGTGAAAGTGGGCTCCACTCACTTGTGTCCCATTCACTAAAAGGCCTATATTAGCCACTTCAAGTCTCACTTGCTGACTAAGTCCATGTCTCTATTTGGGTCCAACCCAAATAGATTTCCTATTTGGGTCTAACCCAAACTTGCTCCCGCTCTTATGTGTGTGACCCGACAGGCTCATGGTAACCCGGACACGATTCCGAGTCTCACTCGTGATCGATCTGTCGGTAGCGGCTCCTAGCAGAACGTGACGACTCCCAAGTACCAATAAGTCATGACGACATACCTTTCCAATGCGACTTTCCTCTAAGTCCCTTTTACCTCACGATATACCTTGTCGGACTATAAGCGAATGATCGTAATCCCTTAAATAGTCCGACTCTCTTTCTCGATCCGAGATAAGTGCTTCATCCGACTAAATCTTAGTCGGTCGCCTCGGTTAACACTTAACCGAGTCACGCATGGCCATGCTTTCTGAATCATATCTTCTGAGAGGGCCTAGAGAATATCTCTCCAGATGGAGGGGCAAAATCCCATCTCGGTTATTCACATCACGTATCTTGATTCTTAGTCGACCCCAACTCCGCCTTTATAACTGCCCAGTGACGGAACAACGTTTGATAGAACCTAAGTCGGTGATCCTCAACTCGGATTGTGCAATAACCTCATGTCTAAGGATTACATTGATTGAGATATGCAAATGACGACTTGTTCGTTGCATCTCAATATGGGTCAGTCCGACTCGCTAAACTCTTTAGCCGAATCCGTGTAAGTCGGAATGGCATCTCCATGCCCATGACAAGTGGAACCGAGTCATCTGCCGACTTTCACATTAGTCTAAGTTGTGTGTCCAACACAACCTTAACGACCAAGGACAATTAGTATGAACAACATGAATATGCAGTTCCACAATCGAATCACATATTCAATGATACATATCAGTAGTTCATACATGGACAAAAACCTTATGAATACAATGGGAACAACATCATACATGATTGCCTCTAGGGCATATTCCCAACAGTCTCCCACTTGCAATTGAGCCAATCATCTGACATCACATGTCTAGACATCTAATGCCCATAGCTCTCAGGTGCGCCTCATGTTTCGGCTGTGGAAGTGTCTTTGTCAATGGATCCGCAATGTTTGCATCCGTGTGTACCTTGCATAACTTGATATCACCTTGATCCACGAACTGGCGAATAAGGTGGTACCGCATGAGTATATGTTTGTTCTTCTGGTGTTGTCTAGGTTCCTTGGCTTGTGCGATAGCACCATTGTTGTCACAATACATGTCTAACGGATTGGACGAGCCCTGAACCACACCAAGATCCATGAGGAAATTCTTCATCCAAACGTCTTCTTTTGCTGCCTCCGAGGCAGCAATATACTTAGCTTCTGTTGTAGACATAGACACCGTCTCTTTCTTGGAACTCTTCCAGCTCACAACCCCTCCGTTTATCACAAACACATATCCGGATTGCGAACGAGAATCATCTGAGTCAGTGAGATAACTCGCATCCGTGTAACCCCATACACTAAGTTCATCCTCGCCTCCATAAACTAGGAACATATCCTTAGTCCTTCACAAGTACTTGAGCATATTTTTAGCTGCTGCCCAGTGGATCTCTCTAGGGTCAGCCTGGTATCTGCTCACAACACTTAGAGCATAGGAAACATTCGGCCTAGTACAAATCATAGCATACATGATGGATCCGATTGCAGAAGCATACGGAATCGCACTCATTCGACTTCGGTCATCAATTATCAAAGGACGCTGAGTCTTGCTAAGTTTTACGCCATGGGACATCGGTAAGAACCCCTGCTTAGCCAATTCCATGTTGAACTTCTTCAACACTTTTTCCAAATATGTACTCCGACTCAATCCAATGAGCCGCTTTGATCTATCTCTATAGATCCATATTCCTAGTATGTAAGTCGCCTCACCAAAGTCTTTCATCGAAAACTCTTTTCCAATGACTCCTTGGTCTCTTGCAACATCTGGACATCATTTCCAATCACTAATATGTCATCCACATATAGGATCAAAAAGTTTACTTTGCTCCCACTAAACTTCTTGTATAAACAAGAACCATGATCACTCTTGATGAAGCCAAACGATCTGACTACCTCATCAAAGCGAATGTTCCAACTCCAAGATGCTTACTTCAATCCATAAATGGACTTCCGAAGTTTGCATACCTTGTCAGCATTAGCCAGATCGACAAAACCATCGGGCTGTATCATATACACATCTGATACGTCCAAAACGTATCTACTTTCCGAAACACTTTTGCTATTCTTTCTCCTCTAAACTTGTGTGATTTGGATGCAACTAACACGGACTGACGCTATATTCAGCAGAATTGCCCTGGTGTCTACTTTTTGTGCAGAAAATCAACTATCAGGAAAAATCCTGGAAAATATGCCGAAAATCCTATTTCACCAGAAGACTCCAGGAGCCAGAATACCAGACGGAGGGGGGCTGGGCTTAGGCCACACCACCTGGCCGCGCGGGCTAGCCTAGGCCGCGCCAGGGGGTGGTCTAGCCGCCCCAGACACCCCCTCGGTCTCCCTCTTCGCCTATAAGAAGCCTTCTGACCTAAAAACTCTAGGGGGTCGACGTTTTTCTAGAAGGAGTTCCGCTCCGCCGCCACCACCAGATTCCACGAAACAGCACCAGAAAATCCGTTCTGGCACCCTGCTAGGACGGGGAATTGGAGGAGATCATTGCCCTCATCTTCACCATCGCTTCTCCATCGACCATCCATGTTTCCCCCATCTATGAGTGAGTAATCCCCCGCTGTAGGCTATGGGGATGGTAGGGATTGGATGAGATCGTTCATGTAATGGCATCGGATTGTTAGGGCATGGTGCCTAGTATCTTTTATTAGTGCTTTATGACTTTGTTGTGAATTGTATGCTTAATGCTTATCACTAGGGCCCAAGTGCCATGATTTCAGATCTGAACATGTTATTGATTCATTATGATAGTATTTTTTATGGTCTTACCTGCAAGTTGTATACACACGTTGTTGTCCGGAACCAATGGCCCCGAAGTGACAGAAATCGGGATAACCGGAGGGAATGGCTATGATGTGAGGATCACGTGTGTTCATGGAGTGTTAATGCTTTGCTCCGGTGCTCTATTAACAGGAGCACCTTAATTGCCAGTAGTTCCCCTGAGGTCCCGCTACAAACAGGCTGGCAGGACAAAAGATGATGTGCAAGTTCTCATTGCGAGCACGTATGACTATATATGGAACACATCCTAGGATTATCTAGTACTTGGATGCTTTATCTTACTTATCTGCAATTGCCCTATGTTCTGATTGCCATGTGAATTGTCTTGTCCATGCAACACCCGTCTATCCATCCCTATGCCTACCGCACTCGAATCCTACTGTTTGCTGCAATTGTTACTACTGTCTTACTTTACTACTGCTGCTACTTTACTATTCCTACTACAAAACTGTTGCTACTAATAAACTGTTGTGAGCAAGATTGTTTAAAGGTGCAGCTGAATTGACAACTCAGTTGTTAAGGCTTACAAATATTCTTTGGCTCCCCTTGTATCGAATCAATAAATTGGGTTTCACTTCCCTCGAAGTACTACAATACACCCCCTATACTTGTGGGTCATCAAGACTATTTTCTGGCGCCGTTGCCGGGGAGCATAGCTTTATTTATTAAGTTCACTTGGATTATCTATTGTTCGCTGCTATTCATCCATCATGGGTAAGTCTCGTGATGGCAAGGTTCCTATTTTACCATCCACTACAAGAAGAGGTACGGTTCTGAACACCTATGTTTCTCTTGATTGACCATCTATTATGAGTAAGCTCGTTACACCACCACATACACATGCTACACACACTGCTACTACTGCTGAATCTGAAACTTCGGATGCTTATGATGCTGCTTCTACTGTGCTTGATAAGAGGGGTTCATTTAGTCCTTTCCTAGATGCTACGATTGCTAGAACTATAGCTGGAAATACTGAAACTCCTAATGAAGACACTACTACACCTGTTAGTTCTCCTGAGTCTAGTGAAAGTTATGATATTGAAGACAGTTATGTTGAGATGACCGATGAATTTATTAAAGAATGTAAAAACACCCATGATAGGAGCGATGCTAACAATCTCCTTGAGAGGCGTACTATTAGACCCAAATTGTCTTCTATTGCTAAGTTTGCTGCTTCTCCCATAAACATTAAAGATAAAGATTATGATTTCTCTCTTGATCTATCTTACATAGCTATTGTTGAGAAAGAACCTTTTTGTGGGACTATGAATGGAAGTGCAGTAGCACATATGAATGAACTTTCTACCATGAGTGGCTTGTTTTCTTATGATATTAAGATGCGTACTTACTTTGTTGCTAAGATTTTCCCCTTTTCACTGAAAGGAGAAGCTAAAACTTAGTTTAGTAATTTACCTCCTGAATCTATTGATAGCCCTGATTGTTTGATTAGTACTTTCCTGCAGAAATATTTTCCTCCTAGTGCTAGACATGCTATTTTGCAGGAACTTTTTGATTTTAAACAGGGAGTAAAAGAGATATTACCTGAATCATGGGCAAGGTTTTGTGCTTTAATTCATGCACATGCTGGAAGTCCATTACCTAAGAATGAGCTTCTTGATATATTTTATAATGGACTAACTGAAGAATCTAGGACATACCTAGATAGTTGTGCTGATTGTGTTTTTAGGAATAGGACTCCCAAGGAAGCTGAGGAATTAATGGCTAAAATAAGCAAGAACTATGAAGATTGGACTCCTCCTGAACCAGCTATCCTGAAGTAATTATACATGCACCAACTATTCTTGTGCCTATTCCATCACCTAAGAAGAGGGGAATTATTGAATTGAATGATGAAGTAATGAAGGAAGCTAAGAAATGTCTTAAGGAGAAGGGAATTAAAGCTGCAGATGTCAAGAATTTACCTCCTATAGAAGAATTATGTAAGCCTATCCCCTACTCATCCACTATTGAGGTACACTCTCTCCAACACTTTGATGAAGGTGATATCCCTTACTCTAAACCTCCTGATCAATGCTTAGAAGAATTCGATATCTTTATTGTTAAGCAAGATAATTTTAATAAAAGGGTGCAAAATTATCTAATGGAAAACACTAGAGCTATTGATGAGTTAAAAGATATTGTAGAAAGAACCTCTAATGATGTTAAAATGATTGTTAAACACATTCAAATGGTTCAAACTCAAATAGATCAACTCATTAAAGTGCAAAAAGACTTGCTAGTTAATGCTGCTAAAGAAAAACATGCTTATGAAATTAGAACCAGAAGTGGTGCTGCTACCCAAGATCCTCTATATCCTGAGGGGCATCCCAAAAGAATTGAGCAGGATTCTCAACAAGCTGAAAATAGTGGCTCTACTCGTAAGAAAAGGAAAAAGAAACATAAAACTAGTGTAGAACCCTTTGAACTTGCTATAGATCCTAATAATATATCTATTTCTGATGCTGAAACTGAAAGTGGTAATGAAGAAAATGAAGTTCCTAATGAACAAAAAGTTGAAGAAGAACCTGAAAAGCACACTAAGAATACTAAATACACTAAAGAAGATTTTATTGCTAAGAAACATGGTAGTGAAAGAGAGCCTTGGGTCCAAAAACCCATGTCTTTCCCTGATAAGAAACACAAGTCAAAGGAAGATGAATACTATAATAAGTTTTGTGAGTGGATGAAACCTTTATTCTTGCAAATTCCTTTGACGGATGCTATTAAATTGCCTCCTTACTCAAAGTATATGAAGGATATTGTCTCGAATAAAAGGAAGATCCCTAATGAAGAAATTTCTACTCTGCTTGCTAATTATTCCTTCAATGGTAAGGTTCCAAAGAACTTGGAGACCCAGGGATTCCAACCATCCCTTGCTCTATTAAGAATAGTTATGTTAGAACTGCTTTGTGTGATTTGGGAGCTGGAGTTAGTGTTATGCCTTTCTCTCGCTATATCTTTGCAAATGGCTGATAAATCTACCACTATTCCTGTTGGTATATGTGAGGATGTACCTGTTCAAGTGGCTCATAATTGCTTGATATTAACTGATTTTGTTGTGCTTGAAATGCCTGAAGATGATAATATGTCTATTATTCTTGGGAGACCCTTTCTTAATACTGCAGGAGCTATTATTAATTGTAATCAAGGAAAGGTGTCTTTCAATGTTCATGACAAGGAACACACTGTCTATTTCCCCAAGAAGATTGAAGGGACTTATGGTTTGAATTCAATTGAACATGTTGAGGGCATTCAAGTTGGAGAAATATATTGTCCAATACAAAGAATTTTTTTTGAAACTATTATGATTGGGACCATTGCTATCAAGGTTGAGGTAACATAATCATTAGTGGAATACAAAGTTTTGTCTCATATGAATTTTTTTTGGTGACAAGACCTGATCAACCTTGTTAACAAAAGGATTCCATTGAACAAAACAATGTTTTCACCGTGATTATCTCCGTTTACTTTTATTCTATCCATTTTAGTTTTTGCTTTCATTTAGTTCTCCTTTGTATTGTTAGTTCCTTGCATGTTAGAGTGTCTTAGAACTCCTGTAGTTCTAGCTTTGTTTTGTCATTGCATCATTTCTAAAAATATCTGTCTGTCAGAAAATCATTCTTCTATACCTGAAAAATGCCCAAAAATAAAGTGTCTCGAAAAATTCCAGAAAATTCATATTAAATTTTTACGTGAAAAAAGGGGCAGAGGAGTGCTTGGGAGGTACCAGGGGGACCCACCAGGTAGGCTCACCACCTGGTGGCGTGGTCTGCCCTAGGTGGTGCCATGCCATGGTGTGGGCCACCCCTGGCCCTCCACTAACTCGCTCACCTGCCACTTTCTTCTCTCTCCCGAGAAAGCTCCAGTTCATTCCTCAAAATCACGTTCTTGCTGTGCTTGCTCTCGATTTTTTCGATCTCTTTTCTCAGCCCATCTTTGTTGCTAAAATTTGGAGCACTTGTTCTCTGGTATGTGACTCCTCCCCTTGTCAAAGTAGATTTGAGTTTAGTGGATTATATCTTGAGTATTTTGCTGTTGTAGGTGACAGGTTATGAGAGCTTGTAAGCTTGTTTGATGCTTAGAGATATAGTTTTGATGTATGTTTAGGCCTCTTACAAGTCCCTATGAGTAGTATCCTTCATTATAATTCACTTTTCAATCACTTGTTTAATAGGTGTTTAAATTTCAGATTACCAAGCATGAACAACCATACCTTTGGAGAGATATTTGAGAGGGATGCACCTAGGAGGTCGAGGCCCTCAAGATCAGCCTCTCAGTTTAGGCCATCATACAACGAAGATCTCATTGCAACTCGTATTGGTAATGAAAGGGACAATGGGGATGCTCACCCATCTACTTTTCCTTGTTTTACTTTCTTACAAGCTGCAGGGATTCTTGATGATTTCTTGCTACTGATTGAGAGGGTTGGTTTGACCTCATATATGCAAGATGAGAGTGAGAAATATGATGTGCTCACCAAAACCTTTGTTGAGAGTTTCGCGTTTACTAACACCCCATATCAGTCAACTGTCTCTTTCAAAATTTATAACCTGCCCTTCACCATGACATTGGAAAGATTTTGCAATGTTGTAGGTGTAAGCATGACAGGGACCATGAAAAAGATTCAAGGGCAACCTGCTGATTTACTAGAGCTTTACCGAGGGGTGACCAATGATGATGACCATGTGGCGCAGCGCGGAAATATAAGAAATATCCAACTCCCTGCTCTTAGATACTTTGCATATTATCTTGCTACAAGCGTACTTGGTAGGGAAAACACAAGTAATATCTCCAACTATCATTTATCTTTCCTTGCTGCTGCGCTCAACAATGATACTCAATACAACCTTGGCTCGCTTATTGCTCGCCGCCTAGCTGCTAGGGGTCCTATCTATGGGGGCATCATTGCCTCACATATAGTCAATGCATTAGGGCTTTCAGTGGACCCCAATGATACTATATTAGCGCCACAAAGGCTTGACCTTGTTGCTATGAAAACTCATCACTTTTTCACTGCTGATTCTGATTTGGACAGTCTAGTATATAGGATGCTATTTACTGACGGGGGTGAAAGGGAGATCCCTTTGCCATAGTCTTCTTTGTTTAGTGTTCACAGGAGACCGTGGTCGTGCTCCAAGGAGGAGGTGGACGAGCAGCTTCGCTTGCTGGGTTTCCACGAGCAGCACCAGGAGGATGTGCCCTCCTACGATTACTCTGCGCACTACAGAGGGACGTACTCGAGCTCGCACCAGGACGAGGGTACCTCCTCGTCGTACCATGGTGACACTTCATCCTGGCCAGCTTGGGATTGATACCCACTTAGGCCAAAAGCCTAAGCTTGGGGGGAGGTACGCCGACATCGCACTCATCTCCCTATCATGTTGCGTCGGTACTTTGTATATTCATGTTTCGTTTTCTTTTTAGTTTTCGTTCTTTCTTTGCTTTTGCTTTCTAAAAACACAAAATGACCAAAAATATTTCTGTTGTTTCTCTTTGGTTTGTTTCTTTTTCTTTTCGCCTTGGTTTGTTTTTCCCTTTTTGCTTTGTTCGAACTATTCGAAAAACCCAAAAAGATTTTGCTTTGCTTGTTTTTCCTTTTTTGTTCTTGCTTTAAAAAAATCGAAAACACCAAAAATATTTGTTGTTCTTCTTTGGCTTTTTGAGTTTGTTGCAGGGTTCAGCAGTCCTCAGTGGATATTGGTTTCATATTATTATTCAAGCCACACAAGTGAAGAGCAATAATGAGGATTAATGACAACTTGAGGTATGGTAAGAGGCTGGTAACGAACTCTATTTGTTTTCATTTTTGTACATATACTCATCATTGTGGGCATGCTTAGCCTGTTCGTGTAGGGTGTATGTTATCTTTGGATGCTTAGTAGTTCTTGCTTTCATATGATTAGTCTCAGCTTGCTAATAGTTTGTAGCATGTCATATGAATGTTTGCTTGCATTACTCTATTCATAACTTGGTATGACACCGTGGTATCCTCCTCTGAATGTTTCATTTGAATTGACTTGGCACATGCTCACGCATGCATATGACTAAAATAATCAGTTAAGCCTCGTTGAATTATTTTGCCTTGAGGGTCTTGAATCACTTTCATGCCATGATTAATCCTGTTTTGTTGCAAGCATGATTATGACAGCTATTGCTGTCTCATTTGTCGCTCCCTTGCTATTGCTAGCATTCACTTTCACTGAGTATGTTTTACTCATGTTTTCAACTCCCTAAAACCAAATATTTCCAAAGTGTCCACCATACCTATCTATTAGCATCATTTGCTATTTCCGTGCATATTCAATATGCCTTGTTTTCTTCCAAATAAAATGCTTGCTTGTTATGAGAAAGTTAGATAGTAAAGCTCTCATGAACTTGATTGGCACACTTTATTTTCTGCACTTAATAAACCTGAACCATTGTGACTGTCCATGAAAGTTATATGCTTGCAAATTATAGGCTGGGGATTAGCAGAATCGTGCTGTCACGGGGAACGCTTTCAACACATGTAAATATATACCCAGTTGATACCATGCTCTTTTTTTTGCGGATGTCGTCGGTGTGAAATAAAAGGGGAGCTTGTAAGTCCATGGAGTTATGTATGTGTGTTAGAGAAATGCCTGGGCCGCCGGTCTAATCCATGCCGTCATGGTGGAAACCTGCAGCGTAACCATAATGATATCTATGAATCATTCTTCTTATAAAAAAAGAGAGATAGCTATTGAGAAAAAGAAAAAAAAAAGGTATATTAAAAGAGGAAAGAGAGAAAAAAGCACCATTTTCCCATGGTAAATAAGAAGATTGCTGAGATACTCATTGTCTACTTGCCTTGTCATTTTGATATGGGGATTATTCCGTATCATCGGGCAAGAGGTACCCTGTTGGTAGTTCTCTATGATACACACGTATTTACAATGACAAGAACTTACCGGTAACTAAAGTTGAGTAGCATGAGAAGCGGCCCTCGTACTCAAGGGACATGGGATTTCCAGTTTATAGTCTGTCAAGCATATAACTTAGATTGGACCTCACTTTCACCTTAACCACATTAAAGATGCTTATGATAGGGGCAATGAGAGATCAAAGCTAATGAATACCATACTTTCAGCATTTGGAAGCCTTTCACACTATTCAAAACCTTTTCATTTTCTTGTTGAGTCTCCACATACTCTTTGAGCACTTTCTTGAGAACATAGTTGTCATTCTTTGTGCTTGTCTCATTACTTGATTATTTTTGTTATGACTTTGATGCTTGTATCTTTGATATCTTTACTTCTAGTATTCACCTGAACTTCAGAGGTGCCTTGGCATTCATAATCAAAGGCAATCAAGATACCACTCTATCATACCTTCTTATGAGCATTGTAATGTTTCTTATGTTTATGCTTCATGCTTCTTATTATTTTTGAGTTGGAATCTCTTCATAGCTTGCAATGCCTATTAAGTAAACTTAATTGCATACTCCTTATTATGAATTGTCTAAGTAGTTGATCACATGTTGAGAATATATACATCATATGAAGCAAATGTGTTCGTGCAAGTTCTTTTATCGCACTCAGTTTTCAACTGAATTGCTTGAGGATAAGCAATAAGCTAAGCTTGGGGGGAGTTGATACATCCAAAACGTATCTACTTTCCCGAACACTTTTGCTATTGTTTCTCCTCTAAACTTGTGTGATTTGGATGCAACTAACACGGACTGATGCTATTTTCAGCAGAATTGCCTTGGTGTCTACTTTTTGTGCAGAAAATCAACTATCAGGAAAAATCCCAGAAAAGATGCCAAAAATCCTAATTCACCAGAAGACTCTAGGAGCCAGAATACAAGATGGAGGGGGGCTGGGCCCAAGCCACACCACCTGGCCGCGCGGGCTAGCCTAGGCCACGCCAGGGGGTGGTCTGGCCGCCTGGACACCCCCTCGGTCTCCCTCTTCGCCTATAAGAAGCCTTCTGACCTAAAAACTCTAGGGGGGGGTCGACGTTTTTCCAGAAGGAGTTCCGCTCCACCGCCACCACCAGATTTCACAAAACAGCACCAGAAAATCCGTTCTGGCACCCTGCCGGGACAGGGAATTGGAGGAGATCATCGCCATCATCATCACCATCGCTTCTCCAGCGACCATCCATGTTTCCCCCATCCATGAGTGAGTAATCCCCCTCTATAGGCTATGGGGATGGTAGGGATTGGATGAGATCGTTCATGTAATGGCATCGGATTGTTAGGGCATGGTGCCTAGTATCTTTTATTAGTGCTTTATGACTTTGTTGTGACTTGTTATGCTTAATGCTTGTCACTAGGGCCCGAGTGCCATGATTTCAGATCTGAACATGTTATTGATTCATTATGATAGTATTGTTTATGGTCTTACCTGCAAGTTGTATACACACGTTGTTGTCCGGAACCAATGGCCCCGAAGTGATAGAAATCGGGATAACTGGAGGGAATGGCTTTGATGTGAGGATCACGTGTGTTCACGAAGTGTTAATGCTTTGCTCTGGTGCTCTATTAAAAGGAGCACCTTAATTGCCAGTAGTTCCCTTGAGGCCCCTCTGCAAACGGGCTGGCACGACAAAAGATATTGTGCGAGTTCTCATTGCGAGCACGTATGACTATATATGGAACACATGCCTAGGATTATCTAGTACTTGGATGCTTTATCTTATTTATCTGCAATTACCCTATGTTCTGATTGCCATGTGAATTGTCTTGTCCATGCAACGCCCGTCCATCCATCCCTATGCCTACCGCACTCAAATCCTACTATTTGCTACAATTGTTACTACAGTCTTACTTTACTACTACTGCTACTTTACTATTCCTACTACAAAACTGTTGCTACTGATAAACTTTTGTGAGCAAGATTGTTTCCAGGTGCAGCTGAATTGACAACTCAGTTGTTAAGGCTTATAAATATTCTTTGGCTCCCCTTGTGTCGAATCAATAAATTTGGTTTCACTTCCCTCGAAGGTACTGCGATACACCCCCTATACTTGTGGGTCATCAACATCCTCGGTTAAATTTCCATTAAGGAAAGCCGTCTTGACATCCATCTGCCATATCTCATAGTCGAAATAGGCTGCTATAGCTAACATGATCCAAACTGATTTAAGCATCGCCACGGGAGAGAAAGTCTCATCGTAGTTAACTCCTTGTACTTGTCAGAACCCCTTCGCGACATGTCGTGCCTTATAGATAGAAACATTTCCATTCATATCAGTTTTCTTCTTAAAGACCCATTTGCACTCGATGGGTCTTACACCGTCTGGCAGATCAACCATGTTCCAAACTTGATTTTCATCCATGGAATTTAACTCGGATCTGATGGCTCCAAGCTATGATTCAGAATCAGAACCCACCATCGCTTCCGAATAAGTTGCCGAATCATCACTATCCAACAACAACACATCACGAACACTTCGCAATCTAGCCGATCTTCGCAGAGTCGGTGCAGTTGCCGGCTCAGGTCACGATTGGCTCAACCTCTAAGGCTTTTGCCGACTCGCTGTTGGCCGGTATCTCTCGAATTTCTTTGAGTGGCACCGTGCTCCCACTGACTCCCCGCCTGAGAAACTCTTTCTCAAGGAAGACACCGTTCCGAGCGACAAACACTTTCCCTCTTCTCGGTTGTAGAAGTAGTAACCCAAGGTTTCCCTCGGATACCCCATGAAAATACACTTATCCGACTTGGTTGTAAGCTTGTCCGACTAAAGTTGCTTGACAAAAGCTTCACAACCCCAAATCGTGAGAAAAGATAAACTCGGCTTCTTGCCAGTCCACATATCATGCGGTGTCTTCTCTACCGGCTTTGATGGTACTTTGTTTAGTGTGAACGCTGCAGTTTCTAGAAAATAACCCCAAAATGATAAAGGTAGATCTGTCCGACTCATCATTGACCATACCATGTCCAACAAGGTCTGATTCCTCCTTTCCGACACACTGTTTCTCTGCGGCGTTCCTGGAGGACTAAGCTAGGGAACTATTCCACAACTCTTCAGATGGTCATCAAACTCATGGCTCATGCACTCGCCTCCTCGGTCCGACCGAAGAAACTTTATTTTCTTGCCGAGTTGATTCTGTACCTCATTCTGGAATTCCTTGAACTTTTCAAAGGCTTCTGACTTATGTTTCATCAAGTAGATATATCCATACCTACTCAAATCATCAGTGAAGGTAATGAAGTACTCATAACCACCTCTGGCTGTTGTGCTCATTGGGCCACATACATCACCATGTACTAGTCCCAATAAGTCGGACGCCCTTTCACAACTCTTTGCGAAAGGTGTCTTGGTCATCTTGCCGAGTAGGCAGGACTCGCATGTCTCGAATGACTCCAAGTCGAACGAAGTTAGGAGTCCATCATCGTGGAGCTTCTTGATGCGTTTCCAACTTATGTGACCAAGCCGACAATGCCAAAAGTAAGTCATATTCAGATCATTTGGTTTCAACCTTTTCACATTTATATTATAGATAGATTCACCCTCAAGATTCAAAATAAATAACCCGTCCCGGACGGGTGCAAAGCCGTGAAACATATCATTCAAATATAAAGAACAACCATTATTCTTAATATTCGACTCATAGCCTTGTCTCATCAAACATGAGGCAGAAATAATGTTTTGACTAAGCACTGGAACAGAATAACAATTATTCAGCTCCATTAAGAATCCGGAAAGTAAATGAAGTTGCATCCTGTCGACTTCCAACGTAGCGACTCTCGCTTTGTTGCCGACTCGAATGTCAACCTCGCCTCTCGCCACGCCCCTAGTTCTTACCAGTCCCTGCAACGAGTTGCAGATGTGAATGACTGATCCAGTATAATATACCCAAGAACTACCAGGTGCATCAGCAAGATAAATGTCTATAACATTGCAAACAAGCGTACCTGAGCCGGAAGTCACACCTCCACTCTTGGCTTTGTCAGCCAGATACTTGCTGCAATTCCTCTTCCAGTGGCCATCTGACTTGCAGTAGAAGCAAGTGGATCCGGCTGCAGGAGATGGCTTAGACCCTGGCAAAGCGCTTTGGACTGGGTCTTCAGCCTTACCTCCCGACTTTGCCTTCTTCTTCTTAGTCCAAGAACTCTTCTTGAACTTAGCCTTATTCTGCACCATCAACACTTGACTGGTACCTTTCATGAGATCCGCCTCAGCCTGCTTGAGCATCCCATGTAATTCAGTGAGCTTCTTATCTATACCATGCATGTGGTAGTTCGATATGAACTGACCATATGCATTAGGAAGAGAGTTCAGAATTATGTCTGTAGCAAACTCTTCGCTAATGGGGTAGCCAAGCCTTTCCAGAGACTGCACGTAACCAACCATCTTGATCACATGCGGACTCAGTGGATCGCCATCCTTAAGCTTGCAGCTCAACAAAGCTTGAGAGACTTGATACCTCTCAGTCTTTACCTGAGCCTAGAACATACTTTTGAGGCTTTCGATCATATCATAGGCCTCAACATTCTCGAACTGCCGCTGCAAGTCCGGTTCCATGTGAGCAAGCATAAGACAACTAATCTCCGTGGATTCATCACAAATCCGACGGTAGGCATTGGTGGCTGCGACAGTCGCATTCTCATCCAGCTCAGCTGGAAGTGGGTTGTCTAGGACACAGTCCCTTTTTCTTGTTTGAGAACTATTCTCAGATTACGATACTAGTTGGTGAAATTGTTCCATCCAGCTTATCTTTCTCTAAGATGGTTCTCAAAGAAAAACCAGAAATCTGAGGAAGACTGCTAGGTGCCATTGATCTACAACAGAAAATATGCAAAACACTTAAGACATGTATCCATAAAGAGCAAGCATATTAAACATTTTAATATTTATGCTCCCACTAGAACCAACACCCCTCCGATGGTTACTTAGTGATTCAGGACCCTAAATAAGCAAGTCGACTAGTGAGCTTTAGCATCACCGCTAGCTGTCAAGTGATCTAGGTAGACAACTCCTTGTCAATCGTATCTCATACGACTCCTGTTGGATGGGTGGCATCACATGCCCCGGCTCCCATCCAACTTTTCCCTAAGTCCCACAACCGTTCTGATAGACCCGTATAGATTACCAAGTGCTTCTGTTGTAAGAGTCCGACTCGAATCCACCTAGTCGGAAAGAATTGATAGCACCTCAATTTTTTGAGCCCACTACCAAAAATGTACGACTTTTGATGGTGCAGCACTAGCGGGGAAACCGACTAGACCTTCTTTGAGGGATTACTTTCTACAAACTATCTAATAGAGGTAAAACAGAGACATAACAATAACACAAAATAAAGCAATTATAATGTGAAATGGTATGGCTCTCTTCATGGCGACCTCCATCTCCACAAAGCCTGTAATCCGACTCGTGTCAACTCTTGTCACATGCCGTCTTACTCCATGTAGCCGACTTGTACATCGACTTGCATGCCATCCGGGTTCTCCAAACAGCTACACTAGCTAGTAATGCAAATTACATAGAGAATCTGACACACAGGTCGTTATACAATAAAATGAGAGCACCTAGTCTCCAGCCGGCTGACAAAAACCGTGATACGCAGATCACGTATGGATTACACACATCACATGCACATAAGCCATACCATTCACAACATCATCTTGCAAAAACAAGTTATGCATAGATACGATATCTACCGGCGTTGTCAAACTCGTAACGACATCTAAGGCGCTACGACAGGGCGAAGCCGGTGGTCCTAGTTTACCTTGATCCGGACATGGATTTCATCATCGGATAAAACAATTTTACCCAAATCCGATCCGAACTCCGATTTGACCAAACTCTAAGATCTTCGATCAATGCATACGGATTTACATGTCACAGTCTACCCCGATGGAGGAAGCCGGCCGGTAGTGGTATGTCGTTCCACGACCTCAGTAGTAAGATCACAGAAACTAGATCATCCAATTCCCCGAGTACAGTTGATCCAATCAAATTTGTACAAAACCGATCTATCTCATAGATCGACCACCAAAACTGCAATTAGATCCAATGTAACGCCAACCGCATATCACATATGCGCGATCTCGAGCCTAAAACCAGAAGCTAACGCTCTGATACCACTATTGGGCCACGCAGAGATAAACAAAACTTTTTCCCTATGCGGTGATCCCAAGATCCAGCTCAGGTAGAAGGCCATGAGGATTACCACTAGACGCGCAGTTGCGGAATCGATGAAGCACGTCGCTTGATGCAGTGCAGTCCTCATGATTCGTTCCTATTCCATGCCTCACGATCTGTTTCAGTTCCACGATCGTCGAAGTGCTGAATGTACAGCACCTCCGCTAGTATCCACACATACGAGGAGGAGCACCAGCGATGGACTGCTAGGTCCGGTACGGCGGTGACAGGACGGACTGGAGCTAGGGTTTCCAACACATGGAGTGACCTAACCTTATGCTCTAAACACCTGTGCCCCAGCTTATATAGGGAGTGAAAGTGGGCTCCACTCACTTGTGGCCCATTCACTAAAAGGCCTATATTAGCCACTTCAAGTATCACTTGCTGACTAAGTCCATGTCTATATTTGGGTCCAACCCAAATAGATTTCCTGTTTGGGTCTAACCCAAACTTGCTCCCGCTCTTAACTGTGTGATCTGACAGGCTCATGGTAACCCGGACACGATTCCGACTCTCACTCGTGATCGATCAGTCGGTAGCGGCTCCTAGTAGAACGTGTCGACTCCCAAGTACCAATAAGTCATGATGACATACCTTTCCAATGTGACTTTCGTCTAAGTCCCTTTTACCTCACGATATACCTTGTCGGACTATAGGCGAATGATTGTCATCCCTTAAATATTCCGACTCTCTTTCTCGATCCGAGATAAGTGATTCATCCGACTAACTCTTAGTCGGTCACCTCGGTTAACACTTAACCGAGTCACGCATGGCCATGCTTTCTGAATCATATCTTCCGAGAGGGCCCAGAAAATATCTCTCCAGACGGAGGGGCAAAATACCATCTCGATTATTCACATCATGCAGCTTGATTCTCAGTCGACCTGAATCCGCCTTTATTACTGCCCAGTGACGGAACATCATTTGACAGAACCTAAGTCGGTGATCCTCAACTCAGATTGTGCAATAACCTCAGGTCTAAGGATTACATTGATTGAGATATGCAAATGACAACTTGTTTGTTGCATCTCAATATGGCTTAGTCCGACTCGCTAAACTCTTTAGCCGAATCCGTGTAAGTCGGAATGCCATCTCCATGCCCATGACAAGTGGAATCGAGTCATCTGCTGACTTTCACATTAGTCTAAGATGTGTGTCCAACACAACCTTAACGACCAAGGACAATTAGTATGAACACCATGAATATGCAGTTCCACAATCGAATCACATATTCAATGATACATATCAGTAGTTCATACATGGACAAAAACCTTATGAATACATTGGGAACAACATCATACATGATTGCCTCTAGGGCATATTCCCAACATCTTTTAATGCAACCGAGTGCACACCAAAGAAACGGGCTACAAACGATTATTAAGTGTAAAACACAGATCAATGCTTTAAGTGGTGATGTTGTTCTGATCCCGAATGGGTCGCTAAGCTAAGACCGTACTATCCTTTCTGTGACTGGGGTTCCTATGAGATTGCTGCTAGCCAAGTATCTCACCTTAAGCCTTTATCAATCTATGGGATCTTGGGTACCCACAAGTCCACGGATCGAGACAAGAGACAAAGAAACAAAAGATACAAATCTTAGTTGCAAACAAAATACAAGACTCCCATGAATTATATGCACATAATCGCTGCGAGGTTTCTCCCCAACCCACAGCCCGTGAGGACTAATCACTCATAACAAATAGATCGGAGATAGAAAATATCATACAAATACTTAGATTGAAATCAAATATTCCTACAATTGTCGCCAAATCACAAGGAGATCAAAAGTACAAAGCAATGGCTATGGCTAGTGGATGGGATGGATGGTAGAAGTGATGAACAATGGATGAACAATGGTGTGGATCTCCTTTGGTGGTGTTGTGATGTAATCTGAGAATGACGGCTCCCTGGCCGGCGGCTGGAGCCTCAAAATATATAGGCGTCTTCACAAAAGTCATAGGGTTTGATGAGACGAAGCCAACGCCACCTAGTACGATCGGACGGTACGGGCGGGCCCTGCCCGTACTAGTGGTTGTTAAGCTTGCTGATGCCCTAGAATGGCTTACCAATTACTTGGTCGTGTGGACTTCCTCAAAACCTTCATTATGACTCCTGATTTCGCATTAAAAATAGTGATTTCCTACACAACATAATTCAAAGAGAGGTATTGCATATCGTTCAAATTATTAGTTATTAGTGGCAAGGATTGAGAGTTTCTTGTCAATTTCTTGACCAAAAACAATGTTTAAACATGGTGGAAGATGGCTAATTTTGGAGCCATCAACTTCCCCAAAGCTCAAACCTTGATTGCCCTTGAGAAAGAAGAAACAAAAGAACTGTAAGGAATCCAGTGTTTAAACTTGAAATAATGAGAATAAGAATTCACATACGGTTGGTAGTCATATGTGCTCAACACATCATTCATTTGCGAGGCTTATCAAAGTTAGAGAGATGACAATAATACTATACAAGCGTCGATAAGTCAAGACAATCAAAGTAAAGTTTAATAAAAGTATAAGTAACTAGAAGTGTAACAATCAATCCAATTCTTCTAATTAACTCTTAGCTTGCCAAGAAACACTAGGATGTTTAAATAGCATAATTGAGTAAGAGAGTTTCATGTCCTAAGTAGTATAACAATGAAGTGTCTTATTTACACCCACATCAATAAATGAAGTCTATCAAAAACACTTCTAATCCAATCATTGTTTTTCAAGAAAAACTCGTAAAGTAGTAATGAGACCATGCCAAGGACTTGTTATGTGGATCCTCATAGATATCTCTTTTTTTATTCTTTCAAGGATCGCTGAATGTTTCTTTTGCAAGTGTTTGCACAACCTTTGAGAGTACCAATACTTTTGCCGATATATTGACACGTATGCCTCTCATGTCATCAAATCATAGCCAATATCTGGGGTTATACCATACATCGTTCAAAAGCTAGAGGAGTTGTTGGCATCCCAAAGGTGTGCATTAGAGACATAGAACAAAGTTATCTCACTTCTTTCTCTCTTTTTTTGAGCTAGTACCACGGTTTGATACATAAGGTCAACTTTGGCATGTGTCACAATTACCACTAGACTTTATTTTAATCAAACAACTCCTTTCACGAATGTCATCAATACTATCAAATTAAATATCTATGGGGTTAAGTATCTTCAAGGGTATACTTGTAGGGGTTCCGCATATGAAAACAATAAATTTTACTCTACGCCCCTGAACCCCTGAAGCTTCCAGGACCTATCTATTAGTAATGTAGTAACGGGAGGGGCTTTTCGCGAACTTACCCTTGAAGACCAAAAAGTGTTGTCAACGCTCACGAGAGCGTGGTTGATGTAGACGAGCCGAAGCCGACCTCAAGGTCGTGATGAAGTCCTTGCGCTCCTTGGCTCCAACGACTTGAGTGCCTCAAGTGTGACACCCCGCGGGGAGTTACACACGTCCGGTGCCTGACGATGACTCTCACTTCCCCGAGCCAGCAGCAGTTGTTGAAGTAGAGCTCCTGGATCCGAATCCCGTAGTGCGACGGCGCTCCGCGGTGAAGATGTCTCTCACTCGCGCAGTCCAGACTTGGGACCACGGTCACGAGAGAGAGAGAGGGGGAGAGAGAAAATATCAATTAGAGGTCCTCCAAAAAGTGGGGAGACCTTTATTGATTATTGGTGTATTTATCTTGGCCAAATACCCCACTATATGGGGGAGGAGGGGTACACCCTCCCTCAAAGTCCCGGGTTGGGACTAAAGGAGAGGAGGGGGGAGGGGGTGGCCGCCGGCCACCTAGTGGGCCCCGCGCGGGGGGCTAGGCCCAGCCGGCCAGCCCCTTGCCCCTTCTCCCTCTCTCCTTTCCCTAATGGGCTCTCCCCCTCCGGAAATTGGCCCATTAAGCCTTTTTTGACCTTTAATTGATTTTCTATTTATTAAATAATTATGAATAAATCATTAAATCAATATTTAACATTCATTCACATATTATTCAACCTCCATGGGCATGGAACACCTTCCACCTCCACTCCGGACATCCTCCGGACTTACCGAAACCCTTCGTGTTTTCTCCCTTCTTTTCTTTGGTGATTCTACCAATCGTATAAACACTCTCTAAGCAGCATCAAGCCCTTAAGCGTGATACCCCACAGTTCAGGAACACTACCGACATGGTCGGGACACTCCCGCACCAATGATGACAGAGGGACCTGGATGGCCATGTGACCCCTGTGTGTTCCACAAAGATCTTTCGTCGTTTGAACGGGGACAGTCGTGTCTTATTCCCTTTGTCACTTGATACTTACATTGCCCGAGATCTGATCAATGACAAGTGATATCCCTGTGATCTAATCACACGCTGCGCAGTTATTGGATATAACTTCTCCGAGTGGGCCCTTGAGTATCTTCCCGTCACATGGACAGACAAATCCCGCTCTTGACATATATTGCCTCTACGGTTTCCTCCGAGTACCTGAACACACCTTTATAACCACCGTATTACCAGATGGCGTTTGATGCTATCTAAGCACTCTCGGGAGACAGTGACTGATATCGCCTCACGGTCTAAGGAATAGTCTACGATGATCCATTTCTAATCACATAACTTGAACTTCGTGACATGATCGGGTCACGATGTTTAGGTTGGGTATTGGCTCTTCATCTTATTCTCAGAAGGAGATGACCACATTTCCAATTGGCATAAATGCCACATGATCAGGAAACTTGATCATATGTTGACCAATGAACCAGTGACTAGAGTTTCACTGGGAACCCCTGGTTGTTTGTATATCACACGTGTATTGATGTTTCCACTCAATATAGTTATAGCATGATATAAAACTTAATCATAAACTATATTAAATATGATAATAGTCCTTACTACTATTTGTCTCTATGGCATATTTCCAACAGTCTCCCACTTGCACTAGAGTACAAATACACTAGCTACATTTGTTCTCAATCATTGGCACCATATATCCGGTACCCTGAACATGCTTGCTCATGGAAGAGGTTGAGTCTTGGGTCTGTACTTTACAGTCCCAAATCCTTTGCAACTTACTAATATCACCTGGATTGACATTAATACTTTATCATCACATGATAGCATCTGTGTGTATGCACCGTCGCTATGGCAGCAGAACGAAGCCTGATTCCAGGAGCCTACAGTGACGTTAGATCAACCTTGAGGGATTTCTCATGGGCATTGTGCCCTAGGACACATCATTCTATGTTAAAAGCGAACTAGCCCCGCCATAACATTATACAACACTTTAGATGGTACCCTTATCTATTATTATATATGTATTCATCGAAACACCAGTGCACTCTATGCAACTTTTGATGTTTTTGTTCACCTCACTTCCTACTTGACTTTAATTGGTATTTACAGGAGTTTCCAACATATTCCCTTATAACATAACCCTTTATGCTTTAAGATATGTTATCCTTTATCGACTTGGAAAACATGTCTACAGTTCTCTATTAGACACTACGGACAAAATCAGCTCAACGTTCTGTGATTCGAACTTAATCACTTTTAAACGTTCCTTATTTTGGATCACATATTATGCTAAGTTATCATCATGGTTTACTAAGATAGAACCTATGTATTAACGTAGTGGATGACGATCATCCTTTTCTTTCTTTCAACCATTGATGTTAAACTTAATACTATTCCTAATTTAAGTCATTAAGGACCATTTCCTTAATTAACATCTATTCTGAAACATTTTTCAGAATCCCTTAAGGAATAATACATAATATCACAATACACCTATTACCAACTTCTACATCTTATAAATCATTATTTACAAGTATTTGCGCTTTCATTCTTAACACACATAAGAATTACTCCTATAAGCTCCCACTCAAAAATATGTCAATCACATATTGTTTTAGGAAGACTTTCATAGCTCCCACTCAATTTTATGCAAATTGCATATCCACTCACTATTTTGAACAACTTAAAAATCCTTTGATCAAATATCAAACTTGGAGATTTACTATGAGATACCAGTACTATTACTAGTTTTAAATCCTCTAGACATTCAACGCACTTGAATCAAATTCATTTGAATTTGTCCAATACCTGACAAATTGTGCTTTTTCCATTCACCCCCTTTTCCACTATGGCTTTGCAGTCATTTGGGAAATTTCAAGTAACCCCTTTTACTTATGAGATTCAGCAACGAATTGCTTTCTAATCTCAAGTGAATTTTTCTCTTAGGATTTCTGACAATTCTAGTTTACCATTATTTCCTTAGTAGTTCGTAGGTATGTCACATTCCAAGAATCATGACAAATGATTCACAAATGTCTCCATACAAGATATGGATTACATTTTGAATCCTACTTCATGTAGTGAAAACACTAGTGGGGAAAACACAATGATCAATATCATTGATTCTTTCCTTCTGTGAAGAGAATCGTTCAGGAGCTTTGTCTGTTGCGCTTCTCAACACTCTGATGCAGGGTTTTGAATCCTCATCGTGTTTTTTCACTATTTTCCATTTGCTTCATAATTGAGAAATATCACTAGAAGTGAGCTTTCTCAAGAATGCACCAAAATCCAAGCAGTATGAATCTTGCTTTCCTTTTGGTTTCAGCTATGGATTTCGTATTCAAAGTTTCCAATGAATACTCTACAAGGACTTATTCGCTATTGTTTTGGTTATATTGAATAACCCCAAAACTTTCACGAATTCAAATAGTTCACTCTAAACTAATTGAGTGCTAACTATTTCTGATGCTAATGGTCTCTACATCTACACTACAACAATTTATTTGGTGCCTTCTATTCAACCCCTTTGATATCTAACATCACATTGTGATGCTCTGCATTCTGATGTTTCAGAATGCTTTGCATTCCACAATTTCTTTTATGCCATTCTTATAAAGTCGAATTTCATTACTATTGATCAAATCATAGCAATTAGATTCTCTTTTATATCCATACCCTTTGTTAATGAAACATTTTGATCAAATCAAATAGTTTCATATTTATGTTTCCTTTGGTAAACTTCTTTACACATTTGAACAATCATATAATGATAATTACCATTTTCGTTAAAACACAATACATCGAATATGTATTAACTTTTAACAATTCATTAAACACGTTGTATTCAAGTAATACATGGTGTTCAAGTTATTTTGCCGAACTTAGGCATGATTTATATGTGATAAGAAATCGAATGACTTTCACATATTATCACATAACTTTGAATTCAAACAATCGTTTCATTCATTAATGAAATATCATTAAGTTGGGTATTTTAAACAAGGCAATTTAATGTTTTATAAATGTTCATGCATTATCAATTAGTTTCAAACAACAAGGATAATTCACACATAATCAAACAAGATATGAACATGAATAGAAATCATTCATAAAAGTGGAACAACTATTTGTTACAAACTCATATGAATAACCATCTCACGAAATGTGAGACACACTAAAGAAGTTCACAATCTCTTGATTACAATAATCATACTAAAACATAAACTAAATGAGAAATGTCGAGGGAAAGTGTCGTCGGCCATCATCATCATGCTCGCCATCAACACGCATCGTCACCTCCTCTCCAGCAAGCACCTCTATGCAGAAGGACCTGTTTTCAGCAAAACAGAACAAGTATCATATATACTTAACACTACAAATGTGTTTGCAAGATTATAACATTTAAAAAACTGTATATCAAATATATACCTTTGTCATCGATGACCTCTCTGGTGATTGGTTCAACCTTTACGTTCCTGAAATGTAATATGAACTCATGGAAATCCAATGTTTCTGTATCACCACTCATGATGCTACTCCGGACATGTCCTTCATAGCTAGGAGGTAACGACCGAAGCAGTATGTCTATCGCAAATGGATCAGCCATCCAGTAATCCACAAAGTGGACCAGTCTTGTGTGTGCATCAAGCATGCGCTCCAAGTGACCCTTCAGACATGTATATTCCTCCATTTGTATGGAAATGAACTCTCTAAGCAGCTCGTGCTTCCACATGCATACATGGCCTATGAACTCTGCTCTCAGCTGATCCACCATCGAATATGGGTCAAGATCACCCATGAGCGGATGTAGTTCATCCACCATCCCGCAACGCATTATTATCTAAATGTAGGTGGACATCTCTTGACAATAGTAGCGGTCTGCTAGCACTTGTGGGGTCTCATGGTAGTCTGGCTCAGTCAAATCCATCGTGTGGCGTATGTAGTCTACCACATGATTCCTGGTAAGGAGATCATTTAGGCGCACAAGCCAACTAGGGAAGTTGGATCCATCAAGTCTAAGTTTCTCACCCTTTACCCAATCCTCAATGACAAAGTAAGCTTCACGGTGAGCCATCTACATTTATAATTGCAAAAGGAATTTAGACTAAGTTTATAATTAAATGAGTTAATAATAACTCCACTTAGAAACACCTATCCCCAAAAGGGTTCCTAGTGATAACACGACCCCTATCAACCACATCTCCCCCGATTGATGACGGCCATCGATGTGGGTTCAAAGGTGGACGCTAAACGTTGGTCACATCATTCATGCGACTCGTGCTCGATCTTTCGACCATCTGTGTTCCAAGGCCACGCTTCTATGGCGTGCTAGGCTCGCCAACTCAACCTTAGTGTATTTGATGTGCAATATGGCTTACACCCACTATATGTGAACGTAGATATGTCTGACAAACAGGCCTGTAACCCTGGATGACCTCATACCGAAGAACTTTCTTGGTGGTGCACACTAAGGGGGAACACAATCGTTGGTAATTTTAATAGGGATCATCTTATTAGGCTACTGTCGAGTATCTAATACTAGCACACAATAAGATATACAAACAATAACATTGAATGTAAATGCTATGTGATATGGTCCTTCATGTCATGATCTCCATCCGCCGTCACCGGGTTCCGGCGCCTGGGTTTCGGTGCCGTAGACACCAGGGTACCGGTGTCTTTCTGGCGTGGTACTTTGTCACCTCCGTGACTATCTACTACTACGTAACAAAAGGTAATAATTTTACCTTTTCCACAACCATATCACAAAGCAACGCCCCCCTGCAAAACAAAGTTAGACGCCTCTACTTTATCTTTGCATGTGTTCACGTGGCTGAATGGGCTTTCGCACAAGAACCATTCTTACCTACGAACTTTCAGCACAACGCTGATCAAGTAGTTGTCTCTACTACACCCCTTTCAGGGCCCTCCGTTGCAAATGGCATACCAACTAATGTGAGAGAGACAGACACCCCCTAAGCCACTTTATACGGTACAAGCCGTATGTCAAGCGTGGACTAGTCTCGCGAATGAACGCGTAAAGTCGGTTGGGGGCCGCTTCATCAAGCATTACTGCGGTATGCACAAGTACACGTGGGAGGGTAACAACTAAAAGATCAACGCCCACACGCTACATCTCGTGTGTTCTACCCATACTAGCATTACTACGCATATATCTAGCTCTGATACCACTGTTGGGGTTCCGCTTATGAAAACAATAAATTTTACTCTCTGCCCCAGAACCCCTGAAGCTGCCAGGACCTATCTATTAGTAATGCAGTAACGGGAGGGGCTTTTCACGAACTTACTCTTGAAGACCAAAAAGCGTTGTCAACGCTCAGGAGAGTGCGGTTGATGTAGACGAGCCGAAGCCGACCTCAAGGCCGTGATGAAGTCCTTGCGCTCCTTGGCTCCAACGACTTGAGTGCCTCAAGTGCGACACCTCGCGGGGAGTTACACACGCCTGGTGCCTGACGATGACTCCCGCTTCCCCGATCCAGCAGCAGTTGCGGAAGTAGAGCTCCCGGATCCGAATCCCGCAGCGCGATGGCGCTCCGCGGTGAAGATGTCTCTCGCTCGCGTAGTCCAGACTTGAGACCACAGTCACGAGAGAGAGGGGAGACAGAAAATATCAATTATAGGTCCTCCCAAAAGTGGGGAGACCTTTATTGATTATTGGTGTATTTATCTTGGCCAAATACCCCACTATATATAGGGGGAGGAGGGGGTACACCCTCCCTCAAAGTCCTAGGGTGGGACTAAAGGAGAGGAGGGGAGGGGTGGCCGCCGGCCACCTAGTGGGCCTCGTGCGGGGGGCTAGGCCCAGCAGGCCAGCCCCCTTGCCCCTTCTCCCTCTCTCCTTACCCTAATGGGCCCTCTCCCTCCGGAAATTGTCCCATTAAGCCTTTTTGACCTTTAATTGATTTTCTCTTTATTAGATAATTATGAATAAATGATTAAATCAATATTTAACATTCATTCGCATATTATTCAACCTCTATGGGCATGGAACACCTTCCACCTCCACTCCGGACATCCTCCGGACTTATCGAAACCCTTCCGGTTTTCTCCCTTCTTTTCTTCGATGATTCTACCGATCTTATAAACACTCTCTAAGCATCATCAAGCCCTTAAGCGTGATACCCCACGGTTCGGGAACACTCCAGACTTGGTCGGGACACTCCCGCACCAATGATCGACAGAGGGACCTGGATGGCCATGTGACCCCTGTGTGTTCCACGAAGATCTTTCGTCGTTTGAACCGGGACAGTCATGTCTTATTCCCTTTGTCACTCGATACTTGCATTGCCCAAGATCTGATGAATGAAATCACCATGTCGTGTTTAATCTCTTTACTGAACAATGCTACTTGACTCGTTCTGACAAGTGATATCCCCGTGATCTAATCACACGCTGCGCAGCTATTGGATATAACTTCTCCGAGTGTGCCCTTGAGTATCTTCCTGTCACATGGACAGACAAATCCCGCTCTTGACATATATTACCTCTACGGTTTCCTCTGAGTACCTGAACACACCTTTATAACCACCGTATTACCAGATGGCGTTTGATGCTATCTAAGCACTCTCGAGAGACAGTGATTGATATCGCCTCACGGTCTAAGGAATAGTCTACGAGGATCCATTTCTAATCATCGTAACTTGAACTTTGTGACATGATCGGGTCACGATGTTTAGGTTGGGTATTGGTTCATCATCTCATTCTCAGAATGATATGACCTCATTTCCAACTGGCATAAATGCCACATGATCAGGAAACTTGATCATCTGTTGACTAATGAACCAGTGACTTGAGTTTCACTGGGAAACCCTAGTTGTTTTTATATCACACGTGTATTGATGTTTCCACTCAATACAGTTATAGCATGATATAAAACTTAATCATAAACTATATGAAATATGATAATAGTCATTACTACTATTTGTCTCTAGGGCATATTTCCAACAATACTCTCAAGACAATCATTCATCAAACAAGTCGTAAATTTTAGACTTTTTCTTATTGTACTTGTTTGGCAATATTATTTCCAAGGCAAGACTCAGTTAACTAAAAGAACTAGAGAAAGAGCATCAACAACTAATCATCATACTAATAAAAGGCCTTACTCTAGCCATATTAAATTACTTCCCACTAGCATGGAATCTTAGCAAATCAACCAACTAATATAAACAACTCAAACTTCATAAGTGGGAGACATAGGACATACCTCTCATAAGTGACTTCATGATCCTTTTCCTTATAGGGATGTGTTCCTTCAAAACTCAAACATGATTACTCTCATAATAATAACAAAGCAAAGAGGCAAAGTGTGAATCCCCATTAACGAAAAAGGAAGAATAGAAAAAACTTTTTGTATTTTCAAGGATAGGGATTTAAAGAATAGAAAAGAACTTGCGTACAAGAAAGGGTTTTAAGAAAAAATCAAAAAAAATAAACTAAAAATGAAAGAAAACTAAAAAAGCAAAGGAAAAAAGCAAAGTGTTGGAACAAGCCAACACGAGTGTTTCAAAGCTCTCAAGGAGCTGGAGTACAACCTCGTTATTACATAAATAAATTTGTCGGGGGAACACATCCCCAAGCTCCCGATTTTGCTATCCCTTTTGTTGCTCATTATGGTGGCGGTGGATAATCTCCCACGTTCCATTGGCTGCTCCAATCATGGAACTGGGTGGCGATGCTTGCAGTAGCATCTCGAAAGTTGATGGAGAGATTGTTCATATTTTGGATATTTCCTTCAAGTGCATAGATGTCTTCATAGGTGGTGTAGTAGTTTGGTGGCTTCTCATCTTGTTCGGGTCCTCCTTTTTCAACTACTTCATCTTCTCCTCCTCCCATGGGTATTTCGTGTTGGGGTAGATTAGCTTCAATCTGCGCCTCAAAATGCAAACGTCCATCCTCGATAGAGAATAAACCGTTAGGCAAAGGAGTCGAGATCAAGTGATCCGCTCCAGGTATATTGAGAAAGTATCTACCATGAGTTTTAGAAACCATACCACATGTTCTTAGAGTAGAGAGACTGAGACGGTGACTTCCTGTCAACGGTTGGATGTTACCTAGGTTGATGCGAAGTGCGCGTGTAAGAATGTTTACAACTCCTACTCCGCATATGGATCCTCGAAATTGAAGAGCCTGATGCTTAAGGTAAAACACGAAAAGAGCGCCCAAATTTGGCATTAAGTTACAATTAATAATAGCAGCTTTTGCGAGGATTAACATATGCTCCTCATTAACTCTAGTAAACTCACCATGTGCCTGCAAAGTGTTAGCAATCACATAGAATAAATAGCAAGGTGATCAATTTAGTTCCCCTTGGGTGTGGTTCCACGGATTCTCATTAAATTAAAGTACTCCCAAGGTGCAGGATTTAAAACAAAAGTAGTTGTGCGTACATCAGTAGTGTTGTTGGCAAACCCAAAGCATTGAGCCCATTGGTCAAGGGTTAGGGTGTACTCATAGTTCATAAGGCGGAGTTTTATGCGATCAACTTCGGGCCTTTGTTCCTCGGTACAACCGTAAGGATCCACTATGTATGTCAAGGTGCTGAAGAACTCAAGCGTCAAGCGGCGATACGTGGAAACATCCTGAAAGACAAAATAATACAAACCAACATTGTTGCAAAGTAAATAGAAATCAGCACGAATGCCGAGTTGGTTCAGGATATAAGGACACACCCACTTGTTGGTGGACTTGATTGCTCGGAGCTTGAGACGATTAAAATGGTTCAGCTGAAACTCCTCAGTGAACTCAATACCAAGTGACTCGGGGGGTCAACGTATCAACGGGTGGTGCGGAGGATTCCGCAGGCATCTCACGTGTATGGCTCCTCGTGTTTATCTAAAAATAAAAATAAGATAAATTAAATAAAATTGCTAATAGAAATTTTGGTACAATAGAAACATAGCATAAGTGATTCTCTAAACTAACTACAAAACAATACTAAGCATGCTCAATATCAAGATTGAATCAAGAACAAGACCTAAGTCTAGATTGACAATGATGAAAGATTGAGTGAAGGTTTTGCACATATAAGTTGAGGATGGGAGGAGAATCATACCTTAGATCGAATGAATGCGAGGAACCGAAGAAAGATTAAGTAAATTTGAAGATCCAATGGAGGTGGTTTTAAGTTTGGAAGAAGAAGAAAGAGAAAGATTTGTTTTTGGGAATTTTACGTTACCTCCTCTGGCAGAATATGGTGGCCACGTACGTGGTATAGGCGGGCAGTACGGATGGAGCCCGCCCGAACTGGGTGACATACCTTGGGGCGACGGCTGCTCCTAGGCGATGCACTCGATACGGGAACGCGATACAGTCATGTAACATCCGAATTTCAGCAACCCTGATTAGTTGTCCAGAATGCAAAAATCAGGGCAATAAAAACTTCTTCTTGTTTAACGATGCAGTGTTTGCTTGTTGTTGTATGTGCTTATGCATCTGAATGTATATCATATGATATACTCCTTACCTCACTATCAGTTGACAAAAGCTATTTCACAAAAAACTGTCTTGGCTTATCTTTCATATTCTCAAATGTTCTGGCATTTCAAAAACCTGAGCCAAGATGCCTTTGCAACACCAAACTATTTTAGTAGATTCTATTGCCCAAACTATGGAGAGCTATATAATATAATCTACTTATGTTTTCAAGATAGAACTTTCAACTACTCTTGCCTCTAGGTTTTCCCAAAACCTTTTTATAAAGATTCTGAATTTCTTCTCTTGGTAGAGATACCAAGGACTTTCACCTTATTCAAACTCCATCCTTTAAAAATACCCCTCTTCACCCCAAGCTAGGATTGGAGGTATCCATGGTAGTAAATTTGTTTTTTGTAAGATGAGTTGCCTTGATCTGATATTTGACTAGTTTGCTTAGGAGTAGTATGATCTACCCTAGGAGATCATCATCAAGCTTCTATATAATCCAAGTGTATAAACCCTAAGCAAGTTAACCAAGCTAGATCTGATCTATAGCCACTAGGTGATCATCTAAAACCCTTAACCAAATCACTTCTAAAGGTTATTCATTCTAGAAGCTTCCAAGTCAATGAAGACCAATATCAAGCATGGATGCTTTCTACTCAATCTACACTTCCACATCATCCATGTGAGGATGATTGTGAACCTTGCAACCAATCAAAAACATTAACTCTTCCATTCTAGTCAAAAAATCCTAAATATGCCAAAAATGACTAAGTTTGGAAAACGATTATCACCATCACATATTTGAGTCTCCCTCATTTCAACCCCTTGCACATTTTTGGCAATGCATTTGAACCATATTGTAGACCATATTAAGGACTACGAAGGCCCACTCTTTTCCTTTGCTGGATCATCCTCCAACCAACTTGTTCTTGACGGTTTTGTAGGCAAGAAAGTAATCTTTTCTGAAAATCTTATCAACATGCCTACTTTGGCAGAAGCTCACATCTTCATACTATCTTCTTTTTACCAACTCTTGGCATTATTGTAATCTACTCATGAAGTATCCATCCCTACTTCACTTGTTTCAATTGGAGCTTTGTGCTTCCAAAACCCACATGGTTTTGAAGGCTAGTTGATAATATGTTTTGGCACCCTTATTTTATTCAAAGTTTGGCATCAATCCTTGGAGAGATCAATTATGATAAACCTCAAATCTTTTATACATGGTGATCTACATCAATTGGTCCATCTATCCATATATCCCATGCCCCAAGAGGAGATCTGAGATCCAAGATCCAAAAAGGTTTTGAAATTAACTTTGCCCAAGATCCTCTACCTATGATTTTTCCTTCAAAATCAAGTCTTATTTCCAAAACACAAGGTTCCAAATGATGCATACACTTTCTGAACATCATCAACCTTCGAGATAAAAATTTACCAATTGCTTCCCATAATTATTTTGGCCCAAAGATAATCAAATCCTCTATTTGACAAAAAACTCTAAAACTCCCTCTATGTAGGAAAGTTTGGTTTTCTCCAAAACACTTGTCCAACTTAAGTCACAATTGATGCCTAAATATCATACCATATCTTCTCACTTCAAAATTAAATATTTTTGAAGAGCTTTATTATTTCTTTTTGCCCATTTTCTTAAAGGGTCGAAATAGAATAATAATTATTTAAATAGTTTTACCCTTCAATAAATCTTGGAAAAATTCTCCAATGTGTGAATTCATAATTGGAACTATCTCAAACCAAAAACCATACTTGGTCAATTCAAAAATTTCAAATGAACTCAATAGAACCACATTAGCACTTCTTGATAAATTGATAAAAATAGGATCTAAAGAGTTCAGAGAAATCCCAAATAATTCTTGGAGTTGTCCCTTAGTCATCCACTAGTACCCTTGCCCCACCTTGCCAAGACTAAAATTTCAGAAATGCTTCACAAGCATCAATTGTGGACTAATTAGTAAAGATGGAAAAATCATGAACCAAACCTCAAACAAACCATCCTCAAATCTTGTCCAGCAATCCTCCACAACACCCCCCACTCAGTACTGGTCATGTGCACTATAGTTATGCTCCATCCATGTCCTTAGTGCTTGGAAGCAATGTAAGAGAGAGGGACAAACATATATTGCCAAACCTTGCCTATTAAGTGAGCTGCAGGTACCCCTCTGCTCTCTGCCTAACCAGATCACCCTCTCACCTCTCTCCCATCGTCCCTAAGCCCCAATCATTGAGCACCTCCCTCTCCCAAAGGTCCTCCTACACATTGTCCACCATACACACTCTCCCTTGGTTTAAAAGGGCCCGAGGCTAGCCAGCCTCCCCCTCTGCCCCTCAATTGCTCCACCACACTCTCACCTACCACACCTAAGACCCCATCCTATCATCTACTCTGCCCTGCTCGCAAGAGAAGAAAGATGGCCCTTCAGCCATTCCCAAGAAGACGAGCAAGACTCCTCTCCCTTGCTCCCCACCTTATGCATGTCACACTACTAGAATCTCCTCACGCTCCTCTTTGTGACCATGTGTCTCTCTTCTACATGCATGAACCATAGGCCTCCATGCTGGCGAGCCCCGGCTCGAGTTCCCCGGGCGCTCGCGCGCGAGCTAGGTCTTGGCGCCGAACTCGGCCTTGTTGCCCCTCTCCAGACTCGCCACCGACTACCGCGTCTCCCTAGGCCTTCCCCGGCTCTCCTGTGTCCTCCGGTAAGCCCTCCCGCAACCTCCCCAAACTCTGCCCCTCTCCCTAGGGTTTCCTCGTGGCTGTGCTTCGTTGCTAGGAGGATGATGCCCCACGGCCGTTGATCCAAACTTGATCGAACGGCCGACAGCAGCGCGTACCGCTTCCGCGTAGTGAGCCGCTGACCGGCGGGCCCGCCCCAGTCCATTTAAAAATCAGCAGCGTGCGTGCTCCCACCGGTGTAGCTGGGTTGGCCACCCCCCCCCCCCCCGTGGCCCATTCTCCCTAGATCCTAGCCCGCGCCATTTTAACTTCTTTTTCCCAGATCTAGAAAATTGACCCTTGGTTTAAATCATTTTAAAAATGGAAACCATCACCAAATGCCCAGATTTAAATTTCTTAGGCCCATGCATGTTTTCCCTAACATGCAGCATCCTTGGTTGACCCAAATAATATCCAGATTAATTATAGTACATCAACTACCTGAATATACCATTTTCACTATTAATTTATTTTTCTGAATTTTATAACTCCATTTAGGTTGAAATCTTTTTGTACTGCAAGGTATCCCTGATGTGTTGCATGTCACTTTGGCGTCACCCTAATTTGCTTCATAGTTTTCCTGTAGCAAAAATAGAAAAATCAGAGCATATATGACTTTAGGATTTTCTCTAGGGGAAACCATAAAATGTTTGGACATAATTCCAACTCTCAGTGATTTGTTACTTCAGTACCTCTCAAAACCTAGGAGATCACTATTTTTTGATCCTCTGTTGAATTCTAATAAGTTAAATACTTCTGTATGTGGTTTTATCACTAAATAAATCATTTCAGAAGCTAAGCAAATCCAGAAATAGTGATTCCAATTTCTACTAGAAGGTATTTGCAATACCTCTCCATTTCCCTTTACCTCATATCAATTAAACATGTAAAATAAATCTGGTTAAAAAGACAAATATACTACAGAACTAACTTTGGGAATTTCCCAAGCGCATTCTGGTAATTATTTTGAGGTTATTCCAATTCTCAAAACCACAGACTCTAATATATACAAAACCCTCTGAGGACAAATTTATTTGAGCTCAAAATATTTTCTGGGGAATTATTCAACTAAACTAGGGTTTATTCCACTAGAAAATGTATATATAGATACATAAAAGGGATAAAATCATGAAACCACTTTTGTTAGCCTAGTTATTCCAATACCTACCTGATGAAATCTTGTTAGCACATTGGTATCAATTAGACCTAAGCCCTAGTTCAAAACCCCTCATTTAGGTGATTTTTGGCATTTAAATCATAAAGGAAATTCCACAAAGGCAATTATAGTATTTACAAGTGCTATACTCTCAATCTATCAAAGGCTATTGAAGTTAGTATTGTGATGAATGTTTGATTGCTGTATTGCATTGATGCGTGTATGCCTTGTGTTGATTGTGGCTTTGTTTGCTTGCATATACTATCTTTGACGATGATAGTTACGACTATATTAGAGACCAGAAGAAGGGGTTACTATTTAATTATTATGGTATTCTCAGAAGAAGTTCAGGGGCATATATTGCCAGATTACTGATCATAGGAAAGCTACCTTCTTGCTCATAAGACTTGTCCTATTGTTTTACTTATGCATGTTTTATCTACTGTTTTATGAAAACTGCATTGTTTTATCATATGATGATCTATATCTGGTAGTGGTTTGGCTCCTCCAAACCATTACACTTTTTTACTACTATGTACAACCCCTTTGAAGACACCTATTTCGCCCTAGAATGGTAGATGGTGTATAACGCCATACCCCTTCAGAGACCCTGTTTTATCCACATCAAAACTATAAGATGGGAAGATCCCGAAAATGTTTTACAAAATGTGTTATGGTAAAACCTTGGTGAGGTATGACCTACCAAGAGATCTTTGAGAAATAGAAAGGTTTTTGTTTTACAAAAGATGCTGAAGGAAAAGGTAGGAACAATGTTTTTGAAAACGCACCAGATTCTTCGCAGTTTGCTAGAACAATTAACCTGTGCAACCACATTACTCCTATATGGGAAGGGGCTGGGCTGGAAGTTTGTTTGCTCCGCTATGAGTTGTCTCACAACGACTATAGGGGAATTCAAAATCCCTGGAGGGTGGGTCGTCTCTGGGTCCCTGTAATGTACCTCACACCTAGGGGGAGGAACAAAGGGTCTATGGCCCTCCATGTGTTACTATGAGCCTCTCACTGAAAGCGTACTAAGGTGCTCCAGTTGGTCCACGGTACCCGACGTCCCGGTGTTGAGGGGAACAACTCTCATGGGGTAGGCGCTTATACTAGAGTGGGCATTCCGAAGGTCTTGACCGGTTACTCGACCCACGATCGGTGTAGATCAGGGTAGGGTACTCGGATGGTGTGGGTAAACTGTACAACCTCTGCAGAGTGTAAATCTATTCGAATAGCCATGTCCACGGTCATGGACGGTTGGGAAGGTTTTTGTAGAGAGGTGCTAGTTTTGTTTTCAAAAAGGATTTTATAAAAGCAAAGGCTTTGGAAATGTTTTGACCATGGGATGGTCGGAAAGGAAGGGAAGGATTTTGGTCATGCGATGATCCGAAGGAGGAAACAAATGGGCGACCCAATCCTAGTGTTTTCCAAAACTTTTCAAAAAGGTTTCCAAAGAGGTTTTACAAAAGTTTTCAGCAAAGATCTGTAGATGCTATATCTACAAGAGAAACTATTTGAGAAAAGAACCTCTCTTGGAGCCCTCCTACTACCCAAGCCATATTGCATATCCTCTTGTTATTATTATTCTCTTAAGGTGGTTTGCGAGTACATTCAAAGTACACACTGGCATTGTGCCTGGCTATTAACTTGGTCATATCTGAAGAACAAGGTGATATTGACGACTATGCGAGCTAGGACGTTCTCCTAGTCAGTTGCATGTAGGTTAAGGCATGGCTCGGGCTCTAGGCTTGATGAAGTTCCACTGATGTTGAATTAAGGTAGCCATAATGGCATTAAGGTATGACTTATATCCGCTTAAGTATTGGATGATTACTCTGATACTTGTCGATTGTGTGCCATGACTGACTGATCATCGGATCGTGGTGGTGTGCATAATAGGGATTCTCGGAGGTGTAATCCGGGGGCCCCAAAGGTCGTGCGCACCCGTACTACTTGTCGTTATCAGTTTTGTGTCTTTGCATGAAATTTGATGCTTGCTCGAGGGTACGGTATGGGCGCACGGTATGGGCGCGTCCGGCCGTACCAGTGGTCATTAAGAGCACTGATCTCTGCAGGAAAAATCAGAATTTCTATCTTCCATCGGTTCGATGTGGTACGAGCGCAAGGTACGGTCACCTCCGGCCGTACCAGTGGTCGTTAAGAGCACTGTGAGCTACAAAACTTAAAATTTTGATTATAAGCTCCGTGTGCCTTTACACATATTATCAAAGGACAAAATAACAGCAAATATACTATATAAAGAATCAGCAATACTTCTTAGGTCATGTGTTAGTAAAATAAAATATAGAGGATTACCTTATTTCTTCTCCTCTCCGCAAAGGTCTTCTTGAACACTCTTTATTAAAAACAAAACTAACATATAAAAAATTTATTAACATGGGTTGCCTCTCATGAAGCGCTTCTAGTTAAGGTCAATTAGCTTGACCATGATGGCAATCATTTACACTTACGAAGTGGAATACCCACTCCAAAGTAGTTGGCTTTTAAAGTAATTATACCATCATCATCATTAGGCTTGGCCTTCTGTTTCCTAGGGAAGTGGACCGTAAAAGGATCTATAGATGGTATCCCTATTCTCACATTCCCCTCAGGTAAATTAATCAAAACTTTAATAGTTCTTAGGAATGGCCTACCTAGAATTATAGGTTCTATGGGATCTTCAAGCATGTCCACAATAACAAGATCAATAGGAGATGGACTACCTTTAATTTGAACAACCATATTTTCTTTGATCCCAATAGCTTGTTTATAAGTTGAGTCAGCTAGTGGAGTCTCAATTCAGTAGTAACAAATGTCCCCAAGTTTAATTCGTCGAATAAGCTTTTGGAAATTGTTGAGACGCTCGCACCGAGATCACAAAGTGTGGATATCTCATTGACTCCCCACTTAATTTTAATAGTGGGCTCAAATATATCATTTATCTTAGTTGGAAGCTTATCTGCTAGTCTTTTATATTCCATCTCTAACTAGCGAACTTTAGACGCTACTTGTTGTATAAATTGTTGGTACATAGCATCATTACCTTGTTCTATACCTGGATTATTCACGGTGATCATCTTTAGTAGATCTTCCACGATATATTCTGGTGTTGGCACGTTGCTATAATCTAGCTCTTTAGGATTTTCTTCATTGGTAACCACTCTCATCATCTTGAGGTCTTCTACAGGATTCGTCCCGAGTTTTCCAGCAGACTTTGCTAGTAAGAGAGCTTGGCTCTCAACTACCTTACCTAGCTGAGCCTCCAGGGTCTTTGTTCTTTCTTGTAGAGCCTGCACATCATTTCTAATTGCAATGGCTTGGTTAGATAATTTTTCTATACCACTTTCATGCTTCTCCGTGATTTTAATAAGCATATTATTTTGCTCGGTTTGAGCTTGTATAAAGGTTCTAAAAGTTTGCTCAAATGAGAGATTGCCATGACTTGCTCCATTAGTATTATCATAATTATTATAAGGAGCTCCTGTAGGATTAGAATGATATTTTTGAACATTATAAGAATAATTATTTTTCCATGCAGGATTAAAAGGAGTGCGAGCTATAAAATTAACATCATTAACATCGGTAGAGATAGCATTAACTTGGGTATATTCTTTACCCTTTACTATGCTAAGCATCTCGTCTACCTTAGATGTAAGCTCTTAATTATTTACCTCGGTAATTGAACTTACTCTCTTCGAGGTTCTTTCCACATGCCATTGGTTGTGGTTGTTTTGCATATCATCAAGTAACTTTTTTGCAACACTCACTTGCTTTCCCATGATTGTTTCTCCTGCTGCAGTATCTAGCATAGACTTAGACATTGGATTAAGACCATTATAAAACAAATGTAATATAAGCCTCTCTTCCATCCCATGACTAGGACAGTTCATTGCGGCTTCTTCCATCCTTTCCCACACAAGCACTAGTGGCTCACAGTCTTCTTGTCTAAAGCTTGTAATGTTGGATCTTAGCTGCATAGTTTTAGCTGGAGGAAAAGTTAGTCATAAACAAGTTAGTACATTCCTCCCAGATTTAATAGTGCCCTTTGGTAGAGATAGCAACCAATCCTTAGATTTTCCACTGAGAGAGAAAGGAAACAATCTTAATTTAACAACATTTGGATCTACATCGCAAATTTCAGTGAAAGTGTTTAAGTGCAAACCTGAATCTTCAGCGAATGAGCCCCCAAATTGGTTTTGTTGAACCAAACTTAAAAGGTTAGGATTTATTTCATATGTTTCCACATCAACTACGGGTTGAGTGATGGGTGATGGCCTTCAAGTGCACAGGTTCATTAGAGAATGTTCTCGCGGAGGTATTAATTCTAGTTTTCATATCAATCCCAGTAAGGAGCATAGGTAAGTGTTTTTATGTGGTGTTTCTGTCGCACTCAAGGTGTCACAAGTCTTGATTGAATTGACTGAAAGCGTTGACGGCTATAGTGGTGAGTAAAAGATAGAGGAAACTGGCTTAGGAAATAAATAAAATGCATGAAAGTAAAAAATGCGAAAAATGTGTAAAGGTCCTGCAAATGAGAAGTTAGGCGCGGAGAGAAACGGTGCATGATGATAGTGAAAGTTCCAAATGGATAAAGTGGAATAAGTGATAGTGATATTTATTATTTTAAATGAGTAGGCAAGCAACCCATTTACCGACTAGCAGTCCTCATGGCCAATTCTTCCTAGTCCCACTGATCCATCTGCATGTTACCACAGCAATGGTTAGCACATTAATTAAGGTCTTACGACCGGATCAAGGCTTTAATCTTGATGGTTCCTTATTGTCCTCGAGTAGTACTAGCTCTTCTTTGATATCAACCGTGTCACTCGGGGGTCGCCAAATTGCTAGCATACAAGTTCACACCTATGAGATCTTTGGATCATGTTACCTAGGCCCTTAAATTAGATAACAAGCATTAGGCAAACATAGATAATCATTCTCACTATTTAATAAACACTACAATGATCACAAATGTATGGATTTAAATGAGGCACAACTAATCTCACCAATTCCCTACATCTGCCACGCCTATGCAGATTTACTCAGACATGAGAGGAAGACAAATCAAAGGCATAATTATATTGCGAGTAAGAATCATCTCAAAGTTATTGTAGCAACCACAATAACGATCAAAGATCAAATCAAATACAAACCAAGGGTAGATCAAAGTATCAAACCCTACTCTTACAAGTGCCAATCTCTCTCTCTAAGTAATGATGGGAATGATGGTGGAGTATGTGGTTTGGGAGTTGGAGATCATCGAGGAACAAGGTGAAGTTATTCTCCTCTTCTAGATCAGGTCTAACCCCCTCTATATGGCTTGCAGTGGCTTTGTTTTCTATTCTGTTGTTCTTCTCTCCTCCCCCTTCTTCATGAAAGTTGCTTGTATTGATATAAGGGAGCCATCGGCATGTAGTACGGGTAGACGGTACAGGCACGTCCCGATCGTACCGTTGGTCGTTAAGCATGCTGAACGCCTCCAATGAAAGGGGCTTTAATTGGGGATTTACTTCTTTAGGCGCAATTAGCCCATAAATGCTATTAGATCTTCAATAGATGTTCATTACCTAAAAAGCAACACAAGAAACAAAGGATTCGCTAATTGCGATATTAACATTAGTAGAAAGGGGTAATATTTAGTGAAATCCGGCAATAAACAAGAGGAAAATCAATAGTGAAAAGTTATGAAATTTGGAGCTATCAACATCCCCAATCTTAGAGGTTGCTCGCCCACGAGTGACAAAGCTATAATGAGTAATAGCGAAGAATTGAATCAAGATGAAAACTTACAAGTTCGAGGTTGTATCATATTCCATTGTATGAAATCCTACAACCTTGAACATGAGAATAATATATCTGAGCAATTGCACTTAAGCTCAATTCCTAAACGCAAGTAACTCGCTAGCTAATAGTGCTTATAACTCAAATGAGATTGTTAAAATTTTGGCTAGGCTTGCAATTCAATTTCTTTCAGCGCCTCCCTTATTATGAGAGTGAAAATGTTTTGAGCAAGGTCGCTAGAGTCAAAATTAAGGGTGCACAAGTAGATGTCAAAAGAAGGATAAACTTAGAGCTTTTGCATTAACATCCACATCGATAATCGTGGCTATCAAATACCTCTTCTTTTCCTTGTCTTTCAAAAACTCTAGTTGTTCAATTTAGGTGGTGAGGTGATGCCAAAGATCAATAGTATCGAATATTTTCATCTCATATCTTGACGATAAAATCTTTCTTCCTTTCTCAAGGATCAATGAATGTTTCTTTTAAAAAACCTTACACAACCTTTTGAGAATACCAATAATTTTCCCCATACAGCGACACATATGCCACTCATGCCATCAACTCATAGCCAAAATCCGGGGTTATACCATAGATCGTTCAAAGGCTAGCGGAGTTGTTAGCATCCCAAAGGTGTGTATTAGAAACATAGAAACTTTTATTTCTTTCTTCTCTCTTTTTTACAACAGGTCAAAACATATTTTGGCATCTCCCTCTCCCACCATAAAAAGTTTATTCTATCAAACCATTTTTTTTCAGAAGGTATCATCAAGTCAACGATCAGTATGTGCGGTTGAGTACTACTAATATTAAGCCCTTAAGACAAAAACATGGCATCAAAGTTGTCGATAGACACTTTCTCTTATTCTTAAAAACTTGGAATGTAATCCAAGGGGTAGTTTTTCAAACTGATATTAATTGTCGAAAGTCTTAACCAAAGTGGTGACAAAAACCTTTGAGCTCAAGTCCTAAAAGATAACAAATTAAGCGTGGAGTCGAACTCAAGTGCAACCGAACGGACATGGACCTAAAATGGTCATGAATAAGCTTACAGGAAAAAGGAAAATAGGAATATGGTACCTCCTCTTTCTTTGTCATCTCCTACTTGAGCCAACTCTTTGCGTTCGTCTCCATTGCTCAATCACTAGAAGTGAGTATCTTGCAGAAAAACCAATGAGAGCCGAGAGAAATTTCCACAAATAAATTTAAATGCAAAACTGAAAGTAAACATGTATTGAAACAAAACAAATAAAAAGAAGAAAGAAAAATATGAATGCAAAAAGGTGGGAGGTTTTTTAACCTCCCCAAGCTTAGGCTCTTTGTAACACCCCGTCCACTCGGCCCCGAGGGTGTCACTCGTGGTAGCTTAATAGGATATCTAGACTGGCCCCATAGACCAACACTCACACCCGGTAACCACTTCCCGGTCGGTCACCCATCCTAGAATTGCTCTAGGCCAAGCACGCTTAACCTTAGAGTTCTTTTCGAATGAGCTTCTAGAAAAGAAGTTACAACTTGTTGATATGGGTATCCTATCAATCCTATTTGGCCATGTGCAAGGATCTCACACTCTTGGCCTATCTGGAATCAAAGGTCGCCACCGTCGGGCGGCGGCTGCTGGTACGGGAAGTTCGGGTAGCGGCTTGGAAAGTCGGTCATAAAATATGGGAAGTCTTGGGTGGGGTTGACTATTTTGGCGTTCGCATCATACAGCGTATTCTCTATGTTGTCAATGCGATGCACCACCTGGTCAAATTCACCCCTCGGGACATAGTTGAATCCCGACTGTGGTTGAGGCATACCTTGTTGTTGATGCTGAGGGAAAAGGTGTTGGTGATGGTGTTGTTGACTGTAGTCATCCCAGCCTGCACCGTTCCAATCTTCTCCACCTTGATCTTGCTGTTGTTGGCTAGCTGCTGCATTTTCCTAGTTGGGGTGACCTCCTTGCAGAGAAATCCTCCCTTAGAGGATCAGTGTCTACCGGAACTCCTCCTCGGTAAGGACCCAATCCAGTTTACCTGGCAAACCAAAATGTTAGACAAAAGGAAGCAAAACTTGGTGGAGATCACCGTTAGGCTCAAAATAAAGCTGATAAGCACGAAGGGAGCGTTCGGGTCTATAGACCCCCATGAACTTGGTGCAAGCCATATGAATGTCATCCAGGCTCTTACTGCTAGCCATAGCTCTTTCCGGTAATTCGTTTGTGTAGGCTATCTGTGTGATCAACCCACCATAATGAATGTCCCCACAAGAAGCCGACCTTTGGCGGCGAAAGTGTTCGATTTGCAAAGCACCCAGGTTTACCTTGTGATCCATCTTTGGACACAAGGCCATATGGATTACACTCATTTCAGGGTCTGCCATTGCCCCAACATCACCTTTCCCAAAAATAGAATTCACTAGGAAGGTATGAAAATAATGGATAATAGGATTTTGAATGGTGGCGCTCTTTTTGCGCAAATAGTCAGTGTTCCTGTGGATATAAATTTGCTCCCAAGAATGCATTGACTCCATGTGAACATTTTCATTAATATCGAGCTCCGCCTCATGGGAGAATCTGAAACTATCACAAAATTCATAGAAGGAAAGGTTGTGGAGCTGCCCATTGAGTACAAAACTTATAGTGCAATTACGCTCTTGGACTTCAAGATCATCATGGAATGATGATAGGAACTCATACATGGCGAGCTTGTAGGTGTCGACGGAAAGGTAGGAGAAATTGATCATGCCAGCTTGCATAGGCATCTTCTCAAAGTCCTCCAAAAGACCTTGGCGGGAGAGGAACCCTCTCATAGTCTTGGCTCATGGCGGCCCTCAAGTTGTCCACTTCTGAGCACCTCTTCTTCAAACCCGGTGGCTTGGTGGAGCCCGAGGCTCCTGCCGTACCCGAGCCCTTGCCCGAGTGGAAAATCCTTCCAATGTTATGCATTGTGATGCAAAAATTTTAAAGAAAAATATACGAATCAAGTTTCTATCACATGAACAAATGATTATAGGTAGAAGTTACAAATCCTAACGTGAGAAATCAACAATAATCTCAAAATATGATGAACTCATCCAAATAGCCAAAGTGATGAATTCAACCATGGATTTTAGAAAATAGAGCATGGATCAGATGATAAACTTATCGATGTGAAGATTCCTCAACTCAAAAACACGAAATCAATGAAGAATCAAAGGTTCTAGGAGGCTAGGGTTCGAGGTCGGGGGAGAAAGAACAAGAAAGAAAGAGGAAGAAGAAGATGGATGCTAGTTGGGAGCCAGTCGCCGTTGGCCTTTACCTGGCGATACTGTCGGTACAGGCGGGTGATACGGCCGCTGCCCGCCCGTACCGGTGGTCATCACTGTTGGATCAACATTAGGGTTAGAGATATAACATGGTCGGCCTAGTACAGGCGCGCGGTACAGGCGCATCCCGGTCGTACCATTGCTCATTATCGGTACTATGAATCTTGGTCGAATTCGTTGAGGTTTGGTACAAGCGCGTAGTTCGGGAGCATCCCGGCCGTACCACCTCTAGTTATCGGTATTGAGCCCTTTGTCCAAGTTTCTGAAATTCAGTACGGGCGCGCAATACAGGCACACCAGGCCGTACCAGCACTCGTTATGCGATCTGAACCTTTTATTTCATTTCTTCTCTTCATTTTTCGCTTGCTTCTCAACTTTTGTAAAGTAAATTCTCTAAACAACTCAAGACTTGAAATAAATTTATTAGTACATACAAATAATATAAAAATAAAAACTTAAACTTAATTTATTGAGAATGGGTTAACTCACATTAAGTATTTTATTCTAAAGTTTTGATCGTCCAAACTCCATATCATTAGCGTTTACCTCAAGTTGCTCTTTATCTTCGGTTCTTGCTGCTTGAACATGCTTAGGCGGTGGAACATATTTTCCATTGTATTCCTATTTCTTTGGAAAGTATCGAACAATCTGATCATCATATATATTGAAGACAATCTTACCGCTAGAGCAATCTACGTTAGCTCCATCTGTGCTAAGAAAAGGTCTTCCAAGAATGATAGAAACTTTCTCATCCTCGGGTACATCAACAATAATAAAATCAGTGGATATAACATGTTGACCTATTCTAATTAGAACATCTTCGATCATACCGACCGGTTGTTTAATTGTTTTATCAACCATTTGTAAGGTGATTGAAGTAGGGGAGTATTCTCCAAGGTTCAATTTTTTAAATAGGAAATAAGGCATAGCGCTCACACCCGCTCCTAAATCACAAAGAGCATTAAATATATTAGTTTTCCCAATTGCATAGGAGATGGTTGGTATACCTGGGTCCCCAAGCTTAGCAGACAGCTTATCACCAAAGCTTGTCATTAATGCTACAGTCTTTGTTACCTTCTTCTTTCTATAAAGAATATCTCGCATAAACTTTTTATAAGTAGGAACTTGAATAGCATCAGTTAAAGAAAGTTCTAAATGTAAGCTTCCCAGTGCATCAGCAAAAGAGTAATAAATAGCTCTATCCGGTTCCTATTGAACTTGATTAGGATAAGGAATTTTATTTTTGGTACGTATTACCTTCTCCTTTACCTTTGCTACTGGTTCATCATTCTTTTTGGTTTTCCTTGTAGCTAGTTTTTGCTTATCGGTGTGTTCTTCACGCGGGGTGATAAATCTCTTCTTGCTCCTTTCTGAGATCGGCTTCTCCCCTTGAATCGATTGTCTTAGAGTCTGAATCATATAGTCTATGTTTTTCCCCTGCTTCCCCTACTTCTCCAGTTTTGGAAGCTTCATTCTCCCTTTTCTGGGCCTCATAATAAATGACATCTTGGGGACCAACTAAATCATCTTATTCTTGACTCATCTCATGATTTTCTCTTTCCTTTCGAGCTTGTTCTTCCTAATACCAAGGTGGTCCTTGTGGTTCCTAAGTTTTTCTACCACGTCTAGTAACAATGTTAGTAGAAATAGTGTTGAAATTTCCTTGGTTCAAACTCAAAGTTTGGATTTCAATTATTTGCTCACACTGAGCTTTAACCATACTTAGATATCTATCTAAATGTTTTGTAGATTGACCCAAGTCATCCAAGACTTCTGCTAGGTCTCTTATATTCTTTTCTAGTGTCATGAGACGTTTATAGTTTTTCTCACGGAACTGATTATGTTGATATCTAAACTTTTGCATTACAAGATTTATATCATCTTCTATTACATAGGTTTGAAGAATGTCAACTTTATTCAATCTCACAAGTTCCGAGGCTATACCTTTTTCTTCCATGGACTTTTTGACTTCGGGCATATGATTTGGTGGTATGTGAATCATACCTTTTCGTGGTTCAAAATCCGCAACTAGATTGTATTGTTCGTCATTAAAGGATCTTACATCAAAAAGCTTTACACATTCCATAGTGTTAAGTTGCATATAGCTCCTCCTGCAGATAGATCAATCATTTATTTTGTCTCGTCATTAAGCCCATTGTAAAAATATTGAACAATTAAATTCTCGTGAAAACCGTGATTTGGGTCTTTCATAATCATTGCATAAAATCTATTCCATGCTTGATAAAAGTTTTCTCCAACTGTTTGAAGAAAGTTTGTTATACTATGTTTTATTTGCATGATTTGTGAGCTAGGTTCAGAACGTCGTGAGACAGTTCGGTCCATATCCGGTGTGGGCGTTAGAGCATTGAGAGGACCTTTCCCTAGTACGAGAGGACCGGGAAGGACGCACCTCTGGTGTACCAGTTATCGTGCCTACGATAAACGCTGGGTAGCCAAGTGCGGAGAGGATAACTGCTGAAAGCATATAAGTAGTAAGCCCACCCCAAGATGAGTGCTCTCTAGTGAATGAACAATATTTATGCATGAATTCTCGGATGCAATCTTCCCAGCTTTTTATAGTGTGATTAGGTAATGATTGTAACCAAGCAAAAGCATTATCTTTCAGAGACCAGCAAAAAAAATTAAGGGGTACAAACTCTATTGGTAAACTTGCTGGTTTATGAGTAGTGCAAAGGTCATAGACCCGTGTCAAGTGGTCACTAGGATCTTCCTCTTCTTTTCCTATGAAAGAAATTTATTTCATCATATAAATTATCTCAAGATATATTTTGAATTCTCGGCCTTCAAGTTTAGGACAAAGAATAGGCATTTTCCTTAAGTGCCTAGATGGATTCCCATATTCTCCCAATGGTAGCTCAGGTTCGGCCCCTCAGGTGATGGTCAAATCTGCCATCAGTGGAATCAAACTCTTCACGTCTACAGTATGTGAGTTAGTAAATCTTTCAAGAAATTCTAGGCATCTCTCGATCGGAACACGATCAATATACGAAGGTAAATGAGTTTTTCCTGATCGAGTGGTACCTTTGTCTTCAACGGAGATCATGAATGATGTCAAGAACTGTTGTGTCAAGAAACAACACTTAACGCTTAGCTACTCGGCAATGGCGCCAGAAAATATATTGATGGGCTGTAAGTGCACAGGTTTGTCAGAGAACATTTTTGCGGAAGTATTAATTCCAATTTTTATATCGATCCCAATAAGGAGCCTAGGTAAGTGTTTTTATGTAGTGTTTCTGTCGCACTCAAGGTGTCACAGGTCTTGAGTGAATTGACTAAAAAAGTTAACCGCGGAAGTGGTGAGTAAAAGATAGAGGAAACATGCTTATGAAATAAATAAACTACATGAAAGTAAAAATGCGAAAAATGTGTAAAGGTCTTGTAGATGAGAAGTTAGGCACGGAGAGAAACAGTTCATGATGATAGTGAAAGTGCCTAATGGATAAAGTGGAATAAGTGATAGTGATATTTCTTATTTATAAGTGAGTAGGAAAGCAACCTATTTAACGACTAGGAGTCCTCATGGCCAATTCTTCCTAGTCCCAATGATCAATCTGCCTGTTACCACGACAATGGTCAGTACATTAATTAAGGTCTTGCGACCGGATCAAGGCTTTAATCTTGATGGTTCCTTGTTGTCCTTGATTATTACTAGCTCTTCTTTAATATCGGCCATGTTACTCGGGGTCGCCGAATTGCTAGCATACAAGTTCATACCTATGAGATCTTTGGATCATGTTACCTAGGCCCTTAAATTAGATAACAAGCATTAGGCAAACATAGATAATCATTCTCACTATTTAATAAACACTACAATTATAATAAATGGATGGATTTAAAGGAGGCACAACACATCTCACCAATCTGCTACATCTCCCACGCCTATGGGGACTTACTCAGACATGAGAGGAAGACAAATCAAAGGCATAATTGTATTGCAAGTAAGAATCATCTCAAAATTATTGTAGAAACCACAATAGTGATCAAAGATCAAATCAAATACAAACCAAGGATAGATCAAAGTATCAAACCCTAATATTACAAGTGCCAATCTCTCTCTCTAAGTAATGATGGGAATGATGGTGGAGTATGTGGTTTGGGAGTTGGAGATCATTGAGGAACGAGGTGAAGTTCTTCTCCTCTTTCAGATCTGGGCTAACCCCCTCTGGATGGCTTGCGGCGGTGGCTGTGTTTTATGTTCTGTTGTTCTTCTCTCCTCCCCTTCTTCACGAAAGTTTCTTGTATTGATATAAGGGAGTCATCGGCGTGTAGTACGGGGGGACGGTATGGGCGCGTCCTGACCGTACCGCTGGTTGTTAAGTGTGTTGAACGCCTCCAATGAAAGGGGCTCAAATTGGCGATTTACTTCTTTAGATGCAGTTAGACCATAAATGATATTAGATCTTCAATAAATGTTCATTACATGAAAACCATCATAAGAAACCAAGGATTCACTAATTGTGATATTAACATTAGTAGAAAGGGGTAATCTTTAGTGAAATACGGCAATAAACAAGAGGAAAATCAATAGTGAAAAGTGATGAAATTTGGAGCTATCAATGGGTGCACAAATAAAATCATTAGTGGGAGTAGCATAGTCCCCTAATCTCTTTTGAGCCATGGCTCTTATATTTTTAGTATTTTTTAAGTAATGAAAACAAATAACAAGTAACTAATTTTTTTGGTTTTCAAATAGATAACAAGAAACTAAACTAATAACAAGATCTCTAGTGACCTCGCCGGTATAGCGAAATTGCTTCCTCGGCAATGACACCAGAAAAAGGGTGGATACCTTCGATCCGGATTCATGGATGTAGTATAATAGCTTTTTACCTAGAAGACCTAGGTTTAATCGAACCTCGAAAAGCAATGCTTAAAGGAAATAAAAAGGACACGTCTACAAGACTTTGTTTGTTTGTTTTACCTTAGTTTACAGGACCAATCTAGTTTACTTTATACTGGGTTGAATCAATGGACAGAGATAGGCCAGGGTTGAAGATCCACCTGCAGTTGCACATCATATGGGATAAAAGATAATAATAAGCATAGTCATGTGTTATGTTTGAATGGAGACAATCTCTTGTGGGCAACACATCCTAATATACTAGAACCCCCGTGATGCAGCGAGCATAGCAATAGTCTATTAATCCAGCCGAGTGCATACTGAAGCAACGGGCTACAAACGATTATTAAGTGTAAAACACAGATCAAAGCTTTAAGTGGTGATGTTGTTGTGATCCTGAATGGGTCGCTAAGCAAAGACTGTACTACCCTTTCTGTCACTTGGGTTCCTATGAGACCACTACTAGGCAAGTATCTCACCTCTATCCTTTATCAATCTATGGGGTCTTGGGTACCTACAAGTCCCAACATCGAGACAAGAGACAAAGAAACAAAAGATAAAAATTGCAATTGCAAACGAAATACAATACTCCCATGAATTAGATACACAAAATCGCTGCGAGGTTTCTCCCCAACCCACAGCCCGTGAGGACTACTCACTCATATAAAATAGATCGGAGATAGAAAACATCATACAAATACTTAGATTGAAATCAAATATTCTTACAATGGTCGTCGAATCACAATGAGATGTAAAGTACAAAGTAATGGCTATGGCTAGTGGATGGGATGGATGGTGGAAGTGATGAACAATGGATGAACAATGGTGTGGATCTCCTTTGGTGGTATTTTGATGTAATCTTAGAAGGGAGGCTCTCTGACCGGCGGCTGGAGCCTCAAAATATATATGCATCTTCACGAAAGTTGTAGGGCTTGACGAGATGAAGCCAACACCACCTGGTACGGGCGGACGGTACGGGCGGGCCCTGCCCGTACCAGTGATCATTAAGCTTTCTAACGCCCTAGAATGGCTTCCCAATTACTTGGTTGTGTGGACTTCCTCAAAAACCTTCATTATGACTCTTGATTTCACATTAAAAACAGTATTTCTTGCACAACATAATTGAAAGATAGGTTTTGCATATCTTTGCAATTATAAGTCATTAGTGGCAAGGAATGAGAGTTTCTTGTCAATTGCTTGACCAAAAACAATGTTTTAACACGATGGAAGATGGCTAATTTTGGAGCCATCACCCACTAACCATTGATCCTCTGTGATCTAGCGGACAGGATAATCCCTATATCTGTCTAGGGCCACCCCACTATCCATGCAAAATAACGAGTTTTCCACCGGTACTTTAACTCCATAAAAATTGAATTTGAATATAATTTGAAATGAAAGTGTTCAAAGGTGTATAATTTTCGTATATGAAAGTTTATTCATTACATTCCACTCTATGAAAATGATAATCTCTCAAGATTTTGTGAGCATGACATTATCACATATTAAGTGCGATTTCAAAGAGTTCAAAGGTGTATAATTTTCTTATATGCAAGTTTATGCATTACATTTCACTCTATGAAAATGATAATGTCAACATTATCTTGTCCTAAGTGCGATTTCAAAGTGTTCAAAGGTGTATAATTTTTGTATATGCAAGTTTATGCATTACATTTAACTCTATGAAAATGATAATCTCTCAAGATTTTGTTAGCACAACATTATCACATATTAAGTGCGATTTCAAAGAGTTCAAAGGTGTATAATTTTCATATATGCAAGTTTATGCATTACATTTGACTCTACGAAAATGATAATCTCTAAACATTATCATGTCCTAAATGTGATTTCAAAGTGTTCAAAGGTGTATAATTTACATATATGCAAGTTTATGCATTATATTCCACTCTATGAAAATGATAATCTCTCAAGATTTTGTTAGCACATCATTATCACGTATTAAGTGCGATTTCAAAGAGTTCAAAGGTGTATAATTTTTGTATATGCAAGTTTTTGCATTACATTTCACTCTATGAAAATGATAATCTCTCAACATTATCATGTCCTAAGTGCGATTTCAAAGTATTCAAAGGTGTATAATTTTCGTATATGCAAGTTCCTGCATTACATTCCACTCTATGAAAATGATAATCTCTCAAGATTTTCTTAGCACAACATTATCATGTCCTAAGTGCGATTTCACAGTGTTCAAAGGTGTCTAATTTTCGCATATGCACGAGGCATAAATATTTTAGTTTTGGGATCCCTTTAGTTTATGCATTACTTTTCACGCTCTAAAGATGGTAAACTCTCAAGATTTTCTTAGGACAACATTATAATGTCCAAATTGTAATTTGAAAGTGTTCAAGTGTTGTGCCATTTTCTTATTTCTTATACTTCCATCTCCCTAAATCTTAAGGTTTGTGTTTCACCTCATAGATTCACTTGATTGCAACCGAGACACTAACTCGATAAACAAATTAAATCATCGAAACGGCTCCTCCATCGGCCGCATTCTCCATAGTTAGCACGCGCCCAATTGAGCTCCCAAGTTGCGCCAATTGATTATCCACAGCAAGCGCCCCCCCCCCTCTAAACAATTTCGGTCCAAGATCTAACCTTCCCTGCGCACGGTTTCCATTATCATTCTTCATACAGGTCAACGGGACGACACCATACTGCAACCAGGACGAACGAGAGGCCAAAGCGTAGCTAGAACTAACTCGCCGGCCGAAGAAGGGACACCGTCACCAGAGAAGGGTCCCTGTCACCAGAGAAGAAAGGGGAGGCAACAGCACGGGCACGGGCGTGGGGTTGGCTTGGGGTCCCATCTTGCAATGCTAACCTGGGTAAGTTGTGGGTTCGGTGCTCACGTGGATAGGCTGTGGGTCCCAGGCTGGTCTAGATAAGTGGATAGAGGTGTCCACTACAGGACCCGACTGAATGTGGCCCCACTTGTCAGCACGTAATGGTAAGGCTGAGAGACAGTGAGTTTCGGACCGAGTGAGAGTTTTGGACAAGGAGAAGGGAAAAGTAAGGAAAAGTTAAGCGGATAGGGAAAAGTGAGTACAGCTAACAAACTAGGGGTGCGAAAATAGAAATCCCTATTGAAAAATACTAATAAAATTAAATTTGGGCCTCTGGATTTATCCAGACACTCCGGACTAGAACCAACTCCGGATTTATCTCATCCGTTGGATCTCCCTTGGATGGTTATCACTCACTTCCTACTTGTTCTTTAGGGAATAGATCTATTCATATTTCCTATCCCGCCATCCGTCACCACTCAAACACTATCCCGCCGGCCGTCGCCACTCAAACCATATCCCGTCGGCTGCTACAACTCAAAACCTATCCCGCCAGCCGCTGCCACACAAACCATATCCCAATGTCTTCACTGCCTTTCGTGTGACTATGACGCTGTATCCCCTCTCCTTGCCAGCCCACGCCTCCGTTGCCCTCCTTGCTAGCCCACGCCTCCCTACCGCTACCTTGTCAGAGCACGGTCGCAATCTCATTGACTAGAGATGTCATCAGATGAATCAGGTACAAACTTTGCTGATCGATTTCTTGAAATACCTCTTGTAGTACTAGTATATTTCTTGATGAAATCACTCGTAATGATAGTAGATCCCGTACCGATTCTGCGTAGGATTTAGTTTTAGCGGTTAGCTATTTACATTCAGTTTCGTTAGAGTTAGGACAGTCAGTTATTACTCCTTGTGGGGGACTCTTTACCTTCAAAGAGAATGGTCGTAGCACAAAGTATACATAACATTCTGTTCATATTTCCTATATTTCCTAGAGTTCAAATTTCCTATAATTTTTATCTTATACGATAGGTTCAAGTGAGCATGAGGTTGCGAAGAAGAAAGGGAAAACGTATGAGGTTGCAAAGAAGAAAGGGAATAGGCACGTGGTTGCGACGACTGAGGTGAATAGGATCACAAACCCTAAAAGAACTACTACGAAGAGAGATGCAACTGATATGGCATGCAGCTCATCAAAACCCACCGCAAAGAAGGTCATAATCGCAGCTCCCAAAGTAGCATTGCCTGAAAAAAGTAGAAGCTTGATGAAATTGCTGAAGCTCTAGTATGAAGCTCTTCGTTAGGATGAAAATCCGTATGAGGCTAAGAGAGATGAAGGTACCGCGAAATGGTTCTGCACATTAAATCAGCAAAAGGTCTTTTACATGATTATCCTACTTCAAACTAAGATTGCTCCTAAAAGGGCAATCGACTTTGAGCACATCAAGAAAAACAAGGAAAGAATTGTCAACATATTTGAAACATGTGATCGCCTAGGCTTAGTGAAGATCATGGAGTTTAGGCGTCACTATAGCGAACAAGTGGTGATGTAATTCTATTCTACCCTCTTTCTTGAGAAGGATGATTCTAGGCATTTTTGGTGGAAGTCTGATGACAAAGAATACCATGCCCCATTTACTGAATTTGCTGCAGCTCTATCAATATGGTTGATCCAGATTATACCAATTGCATCCGTCTCTATGATGATTTCACAAAGAAGCCCAATGAACTGAATAGCTGTTATCATCCAGCTTCCCATCCTGAGGGTAATGCTATTGTGCATGGGCATATTGGTGGCCTCTTGCCCTTCTTTGACACATTGAACAAGCTTTTTCGGTGGACCTTGTTCCCAAAGTTGGGAGACTCCTGTAGCATACGTGGATATGCAAAAAAAACTCATCTAGTTTATCCTACAAAGGAAGGGAGGAAAGATTGATGTTATGGATCTCTTGTATCAAGAGATAAGAAGGAACATGGTTGATCATTAGAGGTCACTAGTGTATGCTCCATACATTCATGCATTCATTCAGTATATCACCAAAGAAAATTACAACTCTAGCATGTCCTACAAGAAGCATTGTATTCGCAGGCCCCCTTTACAATCCTATCAAAGGTGTGACCAAGAAATCATAGTGAAACAAGGCCAGAGAGATGTGGAGTATTTGGATATTCCTAGATCATCTAACTACTAGAACAACAGGACACAAGAGCGGCTCATTAAAGGGATAAGAATGTGGCATGCCATCTACATGGAAGACCAAGACAAGCATCATAGGGATCAAGCTACACTGAAAGAGAACAACAGGATGCTAGACTTAAAGAGTACACCTCCCCTCCTCGTGGTAGTGATGAGCCGTAGACAGTCATGGTGGTGTAGCTAGCCTTGCGACAACATGTGCTAGTCTATAATTTCTGCAGGAGCCCGGGGTATGGAAAGGAAGCAGATTACATTTTCTAGTGTTAATATAAGGAGAGACAGGGATACCCTGTGGGTCGAAAAGATACGTATACCTACTGAGTACTACGTCAACATCCAGGATGTCTACAAGATCGACGACTGGGGACCCAAGGCTAGCATGGGTTATCTTGCGGTGGAAATCATCAACGACTTCTACCGGGATATGAAGGGTAAGTGTACAGAGGAGATGCACAAGACATGGCATTGGGCGCTTAGCATGGATCTGCTGAAGTATGCTGCAGTTTATGGCTATATGAGCCACTAGATGTACAATAAGATCTTGAAGATCAAGGTAGGGATAGGTCTAGGCAGGCCTGTTTTGAATGATAATGTTTGATCAAGATGCAAGACCAGCAAGGATTATAGGAGGTCCAAACATGTGAAGAAAGTCCAGTAGGGAGGCGATGGTTGGGGATAGAACTGGTCGGATCAGGGAGGCGATAGCGAACAGAACAGGTGGAAGCAGGGAGGCGATGGCTAGGTATAGAACCGATCGGATCAGGGAAGGGATGGTTGGAGACAAAAGAGGTGGAAGTAGGGAAGCGATGGTTGGGGACAGAACAGGTGGGAGTAGGGAGATGATGACTGGGGCATGGCAACAACCTATGATCAATTGGTTCCTCTAGTATGTTTGCTTTTGACTGATCTCGCCGATGGATGCACATGTTGGTTATGTAATATATTCTCCCTTCTATCTAGCTAACCTTTTGTTCTAGTTGTATATATTTGTATTTCTCAATGTTGTTTGTTCGTAATGTTTGCAGAACAATATTATTAATATATCACCTAGCTATACATTTTTGTCTAATGTTATTATTTGTAATGTGTGTGCTTGTAATGCTTGTTTGTTGTATTGCAATAAAACGACGGAGGAGCGGACACCACTGTGTCTTTGGGTCACCGCAAGCCATGCTCCGTCGTGACCTCCTAATCCCACCTCAGACGGGTTATTTTAATAACCAACTCTAACAGTTGTTACCTCTGACGAATTGTTCTAAAAACCGCCTGTAAAGTCGCTACATCAAACGGGCTATTTTCTTAACAGCCTCAAAGTTTACTGGAGACGTTTGTTAAACATGATCGCCTCTGCGTTGTGCCATATTCAGATCCTCCAGGCACTCCAGAAATCCACTACTAGCCTGATAAACGTCCTGGATATAGTAAATGTCAATAATATATCATAAGATGTTTGGATAATTCTAAATATTCTTCATAACTACTTAGAAATTTATTACAAATTCATACAGATGTTTGGATTAGTCGTACAAATTGATTCTCCGGATTCTTGATCGTGAATGTGCGGTTCTTCCAGAAGAACCTCATCTTGGTCTCTTTGCTTGACCGAGAACGAAGGGCCAGGAACATCATCGATATTGTTGTAATCTTCCTCAGCGAGCACGCCATCCACACTAATGATACTCCTTTTTGATGGCATAACTATATGTCTCTTCTTATTCCTTGGGTCAATGATGTAGAAGACTTGATGAACCAGGTTAGCTAGTATGATTGTCTCGTTCTTGTAAGCAGCATGATTGAGGTTCATGTTAGTCTAGCCATTATCATTTGGATCCACCTGATTCCTATGAGCCCAACGACAACGGAAGAATGGAAACTTGAAATCCACATAGTCTAGATCCCAAATCTCTTCTATGTATTTGTAGTAGAGATGTGTCATTTCTTTATTTTCTTTAATTGCCTCTAAAACTACACCACTATTTTGTGTCGTTGTTGTGCTATCTTTTTTCTTCATAGAAAATGTGTACCCGTTGATCTTGTACACCTGAAATTTTCTGACCTCCCATGTAGGGCATCTTGCTAGAGCAACAATTCTGGGATCTTTTGCTTCAACATCACATAGTCGATCACTGAACCAGGTGTTGAACTCCTTGACGTGGAGTGTCTTAATCGAATGTCGATGGGGATGCATTGCTCGTAGACTATCACGATGTTCTTCTATGTACGGAGTCATTTTATCCATGTTCTTCATAAGAGCAAAGTGTGCCTGATTATATTCAGTGTTAGTTGGCCCAAACTTGATATTTCCACTCGTTTTGACACTAGTAAGCTTCCCCTCATGGACGGACCTAGGAACCCCTACTGGGTCAAGACGTGCCATGTAATCAAGACAGAACTCAACGACCTCTTCGGTCACATAGCCCTCAATGATGCTTCGCTCTAGACATGCTCGATTCCTGAGATAGTGCTTAAGAATTCCCATGTAGCACCCAAACAGGTATAGGCTTCGCAGATATATGGGACCACACATCTTTATCTCGTGCACAAGGTGTACATTGAGATGTACAATGATATTGAAGAATGACAGAGGGAATATCATCTCCAAATTGCATAGAGTCTCCACCACATTCTTTTGTCGCTCATCCAACTTACTAGGATAAATCACCTTCCGAGAAATTGTGTTGAAAAATTCACACAAACGCGTTAGAGTGTCTCGAACATGTGATGTCAAGCCATTCCTTATCGTGACAGGGAGCGCCTATGTCATCAGAACATGGCAATCGCGAGACTTCATACCCATTACTCTGTTTTCTGTCTTTGAAACAATCCTTTGCATGTTGGCGGCATAGCCCGTTGGAAAACACATGACATATAGAGAATCACACACACTTTTTCCCTCTATGTTGTCACTAACATAACACGCAGGGGCTAGCCTTCCTTGAGCATCAACTTCAAGTGGGTTTTCCCCTCTGAGTTTTGCAGCTTCGAGTCATGTGTTTTCACTATCTTTTGTTTTGTCCTTCATGTTAAGCAATGTCCCTATTATGCTTTATAACACATTCTTCTCAAAATGCATCACATTGATGGAATATCGAACATCGAGATGCTCCCAATAAAGTAAGTCCCATAGTATCGATCTCCTCTTTCACACCGGTTTTAATTTGCGAGGTTGGTCATCTATATCTATTTCTTTTTATTTTTCTTTGTCCTTTCCTTGGCCTTTTCCTATGCCCCTATGTTTGAATCGTCCTTTTCCATGCACAACTTTCAAGTGTTTAAGCTTATCATAGATCTGACTCCCTTTTAAAATTGGAGGCACCAAATCTATCTCACAAGTGTATCAAACTTTTTCTTCAAGGTCCGATATTTATGACCCTTTGGCAAAATCCTTTGAGTCTACATGATACCTTCGATCCGTATTATGGATGCATTGTAGTAGCCTTTTCCCTAGTAGACTTAGGTTTAATCGAACCTTGGGAAACAATGCTAATAAGAATGAAAATAAGGACACGTATACAAGACTTTGTTTTTTCGTTTTACCTTTGTTTACCGTAGTAATCTAGTTTACTTTATATTGTGAGTTGATTTAGTGGATGGAGATAGGCCAGGGTTGAAGATCCACCTGAAGTTGCACATCATATGGGATAAAAGATAATAATAAGCGTAGTCATGTCTAAGGTTCCAATAGGGATAATCTTTGTGAGCAACACATCCTAATATACTAGAGCCCCTGAGAGGCAACAGGCATAGCACTAGTCTTTTGATCCAACCAAGTGCACCACGAAGCACCGGGCTACAAATGATTATTAAGTGTAAAACATAGATCAAAGCATTAAGTGGTGATGTTGTTGTGATCCTGAATGGGTCACTAGCGAAGACCGCATAGCCCTTTCTATCACTAGGTTCCTATGAGATCGCCGCTAGCCAAGTATCTCACCTCAGGCCTTTATCGATCTCAGGGGTATTGGGTACCTACAAGTCCAAAGATCGAGGCAAAATATAAAGAAACAAAATATACAAATCCCTCTTTCAAACAATACACAATTATCCCATAGATTAGATGCACATAATCGCTGCGAGGCTTCTCCCCAACCCGCAGCCCGTGAGGACTACTCACTCATAACAATAAGATCAAGGATAGAAAACATTGTGCAAAATACTTAGATTTAAATCAAATATTCTTACAATGGTCGCCGATTCACAAGGAGATCTCAAGTACAAAGTAATGGCTATGGCTAATGGAGAGGATGGGGAATGGAAGGGATGAACTATGGTGTGGATCTCCTTTGGTGATGTTGTGATGCAATCTGAGAATGTCGGCATCTGCATGGTGGTTCGGACCTCGAAATATATAGATGCCTTCATGATAGTTGTAGGGTTTGACGAGATGGAGCCACTCCGTACGGGCGGTCTGTATAGGCGGGTTGTGCCGTACCAGTGCTCGTTGCACCGTCTGGCACCTGGCATTAGCTCCAGGGTTACTTGGTCATCAAACTTACTCAAAATATTCATTTTTAACTCCAGATTTCGCAATAAAAGTGTGATTTTCTGCACAACACAAATCAAAGAAAGGTTTTGCATATCTTTCCAATAATTAGTCATTAGTGGCAAATCAAGAGAGATAATGTCAATTGCTTGACGAAAAACAATGTTTATACATGGAGAAAGATGGCGATTTTTGGAGCCATCAACATCCCCAAAGCTCAAACCTTGATTGCTCTCGAGCAAGAAGAAACAAAAGAACTATAAGGAATTCAACGGTTAAACTTGAAACAACGAGAATATGAATTCACTTACGGTTGGTAGCCATATGCGTCCAGCACTTCTTCCATTGTGAATAGCTCATCATAGTTAGAGAGATGCTAAGAACACTATACAAGCTTTGATAACTCAAGAAAATCAAAGTAGAGTTTAATATAAGTATAAATAACTAGAAGTGTAACAATTAATCCAATTCCTCTAGCTAACTCTCAGCTTGCCAAGGAACACTAGGATATTTATTATAGCAATATTGAGTAAGAGAGTTCACGTCCTAAGTAGCATAATAGCGAAGTGTCTTATTGACACCCACATCGGTAAATCAAGACTATGAAAAACACTACTATTCCAATCATTGCTACTCAAGAAAATTCATAAAGTAGTAACGAGATCATGCCAAAGACTTGTTATGTGGGTCAGCATATTTTCTCTTTTCTTTTTCTCTTTCTCTTTTTTTCTTCCTTCTTTCAAGGATATTTCTCAACAAGGATCTTTGAGTGATGCTTTTAAATAATGGTTTCCACAACCTTCAAGAGTACCAATACTTTTTCCCATAAGGTGACACATATGCCACCCATGTCTTCAACTCATAGCCGAAATTCGGGGTTATACCATACATCGTTCAAAAGCTAGTGGAGTTGTTGGCATCCAAAGGTGTGCATGGGAAACATAGAACTTTTATTAAACAGTATCATGGTTTGATCCACAAGGTTAGATTTGGCATGCAATCACAATTTCCACTAGACTTAATTTCAATCAAACAACTCATTTCAAGAGTATCGTAAAGTCTATCAAAACGGCTATGGGGTTAAGTATCTCCAAAGGTAAACTCTCAGGACAATCACTCATCAAACAAGTCATAAAAATTTCAGAATTTTCTTTTTGTACTTTTTTGGCAAAATTATTTCCAAGGCAAGACTTGGTTAGCTACAAGAACTAGAGAAAAAGCTTCCACAACTAATCATTCATACAAATAAAAAGCTTTACTCTAACTATTTTGGATTTCTCACAGTAGCATAGCATCTTAGAAAATCAACTAGCTAAGATAAACAATTCAAATTTCAAAAGTGGGAGACATAGGACATACCTCTCATAACTAACTTCATAATCCTCTCCCTTATAGAGATGTGTTCCTTCAAAACTCAAGAAAAATCACTCTCATAATAAAATTGAAGCAAAGAGGCAAAGTGCAAATCCACTTTCATGAAAAAGGAAAAAAGAAAATGTCTTTTTGTATTTTTGAGGATGGGGATTAAAGAATAGAAAATAACTTGCAACCAAGCAAAGGACTAAGAAAACAAAATAAACGAAAGAAAATGAAAAACAAAAGCAAACTAAAATGAAAGAAAAAGGAAAGTGTTGGAACAAACCAACATGAGTGTTTCAAAGCTCTCAAGGAGCTTAACTACAACCTCATTATTACACAAATAAAATCGCCGAAGGACACATCCCCAACCTCAGGCTTTTGCATGCCCTTTTGTTGCGCATTGTGGTGGTGGTGGATAGTTACCCATGTTCCATTGGCTGCTCCAATCATGGAACTGTGTGGCAAGGTTGGCAGTAGCATCTCGAAGGTTGATGGGGAGGTTGTTCATGCTTCAGATATTTTCTTTGAGAGCATATATATCATCATAGGTGATGTAGAAGTTTGGTGGTTTCACATCTTGTTTGGGCCCTTCTTATTCCACTTCTTTATTTTCTTCTTCTTCATCCATGGGTAATTCTTGTTGTGGTAAACTTGCTTCCACTTGCGTGTCATAATGCAAACGTCCCTCCTCGATAGAGAAGATACCATTAGGCAAAGGAGAAGGGATCTACTCCAGGTATATCGAAGAAATATCTACCATTGATTCTAGAAATCATACCACAAGCTCTAAGAGTAGAAAAACCAAGACGACAGTTTCTAGAAAACGGTTGGATGTTACCTAGGTTGACTTGGAGCGCATGTGCAAGCATGTTTATGACTCCTCCTCTACATATGGGACCACGTGATGCAAGCCCCTGATGATTAAGATAAAACAAAAGAAGTGCGCCCAAATTTTGCGTCAAGTTACAGTTAGTGATAGCAGCTTTAGCGAGGATCATCATGTCCTCCTCATTAACTCTAGTAAACTCACCACATGCTTGCACGGTGTTAGCAATCACATAAAAAAATAACAAACATCAGGATGGACAATTTGATTCCCCTTGGTTGTGTTCCCACGAACTCTCATTCTATTAAAATAACCCAAGGGTGTAGGATTCAAAACAAAGTGGGGGGCATATGTCGATGGTGTTATTGGCAAAACCAAAGGAATGAGCCTATTGGCTGAGTGTAAAGGAGTACTCACAATTCATAATACAGAAGTTGATGCAATCAACTCCAAGAATTTGCTCCTCGAGACAGTAGTGAGAAGTAACCGAATGCGTCAAAGTGGTGAGAAACTCAAGCGTCAAGCGGCGGTACGTGGCATAATCCTGAAAAAGTAAATCATACAAACCAACATTTTTGCACAATAAATCGACATCAGCACGGATGCCAAGTTGGTTCAGGATAAAGGGACACGCCCACTTGGTGGACTTGATTTCTCGGAGCTTGAGACGGTTGAAACGGTTTAGCTGAAACTGCTTGGTGAACTCAATATCAAGTGACTTAGGGGTTAGTGTATCAACGGTTGGTGCGGATTGTTCTACAACCATCACAAGTGTATGGATCCTTTTGTTCATCTAATAACAAAAAGAAAGTGCTAATCAAAAAAATTATCCAATAGAAACATAGCATATACGATCCTCTACACTAGTTACAAAAGAATCTCCTCTAAATATTAACTAAACATGCTCAATATCAAGATTAGATCAAGAACAAGACCTAAGTCTAGATGGATAATGGTGAAAGATTGAGCAAGGTTTGGATGCAAACAAGTTAGGAATCGGAAGAAAAACATACCTTAGATCGATTGGGTGCGAGAAATCGATGAAAGAACGAGTAAAATTGAAGATCCAATGGAGGTGGTTTGAAGTTTGGAGGTAGAAGAAAGAGAATAGTGTTTTGGGAATTTTAGGTTACCTCTTCCTAGGGTCATATGGCAGCTGAGTACGTGGTATGGGCAAGCGGTACGACCGGAGCCCGCCCGTACCGAGTACATACCTTGGAGTCAACATTTTCCTCATGGTGATGCACTTGGTACGGGCACGCGGTACAGTCCCGCGCGCATGTACTATGGGTCGTTACACGCTCATTAAGTTTGCTTCAAGTTTGATGTTTTGCATAAGGGTACGGTACGGGCAGGCGGTATGGCCACTCCGCCATACCAGTGGTCGTTATTACCACTATATTCTGCGGCAAAAATCATTACTTCTATTTTTCGATGCTACGATGTGGTACGGGCGCGCGGTACGGGGTCTCCCACTGTACTAGTGGTCATTATGTGGCCTGGAAGCTATAAAAACTTGAGGAATTTGATTACTAGCTTCACGTGCCTTTGCACATCTTAGCAAAAGGCAAAATAACAACACATAGACTTTGTAGAAATTAGCAATACCTTAAGGCCATGTGTTAACAAAATATAATAATCGAGGATTACCTTTTCTCTTCTCCTCTCTCCATAGGTATTCTTGAACACTCTTTATTAAGAACGAAAAAAACAAAACTAACACAAGAATAAAAAAAATTATTTCACATGGGTTTCGTGAGTGGAACACCCACTCCAAAGTTATTAGCTTTCCGCGTCATTATACCATCATCATCATTATTAGGCTTGGTCGTCTGCTTCCTAGGGAAGTGGACTATAAAAGGATCTCTAGATGGTAGTCCTATTCTCACATTCCCCACATGCAAATTAATTAAAGCTTTAATAGTTATTAGGAAGGGCCTGCCTATAATTATAGGTGCTATGGGATCTTCGGGCCTATCCACTATAACAAGATCAATAAGCGCGAGACTGCCTTTAATTTCTACTACTATATTTTATTTAATCCCAACAACTTGTTTATAAGTTGAGTCAGCTAGACGGAGTCTCATTTCAGCAGTTGTGAATGGCCCCAAATTTAGTTTATCAAATAATCTCTTGGAAATCATTGAGACACTTGCACCAAGATCACGAAGTGCTGATATCTCATTGACACCAACCTTAATTTTAATAGTGGGCTCAAATATGTCATCTAGCTTAGCAGGAAGCTTATCAGCTAGTATTTTATACTCCATTTCTAACTCTCTAACTTTAGATGCTACTTGTTGAATAAATTGTTGATAGGTAGCATCATTACCTTTTTCAATACCGTGATTCTTCACGTAGATCATCTTTAGTAGATCTTCCACCGTATATTCGGGTGTTGGTGTGTTGCTACAATCTAGCTCTTTAGGCTTCTCTGCATTATTTTCGACCCTTGTTATCTTGGGGTCTTCCACCGTATTTGGCTTGGGCTTTCTAGCGAATTTTGCAAGTATGAGAGCTTGGCTCTCGGGTACCTTGCCCAATTGATCCTCCATGGTTGTTGTCCTTTCCTATAGAGCCTACACATCATTTCTAATTGCAACGGGTTGATTAAAAATTTACCAATACTAGTCTCATGGTTCTCCATGATTTTAATAAGCATATTATTTTTCTCAGTTTGAGCTTGCATAAAATTTCTAAGATTATGTTCAAATGAGAGATTTGCATGATTTGCTCCATTATGATTATCATAGTTATTATAAGGAGCTCCTGCAGGATTAGAATAATGATTTTAAACATTAGAAGCAAAATTTTGATTTTCCCATGCGGGATTATAAGGACTATGAGCTATAAAATTAACATCATTAACATCAGTAGTGATAGCATTAACTTGGGTATATTCCTTACCCTTTACTATATTAAGTAATTCATCTACCTTTGCAGTAAGCTCTTCATTGTTTACCTCGGTGATTGAATTCACCCTTTTGAGGTTCTTTCCACATGCCATTGAGCATGGTTGTTTTGCATATCATCAAGTAATTTCTTTACAGCAGTCACCTGCTTTCCCATGATTGTTCCTCCTGCTGCAGTATCTAGCATAGACTTAGACATTGGGTTAAGGACATTATAAAATAAATGTAATATAAGCCACTCTTCCATCCCATGACTAGGACAATTCATTATGGCTTCTTTCATCCTTTCCAATGCAAGCGCTAGCGGCTCGAGGTCTTCTTGCCTAAAACTTGTAATATTGGATCTTAGTTGTATCGTTTTAGTTGGGGGGAAATTTAGTCATAAAAAGATTAGTACATTCCTCCCAAGATGTCATAGTGCCCTTAGGTAGAGCTAGCAACCAGTCCTTAGCCTTTCCTCTAGGAGAGAAAGGAAACAATCATAATTTAACATCATTTGGATCAACATCCTTAATACACATCATGTCGCATTTTTTAGTAAATGTATTTAGGTGCAAACCTGAATCCTTAGAAGATGAGCCTCCAAATTGGTTCTGCTAAACCAAACTCGAAAGGTTAGGCTTAATTTCATATACTTCCGCACCAATGGTGGGCTATTAATAGGTGCACGAATAAAATCATCAGTAGGGGTAGCATAATACCCAAGTTTCTTTTGAGCCATCGCTCTTTTCTTTTTGATATTTTTAAAGTAAGATAAACAAATAAACAAGTAACTATTTTTTGGATTTTCAAAATAGATAACAAGAAAGTAAACTAATAACAAGAAATAAACTACAAAAAAAAATTAAAACTAAAAGCAAGGTCTCTAGTGACCTCACCAGGATAGCGAATTGCTTCCTCGGCAATGGCGCCAGAAAAAGGGTTGATACCTTCAATCTGTATTACGGATGCAGTATAGTAGATTTTTCCCTAATAGACCTAGGTTTAATCAAACCTTGGAAACAACGCTAATAGGAATGAAAATAAGGACACATCTACAAGACTTTTGTTTTTGTTTACCGGACTAGTCTAGTTTACTTTATATTGTGGGTTGATTCAATGTATGGAGGTAGGCCAGGGTTGAAGATCCACCTGCAGCTGCAAATCATATGAGATAAAAAATAATAATAAGCATAGTAGTGTGTAAGGTTCCAATAGAAATAATCTTTGTGGGATACACATCCTAATATACTAGAGCCCCTGAGAGGCAACATGCATAGCAATAATCTTTTCATCCAACCAAGTGCACCACGAAGCATCGGGCTAAAAATGATTATTAAGTGTAAAACATATATCAAAGAATTAAGTGGTGATGTTGTTGGGATCCTGAATGGGTCACTAAGTGAAGACCGTACAACCCTTTTGTCACTGGGTTTCCAATGAGATCGCCGCTAGCCAAGTATCTCACATCAATCCTTGATCGATCTCGGGGGTCTTGGGTACCTACAAGTACAAAGATCGAGGCAAGAGACAAAGAAACAAAAGATACAAATCCCTCTTACAAACAATACACAGTTCTCTCATAGATTAGGTGCACATACTCGCTGCAAAGTTTACCCCAACCCATAGCTACTGAGGACTAATACATTGCAAACGTATCTATAATTTTTGATGTTCCATGCTTGGTTTTATCTACTTTCTTATGTTTTGTCCACACTTTGGAGTACTTTTTATACACTTTCTTGGACTAACCTATTAACAAGACCCACAGTGCTAGCTTCCTGTTTTTTGCTGTTTTTGGTTCCAGGAAAGTCAGAAAATGAATATTCTCGGAATTGTACGGGACAAAAGCCAAAGTTAGTTTTTCACCGAGGGGGACACGGAGCCAGAATACGAGACGGAGAGGAGCCAGGGGGCCACCACACCACCTGGCTGGGCGGCCAAGCTTGGCCCGCACCAGGGGGTGGTCTGGCCGCCTCGGGCACCCCCTCGGCCTCCCCTTTCGCCTATAAGATGCCCCCGATACAGAAAGCCTAAGTACCCGATCAAAATTCCACGAAAGAGTATGTAGCCGCCATCATCTCCATCCCTAGATCGGGAGGGATCTGAAGCTCTTCTCGGCACCCTACCAGAGAGGGGAATTCACCCTAGAGGCCTTCTTTATCACCATGCAAGCCTCCGGTGTGATGCGTGAGTAGTTCCTCCCTAGACTATGGGTCCATGTAGTAGCTATATGGCGGGTTCTTCTCCTTTGTGCTATCATGTTTAGATCTTGTGAGCTCCGTTCATGATCAAGATCATCTATTTGTAATTCTACATGTTGTGTTTGCGGGGATCCGATGGATATTGAGATGCTAATTCAGATTGATTATTGATTCTATCATGTCTTTGTTATTTGTGATCTTGCATGCTTTTCGCTATTAGTAGCTATCTTGGCCACGTAGATGCTAGCAACTCCAAGAGTTAGTATTTATGCTCGATAGTGGGTTCATGCCTCTAATAATATGGGGAAGTGATAGAAATCTCTAAGGTACTAGATGTGTTGTTGCTACTAGGGAGAAAACATCAATCCTTGTTCATAGAACAATCGTATTGTTTACTTTACACGCAATGCATAATGCAATTATCTGTTGCTTGCAACTTAATACTGGAGGGGGTTCGGATGATAACCTGAAGGTGGATTATTAGTCATAGATGTAGTTGGATTACGGTCTATGTATAATGTTGTAATGCCTAATCAAATCTCAAAGGAGTCAAGATGAGTAGTATATGCATGTATTTCTTTCTCGATGTTTGTCAATTTCCCCGCTGTAATTTGTTCACCCAACATGTCATCTATCTTAAGGAGAGCCACCACTAGTGAACTATGGACCCTGGTCCTTTCTTTTATCATCAATCTACAACTGTTTACTGGTTTCTGTTTACTTTCTGCAAGCTATTACTTTCTTCCACACAATAAATTTAATCCTTTGTATTCAGCAAAACCAGTGAGATTGACAACCTCACTGTAAGTTGAGGGCAAAGTTCTGTGGTTGTGTTGTGCAGGTTTCCACGTTGCTGCTGGCGCTGGTAGTGCGCCTTGCCAAAGTCCAGCTAGCAACACCTTGGAGGTGTTTCCTTGCTCCTATTGGTTCGATAAACCTTGGTTTCATAACTGAGGGAAAACTTACTGATGTGCTCATCATACCTTCCTCTTGGGGTTCCCCAACAAGCTCGTTAATACACAAGTCAGCAAGTATATTTTCTAGCGCCGTTGCCGGGGAGTCAAGGACATCTTCACAAGGGGAGTCCCTCATAACCAATCTCTTTACTTTTTTATTTTTGTTTTTCTTAGTTTACTTTTGTTTTGTTTGCTTCTTTCTTTATCAAAAACACACAAAAATAGTTTTACTAGTTTGCTTTCTTTATTAAAAACACAAAAAATGACTAATATAGAAAACACTAAGTTGTGTGACTTCACTAGCACCTACAATAATGATTTCATGTGCACACCTATTGCTCCAGTTGTTCCTGAAGCTACTTTCTTTGAAATTAAACCTGCCTTACTCAATCTTGTTATGAGAGAACAATTTTCTGGTATTGGTAATGAAGATGCTACTGCTCATCTAAATAACTTTGTTGAACTTTGTGAGACACAAAGCATAGGGATATAGATGGGGATATTATTAAGCTTAAATTGTTTCCTTTCTCTTTGAGAGGAAAAGCGAAAGAATGGTTGAATTCCTTAACTAGGAATAGTATTGATTCTTGGACTAAATGCAAAGATGCTTTCATTGGAAAATACTATCCTCCTGCTAAGATTATATCTATGAGAAGTGAAATAATGAAGTTTAAACAATCTGATAATGAACATGTTGCTCAATCTTGGGAAAGAATGAAATCTTTGGTAAAGGATTGTCCCACTCATGGACTGACTGCTTGGATGATTATCCAAACCTTTTATGCAGGATTGAACTATTATTCAAGAAATCTATTGGATTTTGCTACTGGAGGTACCTTTATGACCATTACTTTGGGTGCTGCAACAAAGCTTTTGGATATATGATGGTTAACCATTCTGAATGGCACACGGAAAGAGCTCCACAAGGTAAGAAGGTAAATTCTGTTGAGGAAACCTCCTCCTTGAGTGATAAAATTGATGTTATTATGTCTATTCTTGTTAATGGGAAGGCTCATATTCATCCAAATCATGTTCCCTTGGCCTCTTTGGTTGCTCAAGAAGAGCAAGTTGATGTGAACTTTATAAGAAATAATAATTTTGGCAACAATGCTTATGGCAATAACATTTATAGGCCCTACCCTCCTAATAATACTTATGGTTATAATGGCAAACCTAGAATACCTAGTGAAGGAAGAATTTTAGAAGTTGAAAGAGCCACTAAAAACTTCATGCAAATGCAAGATGAACAAAATAAATTATTTACTAAAACTATGAAGGAACAATCTACCCTTTTGAAGAATATTAGTCATCAACTTGAGAGTTTGAATAGGGAAATTCCTAGTTTGCAATTGAAACTTTCTAATGCTGGAAGAAATATATCATATTTGTCTGAAGCACAATCCTTTTTGATTAATAAAATGGCTGCTAAACCTAAAATTATTGAGAATCCCTTTGCTGCTACTAATGCCATACGAGTTAGAATTGATGAAAATGTTAGACTATTAGCTGAATTGCATGCTAAGTGGCAAAGAGAAGATGAAATTGCTAGAAACATTAGTGTTTCTACTATCACTACCACTAATGTTGAGGCTAGTAATAGCTCTACTACTTTAGATGATAATTATGATTTTGATCTTGATGGTTGCAATATCTCTGAAGTTATTAAGTTCCTACAAAAGCTTGCTAAAAGTCCTAATGCTAGTGCTATAATATGGCCTTTACAAAACACATTACTGATGCTCTCATAAAAATTAAACAAGAAAAGATGAAACATAAAGCTTCTATTCCTATGAAACAAGAAGATGGTTGGGAAGCCATCATTAATATGAAAGTGAATGATTTTGATTTCAAAGCTTTATGTGATCTTGATAGTAGTGTTTCTATTATGCCTAGAAGGATTTATGATATGCTTGATTTGCCATCATTGGAAGATTGTTATTTGAATGTCCCACTTGATGATAATGCTAAAAAGAAACTCATGGGGAGTATTAATGATGTTCTTATTATGGTTAACAATGCCTATGTCACCGTTGATTTCTATGTTTTGGATGTTGAATGCAATGCTTCTTGTCCTATTACTTTGGGAAGACCTTTTCTTAGAACTGTTGGTGCCATTATTGATATGAAAGAAGGAACCATTAAATATAAACTCCCACTCAAGAAAGGTATAGAACACTTCCCTAAGAAGAGAGAGAAAAATTTATTTTGCCTCTCCTATGAAAACAAAATTTGCTCTTAATGCTTCTTCATTTGAGAACACTTGATTCTTTTTCTTGCTTCTTATGCCTAACTTAAAGGCGTTAAAGAAAAGTACTTATTGGGAGATAACCCAAAAGTTTTAGATGAGTCTTAGAAGTTATTACTTCAGTAATAACCTCGCCTTATCCTTTTAATTTGTTTTTTGTGCCAAGAGTAACCTCTAATGACAGAGAAGTAATGATTGGGAAAGTTGCTGTCCCGAAACAGATTTTTGTGCTTCACCGTAAAAATTCGTGTAAAATCTTTGTACGTCGATTTGAGGCGTGATTTTTTGTGCTTCGGCCCCAGGTTGTTATCTAACTTTCGTTTGTTCAAGACTTTTTGATTTCAGCAACAGAAGGTCTTCCAAAAAAATGGTTTTTACCTGCTGGTCTGTTTTGACAGATTTATGTCATTATATGCGTTTGCTTCTTGTTGGTTCCTTTTTTAGTTCTTTTGGGGAATTGAGATTTTTGATGGAAGTGCTACAGTAGTTGTGTTTTAATGGACGTTTTATTGGTGTTGAAACTGAACCTAAAGACTTATTATCTTGAGTGCACTAATGTTGCTAATAAAAATTGTGTAAAGTTTTTTATGAAGGAAAAATTTCAGGTGTATGGAGAGAATGATGTAATGAGATGAAGAATGGACTAAATGTTGGGGATATACTTTTCGGGTATCCTCATAGTTCCTCACTGACCAGGGTGGCCCACTTCGGGTTAGAGCTTTGCTTCATGGGCGGCCCAGTCAGGGAGAAAGACGGAGTCCAATCTGGCTACGGGAAGGCCTAGAAGACTTACCGACTTAGGCCCGTAGTGTTACTTGTAGTTCAAGATGTACTCTGTAACCGACTCTTAGTCGTAGCCGCATAGATGTCTCCTGTAAACCCTAGGCCGGATATCTATATAAGCTGTCCTAGGGAGAGCCTTTAGGGCACACCTGAATAGTCTACAACATCGACTCACACAGGCAAAACCCTTGTAACCCATATTCCGGCTCTGCCGTATTACTGGATTGCTAGCAGGAGTAGGATCTGTCCAAAGCCGGTGGATTCGAACCTGGGTAAACTTGTGTGCTCATCGTCCCGAAACACTGTACGTCTCACACCCCTCTCTTCCGTACGCCTCGAGGATCCCCTCATGGCGTACTTGTCCTCAATCCGACGACAGTTGGCGCCCACCGTGGGGCAAGTGAGCTTCGGATCTGCGTTCCGAGCGAAATCTGCAAGAATCGGAATCGGCGAGACTATCGTCGTCGGTCGCATCCTCTACGCCAGTGACGTCCCTCTCATCGTTCTCGACGAGACGTGGATTCCAGCTAGGGAGGCCATGACTGCCTACACAATCATGTCTTTTGGCGAGATCGATGTTTACATCGGTTTTGCTGAAACTGCCCCACCCACCCCAACGGTGATGATAGAGGCAGAAGAATCTTCTGGGTCCCCTTTGTCCGCGGAGGCGGCAGAGTTCCGGATCTCAGAAAATCCTAATCCCACCCAGCCCGCACCAGCTGCGGAGATAGTGGAGAAATTCAAGCCTGAGGAAAACCTAGCGGTCAAAGTCGAATCTGGAGTGGATCTCCTAGGAGAGTCCGGACCCTAGATCACCCCAACCACGGAAGTCAAAATCCAGGAGGAGCTCATCAACAACACTGATTCCGGCTCTGATGACGCCAGGACAGATAGGCCTTTCCTAAGGTACACACTGTGCCGTATGATAATGCAAGATGCAAGCGCAGATGCAATTCTCGAGACCATCAAAAGTTTCGACATGGCTGATCGTGAGAGCTGCAGGTACATCAGGAAGCACGCGTCGCACTTTTTCGGATATGTGGGATCCGGATCTGGCTCTGCTGATGCTGGAGAAAACACAGACTCTGTGCTGGAGGCAATTGGAACAAACGCCGACGTACCCACATCCTCGGATGAATTGATGACATCAGCGGATTTCCGAAAGTTCTCCGCGGAATATGAAGAGGAGTATAACTCCAAAGCTGCAGAAGAAGGAGAAGCCATGGATGAAGGATCCGGGGAACACTCTCCCAAAGCGCAGGATGACATGGAAGTCGGAGATAATCCTGAAGTCCAGATGTCCGAAAGTATCGATCAGAGCTTGACTCCGGGAAATGGACCCAAACCCGTCTTTGCTACCGGCGCTACCAAGAGGGCAAAGAAGAAGAACAAGAAGAACAAGACCCCGTCAAAAGACCCTCTAACAGAGGACGTGATTGCCGAGGAATATGAGGAAGACTCGGATGGAGCACTTATCCCATAAGAGCCGAAGAGAGAAGAATCGGTGGATGGACACGTGATCACTAAAGGTGCGTGTAAACTCATCGATGCTGCATTAACCACACCTATCCCTACAGCTGCAGAACTCACTGCTGAAGAGCTGGACGAAAGTGCCCAAGCCCTAGAAGCGCGTCGTCAACAACTCCTAGATGAAGCCAAAAACATCGAGGAGGAAAAGAAGCGCATGGCAACTAAGGATTACATGTCTCGGTTGCATCAGAAAACCCGGAAACGTTACACAGGTGACGGTAAGTTTCCGGAAGTGAACAGGGTCCTCTTTGAAGGAGATCCAGGGATGCCTCGTCTCGACAACAAAGGAGACCTGGTGTACCCAACACCGATACAGAACACTGTCGCAGCACGAGATATCCTGTCAAATAACCCAGGCCTAGAACGGGTTCGATTGGGCATTGATACGTCCATTTTGCATCACTATTCTATGTCTTAATTCACTATTATTCATTTGATATATTTCGTATTGAGAGGTGATACTTATGTTATTTCATCTGTTTTTGCATGGTTGATGACTTTTGGAGCATGGACCGCTGCAGTCAGGATTCTAATGGAAAAGGTGCTGTTTGGAGGCAAAATTAGCGAAGATCGGAAAATCCGGGAAAATATACGGAAAATCCTATTTTTCCAGAAGACTAAAGATGCCAGAAGACGGAGTGGAGATGGGCCATAGGGGGGCCCACACCACCCCCTGGCGCGGGCAGCCCTAGGCCGCGCCAGCAGGTGGTGTGGGTGCCCTGGCCCACCTCTGGCTCTCTCCTCTGGCGTATATCATCCTCCCGAAACCCTAAGACTCGGGGAGCGACCACAGAAAGATCCCGCCGCCTCTGCGGGGCGGAAAACACCGAGAGAGAAAGATCTCTCCGGCAGACAAATTTCTACCAGGGGAATTCCTTCCTGGAGAGGGGAGATCGTCGCCATCAACACCACCATCAAGCTGGACTTCATCGGGATCACCATCATCATCAGCACCACCATCATCACCATCAGGACCCTCATCACCAGCTCCATATTGCTGTAACAATTGAGTTGAATCTTGCATTAGTTCATAGGGGAAACTTTCCCGGTGTTGATTACTCTTCATAGTTGATGCTATTGAGTGAACCGTTGAATTATTGTTTATGTTCAGATTGTTATACATTGTTATTCCATCTCTGATCATGATCCATATGATGTCTTGTGAGTAGTTTGTTTTGTTCTTGAGGACATGGGAGAATTCATGTTGTTTGTAGTGAAGTTGTGTTGAGAAAGATTCAATAGATTGTTATTTAAGTTGTGGTGTACTTCTTCTAGTGGTGTCATGTGAACGTCGACTACATGACACTTCACCTATATGGGCCTAGGGGAATGCATTGTGTATTTGGCTACTAATCATAGGGGTTGTCAGAGTGAAAGAAACCTGAACCTCCGTTAGGAAACCATTGCACAAGGGACGTAAGGGTCTTAGAGTTAAAAGCTGTGGTTAGGTTCTACCTTAATTACTTTCTTGTACTTACGGATGTTTGCAAGGGGTATAATCACAAGTATGTGTTATTTCTGGATGGGTCGGTACATTAGCACAGGTTCACCCATACAACACTTAGCAAGCTAAAGAAGATTAATCAACTATGAAGCGAAAGCACTTGACAGTCTTCCCATGTGTCCTCGAGAACGTTTGGTCATCTTATGTAATACAACCGGCTTGTCCTTTGCTGCATAAAGGATTGGGCCACTTGCTGCATTTATTCCTACTGTCTTTTAACTTTGTTTACTTGCTTTATCGAAAACCCCTAAAAATCCATTTGCTAAGTATTTGCAGAGAATTCCTGATCCATACCACTAGCCAGCACCTTCTGCTCCTCGTTGGGTTCGACACTCTTACTTATCGAAAATACTGCGATACACCCCCTATACTTGTGGGTCATCAAGACTATTTTCTGGCACTGTTGCTGAGGAGTGAAGCGCTATTGGAAAGTCGAACTGGTAAAGGAAACTTCTACTGTGAGTATTGTTTATTTCTGTTAGTTGCTTTATTTTCGTTATGGATAATTCGCTGAGTTTCTTATTTGGTAATGCTACTACCACTGCTAAGGTAGTAGATAAGCCACCACCTGGTGAGAATGATGTTTTCAAAATATCTACAAGAATTATTGATCGTGTTATGGATAACTATTATGTTGGGGATGGAACTGTCCATCCCGGTGATCATTTACTCTTTATACACGAATTATGCGGGTTGTTCAAGTGTGCAGGTATTACTACAGATCAAGTTAAGAAGAAGTTATTCTCATTATCACTGAAAGGAAGAGCTGAGGAATGGTATAAGCTGCTGAAGAATGGTCAAGCTCTGGAATGGGAGGAAATAGTGCCTCTCTTTTATTCAAAGTTTTAACCTCCTAGTGAGATTCATAAAGATCAGAATCAAATATACAACTTTTGGCCTCTTGATGGAGAGAGTACAGCTCAATCTTGGGGGAGATTAAAGTTATTAATGCTCAAATGTCCCATTCATGAGCTCCCCAACAATATTATTATCAATAACTTTTATGCAAGGCTCCCTCTACATGATAAGGATTTATTGGATGCTTCTTGTGCTGGATCATTCACTCGTATGGAAGAAGAAGCTAAATGGGATCTTCTGGACCGTATTCAAGACAATGCTGAAGCTTGGGAGAATGACAAAGGTAGAAAGTCAGGTATAAATTATGATTATGAATGCATTGAATCTTTTATGGGAACTGATGAATTTCAAAATATTAGTAATGCTTATGGTATTGATTTGCAAGTTATTACGAATTGTTTTAGAGCTTTTGCTTCTTATATTGAAATTCCATAAAGGGGGTGGAATAGGTACCATGCGCTTTATAAAGATATTGTTGACTGTGTTCCTGTTGGGAGCACTGAGTGTTGCATTATTGATCATATCTTACCTGAGCCTTATATCGAGAAGATTCCCTTCCCAGATAAGGTAAAGGATCATCCTATGATAACTAATGTAATCACTAAAAGTGAAAAGAGAACTGTAAAACCTGATGAACAAATAAACGTTGAACCTGTGGTAGCAATTGTGAAAGACCTTGTCACTAAAAGCATAGAAGATGGACACATAGTATTTTGTGAGGATGCTTCTAATATTGTTTCACATCCTAATAGAACTAAAAAAGCTAGTGTTCCTGTGCTTTCTGTTAGAATCGGCGATCATTGCTATTATGGTTTATGTGATATTGGTGCAAGTTCCATTGCTATTCCTTATGAGCTTTACAGAGAAATTATGCATGAAATCAGTCCCTGCGAATTGGAAGAGATTGATGTGGTTATTCACCTTGCTAATAGAGAGACCATCTCTCCAATTGGTATTGTACGAGACGTGGAAGTTCTTTGTGGTAAGATTAAGTATCCCGCTGATTTTCTAGTACTTGGTTCAGCTGCTAGTAAAACTTATCCTATCATTTTTAGTAGACCTTTCTTGAGTACTTGTGGAGCTATTATTGATTGCAAGAGGGATAAAATCTTGACTAAGTTTGATGGAGAATCTTATGAGTTTAATTTTTCGAAATTTACTAAAGAACCTTGCGAAGAGGAAACCCATAATGAGGATTTTAGAGTTGAACAACTTGCTTCTATCTCTCTTGCTCCTAACAATGCTTTGCAGCAATTTATGGAAGATCACGAAAGTGAGATCTTCATGGAAGAAAGGAATGAGATTGACGAGATCCTCCGTCGTCAACCCAATATGCTGAAGCATGACTTGCCTGTAGAAGACTTGGGTACCACGTTGCCGCCTAAAAAGGATCCGGTTTTCGATCTAAAACCTCTCCCTGATGATCTTAAATATGCTTATATTGATGATAAAAAGATATATCCTGTTATTATTAGCTCTAAACTTTCAGGAAAGGAGGAAGAAAGGTTGTTGGAGGTTTTGAAGAAACACCGAGAAGCTATGGGCTATACTCTGGATGATTTAAAAGGGATTTCACCTACTATATGTCAGCATTCTATCAACATAGAACCAGATGCGAAGCCAGTGGTAGAGCACCAACAACGTTTAAATCGTAGGATGAAGGAAGTGGTAAGGAATGAGGTATTGAAACTCCTTGATGCTGGTATTATTTACCCTATTGCTGACAGTGAATGGGTTAGTCCTCTTCATTGTGTTCCTAAAAAAGGAGGTATTACCGTTGTTCCTAATGATAATGATGAGCTTATTCCTCAAAGAATAGTAGTAGGCTATAGGATGTGCATCGATTTTAGAAAAGTCAATAAAGTTACTAAGAAAGATCATTACCCACTTCCTTTTATTGATCAAATGTTGGAAAGGTTGTCTAAAAAGACCCATTTTTGTTTTCTTGATGGCTATTCTGGTTTCTCTCAAATTGCTGTTAAACAACAAGATCAAGAAAAAAATACTTTTACTTGCCCTTATGGAACCTATGCTTATAGACATATGCCTTTTGGTTTATGTAATGCTCCTGCTACTTTTCAAAGCTGCATGTGTGCTATCTTTCATGGTTTTTGTGAGGAAATTGTAGAAGTGTTCATGGATGACTTTTCTGTCTATGGAACTTCTTCTCATAATTGTCTGCACAACCTTGATAAAGTTTTACATAGATGTGAAGAAACTAATCTTGTTCTTAATTGGGAGAAATTCCACTTCATGGTTAATGAAGGGATTGTCCTTGGGCATAAAGTTTCTGAAAGAGGCATAGAAGTTGATAGAGCTAAGGTTGAGGCAATTGAGAAGATGCCATGCCCAAGAGACATAAAAGGTATTTGTAGTATCCTTGGTCATGCTGGTTTCTATAGAAGGTTTATTAAAGACTTTTCTAGGATATCAAAACAACTTACTAATCTTCTTCAAAAAGATGTACCTTTAGTTTTTGATGATGATTGTAAGTAAGCTTTTGAAACTCTTAAGAAGGCTTTAACTACAACCCCTGTTGTTCAACCACCTGATTGGAGCTTACCCATTGAAATAATGTGTGATGCTAGTGATTTTGCTGTAGGTGCTATCCTTGGGCAACGTATTGATAAAAAGTTAAACGTTATCCATTATGCTAGTAAGACTCTAGACGCTGCTCAAAGGAATTATGTTACTACTGAAAAGGAATTTCTAGCTGTTGTTTTTGCTTGTGATAAGTTTAGGCCCTATATTCTAGACTCAAAAGTCACCATTCATACTGATCATGATGCTATTAAATACCTTATGACGAAGAAGGACGCTAAGCCTAGGCTTATTAGATGGGTGCTGCTTTTACAAGAGTTTGATCTACATATAGTAGATAGGAAGGGTGTTGAAAACCCTGTAGCTGATAATTTATCTCGATTGGAAAACATCTCTTTTGACCCTATGCCTGTCAATGATAATTTCCCAAATGAACAGTTAGCTGTAGTAGGGGTAAGCTCGCGATGGATCCCTTGGTATGCTGATTATGCTAACTTTATTGTCTCCAAGTATTTGCCTCCAACTTTTACAGCTCAGCAAAGAAGGAAGTTCTTCTATGATTTGAGGCATTATTTTTGGGATGACCCACACTTATACAAAGAAGGAGTGGATGGTATTATGCGAAGATGTGTTCCAGAATATGAACAAAAGGAGATATTGCGTAAATGTCATGGTAGTGCTTATGGAGGACATCATGCAGGAGATAGAACTGCACAAAAGGTGCTACAATCAAGTTTCTACTAGCCTACCCTTTTTAAAGATGCAAGAAAATTGGTTTTATCTTGTGATGAATGTCAGCGTGTCGGTAATATTTCTAGACGTTGTGAAATGCCTATGAACTACTCTCTAGTTATTGAACCTTTTGATTGCTGGGGATTTGACTTTATGGGTCATTTCCCTCCTTCGAAAGGTTACACTCATATTCTTGTTGCTGTTGATTATGTTACTAAGTGGGTAGAAGCCATTCCTACAAAGAGTGCTGACGGGGAGACTTCTCTAAAAATGCTTAAGGATGTTATCTTTCCTAGGTTTGGAGTGCCTAGATATCTCATGACTGATGGGGGTTCTCATTTCATTCATGGTGGTTTTAGGAAGACCCTTGCTAAATATGATGTTTATCATAGAATTGCTTCAGCTTATCACCCCCAAACTAGCGGGCAAGTAGAGTTATCAAATAGAGAAATTAAATCCATCTTGCAAAAGACTGTTAATAGGTCTAGAAAAAACTGGGCTAAGAAGTTGAATGATGCTTTATGGGCTTATAGAACTACTTACAAAAATCCTATGGGGATGTCTCCTTATAAAATGGTTTATGGGAAAGCTTGTCACCTACCCTTAGAATTAGAACACAAAGCTTACGGGGCAGTTAAAGAATTAAATAGAGATTGTAAGCTCGTTGGTGAGAAAAGATTATTTGACTTAAGTTCTTTAGATGAATTGAGGAGTGAAGCCTATGAAAATGCTAGGCTCTTTAAGGGAAAAAGTTAAAAGATGGCAAGCGAATACTTGACAAGCGAATACTTGAGAGAATTTCATGTTGGTGAGAAAGTTCTATTGTATAGGTCTCGTCTCAGATTTTTTGCAGGAAAGCTACTGTCAAAATGGGAAGGACCTTTCATTATAGAAGAAGTATACCGTTCAGGAGCAATAAAAATTTCCTCTTTAAAAGATAACACTACACAAGTAGTGAATGGACAGCGACTCAAACACTATATTGTTGGAGATTCTTACAATGAAGATGTTGATGCCTTTCAAGTTATAACTCCGGAGAAATTCATCGAGGACCAAATTTAGAGACCTGCTGAGTCTGTTTTCAAATAGGTAACAGTTCTGGTAAGAAAAGTTCCACAAAAATACAATCCAATTATATTTTTGCAGTGTTTAGTCAATAAGGGAAGCTACGAAGCGAAAAAGGGACGGAAACGGAGCCAGGGTGGCCCACACCACCCTGTGGCGCGAGCCCACCCCTGGCCGCGCCACCAGGTGGTGAGGCCACCACAGGCTCTGCCTCCGACCCGTTTTCACCCAGTACCTTCCTCTGATTATGAAACTTCATAATATATAACCCCCCGGATCCCCCGAGGTTCGTGTATCGTGTTTTTGTCGTGTTTTTATTTCGATCTGTTTCTGCCAGGACATACTCTTTGAAAGATTAGAAGCACAATGGTGTCCGCCAAGGATAAAGGGAAAAAGCCCATGGAGGAGGATTTCCATGACCCCAAGCAAGGGCTGGTACCTTTAGTCTCTTGCCCTACATCAACGGAAGCCCTACGAGTCACTAAGGAGTTCTACGAAAAGTACCGAGACTTGTAGAGGAGGGTGGACATGCTTCAATGGGAGAATAATAGGCTTCGCAAGATGCTGGAAGATTTCCTCACGTCAACTAAGAAAATATTACCACCACCACCAAAGGAGTAATTCATCATCAGGTTTGGCATCCCCTTGGTTTGTTCCAAGCTTGGGGGAGTGTCGCGGTATCACATCACTATCTTCTATCTTTTTACCTTATTAGTAGAGTCATATCATGAATAGAGGAGTTCTTATATAGGATGGTTTGCATTATGGAAGTGTCCCCTCTCTCGTTAGATATGTATCCCTTGGTGTGAGTTGTCGTTATCAAATATTAATGAGAAGTTCTATCATTTACTCTTTTGCATAGCTTATGTTATTTTTCAATTCGTGGTTATATGATTGATCTTGTTGTTAGTATTGGTATCACTTTGGGATAATTGAATTAATTTAGTTGGTTTTGGTAAACCTGGCTCGGTCAGTAGCAACACTATTTTTGAGAGTTCCATGAAAAAGATAAGAGTACTCTAAAGAAATATAATTTCATCATCTTTCTTTCTTGATTTGCTCATAAGTTTAGTATTCTCTAGTTAAGATCTTTTGTGCTTCCAAGGAAGATTGCATGTTTGTCTTTATCGCTTGTATGTTTGTTTGTTTCCTTCAACTCTTATACTTGCTACCCAGCCTTGCTAGCCAAAAACATGTACTGAGAGGGTATTCTTCTCGTGCATCCACCTCCTTAAAACCAAAACCTTTGCCATTAGTGTCCACCATACCTACCTATTAGCACTATTGCTATTCCAAGTAAATTCTTGTTTTATCTACCTCCCAAATTAAACTTGTTATGTGAAAATTAGTGATTAAAGCTCTCGCGAACTTGATGGCACACTTTACTTTCTTGCACTTAATAAACTTGAACCATTGTGCTCACCTATGTTTCGTATATGCTTGCACTTTGTAAGTTGTGAATTAGCAGAACCATGTTGTCATGGGGAACGCTTTCAACATTGCACTAGTACTTTGTACCAAGTTGATATCATGTTCTTTTGTCTATGGATGTCATCGGTGTGAAATGAAAGGTGAGCTTGTAAGTCCATGGAGTTATGCATATGTGTTAGAGAAACGCCTGGGCCGCTGGTCTAATCCATGCTGACATGTTGGAAACCTACAGCGTAACCATAACGAGCATCTATGAAGCATTCTTCTTATAAAAAAAGAGTTAGAGATTGAGAAAAATAGAAAAAGAAAAAAAAAGATTATGAAAAGAGGAAAGAGAGAAAAAAGCACCATATTCCCATGGTAAATAAGAAGATTGTTGAGATGCTTGTTGTCTGCTTGCCTTGTCATTTTGATATGGGGATTCTTCCGTATCATCGGGCAAGGGGTACCCCGTTGGTGGTTCTCTATGATACACATATGCTTACGATGACAAGAACTTACCGGTGACTAAACTTGAGTAGCATGAGGAGAGGCCCTTGTATTCAAGGGACATGAGATTCTCAACTTACAACTTGTCAATGCATATCCTCATATTTGATCACTTTAACCTTAATCACCTAAAGATGCCGATGATAGGGGCAACGAGAGCTGAAAGCTAGTAAGTATCATAATTTTTGGGAGCTCTTTATGAGACTTGCAATCCCTGCTTCCCTCCTTGAAGGGCCCTTTCTTTTACTTTGTAGTTGAGTCAATAAACCTATTCCCTTCTATCTCAGCAAGTATTTTGAGTTGTTGTGTTTCATTCATTCATATGATGATTTATTCAATCATGTCTCTTATGTTCCTTGCTTTGCACATTGCTCTTATCTTGATGTTTACTACTTTGAAAGCTATCTTTGAAAACCAGTTATTTGTGAACTCCAGCAAATTATGAACTATTCTTCGACCAAGAGCTAAGTTTGCCATTACCAATTATGATTTACTTTATGTATCTTTATTGTGTTTCCTTTACTTATTGCAAGTTGAGTTATATAATAGTGAGTTGTCTTCTATTATGATCTATGTATTTGATGGATGTGATGCTTCTTGTCCATATTCTTTTATCGACTCTTCACTCCATAAACCTGAGGCCATGTTTATTGAGCTCAGTTTCGCTTGACGACAAGCGAAGTCTAAGCTTGGGGGGAGTTGATACGTCCATTTTGCATCACTATTCTATGTCTTAATTCACTATTATTCATTGATATATTTCGTATTGAGAGGTGATACTTATGTTATTTCATCTGTTTTTGCATGGTTGATGACTTTTGGAGCATGGACCGCTGCAGTCGGGATTTTGATGGAAAAGGTGTTGTTTGGAGGAAAAATTCGCGAAGATCAGAAAATCTGGGAAAATATATGGAAAATCCTATTTTTCCAGAAGACTAAAGATGCCAGAAGACGGAGTGGAGATGGGCCACAGGGGGCCCACACCACCCCCTGGCGTGGGCAGCCCTAGGCCACGCCAGCAGGTGGTGTGGTTGCCTTGGCCCACCTCTGGCTCTCTCCTATGGCGTATATCATCCTCCCAAAACCCGAAGACTCGAGGAGCGACCACAGAAAGATTTCGCCGCCTCTGTGGGGCGGAAAACACCGAGAGAGAAAGATCTCTCAGGCAGACAGATTTCTACCGGGGGAATTCCTTCCCGGAGAGGGGAGATCATCGCCATCAACACCACCATCAAGCTAGACTTTGTCAGGATCATCATCATCATCACCACCACCACCATTACCATCAGCACCCTCATCACCATCTCCATATTGTTGTAACGATTGAGTTGAATCTTGCATTAGTTCATAGGGGAAACTTTCCCGGTGTTGATTACTCTTCGTAGTTGATGCTATTGAGTGAACCGTTGAATTATTGTTTATGTTCAGATTGTTATACATCATTATTCCATATCTGATCATGATCCATATGATGTCTTGTGATTATTTTGTTTTGTTCTTGAGGACATGGGAGAAGTCATGTTGTTAGTAGTGGAGTTGTGTTGAGAAAGATTCAATAGATTGTTATTTAAGTTGTGGTGTACTTCTTCTAGTGGTGTCATGTGAACGTCGACTATATGACACTTCACCTATATGGGCCTAGGGGAATGCATTGTGTATTTGGCTACTAATCATAGGGGTTACCGGAGTGACAGAAACCTGAACCTCCGTTAGGAAACCATTGCACAAGGGACGTAAGGGTCTTAGAGTTTAAAGCTGTGGTTAGGTTCTACCTTAATTACTTTCTTGTACTTACGGATGTTTGCAAGGGGTGTAATCACAAGTATGTATTAGTCCTGGATGGGTCGGTACATTAGCACAGGTTCACCCACACAACACTTAGCAAGCTAAAGAAGATTAATCAACTATATGAAGCGAAAGCACTTGACAGTCTTCCCATGTGTCCTCGAGAACATTTGGCCATCTTAAGTAATACAACCGGCTTGTCCTTTGGTGCATAAAGGATTGGGCCACTTGCTGCATTTATTCCTACTGTCTTTCATTTACTTGTACTTTGTTTACTTGCTTTATCAAAAACCCCTAAAAATCCGTTTGCTAAGTATTTGCAGAGAATTCCTGATCCATACCACTAGCCAGCACCTTCTGCTGCTCGTTGGGTTTGACACTCTTACTTATCGAAAATACTGTGATACACCCCCTATACTTGTGGGTCATCAGGCATCAAGATACTTACCAAGGGTCTGCAGCAACAGATGGCTGTGAAATCCGGAAGTGGAAAACTGGTCTCGAAATCCGACCAATGTCACACGGACTCAGCCTGGAATGATATAAGGCCCCAGCATGTTCCGGAATAGCGTCACCGTTCGGACCGACGGGAAGACAATTACTCCAGAACCGGATCATCAGGAAAGCATCACAAAACCGCACGTGACTGGAGCAACGTCGTTCCAGCAGCAGAACAAGATGCCATTGCTGCACTGTATCCGAGGAACCCTCCCCGACGAGAGTCGAACGATCGAAGGGGAGAAGATAAAGAGAAACGTCGCGAGGAGGATCATCAAAAAATGCCACCTCCTAGACATACAAACCGTCCGGCTGAGCCTCATCATAGTGGGAACAACGGATCAAGGAACGACGGAAACCATGCCGGGACAAGCCGGCAGGGGGCTCGTCATAGTGAAGACCCTCCCCGGAACCATGACGCTCCACCCTCGCCACCAAGTAGTCATCACAACGGCTCTCAAGGGGGACAAGGAGGACGACGTGGCAGAGGAGATGGTGGCAGAAGCCGAAGTTCGGCTCCAAGGCGCCGTAGCCACAGCTGACATTCTGGACGATCTCTATCCTCGAACGACGCAAGGCACAGGATCAATTCCAACATAGAGGCTCGGCGCTACGAAAATGATGATATCTACGTGGGCCCAAAGTGCTTCGGACCACGCATCAGAGCTACAAGATTCCCGGAAGGATTTGCTATCTCAAGACATATCCAAGCCTACGACGGCATTGCTCGGCCAGATACCTGGCTACAGGATTTTTTCTAAGCTTGCTGCATCGCCAAAGGCGGAAACAGCCTGGTCGCGACCCGATATCTCCCACTTATGTTGCGGAAGACGGGACGATCATGGCTTAATGAACTTCCGGAGAATACCATCCACAACTGGTATGACATGCAAAGTGCGTTCTTTCGGAATTTCGAAGGCACATATCGGAGGCCCTGTATGGTAGGAGACTACAACGTTGCACCCAAAAAGCCAAAGAAACTTGCCGGGATTACCTCGGACGATGGATCGACACCAAGAACTCCTGTGAAGGAGTAAATGATTAAACTGTGATTGAAGCTTTCATCACAGGTCTCCCAATTGGTCTACTACGCCATCGCTTGAAGTGTGACAAGGTCACTGATTTGGGAGAGATGATAGAAACAGCGAGCAAGTATGCAGATGCCGACGATGATGCAGAGGGATTACTCAATGCCCTAGCTATGCCACAGTCGGCAAAACAACTAAAGCAATAGGCTCAGAAGCGCAAAAATACCTCGGAAGAAAAACCCAACGTGGAAACGGCGGTGGTCACTGCTAATTTCGGGTCTGGAGGACGAGGAGGACGCGGCGGAGGTGGCGAGCGTGGGCGTGGAACTTCAAGAGTCCAGGGTAGAGGAGACCAGCAACTAGGCAAAACCTACTCTTGGGCCGACATTGCCAATAACCCATGTGTGCATCACCTAGACGCCAATGGGGGCTCGTCCCACACCAACGCCGAATGTCGTTTCAATGATGACATCAAAAGAGATGACATCGCGGGCTACAAAGCTAAGCGAAAGAAGGGAAAGAAGAATCCTGAAAAAGAAAAAGAGACCAAGGAAGATTCCAACATGGAGGAAGCTGATGCTTCAAATCCCAAGCTGGAAGGGAAGAAAAAATTTCCCACCAAGAAAGACACTTATGTCACCTTCCTCGGATCTCAACCAGCAATGGTCAAGAAAGCCGTTCTACATGAGCTCAACGCGACAGTTCTGGCTGTCCCCCAATTCTTGGACTGGTCGGAAGTGGCAATTACATTTGATTGCGCTGATCATCCGCCTAAGTTGCATAGGCGAGGAAAATATGCCTTAATCGTCAATCCACTTATTGACGGTTATGGTTTCTCCAAGACCCTCATGGACGACGGCAGTAGCATCAATATTCTCTATGTCGAAACGCTACGATCTCGGAGACCCGTCTAAACCATAGCTCTGTGATCTTTCACGGAGTTGTCCCAGGAAGACAAGCCAATTCCCTGGCAGAGATCACTTTGGATGTTACCTTGGAACTCCAAAGAACTATCGGACGGAGGCACTTTCCTTCGAAGTGGTCCCGTTCAAGAGCGTATACCACGCTATATTCGGACGTCCGGCTTACTGGGCCTTTATGGCTCGTCCGTGTTACATTTACAATATGATGAAAATTCTAGGTCCCAACAGCATAATCACTATCAGGGGAGACCCGAAGAAAGTGCGAGAGTGCGAGGATGGAAATGCCGCCTTTGCCGAAGCCGTGTTGCACGCCCAAGAGTACCAGGCGATCAAGAAGAGCATAGATCCGTTCGAGATTCCCGCAACAAAGAAGGAGGTGACAAAGCCAAATCTGGAGTTCAAGGCATTAGAAGAGACGAAGAAGTCGCCGTTGAAGGATGATGACCCCTCCAAAGTGACCTAGATAGGCGTAGGAATAGGTAGCGCATAGGAAAGCGCGCTCGTCAAGTTCCTCCAAGCAAATCAAGATATTTTCGCATGGCAACCATTTGACATGACCGAAGTACCTAGGGAACTTGTCAAGCACTCTTTAAATGTAAATCCGAACGCTAAACCCGTCAAACAGTCCTTATGAAGTTTCGGCGATGAAAAGCGTAAGGCAATAGCTAAGGAACTAGCACGGCTCGAGTTAGCCGAATTCATAGAAGAGGTCATCCACACTGAGTGGTCGGCCAATCCTGTAATGGTCCCCAAAAAGGACACCACTGATTTAAGGATGTGTGTTGATTATACTGCCTTGAACAAGGCTTGCCCAAAAGATCCGTTCGCTTTGCCTAGAATTGATCAAGTTATCGATTCTATGGCAGGCTCGGAACTCCTCTGTTTTCTCGACGCATATTCCAGTTATCACCAAATCCGGATGAAGGAATCTGACAAAGTCAAAACTTCATTCATAACCCCCTTCGGAACCTTCTGTTTTGTTACAATGCCCTTTGGGATGAACAATGCAGGAGCTACGTACCAGCGCACGATGCAGCGTTGCCTCCATGACCAACTCGGACGCAATCTACATGCATATGTGGATGATATTGCGGTGATGTCCAAAAAGAAGGAAACGTTGATTTCCAACTTGGAGGAAACATTCGCCAATCTGCGAAAATACAACATCATGCTTAACCTGAAGAAATGTTTCTTTGGAATACCAGCCGAAAAATTGTTAGGTTTCATCGTGTCTCAAAGAGGCATGGAGGTGAACCGCGACAAAATCAAGGCTATACTCAATATTTCCAGGCCAACTCGCCTGAAGGAAGTACAAAGGCTAACTGGTTGCATTCCTGCAGTCAGTCGGTTTGTAAGCCGGCTTGGAGAAAGAGCCACACCATTATATAAACTCCTGAAAAAGACCAAGGATTTTGTTTGGACCAACGAAGCTGAAACTGCACTACAAGATCTGAAGAAAGTACTCTCATCTGCTCCTATCCTTGCTGCGCTGGAACCACAGGAACCGATGTTGCTCTATCTTGTTGCGATAAACAAGGTCGTTAGTATCGTCATGGTAGTGGAGAGACCGGAGGAAAATCAGGAACACCTGGTGCAGCGTCCGACTTACTTTGTCAGCGAGGTCCTAACAAAATCAAAACAGCGATATTCGCACTATCAAAAGTTGGCTTATGGTGTTTTTCTAGCATCTCGTAAGTTACGGCATTATTTTCAGGAGCACCCAATTACCGTGGTGAGCACAACTCCCGTGAGAGATATAATCAATAATAGTGACGCCACAGGACGCGTCGCCAAATGGGGCATAGAGCTTTCAGCTTTTGATATTGAGTATAAACCTTGGACGCCAATCAAATCCCAGATCCTTGCTGACTTTGTCGCTCATTAGACAGAGACAAAGGAGAACATGACCCTCCCTGAGTCAGAATACTGGACCCTCTACTTCGATGGGTCTAAGGCTCGAGGGGGCTCGGGGGCTGGTGTGGTGCTCAAATCACCCCAAGGAGATAAACTTCTATACGTGTTGCAGATCCACTTCACAGTGACGAATAATATTGCCGAGTATGAAGCATTGCTACATGGAATCCGGATTGCTAAGGATATTGGCATCCAACGTTTGATTGTGGCTTGGGGATGCCACCCCGTGTCACCCCAAAAAATATTCAAGAGGTACAAGCGTCAAAGCTTGGGGATGCTCAAGGCATCCCCTTCTTCATCAATAAAAATCCTAGGTTTCTTCCAAACACTTCATTTTTATTGTTTCATGCATAGTTGTGTTGTTCTTGGAGCGTCTTCTTTTTCATTTTCATTTTGGTTTTCCGTTTGCTTGGTTTTCTTAGTTTGCTGAATAAATTGGTTGGACCCCCCCTTTCATGCATTGGTTTTCAAATAGTTTGGTTTGGATTGGAAAAAGAGTAGGAAAGTTCATGCTTAAGTGGTAAAGAGAGCTTGTTTTTTGATTGTGGCCTATGCTTTGTCATGCCATGCTTGATATTGGTTTGGCTTTATGCTTAGTGATCTTTGCTGTAGCATGACATGTTATAAACAATTGAGATTTCTTAATGTGCCTTTGAAGATTCATGCGTTGTTTTACCATATTAAAGCATAGTATTGTGGTATTCTCCTTGATGCTTTATTTGGGTTAACTTGGCGCATGCTCAGACCATGTTATGACTATCCCAAGTCACCATAGCCTTTATGATCGTTTAGTTTTCGACTTGTAATGTCACTTTATGTTTTGATTAATGATGTTTTGTCACTCTGCATGATTATGGCCATTATTGCTCTCTTAGTTGGTCGCTCCCAGTCTTTTGCTAGCCTCCATAACTAAGTATGTTCATGTTTTTATCTACCTTCTGAATTAAACTTGTTATGAGAAAACTAGTGATTAAAGCTCTCACGAACTTGATGGCACACTTTACTTTTCTTGCCCTTAATAAACTTGAACCATTGTGTCGTCTATGTCTTATATTTTGGGGATTAGCAGAACCATGATGTCATGGGGAACGCTTTCAACATTGCACTTGTACTTTGTACCTAGTTGATATCATGCTCTTTTGTCTATGGATGTCGTCGGTGTGAAATGAAAGGGGAGCTTGTAAGTCCATGGAGTTATGTATGTGTGTTAGAGAAATGCCTGGGCCACTGGTCTAATCCATGTTGTCATGGTGGAAACCTGCAGTGTAACCATAATGAGTTGTCTATGAAGCATTCTTCTTATAAAAAAGAGTCAGATATTGAGAAAAAGAGAAAAGGAAAAAAAATATATGAGAAAAGAGGAAAGAGAGAAAAAACACCATTTTCCCATGGTAAATAAGAAGATTGCAGAGAAGCTCGTTGTCTGCTTGCCTTGTCATTTTCATATGGGGATTCTTCCGTATCATCGGGCAAGGGGTACCCCGTTGGCGGTTCTCTATGATACACATGTACTTACTATGACAAGAACTTACTGGTAACTAAACTTGAGTAGCATGAGGAGCGGCCCTCGTATTCAAGGGACATGAGATTTCCAACTTATACTTTGTCAAGCATATACTCCATAGTTTGTTCACTTTAACCTTAATCACTTCAAGATGCTTATGATAGGGGCAATGAGAGCTGAAAGCTAATAAGTACCATAATATTTGGAATCTCTTTATGAAACTTCAATCTCTACTTCCTTCTATGAAGGCCTTTCTTTTACTTTTATGTTGAGTCTCCACCTTCTATCTTTATGCACCTATTTTGAGAGCAGAGTGGCCATTCTTAGTTCTATGTGCATTGTCCCGAGACTTGTTGATTGATGCATAATTTTGATATTACTTGTTCTTAAACTATTTGTATCTAGTCACTCTTATGAACTTTGAAGGTGTCTTATGCATTTATGTTTGCTACTCTATGAGGGACAAGCTAAATGCCACTATGCTCTATTTTCTTTATGTGAAACAAACAAACATCTTGCAAAGCATTGTTATTCATGAATCTTTTGTTTGTTCCTTTTCATGTTGCAACATAGTTGCTTTGTCTTATTGTTAGAACTTTGTATTTAATGCTATGTTGAAGTACTATGATCCCAACTATCAATGTTTTACAAATATTTTGATCAAGTTTATGATGGTGCATGTCACCTCAAAAATTATTCTTTCTTTTTATCACTTACCTACTCGAGGACGAGCAGGAGTTAAGCTTGGGGATGTTGATACGTTGCAAAGGTATCTATAATTTTTGATGTTCCATGCTTGGTTTTATTTACTTTCATATGTTTTTTCCACACTTTGGAGTACTTTTTATACACTTTCTTGGACTAACCTATTAACAAGAGCCACAGTGCCAGCTGCCTGTTTTCTGTTGTTTTTGGTTCCAGGAAAGTCAGAAAATGAATATTCTCGGAATTGGACAGGACAAAAGACAAAGTCAGTTTTTCACCGAGGGGCACACGGAGCCAGAATACGAGACGGAGAGGGGACAGGGCCCGCCACACCACCTGGCCGTGCGGCCAAGCTTGGCCCGTGCCAGGGGGTGGTCTAGCCACCTCGGGCACCCCCTCGGCCTCCCCTTTCCCCTATAAGATGCCTCCGATACAGAAATCCTAAGTACTCGATCAAAATTCCACGAAAGAGTCTGTAGCCGCAGTCATCTCCATCCCTAGATCGGGAGGGATCTGAAGCTCTTCCCGGAACCCTGCCGGAGAGGGGAATTCACCCTGGATGCCTTCTTCATCACCATGCAAGCCTCCGGTGTGATGTGTGAGTAGTTCATCCCTGTACTATGGGCCCATGTAGTAGCTAGATGGCTGGTTCTTCTCCTTTGTGCTATCATGTTTAAATCTTGTGAGCTCCGTTCATGATCAAGATCATCTATTTGTAATTCTCCATGTTGTGTTTCCAGGGATCCGATGGATATTGAGATGCTATTTTAGATTGATTATTGATTCTATCATGTCTTTGTTATTATTGATCTTGCATGCTTTCCGTTGTTAGTAGCTATCTTGGCCAAGTAGATGGTAGCAACTCCAAGAGTTAGTATTTATGCTCGATAGTGGGTTCATGCCTCTAGTAATCTGGGGAAGTGACAGAAATCTCTAAGGTACTATGTCGTCGGATTGATGACAAGTACACCATGAGGGGTCCTCGGGGCGTGCGGAAGAGAGGGGTGTGAGACGTACGGTGTTCTGGGACGGTGAGCACACAAGTTTACCCAGGTTCGAATCCGCCGGCTTTGGACGGATCCTACTCCTGCTAGCAATCCAGTAATACGGCAGAGCCGGAATATGGGTTACAAGGGTTTGCGTGTGCGAGTTGAGATTGTAGACTATTGAGGGTGCCCTAAAGGCTCTCCCTAGGACGGCTTATATAGATATCCGGCCTAGGGTTTACAGGAGAGATCTATCCGGCTACGACTAAGAGTCAGTTATAGAGTACATCTTGAACTACAAGTAGCACTATGGGCCTAAGTCAGTAAGTCTTCTGGGCCTTCCCGTAGCCGGACTGAACTCCGTCTCTTCTCCCTGACTGGGCCGCCCGTGAAGCAAAGCTCTCACCCGAAGTGGGCCACCCTGGTCAGTGAGGAACTATGAGGATACCAGAAAGTATATCCCCAACAGCAGCCCCCGGAAGTCTCCAAGATCCAAAGTCGGATTCATCATCGTCTAGCTTGATCTTCGGCTTGCAGAATCTTGAAGGGTTCCTAAAACTTCACAACAAAAATACGATCCGGGTCTTAAAAATAAGTCGGACCTATCAACAGGTTACTCGGATTTTCTAGCTTTATTTCAAACTAAGCCGGAACTTGGTCTCTAACGCCACCTGACACCAGTCATGGTCAAGTCACGTCATCTGACAGACATCCTGTCAGCACGACCGTTGGTGGGTCCGCATTTCGCGGAACCGAGGCGCCATTTCAATGCGTACGTGGAGATCAAGGCGACGTAATCATCGCGTGGGTCCTTCCCAGTTCCTTCCATGACGCGTGGCGATTACATTGTACCATTTGCACGAATCTTGGCGCGGTTAGGTGGATATAAGGGGTGAGGATTCTCCTCCTCCTTTCTTCACCTGTTCCTTTGTCGTTTCTTCTCCTCCAAATCCCCCTCGTGCACAGAGCTCCTTTGCTTTCCCCAAATACTCCCAGCGCCACCCATCTTAGGTCACTGCGTACCGGAGAAATGGCTTCGTCTTCATCTTCCGGTTTGGCGGCGGCAGCGACGGCGGCAAAAAAGGAAAGCTTCCGTGGGGTCTGGATCCCCTGCGTGCTCGACGACGAGAAACTCCGCAGCATGGAGACAGAACGGCTCCTTCGTGCCGGCGACTGGCGAAGCAGCATCGGGGAGATCGTCCCCAACCCTCGCACCAGCCAGCGGGTACACTTCGGCACCCACATCGATAGAGGTTTGTCGTTTCCTCCCTCGGAATTCTTTTCCGAGGTGATAGATCACTATAGTGTTCAACTCCACCATCTTCCTCCCAACTCCCTCCTAGAGATGAGCGCCTATGCGGCTTTGTGCGAGGGATTTCTCGGCATTAGGCCGAGTCTTACCTTATTCCGGTACTACTTCCATGTCCGGAGAAATTCTATCACTAGCGGTAATCCGTATATTACCGGTACAATTAGCTTTTCACTTAGACGCGAGCGCGCATATCCCAAGATTCTTGCCAGTGACTTGGTCAAACAATGGCCAGCCACCTTCTTTTATCACAAGGATCTTCCGGCTCCCGGCAAAGCCACTGCTTTGCCGGCTTTCGTCGACGGAGCTGCCACGGCCCAACCGTCTTGGGACGAGGCCCCTCCGGCTCTCAGTGACGATCTGATCCTTGCTAAGAGGCGGATCGAATATCTGATTAAACACAAAGGACTGAAGGGATCCGAGTTGGTCCAATGTTGGGTGTCACGCTGGATCCAACCCTTCAGTACCACACAGACCGACTAATGCACTCCATCACGTCGTCCAAAAAGGATTCCCTCCGCATTAGCCCCAGAGCCTATACCTCGCAAGGTTACATAAGCCAGATTAAATGGCTGATAAGGGAGCGGATAGAGGAAGATCCCGGAGGTTTCTCTAGATATGCATACAGCGGAAAACCCTGTGGTGCCGGTAATCTTCTAACAGTAAACCTTTTTAGGTGTTTCATTCTTTTAGGTTATATCGCAATACTGATATGCTTTCTTGTTTTCAGCTTGCTGACCTCCCCGAGTCGGAATTTGCTCCCCTCGAATGATATCCTCCGGAGTTTTCTCAGGAGGCAAAACTGGTCCCATTACCGGACATTGTGCCCAAGAAGCGCAGGGCTCTGACAGTGGCTGTTGGCACAAAGGAGGTGCCTGTTGTGAAGAGGTAACTTTCAACACAACTTCCGCCTTTGTATTTTACTCGAACTTTCTTCCGAGATGTAATGTTTTCGACTCTATTACATTCTCAGAGCTAAGCAGCTCATCAAGGGTAAGGGGAAGGGAACTTCTTCAAAGCCCCTGCGACAGACGAAGCTTACCATAGCTTCTCCTGCCGTGGCTCCTCTGACTCCTGCCCCACAACCTTCCGCAACGCCGGTGATCACTCCTTCTCCGGCTGTCACAGAAGATCCGGCTCCTTCAACGGAGCCTAGGATCCTTGAATCGCAAACTGATGTCACCATGAGAGAGTCAGGTATAGATAAGGGTGAACCCTCTTCGGGTATTGATCCCTCGGCAGAAACTTTTGCCAAAAACCTTCTCAGCAATCCGGGACTTGCCAAGTTTGGCCTATCTTGGAAATCTGTAGAAGAGATCCAGCAGCTAGTCAGGCAGTGCCTGGAGAAAAGAAATCTATCTACCGAAGAAGAAGTGCAAGAGGCAGAGGACATCAAGCACTCTGACCTTCTTGAACAAGTGCGTCTTCACAACGAGAGGATCAGGTTTGGTGAGCTTCCAACTGCTCCAGTGGCTCCTTTGACTCTCGCTGAGAAGGTTGTTGTTGAAGTGAATGCGAGTTTGGATAAACTTACTCGCGAACAATATGTAAGTCGGAATTCTAACTCCTGTTTTTCCTTTATTTCATATCATATCCTCTAGCCCCCAAGCATGAAGTAGGATATATAATCCGGGTTTATGCTTCCTTAGGATGCCAAAGAATGAACTAGTGTAGCCCCCAAGGCTCGTGCTGATATTAGTAAAAATATTAGCCCGGGTCTTTAGTAGACTTCTGACTTTGGGTATTCTGACTTACAGAAAGTATATTCCTATAACCAAGATTTGTTGAAAAATGTCTGCAACAAGCGGAGAGAGATCAGAGCTCTCTGACTTAAGAATGTTGAGCTTAAAGTTTCCAAGGATGAGGCTGAAGGTAATCATTCCGAGACTCAAATCTTGTCTTTCATGTTTTCATAGTCGAATTTTTACTGAACTGTTGTTCTTTTTTGACTTACAGCGCTGGTAAAACAGTCCTACGCTATGATTGAAGAGGCCAAGAACCTCAAAACCTTGGTGGTGGAGAACAAAGAGCTTCGCCAAGAGCTGGATAAGCTCAAGGCGGATCATGAGAAGAGCATAGCTCAAGTTCTCGAGTCCTCCTCCATGGCTACTGACGAGCGTGATCATAAGATTGCTGCTCAAGATCAGAAAATCTTGGACCTCAATAATGAGCTGTGCAGAGAGAAGGACCTTTCTGAGGCGCTCCGGGTTGAACTCCGAAGTCTTCAGGAAGAGAAGACCAAAGTTGACGACGTCATCTTCGATATGTTCCATCTGTTTGATTTGTCTATTTTCTTCGACTTCTTTCAATGTCGGATTTTATTAACTGTTTTGTGCATAGGTCCTCTGAACTTGACGGATTCCACCTCCGCCGAGCCCCACACCCACCGGCTTACCCAAGTTGCTGACCTGCTTCATGACTTCCGCCAATCCCTTGAGGATATTGGCGAAGCTCTCAAGATTCCGGACATGCATAGCATGTCGGATTTTCAGGTGCGGGACAAGACGAAGGAGATGCCGCAACTTGTCCAGGACTGGAACATGTCCTACGCGCGGTCCGCAGCGCAGAACGCTCTCACCATGGTCATGAGCCACCATGGAAACATGGAGATATGGCAAGTTACCAGAGGGTACTGCAAGGTAGATGAAGACGGCTAGGAGCAGGACATCAAGGCCATTATGGACTCCTGCGCCGGATATGGGTGTCATGTGGCTAACTTGGCTAGCTACGAAACTCCTTTCTTCACCCGCATGGACACTCCGCCTCCGCCTCCAGAAGAATCAGCAGAAGTTTCCGACGATGACCACAACATATCGGAAGTGGACATCTCGGAACGATATCAAGGCAATGTATCCAGCGAGCCGGTAGCTCCTTCCTCTCCTCCTGCATCATAGATTGCCAGAAATATTTGTATTATTCTGAAAAACATGATGGGTCTGTAAATATGCAGTACTATAATTTTGCTAGTGCTAAGTTTTTGATCTATTCAGCACTTTTGGCTTTAAATTTTTGTGTGCCTGAAATGTTTACATAGGCACTTGTATTTTTTCGCTTATACTTATCATTTATCTGGCTTTCCGCCTCGTCCCTTTCGTGAGCCGGCTAAACCTTCTACATAGAAACTTTGCCGAGCAACGGAGCTCAATTGCTAAACCAGTTTAAACTCGGAAACAAAGCCGGCTTCTAGTACCAACAATTCACTACTCGGAAAATACCCGCATCCGGCAATCAGACAAATAACCAAAGTATAGACTAGAAACTTTAGGGTTATACCCGAAGGTAGCATTTTTAGAATCAGAAATCTAAACCAGAACAAACATGAGCATAAAATACTTTCAAGTATTCTGGGATTTTCGACTATGACATGATCATTAGGAAATAAGATGGTAAAAACTTCTCAGAAAAACTTGAGGCAACCAAGACTTTTATTTCTCACAGAATATGTACATATATATGTTTACAAAGAAGGATAAACTAAGAATAAAAGGGACGTAGCTGAGCAATATTCCATGGTCTGTCTAACTCATCCGGATTTGTACTGCCTCCAGCTCTCTTTCTCTTCTCAGTAGCAGGTCTTTCTTTGACTGGCCTCATGTCAGTTAAGTAGTACGAACCATTGTGCAATACTCGACTAACTAAAAAGGGCCCTTCCCATATTGGGGAAAGTTTGTTCTTTCTATGTTGCACAAGCCGGAGAACCAAATCGACTTTATTAAAAGATCTGTTTCAGACTCTCTGGCTATGATACTTGCGTAACTTCTGCTGATAGGTTGTTGATCTCATTTCAGCAACGACGCGAACTTCTTCGACTAAGTCAAGATCATTTTGTCGAGAAATTTCGGCATCCTCTTCAATATATGCGGCCACTCTAGGAGAAGTATGAATTAAATCACTAGGAAGAACTGCTTATGCACCATAGACCAAGAAGAAAGGTGTGTATCCGGTTGACCTGTTCGGAGTTGTTCGTAAACTCCATATTACAGAGGGTAATTCCTCTGCCTAAGCCCCGCAGCACGTCGTAGTGGTGCTTCGAGTCTCGGTTTTAGGCCTTGTGGGATTAAACCATTTGCTCTTTCGACTTGTCCGTTAGCCTGTGGATGTGCGACTGACGCAATGTCAAGCCGGATATTTTGCTCGTTGTAGAATTCGACCAATTCTCCCATAGAGAAATTACTCCTGTTGTCCATGATAATACTATGCGGATAACCATACCGGATTATAACATCCTCGACAAATCTTTTGGTTGTTGCTCCATCACAACTAGTGACAGGTTTAGCCTCAATCCATTTGGTGAATTTATCCACCATCACTAAGAGGTGAGTAAATCCACTTGGAGCTCGTTTCAATGGTCCTGCCATATTAAGCCCCCAAACCACAAAAGGCCATGTTATAGGTATTGTTCGCAGTTGATCAGCCAGAACATGAGCTTGTTTGGCATACTTTTGGCAGCCTTTGCACGTCTTGATTAATCGTTCGGCATCTGCCTGAGCTATAAGCCAGAAAAATCCGTACCTAAAAGCTTTTGCCACTAAAGATTTTGCTGCAGCGTGGTGACCACACTCGCCTTCGTGGATTTCTCTTAAGATTTCCACTCCTTCTTCCGGAGAAACGCAGCGCTGAAAAACCCCAGAAACACTTCATTTATAGAGCTCACCTTTAACTATTTTGTAGGCTTTCGCTCGTCAGATAATCTGCCGGCTCGGAACCTCGTCTTCGGGTAATTTGCCATCTACCAGATAATCAAGGTAGGGTTGGGTCCAGCTGGGAATTACAGCTAGGACTGCTATTAGAGGTGAGTCGGATTTGGTCAGATATTCCTCATCTACTCCTTTTATTGAGGGAACTTTGAGGTGCTCTAAAAAAGCGCCATCCGGGACCTCTTTCCGCGCAGAGCCTATCCGTGACAGTGCATCTGCTTCCTCATTTTCTACTCAAGGGATGTGTTGAACCTCAAACCCTTCGAACGATTTAGATAAATCATCCATGACAGCTTTATACACTGCCATGTGTTTATTTGCATTACAAATATCCGGCACTTGTTGAGCAACAAGATCCGAATCTCCGTAACACATCAAACGTCGGATGCCAATATCCTTAGCAATCCGGATTCCATGCAGCAGTGCTTCATACTCAGCAATATTCTTTGTCGTTGTGAAGTGGATCTGCAACAGGTATAGCAGTTTATCTCCTTGGGGTGATTTGAGTACCACGCCAGCCCCCGAGCCTCTTCGAGCCTTAGACCCATCAAAGTAGAGGGTCCAATATTCCGGCTCAGGGAGGGTCATATTCTCCTTCATCTCTGTCCAATTAGCGACAAAGTCAGCAAGGATTTGGGATTTGATTGCTGTCCGAGGTTTATACTCAATATCAAAAGCTGAAAGCTCTATGCCCCATTTGGCGACGTGTCCTGTGGTGTCACTGTTATTGATTATATCTCTCATGGGAGTTGTGCTCACCACGGTAATTGGATGCTCCTGAAAATAATGCCATAGCTTGCGAGATGCTAGAAAAACACCGTAAGCTATCTTTTGATAGTGCGGATACCGCTGTTTTGATTCTGTTAGGACCTCGCTGACAAAATATGTCAGACGCTGCACCAGGTGTTCCTGATTTTCCTCCGGTCTCTCCACCACCATAACAATACTAACGACTTTGTTTGTCGCAGCAAGATAGAGCAACATCGGTTCCTGTGGTTCCGGCGCAGCAGGGATAGGAGCAGATGAGATTACTTTTTTCAGGTCTTGTAGTGCAGCTTCAGCTTCGTCGGTCCAAACAAAATCCTTGGTATTTTTTAGGAGTTTGTATAATGGTGCGGCTCATTCACCAAGCCGGCTTACAAATCGACTGACCGTAGCGATGCAACCAGTTAGTCTTTGTACGTCCTTTAGGCGAGTTGGCCCGGAAATATTGAGTATAGCTTTGATTTTGTCCCGGTTCACCTCTATGCCTCTTTGAGACACGATGAAACCTAACAATTTTCTGGCTGGTATTCCAAAGAAACATTTCTTTGGGTTAAGCATGATGTTGTATTTTCCTAGATTGGCGAATGTTTCCTTCAAGTCGGAAATCAGCATTTCCTTCTTTTTGGACATCACCGCAATATCATCCACGTATGCATGTACATTACGTCCGAGTTGGTCATGGAGGCAACGCTGCATCGTGCGCTGGTACGTAGCTCCTGCGTTCTTCAGCCCAAAGGGCATCATAACAAAACAGAAGGTTCTGAATGGGGTTATGAATGAAGTTTTGACTTAGTCGCATTCCTTCATCCGGATTTGGTGATAACCGGAATATCCGTTAAGAAAATAGAGGAGTTCCGAGCCTGTCGTAGAATCGATAACTTGATCAATTCTAGGCAGAGCGAACGGATCTTTTGGACAAGCCTTGTTCAAGGCAGTATAATCAACACACATCCTTAAATCAGTGGTGTCCTTTTTAGGGACCATTACAGGATTGGCCGACCACTCAGTGTGGATGACCTCTTCTATGAATCTGACTAACTCGAGCTGTGCTAGTTCCTTAGCTATTACCTTACGCTTTTCATCGCCGAAACACCGTAAGGACTGTTTGACGGGTTTAGGGTTCGGGTTTACATTTAAAGAGTGCTCGGCAAGTTCCCTAGGTACTCCGGTCATGTGAGATGGCTGCCATGCAAAGATATCTTCATTTGCTTGGAGGAACTTGACAAGCGCGCTTTCCTATGCGCTACCTAGGCCTACGCCTATCTAGGTCACCTTGGAGGGGTCATCATCCTTTAACGGCATCTTCTTCGTCTCTTATGATGCCTTGAACTCCAGATTTGGCTTTGTCACCTCCTTCTTCGTTGTAGGCATCTCGGACGAATTTATGCTCTTCTTGATCTCCTGGTACTCCTGGGCGTGCAGCACGGCTTCTACAAAGGCGGCATTTCCATCCTCGCACTCTCGCGCTTTCTTCGGGTCTCCCCTGATAGTGATTACGCCGTTGGGACCTGGAATTTTCATCATATTGTAAATGTAACACGGACGAGCCATAAAAGCCCAGTAAGTCGGACGTCCAAATATAGCATGGTACGCGCTCTTGAACGGGACCACTTCGAAGGAAAGTGCCTCCGTTCGATAATTCTTTGGATTTCCAAAGGTAACATCCAAAGTAATCTCCCCCAGGGAATTAGCTTGTCTTCCTGGGACAACTCCGTGAAAAATCACAGAGCTATGGTTCAGCTGGGTCTCCGAGATCTTCATCCGGCGTAGCATTTCGACATAGAGAATATTGATACTGTTGCCGACGTCCATGAGGGTCTTGGAGAAACCATAACCGTCAATAAGTGGATTGACGATTAAGGCATATTTTCCTCGCATGTGCAACTTAGGCAAATGATCAGCATGGTCAAATGTGATTGCCAGTTCCGACCAGTCCAAAAAATTGGGGGACAGCCAGAACTATGGCATTGAGCTCATGTAGAACTGCCTTCTTAACCTTTGCTGGTTGAGATCCGAGGAAGGTGACATAAGTGTCTTTTTGGTAGTAAAATTTTTCTTCCCTTCCGGCTTGGGATTTGAAGCGTTAGCTTCCTCCATGTCGGAATCTTCCTTGGTCTCTTATCTTTTTCGGGATTCTTCTTTCCCTTCTTCCGCTTAGCTTTGTATCCCGTGGTGTCATCTCTTTTGATGTCGTCATTGAAATGATAATCAGCGTTGGTGTGGGACGAGCCCCCATTGGCGTCTAAGTGATGCACACATGGGTTATTGGCAATGTCGTCCCAAGAGGAGGTTTTGCCCGGTTGCTGGTCTCCTCTACCTTGGACTCTCGAAGTCCCACGGCCACGTCCGCGGCCTCCGCCGCGCCCTCCTTGTCCTCCAGACCCGAAAGTAGCAGTGACCACTGCCGTTTCCACGTTGGGTTTTTCTTCCGAGGTATTTTTGCGCTTCTGAGCTTGTTGCTTTGGTTGTTTTGCCGACTGTGGCACAGCTAGGGCATTGAGTAATCCCTCTGCATCGTCGTTGGCATCTGCATACTTGCTCGCTGTTTCTATCATCTCTCCCAAATCAGTGACTTTGTCACACTTCAGACGATGACGTAGTAGACCAATTGGGAGGCCTACAATGAAAGCTTATATCGCAGTTTGATCATTTACTCCTTCACAAGAGTTCTTGGTGTCAATCCATCATCCGAGGTAATCTCGACAAGTTTCTCCGGCCTTCTGGGTGCAACGTTGTAGGTCTCTGACCGTACAGGGCCTCCGGTATGTGCCTTCAAAATTTCAAAAGAACGCACTTTGCATGTCATACCAGTTGTGGATGGTGTTCTCCGGAAGTTCATTAAGCCATGATTGTGCCGTCTTCCGCAACATTAGTGGGAGATATCGGGTTGCGACCAGGCTGTTTCCGCCTTTGGCAATGCAGCAAGCTTGAAAAAAATCATGTAGCCAGGTATCTGCCGAGAAATGTCGTCGTAGGCTTGGATACGTCTTGAGATAGCAAATCCTTCCGGGAATCTTGTAGCTCTGATGCGTGGTCCGAAGCACTTTGGCCCCATGTAGATATCATCATTTTCGTAGCGCCGCGCCTCTATGTTGGAATTGATCCTGTGCCTTGTGTCCTTCGGGGATAGAGATCGTCCCGAATGTCGGTTGTGGCTGTGGTGCCTTGGATCCGGACTTCGGCTTCTGCCACCGCCTCCTCCACCATGTCGTCCTCCTTGTCTCCCTTGAGAGATGTTGTGATGACTGCTTGGTGGAGAGGGTGGGCAGCTGGATTGCTTCCTGCTGTTCGCCGGCCTCCATCCGGAGCGTCATTATTCCGGTTCCGAGGAGGGTCTTCACTACGACGAGACCCCTGCCGGCTTGCCCTGGCATGGTTTCCGTCGTTCCTTCGTCCGTCGTTCCTACTATGGTGAGGCTCAGCCGGACGGATTGCACGTCTAGGAGGTGGCATTTTTTGACGATCCTCCACCCGGCGTTTGTCTTTATCTTCTCCCCTTCGATGGTTCGACTCTCGTCGAGGAGGATTCCTCGGATATAGTGCAGCAATGGCCTCTTGCTCAGTCGCTGGAGCGACGTTGCTCCAGTCACGTGCAGATCTGTGATGCTGTCCTGATGATCCGGTTCTGGAGTAGTTGTCTTCCCGTTGGTCGGAATGGTGATGCTGTTCCGGAACATGATGGGGCCTTATATCATTCCAGGCTAAGTCCATGTGACATTGGTCATATTTGGAGACCAGTTTTCCACTTCCGGATTTCACAGCCATCTATTGCTCCAGACCCTTGGTGAGTAGCTTGATGCCCAATTGAACCTGTTCTAGGCCTGGGTTATTTGATAGGATATCTCGAGCTGTGACAATGTTCTGTACCGGTGTTGGGTACACCAGATATCCTTTGCTGTCGAGATGAGGCATCCCTGGATCTCCTTCAAAGAGGACCATGTTCACTTCCGGAAATTTACCGTCACGTGTCTAACGTTTCCGTGTCTTCTGATGCAAGCGAGACATGTAATCCTTAGTTGCCATGCGTTTCTTTTCCTCCTCGATGTTTTTGGCTTCATCCAGGAGTTGTTGACGACGCGCTTCTAGGGCTTGGGCCCTTTCGTCCAGCTCTTCAGTAGTAAGTTCTGCAGCTATAGGGATACGTGTGGTTAATGAAGCATCGATGAGTTTACGCGCCCTTCAGTGATCACGTGTCCATCCACTGATTCTTCTTTTTTTGGCTCTTTTGGGATAAGTGCTTCATCCAAGTCTTCCTCATATTCCTCGGCAATCACCTCCTCTGTCAGAGGGTCTTTTGCCGGGGTCTTGTTCTTCTTCTTTGCCTTCTTGGCAGCGCCGATAGCAAAGACGGCTTTGGGTCCGTTTCCCAGAGTCAAGATCTGATCGGTACTTTCGGACATTTGGACTTTGAGATTATCTCTGACTTCCATGTCATCCTGTGCTTTGGGAGAGTGTTCCCCGGATCCTTCATCCATGGCTTCTCCTTCCTCTGCAGCTTTGGAGTTATACTCCTCTTCATATTCCACGGAGAACTTTCGGAAATCTGCCGACGTCATCGATTCATCCGAGGATGCGGGTACGTCGGCGTTTGTTCCAATTGCCTCCAGCACAGAGTCGGTGTTGTCTCCAGCATCAGCAAAGCCAGATCCGGATCCCACGTATCCGACAAAGTGCGCTGCGTTCCTCCTGAGGTACCTGCGGTTCTCGTGATCAGCCTCGTCAAAACTTTTGATGGTCTCGAGAATTCCATCTACAGCTGAGTTTTGCATTATCATACGCCACAGCGTGTACCTTAGGAAAGGCCTGTCTGTCCCGGCATCGTCAGAGCCGGAATCAGTGTTGTTGCTATGCTCCTCCTGTCTTTCGACTTCGGCGGGAGGGTCGATCTGGGATTCAGTCTCTCCAAGGAGATCCACTCCAGATTAGACTTGGGCCGCAAGGTCTTCTTCAGGCTCGGATTTCTCCACTATCTCCACAATTGGTGTGGGCTGGGTGGGATTAGGGTTTTCTGAGATCCGGAACTCTGCCGCCTCCGCGGACAAAGGGGACCTAGAAGATTCTTCTGCCTCTATCATCACCACTTGGGTGGGTGGGACAGGTTCAGCAAAACCGATGTAAACATCGATCTCGCCAAAAGACATGATTGTGTAGGCAGTTACGGCCTCCCTAGCCAGAATCCAGGTCTTGTCGAGAACGATGAGAGGGACGTCGCTGGCGTAGAGGATGCGACCAACGACGATAGTCTCGCCAATTCCGATTCTTGTAGATTCCACTCGGAACCCAGATCCGAAGCTCACTTGCCCCACGATGGGCGCCAACTGTCATCGGATTGATGACAAGTACGCCATGAGGGGGTCCTCAGGGCGTGCGGAAGAGAGGGGTGTGAGATGTACGGTGTTCCCGGACAGTGAGCACACAAGTTTACCCAAGTTTGAATCCGCTGGCTTTGGACGGATCCTACTCCTGCTAGCAATCTAGTAATACGACAGAGCCGGAATATGGGTTACAAGGGTTCTCCTGTGCGAGTTGAGATTGTAGACTATTGAGGGTGCCCTAAAGGCTCTCCCTAGGACGGTTTATATAGATATCCGACCTAGGGTTTACAGGAGAGATTTATCCGGCTATGACTAAGAGTCGGTTATAGAGTACATCTTGAACTACAAATAACACTATGGGCCTAAGTCGGTAAGTCTTCTGGACCTTCCCGTAGCCGGACTGAACCCCATCTCTTCTCCCTAACTGGGCCGCCTGTGAAGCAAAGCCCTAACCCGAAGTGGGCCACCCTGGTCAGTGAGGAACTGTGAGGATACCCGAAAAGTATATCCCCAACATACTAGATGTGTTATTGCTACTAGGGAGAAAACAACAATCCTTTGTTCATACAATAATCGTATTATTTACTTTACACGCAATCCGTAATGAAATTATCTATTGCTTGCAACTTAATACTGGAGGGGGTTCGGATGATAACCTAAAGTTGTCGCCACCTCGTATGTACGGGCGGGCCGTATGGGAGGGATGTGCCCGTACCAGTGCTCGTTACGCTGTCTAGCGCCTAGCATTAGCTCCAGGATTACATGGTCATCAAAACTTTCTCAAAATATTCATTTATGGCTCCAGTTTTTGCAATAAAAGTGTGATTTTTTACACAACACAAATAAAAGAAAGGTTTTGCATATCATAATTAGTCATTAGTGGCAAATGAAGAGAGATTAATGTCAATTGCTTGACAAAAACAATGTTTAAACATGGAGAAATAAAGATGGTGATTTTTGGAGCCATCACCACATGTACACCATTTTCTTACACTCATGCAAATACAAATTTGATGTCTTGTATAGGCACAGGACACACACATAAATCCCTTTTATAGCCTGGCCGGAGGAGTTCCCATAGGCTGGATAATCATTGATGGATATGAATAACATGCATCTCAGGGTAAAGTTTTCCTTCACATGTGCATCATATATTTTTAATCCTTCAATCCAAAGAAGTTTCAAATCTTCCACCAAAGGTGCAAGGTACACATCAATGTCATCACTAGGTTGCTTGGGGCCCTGGATTAGTATTGCGAGCATGATATACTTTCACTTCATCCATAACCATGGACGAAGGTTGTAAATGCTGAGATTCACGAGCCAGGTGTTGTGGGCAGTACTATAGTTGCCGAACAGGTTCATTCCATCGGTGCTCAATGCAAACCTCACATTTCTAGGATCATCTCCAAAATGATCACCATCTGGACCCAAAGGCTTCAACTTATTGATGTTCCTCCACTGTGGAGAGTCGGCAGGGTGCCTGAGCATGTTGTCCTGAATGCGCTCCTCTGCGTGCCAATGCATCAGTTTTATCGTATCCGATTTTGCATATAAGTGTGTCAAATGAAGAATAATAGGCACGTACCAACACACTTTTACTGGTATGTCCTTCCTACCCGGTTTTTTATGCTTCTTCTTGCTTGCCTGATCAGTGTCCAGGTCATCCTCACTGCTGCTAGCATCTGCCATATTAGTTTCCTCAACCTTGGGAACCTTGAACCATGCAAATTTTCACACCAGACATTCATGCAAATTGATGTAGGCATCACCACGGTACAGTATACAATCATTTTTACATGCATGTATTCTCTGAACCTATATTCCCAACGGACACACAATCCACTTAGCTTTGTAAAAACTATCTGGCATTTGGTTTCCTTCAGGAAGAAAGTCTTGTAAGAATGTTAACAACTTGCTTACACTCTTATCTGACCATCCATACATTTGCTTCAGCATCAGTTCTAGCACAGTAGCTAACTTTGTGTAGTGCGGATTACACCCATGGTACATTGGTGTCTCCGAGTCTTTGATCATGCAAGCATATTTATTGTACATTTTCTGATCCTCGCAGTTTTCTTTCAACTCCCACAACATCTGACTCACATTGTCTTCTTCAACATCTTCCATGTTATCTTGCGACGATATATCGTCCATGTCGTATTTTTGGCCAACCTCGTCATCAGTTGATGGAAATATGGTGGTAATCTCAACATCATCCATGTTGGAGTCCTCAATATCATCACCCTCCTCATATGTACTTTGTCGTACTTCTCCGTGTTGGATCCACCAATCATACCCCACCACGAATCCTCTTTTGATCAAATGTGTCTTAATTTATGAATTGCTTGTAAAAATATGGATGTTTTTATAGTCACAACACATGAAAAGTATCCATGGGTCCTCTATATGAATTGCATTCATTCCAGCTGTGTTCAACAACTCCTTGACACCGTCAAGGTACACATCAGTTGCACGATTCCCTAGGTACATCCACCCATGGTCTATCTGCAAAATAAAACAAATTAACATGCACAGGTAATAAAATATAATTCACATGCATTTAATACAACATTTATCCTAAAACAAACGGATGAAAATTGAAGTAATCCAAAAAAAAGCATTTTACCGGGACGTGAGGTTATTATTTGGAGGATCCGACTTCTCCTCTTTATGACCTGGCCTTACCCTTCTTCCTTGATTTCCTCCTCACTCTTCTGAAACCCCCTTTCTGCCTTGCGCCCTCTCTCTTATCCCTCCTGAACCACCGTCGTCGGCTGCCCCCACCCATCGCTGTCCACCGACCGTTGTTTAGATCGAGCACCCCAGCATCTAGATCTCGCCACCACGAGGTGCCGCAGACGGCAAATCGTCGTCGTGCCTGAGATCTATGCCGCCTGCGTATGTGTCGTCATGGTTAAGACAATGGGCGACAGCGATATCCTCGTCGGCCTTGAGAACTACTACTCCTCGTCAGATGAGTTACTAAGCTTCTAGCTTTTGAATCTCTAATTCTACTTGTTTTGAAATTTTGGATGCATCTGCTGAGCTTTTCCGAATTCAATTTATTTTTAATTTTTTTTTCTAGGAATCGGCCTATGACTGCGGTATTCGTGATGGATGTGCCCAGTTCCAACGTTGTCTAGATGCAGAAAATCATTGTCCTAAAAGAATTATACTTTAGAAGGGAGAAGAAGGGAAAACAGATGAAGAACTGAGGGAAGACCAATGAAGAATTTAGGAAAACATAAGGTAAGCTAAGGCTAGCTCATGAGACAATCCGAATGATGGAGCAATCAATGAAAACTGTCAACGAAAAAATGGAAAGGGATGTGGAAGAGAAGGGGAAAATAGAGGTGTTGGCCGATATTATCGATGCACATAACATCAAGAAGCAAGAAAGTAGGCAAACAACTAGGTTGAAGATGAATAAGATAAAAAAAAGTATGCTATTTGGAAGGAAGGGTGTCTAAAATATGCCACTGGTGCCATTGTTATCCTAGTCACGGTTATAATAGCCATGTCCGTGTTTTTTAAATGCGCGAAGTAGGTGTTACTCTGAGCATGATTGTATGTGTTACTAATATGTATGTGAGAACTGATTGCATGATATATATTGTTTATAAAAAAAGAGATTGTATAAAAATAAAAGTGGACAAGATTAAAATGCACCTTCAAAATAATACTGGCAGACTCACCCCAGCACGAAGCCTTGATCCATATAAACTCACCAGCATAGTTTAAAGTGGTATAGTGAAAGCATCGATGCCTTATTGATCCATATATATATAATCAATAACAAAGGAGCCATCCTACAGAAAAAACAGCAAAGGATACCTTAAATGGTTTATAATGGAAACCGCCTCTAGTCAGATATATATTTGAGGCGGTCAGAATTAATGACCGTCCTAGCTACAAGTTTTCGAGGCGGTTCTTGTAATGGCTAGCCTTAGGAGGTTCTTAGAGGCTGTTATTGTTTATGGATGGCTGTAGTTAAAATTTCTAAAGAGACGACAAATAATTTTCGTCGTCTTAGGTTCCATTTAGAGGCGTTTTGTTTTAACGAGTGGGTGAGAGGGAAAGTCGTACTAGAGACGAGGCAGATTCCCAACCGTCTGAGGTTAGAGTTAGAGGCGGTCAAAAAATTACGACCGCCTGAGGGTGATGAACATAGCCGGTGGTTTGTATTTTAGGGGTAAACCGGCTCTAGGCACAGTCTTGATACATTGCAAATGTATCTATAATTTTTGATGTTCCATCCTTGGTTTTATCTAGTTTCTTTTGTTTTGTTCCAACTTTGGAGTACTTTTCATATAATTTCTTGGACTAACCTATTAACAAGATGCCACAGTGTTAGTTATGTTTTCTGCTATTTTTGGTTCCAGGAAGTCAGAAAATGAATATTCTCGGAATTGGATGGGACAAAAGCCAAAGTTACTATTTTCCTGGAAGACTCACGGAGCCAGAAGGAGAGTCGGAGAGGGGCCACAGGGTGGCCACACACCCCCCCCCCCTTGGCGCGGGCTAGCCCAGGCCGCGCCAGGGCCTGGTGTGGGCCCCCTGGCCGGCCACCGACCTTGCCCCTTCGCCTATAAGAGCCTCCCGATACCAAAACACCGTCGCCACCAAAGGGGAGATTCAGGGGACAGAAAGTCTCTGTTCTGGCACCCTGCCGGGACAAGGAAGTGCCCTCGGAGCCATCTCCATCGATCTCTACCACCATCTCCATCACCGTTGCTGATTCCCATGATGAGGAGGGAGTAGTTTTCTCTCGAGGCTAAGGGTTCTACCGGTATCTATGTGTTCATATCTCTCTCTATGCATGATCTTATTGAGATCATGAGCTTGTAATCTATAGATCTACCTTGCTACTCAAGTGCTTTAATAGATCTCTACTCTCCCCATGTGTGTGAAAGTGACAGCATGCACACCATGGTAGCACTTAGGCTAGAGGTTACAAATACTTGTTATGAGTTATATTTGGAGTTCGATGTCTTTATGAAATTGTGGTGTTTGTTGGAACCATCTAGTGCTCAAGGTGATAGTGTGGGGTTTTCTATATGGGAAAGGCTTACTTTGAGGTGTGCTGTTATAGCCCTACCATCGATTAGAGTGTCCAACCGGAGAGTAGTTAATAGTAGTATCATAAAGATAATATATTTATGAGAGAGTGTTCACTAGTGAAAGTATGATCCCTAGGCCTTGTTTCTAAGCATTGAAACACCGTTTGCTACTAGATCTGTTACATGTTTGCTTGCTTCCATCTTTATTTCAGTTTGCCTTTAGTCTTTTCCACGCCATCAATCTATTTTCTATCAGCGTTACCACTTATAATTATCTTTACCACTTGTATTTCACTATCTCTTCGCCGAACTAGTGCACCTATACACCTGACAAGTGTATTGGGTGTGTTGGGGACACAAGAGACTTCTTGTATCTTGATTGCAGGATTGCTTGAGAGGGAATACCTTTGACCACATCCTCCCTGAGTTCGATAAACCTTGGGTGATCCACTTAAGGGAAAACTTGCTGCTGTTCTACAAACCTCTGCACTTGGAGGCCCAACAAATGTCTACAAGAATAGAAGTGCGTAGACATCAAGCTATTTTCTAGCGCCGTTGCCGGGGAGGTAAGGTAAAAGGTATTCACACTGGAGGATTAAAGAAGAAGAACCTCCCATGGCAAACGCCTATTTTCTGGCGCCGTTGCCGGGGAGGTAAGGTAAAAGGTACTCACATCCTCCGGTGTGAGTGCTCGAAGTTATATCCTTTAGATTCTGCAATTTTGTCCTTTTATTTGTTGTTTTCACTAGTTAGGCTTAATGGAAAACAACAACAAAATTAGAGAGCTTTATAGTATTTATCTTGAGTTAGGACATGAAGTGTTTGAAGAGAAAATTAAAAAACCTATGGAACTTTATTTGCATGCTAATAGCAATGTTGTTAGTATGAATTCTTTGGACACCATTATTGCTAATGATATGGAAAAGTCTAAGCTTGGGGAAGCTAGTTTTTATGAAAATGATCTTTTTAGTTTCCCAGCTTTGGAAGATTGCTATTCTATTGCTTATGATGATACGAAACCTCCAACATATGATGATTATGATATTTTCAGTCCACCTACTATTGAGGAGTAAATTAATTATGATTGCAATATGCCTCCTATATTTGATGATTATGGTGATGAAAATAATAATGATAGCTATTTTGTTGAATTTGCTCCCACTACAATCAATAAGAATGACTATGTTTATGTGGGGAGTATTAATTCTTTTATGCATGTGGCTCATGATAAGAATGTTTCTTGTGATAGTTATATCGTTACTTTTATTCATGATGCTACTGAAAGTTATTATGAGAGAGGGAAACATGCACTAGTGGAGAACGGGCCTTTAGTCCCGGCCCGTAAGGGGCTTTAGTCCCGGTTTTGGAACCGGGACTAGAGAGGCGGGACTAAAGGCCTCCCCCTTTAGTCCCGGTTGGGCCACAAACCGGGACAAATGGCCCTCACGGGGCAGTGTCGAGCGTGCGAGACCTTTAGTCCCGGTTTGTAAGACGAACCGGGACTAAAGGGTTTTTTTCATTTTTTTTGGATTTTTTTTCAAATTTTTCTTAAACATTTGAATTATCTGACTCGCTAATCTCTCACATCTCTCATTTTTCACACTAACTATATTTAATCTTAGGTCAAATTACACTTATAGTCAAACTTCCCGGTCGGTCACCCATCCTAGCACTACTCCACCCCTAGCACGCTTAACTTCCCTATTCCATCTCTCCCACCTCGCGCAAAGGACTCTTATAACTTGTTGTTAAGACTTGTATATCAATCATATTAGCTCATATCAATATGTCAACCGTCTTTATTTTTCGAAATTACGAATAACTATTTAAGTAAACAATAATAAATAAGTAATAATAATATTTTATTCCAATGAAAAATTCGAAATTAATATTTTATTCATTTTTTGCTATTTATTCATCTAATATGACATAAATAATATCTTCAAATCTGTAAATCGAAATTTGAAAAATAATATATCCATTATTATCAGAAAAATGTGAGGAATTCAAACATGACATAAAAATTATTGTTATTAAAAAAATTGAAATAACTTTTTTTCCATTATTACGAATAACTTTTTTCAAAATTACGAATAACTATTTTGAAAATTTTGAAATAATATATCCATTATTATTAAAAACTAATTTTTGAAATAAATTTTTTTAAATTTTAAGAATCTAAAAGAATCCAAAATGGCCTAAGGCTGTTGAAATCGAAGAGGAATTTTTTTTCTGCATGTTTTGATAGGTTGTACGTATTTTTCTGATATCGTATGCAAAAGTTATGGCCATTTGAATTTTTTTGCCCATTTTCTTTAGTCCCGGTTGGTGATACGAACCGGGACTAAAGGGGTCGGCACCGGTCGCAACCTGCCGCAACCCCTTTAGTCCCGGTTGGTGTCTCCAACCGGGACTAAAGGTTGTTCCGTTGGAACCGGGACTAATGTGAGTATTAGTCCCGAGTCCAACCACAACCGGGACTAAAGGGGTAGACGAAAGGCTCTTTTTCTACTAGTGATGGTTTTATGTATCTCAACAAAAATAAGTTTCCCCTCTTTATTTTGAAAGTCTTGAAGTTGCACTTGTTTTGCTTTCCTATGCTTGTTGTTTTGTGCTTTCATGACTTGTTTATTTACAAGATTTCTATGCATAGGAAGTGGGTTAGACTTAAATGTGTTTTGAATTTGCTTCTTGATGCTCTCTTTTACTTCAATTCGTATTTCCTATGTGAGCATCTTCTCAAACTATCAAGCCTAACTTAAAGGCGTTAAATAAAAGTACTTATTGGGAGATAACCCAAAAGTTTTAGATGAGTCTTAGAAGTTATTATCTCTGTAATAGCCGCTCCTTATCATTTTTAATTGCTTTTTGTGCCAAGAGTAACCTCTAATGAGAGAGAAGTAATGACTGGGAAAGTTGTTGTCCCGAAACAGATTTATGTGCTTCACCGTAAAAAATCGTGTAAAATCTTTGAACGTCTTTTTGAGGCGTGAATTTTTGTGCTTCTGCCCCAGGTTGTTATCTAACTTTCGTTAGTTCAACACTTTTTGATTTTAGCAACAGAAGGTCTTCGAAAAAATTCGTCTTTACCTGCTGGTCTGTTTTGACAGATTTGTGCCATTATTTGCATTTGCTTCTTGTTGATTCCTTTTTTATTTCTTTTGGGGAATTGAGCTTTTTGAGGGAAGTGCTACAGTAGCTTGTGTTTTAATGGAAGTTTTATTGGTGTTAGAACTGAACCTTAAAGACTTATTATCTTGAGTGCACTAATGTTGCTAATAAAGATTGTTTGAAGTTTTGTATGAAGGAAAAATTTCAGGTCTATGGAAGGAATGAGTAATGAGATGAAGAATGGACTAAAGCTCAAGCTTGGGGATGTCACGCGTGTCACCCCAAGAAATATCCAAGAAGTACAAGCATCAAAGCTTGGGGATGCCTTGGGCATCCCCTTCTTCATCAATAAAAATCCTAGGTTTCTTCCAAACGCTTCATTTTTATTGTTTCATGCACAGTTGTGTTGTTCTTGGAGCGTCTTCTTTTTTTCGTTTTGGTTTTTCATTTGCTTGGTTTTCTTAGTTTGCTAAATAAATTGTTTGGACCCCCCACTTTCATACATTGGTTTGCAAATAGTTTGGTTTGGTTTGGAAAAGAGTAGGAAAGTTCATGCTTATGTGGTAAAAAGAGCTCGTTTTTGACTGTGGCCTATGCTTTGTCATGCCATGCTTGATATTGTTTTGGCTTTATGCTTAGTATCATTTGTTGTAGCATGACTTGTTATAAACAATTGAGATTGCTTAATGTGCCTTGGATGAATCATGCGTTGTTTTAGCATATTAAAGCATAGCATAGTGGTATTCTCCTTTGATGCTTTATTTGGGTTGACTTGGCGCATGCTCACACCATGTTATGACTATCTCAAGTCACCATATCCTTCATGATCCTTTAGGTTTCAACTTTTAGTATCACTTTATGCTTTGATCAATGATGTTTTGTCGCTCTGCATGATTATGGCCATTATTGCTCTCTTAGTTTGTCGCTCCCAGTCTTTTGCTAGCCTCCACAACAAAGTATGAGTTCCACTCATGCATCCAACTCCCTAAACCAAGTTATTCCAAAGAGTCCACCATACCTACCTACTAGCTTATGCTATTCCAAGTATATTCATGCTTTTGTTTACCTTCCAAATTAAACTTGTTATGAGAAAACTAGTGATTAAAGCTCTCACGAACTTGATGGCACACTTTACTTTATTGCCTCTAATAAACTTGAACCATTGGGTCCTTCTTTGTTGTGTATATGCTTGTGCTTTATAAGTTGAAATTAGCAGAACCATGTTTCATGGGGAACGCTTTCAACATTGCACTTGTACTTTGTACCCCGTTGATATCATGTTCTTTTGCTTACGGATACCGGTGGTGTGAAATAAAAGTGGAACTTGTAAGATCATGGAGTTTGTATGTGTGTTAGAGAAATGGCTGGGCTGCTAGCCTAAGCCATGCCTAATCATGCTGGAAACTTGCAGCATCACCATAATGAGCACTCTATGAAGCATCCTCAATAAAAGCCTATGCAAATAGCAAATAAAAAGATCGATGAGATGCTCATTGTCTGCTTGCCTTGTCATTTTGATTATGGGAAAGCTCATGTATCATGTGCAAGGGGTACCCCATTGGCGGTTCTTTATGATACACATGTACTTATAATGACAAGAGCTTACTCGTGACTGAAGTTGAGTAGCATGAGGATCGGTCTTCGTAAGTAAGGGGCATGAGATTTCGGTTTATAACTTGTCGAGCATATCCTCTTAGTTGTGTCACTTTAACTTTAATCACCTTAAAGATGCTTATGATAGGGGCAATGAGAGCTGAAAGCTATAAGTACCATAATTTTTGGAAGCTCTTTATGAGACTTGAATCCCTACTTCCTTTTATAAAAAGGCCTTTCTTCCACCATTATATTGAGTCTCCACATTCTATCTTTATGCACCTACTTTGAGAGCATAGTGGCCATTCTTAGTTCTATGTGCATTGTCCCAAGACTTATTGATTGATGCATAACTTGATATTGCTTGTTTTAAAATATTTGTATCTAGTCACTCTTATGAACTTTGAAGGTGTCCTATGCATTTATGTTTGCTACTCCATGAGGGACAAGCTGAATGCCATTATGCTATGTTTTCTTTCTGTGAAACAAACAAACATCTTGCAAAGCATTGTTATTCATGAATCTTTTGTTTGTGCCTTTCCATGTTGCATCATAGTTTCTTTGCTTATTGCTAGAACTTTGTCTTTCATGTTATGATTAAAGTACTATGATCTCAGCTTTGAATGTTTTACAAATACTTTGATCAAGTCTTTGATGGTGCATGTCACCTCAAAAATTATTCTTTCTTTTTATCACTTACCTACTCGAGGACGAGCAGGAGTTAAGCTTGGGGATGTTGATACATTGCAAATGTATCTGTAATTTTTGATGTTCCATGCTTGGTTTTATCTACTTTCTTGTGTTTTGTTCCAACTTTGGAGTACTTTTCATATGATTTCTTGGACTAACCTATTAACAAGATGCCACAGTGCCAGTTGCCTGTTTTCTGCTGTTTTTGGTTCCAGGAAGTCAGAAAATGAATATTCTCGGAATTGGACGGGACAAAAGCCAAAGTTACTATTTTCCTGGAAGACTCACGGAGCCAGAAGGAGAGTCGGAGAGGGGCCACAGGGCGGCCACACCCCCCCTTGGCGCGGGCCAGCCTAGGCCGCACCAGGGCATGGTGTGGGCCCCCTGGCCGGCCACCGACCTTGCCCCTTCCCCTATAAGAGTCTCCCGATACCAAAACGCTAAGTCGTCAATCAGAAAGCCACGAAAAGTTCCATAGCGCCGCCGCCACCGAAGGGGAGATTCGGGGGACAGAAAGTCTCTGTTCCGGCACCCTGCCGGGACGGGGAAGTGCCCCCGGAGCCATCTCCATCAATCTCCACCACCATCTCCATCACCGTTGCTGATTCCCGTGATGAGGAGGGAGTAGTCTCTCTCGAGGCTAAGGGTTCTACCGGTAGCTATGTGTTCATCTCTCTCTATGCATGATCTTATTGAGATCATGAGCTTGTAATCTATAGATCTACCTTGCTAATCAAGTGCTTTAATACATCTCTGCTCTCCCCATGTGTGTGAAAGTGACAGCGTGCACACCATGGTGGCACTTAGGCTAGAGATTACAAATACTTGTTATGAGTTATATTTGGAGTTGGATTTCTTTATGAAATTGTGGTGTTTGTTGGAACCATCTAGTGCTCAAGGTGACAGTGTGGGGTTTTCTAGATGGGAAAGGCTTACTTTGAGGTGTGCTGTTATAGCCCTACCATCGATTAGAGTGTCCAACCGGAGAGTAGTTAAGAGTAGTATCATGAAGATAATATATTTATGAGAGAGTGTTCACTAGTGGAAGTATGATCCCTAGGCCTTGTTTCTAAGCATTGAAACACCGTTTGCTACAAGATCTGTTACATGTTTGCTTGCTTCCATCTTTATTTCAGTTTTCCTTTAGTCTTTTCCACACCATCAATCTATTTTCTATCAGCGTTACCACTTATAATTATCTTTACCACTTGTATTTCACTATCTCTTCGCCGAACTAGTGCACCTATACACCTGACAAGTGTATTGGGTGTGTTGGGGACACAAGAGACTTCTTGTATCTTGATTGCAAGATTGTTTGAGAGGGAATACCTTTGACCACTTCCTCCCTGAGTTCGATAAACCTTGGGTAATCCACTTAAGGGAAAACTTGTTGCTGTTTTACAAACCTCTGCACTTGGAGGCCCAACAACTGTGTACAAGAATAGAAGTGCGTAGACATCAAGTATCTATGTAACGAGTTTGTACTAGAGTCCCCTCCTGTTTAGATCACGATAGCCCCACTCACCTCGCCTCTGCCATGTTTTGCATCGCTGTTGTTGGCCCCTCTCCATCCGTTCTTCATGCTTGTGATACCCCGCCACTAACACCAGCGCATGGATGGACATGTCCAACTCAACCTTTGCAAGATTTAGCGCCCTTGGTCTTGTCCCCGATGGATCCCCACCGCCATGGCTTGGTCTCCATGTTCCATGCTGCTCCTTCCTAATAGCATGGACTGCAACGAGCCGCTTCTCTTCGAACCTCCATTTATCTTAGAGATCCGGCCATCGCCTGCCGCTGTGAAGCCCCACATGCCTCGGCTCGGCCCTCCTGCATCGTCGTCACCCCTGGAAGGCAAGGGCTTCGACCCCACCATCGCTTGTGTGGCCTCTCTGTTGCCAGCTCAGGCCCTTTGCTATGGTGTAGAGTGTCACTCCTAGGAAGTCTCCCTCTTGTCGCTTGTTTGGAGCCTTGCAACCAGTTTGGCCCCTATCACCGCACACGTTCGTGCTTGCTCCTTGTCGTGCCTCTCTCGACTCATGCTCTGTCATGGTTAGACCCGCTATGTCGTTTGATCCTAGTGATTATCTATGATGCGCCTGACGCATCTATGTCTTTATTTTGTTCGGTGCTCCTGTTGCGTGCGTTTTGCTTCACTTCGCTCTAGTTTCTTGTGTTGTCCAAACTGATGCCAAGTTTGGTGTCTCCTAGCTTGAAGATGGAAAAGTTGTAAGCCAATCTTGAAGATGGACAAGATTGACCATGGCAGGAGTGTACCATGACAAGATCCTCACCTTCATCCGAAAGGCCAAGATCGACATCGGCTCGAACAAACCCGATGAACCTCCGGCGCCGAAGTTTAAGTCCGACACTATCAATCGAGTCAGAACCTGGAGGGTAGTCAACATGGAACATTAATACCTATACTTCATGGAACACCAAGAATTACTTCACGAACCCGAAGACCCTGATCCCGGAATCCGAAGACCAAACCCCGAAGACATCTTCTTTCTCTCTGAATCCGGTGATCGTTATAACCCAAGACTTTTGAACAAAAATGTGTGAACCCTATCCTGGCCCTATTTGTATAATATAAATATACCTTATTGCATATTAAACCTTTCATGTGTTGCAACGCATATCATGTGGTTTCAGGTAATTTGCCAAATCACCAAACAATTAAATATGGAGTGTGTATGTAGGATGTTCTTATCTTATTTCGTATCCATTTAAATCTGTATAGATCAGTGATGCCATGTCTTGCCATACTAATCAACATTTAATTTATGGGGTAGATAAATCACTTAAGCTATTTAATTAATTTTCACGTTTCTAACTCTACTTAATATTGCTAAGCTGCACCGCATCTTTATCATGACATGCATCATATCATGAACATGCCAGATCTTTCATATTAGATATAATTGTTGCAACACTTGTTTCTTTTAGTTCTTTGCTTCTTCTCGGATAGGCTACGGAGTTGATGCGAGCTATGACTAGTCTGATGTATCTTCAGCAATATTTCACTAGTGAGCACTCATCTTTTGCTATCTATTTTCGCTGTGCTTCTCTCTCTATTGCTATCCTTTTTCGATGCTTTAGTTTACATACCATTATTACTACTTGCAGACTATATTGACTTGGTTACTTCCTATTACCCATTGTTTAGTAGATAGTTGGCCTTGCGATTCATAGTTGCTTGCTCAGGTGTTTGTTCGAGTTCTCGAGTTCCGAAGTCGCTCGGGAGTTATCACATGTTTTATGAGAGAATCATGGTTCTACTTACAACTTATTAATTAAAGAGTGGATTTGCTGCCAGGGGGATAGCTGCCTCTCTTTCATCGATCGTCCCCTTGTGCCTAGAGATATGTGCTAGCATGTAACCACAATGCGATATCAAACAAATAAGTGACTGGTAATAAGTGATTAGAGCTCATGTGTTGCAAGTAATGTGTCAATATGGCTTCTTGCAGGCAACATGACAAATCGCTAGAGAACAAAAATGATAATAGTCTCTGCTCGGATGTGTCAGCATTGCCATGTGTATTGTAATTGATCAGGACTTTGAACATGCTTATCTACACTTACATATGCCAGACCACATATTACCAACTGAGGTTAATAATAATCTTGACACGGGTTGTAGAAATTACGTGCACAATGGATGTGTTATATGGCACATGTGCACTAGTGTAGTGTTGTGTATTGTTATGCATGCGCTTACTTTAGCATTAGGCAAAGTGGTTTAGCCAATATGGCAGCGAGGCAACAACATAAATATAAATATCAATTTCCAACATGCATGTACATGGTATGTCTAACATGAAGACAAAGGAGCACATTTCAATGAAAAGTGGAAGCAATGCATGTGCATTGTGTGTCCTGTGCTACTACATTGTATCTAGACAAAAGAATCGTATTAAGAACATGACCTTTGTACACCTCTGATGAATAAAACCACTAAATAGATAGGAACAAATCTTGAAATAGCTTATCGTATGATGGATAAGAGGGGGGCAGCTATCCCCCTTGGCAGCACAATATTTCCCTTAATTAAATGTGTAGTTGGGAGTAGATAAATTAATAAAGAGGCATCGGTGGCCAATAGTTGAGATTTGATTTTTATCCCGCCCATCTGTATCCAACTAAGACCCCGAGTTCTTGATACCTGTTCCGAGACTAATCACGCTAACTGCTCGTGGGAGTTCTCTGGGACCCCCTCGGCTTGACCTTGTTCTGAAGTTTGTTTCGGGGGACACAATTAGTTCGGGATTTATTACTACTATTTTATACTTATGCCATGCTTTACTACCATTGATTTTTATGCCATGATTTACTACTATTAATTTAATTATTGTTACTCGAGGATCGTTTACTATTCTATATTGTTTAGGTGCGGGATGTTTATGTCGTACGGAAACGCCTAGTCACATTTTTGGGACTCTGAGCTTTTCAGTCATTGATGCAAACTTCCGGGTCCATCTTTGGACATTTGCCGACTTTGTCGTGGGTAGCTTAGTTGGGTGGCCCCCTAAAACTTCCTTTGGTTCTTAGAATAGTCATGTCGTGATACCGATACATTCCAAATGCATCTACTTTTTCAAGTACTTTGCTCATTGGTTTGCTCCGGAAGCTCACCATAATTGAATAAACTGCTGAATCTGATGTTGTTTTTAGAAAAAGTCTTCTCTTTGTCTATTTTCGTAGGAAATTAAATCGGGGAAAAATACAACACAACTTTTTCATCGGAACAAGGACCCCAGGATTTGGAACCTCACGAGAGGGGCTAAGAGGCCCAAAATAGCACAGGTAGCATGGCCCAAGGTGGGGCCTGCGCCACCCGGGCCTTTTAGGCCGTGGATCATCGCATCTCCCCCTCCTTTCGTGTACCCTCTTATATACCTGAAAAACCTATGTATCTAGGAGCACGGAGCTATTCGCGAAACAGAGTCGGCGCCACCATGATCTTTATTTCGGGGGTTAGATTGATCCTGCTCTCCACGCCGGAGAGGGGGATTCCGACGTATTGTTCATCACCATCATCACCAACGTCATCCCCAACAACCATGTGCTCACTCTCCATCACTACGAGTGAGTAGTTCTTTGTAGGCATGTGAGGTGGATGTGGATTGAATGAGATTGATCATGTAACCATCCATATGTATCGAGATTTTAGGTGTTTATCTCAGGATATTCTTGTATGGTGTTGATCCACTTGTGCTATGCTTATTGATTGTTACTAGGGCCCGTGTGACATGATTTCAGTTCTGATTATTTATTGCTCCATCATATATATGAGTTTGGTATCTATCTGCAAAGTGTATTGCTTGTTCTTGTGTTTGTGGATGAGTTCTGGGTGAAAACCTAGTACCGATTTGCCAATGCCGGCAATGGGATGCACCTACCTCATTTACCTTCTAGAGGAGCTTGCCATGGAGCTCCTTTTACACCCTAGTGTGGTTTGGGCTCTCTGGTAGAAATCCTATCTCTAGGTTCTGGGGTGCGACGATAGTGGCTATGCCGCTACCTTCTTGGAGGGTGTGCATTCAGTTGTTGGCATGTGCTTTGCTTGTCGTCAGGATGGTGCATGTCGTATTAGCGACTTCGACTGAATGAACAGTTAATGATGCAAATGTATGAGATATTTATATAATAACCTATAAAGTTCATATATACATTTCCGAGCATCGACATCCCCAAGATTAATGTATGTTTGTCCTCGACAATGTAGATGATATAAAAATTATGGACTTTAGAGTTTATTATCATAGATACAAAGTTTTATGTATGATAGCAACTACTCAAAGTATAATGATTTGTTTCTAAATAATTACAACGGTAATCATCATATAGATAATAAATAACATAAACTTAATGAGTGTAAAACAACAATAAGTGAACATGCACTATACTAGAGTTTCAAAGTACAATGGACAATGATGCTAACTAAGGTGTGTGAAAGATGTGCATGTGTGGAACATAAGCAACATATTATGTAAAAATACATTGTTCTAACATTACCCTAGAGAAATAATTTAGAAACTTGTATCTCCAATTCAGAAGAATTGAAAAAACAAGATAGACCCTTCGTTGAGGGAAGCAGGAATTTAACATGTGGTATAGCTCACCTAATTAAAAAATAGAGTATAAAACATTTTTAAATGTGTAGCTCATGTCAATGATTCATTGGAGACGTGGAGTACCATTACCCCTATTATTAACATCTTATTATCTATTTGCCTCCTTCTACAACTGTCAACTCATTAGATGGTACATAAATAATAAAAGTAAAATTGAGGATTATGTTGAGCTTAAGTGTCTTATACTTATTTGATTCATAGCTAGACTAAGAATAACATGATGTCAATATCATTTCTTTGTTGGATCAATTGACACTTCCTCATATGACACCATTGAGCTGGTTAACAAGCTAAATCCAACATCGTACACAATTTCACAAACATTCCCTACAAATCATGGAAGTAAAAAACACTACTTATTCATGCTCGTTTGCTATATCACCTTTTGCTTACATTAATGCTTTTGAATTTGTGCTTTTATTTACCACCCTTAGAAATTGTAGGAGGGTTTGTACCCACATTTATCCTTCCAATTTTGATTGATATCCTAAAGGGTGGTTATGCGTGTCATGTTCATGCATAACCGCAACAAGCTACTCCTTCATAACCTATAAGCATACACAAATAATAATGTTTTGAAAGTTTAAGGATAACACATGAAAATTTACTTAAGATGGCGGTGAAATGTCATATTTAGATAGGTTTGTTAAACACATATGGAAAAATAACCAGACCTAGTGGAATTTGGATGCACAGGCACTATATCATGTTCATACACTAAGAGACTAGCCAGAGGAAGAAAGCTGACGAGTATAGTCTATTTCGTGTAGTGTATGATCAAATCAAAATTCTACAATTGTGAGGAAAATAAAATCTAGTACTCCCTCAGATCTAGAATAAGTATCTTTGATTTAGTAAAAAAAAGTACACTAAATGAGGCAGTATTAAATATGACACTCACTTAATGTTACTCATTTCAACAATAAAGCATTGCACAATAAGTTAAAGTGATCATACTTTAACCATGTAAATATTTATCTATCCCTTTTCTTTGGGTGTGTCCTATATATAAAGCGATCTTTGCTGGACAGATAAATAATAACTTAAATATATTACAGTTAGGAAAAGTAAAAAACATGTAACCATATAACTGCAAGGGTCCAGGACGTTTGTCACGTAGAATATAATAAATGACGTCTCTACCATATACTAATACGTATTTATGTTGCATAAGTTTTCTTTCCAAGGTAAAAAAAACGGTTACGAGGTTTCCATGTCCTTTAACAGGATCCTCGGGATAACAAGGGTATAAATAGGTGCCACTTCGGTCCCTGAACGAGAGCCGTACACAAATTCCGCACGAACAGAGGAGAGAACTGCGAAAAGCGAGGGTTTCTCGGAGGGGCAGAAAAGGCAACTCGAGCAAGGCTAAAATGGGGTACAAAATAAAGTACAAGAATCAGGCGGGAAACAGAGGATATGACAGCGGAGAGGGCGGCGGCAGCGGCAGCGGCGGCGGCGGCGACGAGGCTACACTGCCGACGCCACCACAGCCTCCGCTGTCGCCATCGCGACTTCCGCGCTCACCACCGCCCACGTTGCCCTCTCCCGACCCTAGGGAGCTTGCCACCTCACCGCTCCCGCTTCAGCCGCCACGACCACCGCCGCGTGCCGCCGACCAGGATAAGGTGAGTTATAGGGTCCGGTAGTATCTTCCGTTGCTATTTCTCGGAGATCTTCCTGCCAAGATGCCATTCGTTTGGTGGAATTTGGTGCGTCTGGTTGTTTCTTTATGTCGTTCTTGGTCTGTTTCGGAGTCTTTCTTGCGCCCAGTTCGTGGGGGATGCGCTCTTGTCTGTAGATCTGACGCGGTAGTAGTTTAATTAACAATTTCTTGACTGGGTTCTTCGAATCGGTGTAATTCTTGGATCAATTGATTTGATACTCGCGGACCCTTCCGCAAGTTCTTCCAATCTCATGTAGTTCCTGAATTTCATTGTAGAGGGGGGAAAAGGACTGGGATTTTCTAATTTGTCCAAATCTCTGGTCTGCTAGTTCTTGGTAAAATCGGCTAACTTGGTAGCGAAGAAGGATATTCATGGCAAGAAAACCGAGAGAAGGATGTTTCGTCGTAGTGTTGGATTCCCCCCTCCAGTTCGGATCGGGTGTTCTGTTTTTGGCTGCACATTTCTCCTGTTACCCTGTTCACAGCATTTGTTCTGGAAGTATCTTTTAAAAGAAAATGTTCTGCCATTTTCTAGGATGCAGGATCAGATAATGGGGATTCAAGGGGAGAGGAAAATGATGAGGTGGAAGATAATAATGTGAAACTTAGTGTTCCTATGCTGCTATTTCTCAGTCCAATTCTGTGACTTGATAACATGAGTTCTTGGTTCAGTTATGTTGCATAAGAGAACATGGAGAAGGATATTTCATCATAGAATTGGATACACTATTGTCCTTGGTGTACTTGTTGATTGTATTTTTTTTCTGAAACAGTGTTGGTCGTATTAATTGGAGTCCTAGTCAGTTGTTCTGGTTGTTACTGCACAAATTTTGTAAAAACCTAGCATACTATTCACGTCGGATGATGATTGTTCAGGGTATAGGAGAAGTTCTTAACTTAGGCTTATCCAAGCAAATTTCATGGGTTTAGTTCTTTTACACCTCGCGATCTACGATCCTGACATACTGAAACATAGGTTTTTCCCATCCAGTCCTCAAATAATTTCCACTCAACTAACTGGACGTTTCATGCGTGAAAACCATAAGAGTCTGTTACCAATTGTGTGCCCTGTACTTCAGCATTACTTATTTGAATCCATGCTTACTTTATGGTAGGAACCACTATTGGCTTTGATTCGGGAACATTCAAATGCTATCATCCGTGAAAAGATCGAGGTTTGTTTGCACTTTGCATGCAACTAATTTCACAGTAGAAAGCTAGAAACATTGCATTATTTGGCTTATTGTGCACATCTGAACTTTTCTTATAGATTCTCAGTCAGCATTATGTGCGCTTCAGAAGAACCTGTGAAGATAGCAGCTGTTTCTACAGAGCTTTCTTATTCTCCTACTTGGTAACTATCTCAGGTGCTTATTTTTGATTATCCTTTTTTCTGGGCAGAAATTTAATACAACTAGGTCTTGTAAACAGGAAAACCTTGGACAGCTGCAAGATAGGCAAGCTGAAGTTACTCGTCTAATGGAACGTATTGATACGTCCAAAGAGAGTTTCTGTGGTCTCAATTGGGATCAAGCATACTTATCAAATCCTGAACAATACTTCTCAAGTGCTATGGCTGTATGTTTTCTCCCAGCTTACAGAAGCTTACATTTTTATGATCTGTAACCCCAGTTCTTTTGTAATATACTCAGCTTAGCCATTTACAGGCAAATGATCTATGAATGCAATTCAGTACTTGCCAAAGTAACCTGATGTTCCTTTATGTGGCTTGTATTCTCCAATGTCTCGCTGACGCTGTCCTGACACTTATCTGGCTCCGTGCTGAATCATCAGAAAATATCGTGATAAAGAACAGCACCCCACAATTTTTTTGGTGTAACAGTTCTTTAATGCCCGAAAATAAAACAGAGGGAACTACCCATTTAAGTAAATGGTAAGTAGATGCAAGGTTTTAAATAGTGGTTTATGGTCTGTTGCATGAAGAGGAAAAATATGTCATGAGTATAGCAGGCTATTTTTTTGACAGTAGAGTGGAGCAGCCTATTGTGAAAGCTATGCAACACTTGCCTTGATAAAATACATGTCTCTGTTTACTGCTACAAATATGAATGTATTCAGTGAGACACATAATAAAGTTTAATTTTGCATTTGGCCATATACATTGTTTGAGTGAACTACAGCGAGCTTTGGGCCAGCCTGGACCAATATATTATTTCAGGGAGATGTACAAAATATACGGACTGAGAGGAGACAGAAACACCTAAATTTTGGGGAGGGCTTTATTTTTTTATTCTTTATTATCTAGCATCCAAATTAGTTGAACTTAAGAATATCATATGTGGGGTATGTAAGAAGAATATAGAGGAAAAGATGCTTATGAGTTCGATGGTTTTGGGCACATGTAGCAGAGAGGAGCTATTGCTGCAATTAGAATGGCAGTCGTGATCATGGAATGTATTCAGTAGCGTGTAAGATTTCCTGTCTGTAAAGATTTAGCTGGGTATTTAAGTTTTGAAACATTGAGTATATGACATGCTGCTGGACCAAACATACTTAATAGCTCCTCAATAATACTACATGCATATGATATATCATCATTTTCGATTTGACTAAACCCTCCACATTCCCAAGTATTTTCTTGCCTTGAAACACATCAATGTTTTCTTCTGGCTATAGTATGGACGCTGTTTTGCAGCTCAAGTACTGATTCCTGAAATAAAATCCACTAAGGGACTAGGATCAGCCGCATCTTCTTTCACTGAGATGTTTTGTTAATGCACAATTATGACAGCCTTATGTTAAATTAGTTGGTTTTCTCTTCATAATATAGCTTATATTATATATGACCAACTTTCTTCATTTTGTTTCAGGACTTCAATCATTTGGTTAACTCAGTTGCAAATGGGTAGGAGTTCTTAACTTGATGTTTTGTAGTAAATAATATCATTTCTTTTTTTTAAGTAAATAATATCATTTCTTTAAAGGGTGTGACGACAAGTTTCAAATTCCTGTTGTTACATTTGTGTTTAAGAATAAGGTATTCTATATTTTGTAGCCTGAGTTCTGATGAGCGGTTCAAGAGCTGTTCACAGGTGACCAGGTCACCTAGGAGTGAGTATACATACTTGCTGGGATATGTTGTTTGTTTACTTGTTCGCTGTATAACACATTTTTTTGTCAGTCATTTCTTTCCTAAGATTGCTGACAGAGACTGATATCCGTACACGAGGAGACGATTACAGATCATATCAGGCTAATGATGTCGACGCCCTTACGGTTAGTTACTATTCTATATACTAACTAATGGACTGTCCATCCTTTATGTTGTAAATATTTTATTCAGTATGAATGAGAATTATTTCTGCATAAACGTGTAAACCCCAGTATTAGATTATTCCACTGTGAACAATTTTCTGTGGCTTGTAATAAGATAATCATGAAAACATTAGTTATCTACTGCCTCTGTTTCAAAATATAAGACGTTTTGGTAGGCTAGGTAATAATACTAAGTTTACCATTTACAGATTATGCTCACTGTTGTATATTGATGGTTTTGGTAACAGTACTGCCGCGAAAAGGTGCGTCCCGTGGATGCTGTAGCCTCGCCGCTAGTAATAAGGGCTGTAACGTCTGCACTTGGCATCCCGTTGCGTGTCGAAGCTGTGGACAGAAGCTTGAGAGAAGGACTTGCGAAAGTGAGGCGCTATGATTTCTTTCCTGACCGTTTAGATACAATCCAGTGGTCGTCCATCACAAGCCCCACGCCACTGGAGGTGGCAGGTGGCAACTTGTTATCATCTGACGGCACACCTTTGCTGACATTGATGCCTCTGCAGAACCTCATGCGTGATCCTAAGCCCTGGTACATCCTTTACCGCCAGTGAACAAACCATGCTAGTATTCTCTAGCCTACATGGCAGGAAAAATCCTGGATGGTGACATAGAAATGTACTGATAGTATAGGGAGGTAGTTTTGACTAGACACCAAAGATGAAGGAATACTTCCATGCATTGTGACACTGTGTTTGGTCTTGATGTTGTCCCCTGCCACTTGCTTCTGTATTTGGGGGTAAGCCATAGATTGTATAAAGAGTTGGTTCTCTTGTGTACATGCTGCAAGATATTTTAGTTCAAGGAAACTATGGGCAACTCGGTGGTGTCTCGTCAGTGCTTGCTAAGCAAATGCCGCTGATGATGAGTTGCATCTTTCATCTATTGCAGAATGCAAATATTTCTCTGAGATTTACTGATAGAATTAGAATGTGACTGCAGATTTGGATCCCATGGAAATTGATTTCGCAAGTCATGAGCTATTTTGGGATGAACTGTTAATGAATCTTGCGTAACGCTGCTGCCTGTAATGAATCTTGCATAATGCTGCTGCCTGTAAGTTACATGGAACTATCTGTCGTTTCTACTCTCTCGTTTCATAAATACATGGCTTCCTAGAATATGGCAGTCAAACTTCTCTAACTTTAATAAATATGAAAAGTACTAGTAGTAGTGATCAAATTAAGACACATATTCACAAGCGTGACAATGTCTAAAACACCATCTATTTATGAATAGAGGGAGTTATGTATCAAAGTATACCACAAGCAACAATCGCTGCTTCTAATATTCTTTCAGTGAGAGGTGACGTTTCTGTCGACAGCGAGGCGTCCGTGATGACTTCGTCAATCTCAAGACCCGCTCGGCCGGCTCAGTCTATCGGAGGTGCTCATAGGGGTAGGGTGTGCGTGTGTGTGTTCATATGGGTGGGTGCATGTACGTGTTGTGAGCGTCTAAGATTATACTGTGTTTCTCGAAAAGAACAATCGCCGCACACCGATGCATATAATTACTGCTTCTTTCTTTTTTGAGGAAATTACTGCAGTATTAGTCCGATAATGTTCTGCAGTATTACGCTGCTTGCAAATGCTCCCGTTTTATGTTCTGCATATCCAGTGGCCTAAGTCCGTGAAACATAAAAATACAATATAGAAGGTTTTCTGTCTCTCAGAAATTAAATATCAAAACACATGACTTTGTAAAAAGTCCCATAATTCATAATGGAAAGAATCTAAACTACCAGGTCGGAAAAAAATCTCCCCCCAGTGGCACCTGGGTGCGATGGACCTCAGGATCCGGCGTCCATGGCCGGTGCTTTCGATTTGAGTGAGGACCGGCGGGATTTGGGTCGTGTTGCGGCTCTTGCTAGTGGTGGTTCTCAGCCCGAAGTTGTCGGGGCTACAACCCTGAGGTGTGCAGCGGAGGAGATGGTGGTGGCTGCGGTGGTGTTGCTAGATCCGGCTGGATCTTGGTCCGAGGGTTGCTGGTGGTCCGACCTTGAGCATGAGGCGGGTTGACGAGTCAAATCTAGGCTAATGCCTTGTCCCTGGTAGCTGGCCAGCCAACAGCTGGCCGAGGCCAGCGATGGGGACGAATACGGGATGATGTCGTTCCATCCCTGTTGAGGAACCTCCAGGGAAATCCGTAGATCCACCATGATCGATCGATGGTGGTGCTCTTGCGTCGTTTCCCTATTGGGGCATCGATTTGGATTTCGCTCAGGCCAGAGGAACCAGTGGATGATGGTGGTGTTGGCATTGTGAGTTGTGTGGTGACGGTGACATCGGTGAGCGGGTCAGAGTCGTGGCATGTCCTTCGTCACCGGTTGTCCGTGTTTATTTGGACTCATGTGTGGCGTCCTGTCGTGATGGTGGAGTCGGAGATGTGGTCGCGGGGCGACTTGTCGCAATGATGCCACTCGATGGGATGTGTCGGTGCATGGATCTCAAGTGGCTGCGTGGATTTCGTCAGTGCAAGGTGTGCAAATTTCTCCTCAGAAGGTCATTGTTGAAGTCGAAGCTGCCTCCTCCTCGACGTGCTTGGGGCCGACTGTTTAGCTTGCAAGCAAGTGATGTGATCACTAGAATGTTATATCATGGGAACGAGAAAAGAGTACATGTTGGTAACGAGATCAAACTAGGTATGCGGATACCGATGATCGAATCTCGGACATGCGCGAGACAAAGAGATTTAGTTACTAGCATTAAAGGTTCACACGATCACAAGAGTCATCGTTGAATATGTGGGAGTCAGTACGGATCTCCAGGTCCCGCTGCTGATTATTGATCGGAGAGGGGTCTCGATCATGTATGCATTATTCGCGAACCATAGGGTGACACACTTAAGGGATACCGACACCATTTGGAGCAAATATGTTTCATATAAAGATTTAAGAAAGCTTTAGAATTATTTCAATAGACACCGAAACTGTTTTGGGTAAAATTGCAGAAATTGGTTTTGCATGTAATATTGAAATGTTGCAAGGGGTTTTATGTGAATGTTTGTTAATTAAAGTAATTAACAAAATTCTGAATAAAATTAATAAAAGAGTTTTATTAAATGAGAGAGCATTAAATTTGGAAAAATTTAATGCATTTAAAGTGGAGACTTTAAAAGAGAATGTGAAGGCATTTTAATGTGGAGGGGGTTACCACCACATGAATGGGGGAGGTGAGAGGTCACCTCCATGAGGCACCGGCCATGGGGAGGGGCACCCCCTCCTCCTATAAAAGGCCCCCTCACATCCCTTCTTCCTCACACCTCCTCATGAAGGATCTCTCTTCCCCTCTAGTATTTCCCCCCATGGTCTCGGATTAGCGAGATACATGTTCCCGGTGGCTTTATATGGAAAAGAGTTGCTGCTTCCGCTGCTTTGCTGGAGTGAGGGACGGAGGTTGTCGGGGTATCGGACGTCTGTGCGATCACGGATACACCGCTGCTTTGTGGTGCTGGACTTGGTGGTGCTGGACTTGCTGGAGCTGGAGCTGGATCTGATGGGCGTGCTGGAGTCGGACCTGCTAGACTTCATCACGATCTTGAGATCGGCAAGTGTACGACTACATCATCCACGAGTTCCATCTCGTTAACAAAGCTTTGTTGTCTTCGAGGGTAAGTTCTCTATGGATGTATATCCACCCGTTGCTTGTATCTAGTAGATAGATCTTGGCGTATAGTTCACATCGTAGGAATTTTTTGTTTTCTATGCTACAAACCCTTCACCTTGGTGAGGGGAATGCTGGTGGATCTCTTCTTCTCCACCTCTAAGGCGGCGGTGGATCGTCTGGAGACTCCACTCTCCGATTTCTTCCTCTTTCTTGGCCTCGGCAGCAACGTCAGAGGTGGAGCTCTTCCGCTTTCGCGCTGCCGGAGCTGGTTGATCTTTGGGGGTGTCATCATCGGACACCACCTGGATATCCTTCATCTTGGGATCATAGACCTAGGAGGCCATTTGATCTTCCGCCAAGGTCGCCAGCTGGGAAACAAAGGTGTGTTAGACTGATAACTTCAAGACGGAAAAGCCTTAGAGTATATAACGAGCAACAAAGGAAACATCAAAGGTATTCGTAGTATCCTTGGTCATGCTGGTTTCTATAGAAGGTTTATTAAAGACTTTTCTAGGATATCAAAACCCCTTACTAATCTTCTTCAAAAAGATGTACCCTTCGTTTTTGATGATGATTGTAAGGAAGATTTTGAAACTCTTAAGAAGGCTTTAACTACATCCCCTATTGTTCAACCACCTGATTGGAGTTTACCCTTTGAAATAATGTGTGATGCTAGTGATTTTGCTGTAGGTACTGTCCTTGGGCAACGAATTTATAAGAAGTTAAACGTTATCCATTATGCTAGTAAGACTCTAGACACTGCTCAAAGGAATTATGCTACTACTGAAAAGGAATTTCTAGCTGTTGTTTTTGCTTGTGATAAGTTTAGGCCCTATATTGTAGACTCAAAAGTCACCATTCATATTGATCATGCTACTATTAAATACCTTATGACGAAGAAAGATGCTAAGCCTAGGCTTATTAGATGGGTGCTGCTTTTACAGGAGTTTGATCTACATATGGTATATAGGAAGGGTGCTGAAAACCCTATAGCTGATAATTTATCTCGATTGGAAAACATCTCTTTTGACCCTATGCCTGTTAATGATAGTTTCCCAAATGAACAGTTAGCTGTAGTAGGGGTGAGCTCGCGAGGGAGCCCTTGGTATGCTGATTATGCTAACTTTATTGTCTCCAAGTATTTGCCTCCAACTTTTACAACTCAGCAAAGAAGGAAGTTCTTCTATGATTTGAGGCATTATTTTTGGGATGACCCATACTTATACAAAGAAGGAGTGGATGGTATTATGCGAAGATGTGTTCCAGAATATGAACAAAAGGAGATATTGCGTAAATGTCATGGTAGTGCTTATGGAGGACATCATGCAGGAGATAGAACTGCACAAAAGGTGCTACAATCAGGTTTCTACTGGCCTACCTTTTAAAGATGTAAGAAAATTTGTTTTATCTTGTGATGAATGTCAGCATGTTGGTAATATTTCTAGGCACAATGAAATGCCTATGAACTACTCTCTAGTTATTGAACCTTTTGATTGCTGGGGATTCGACTTTATGGGTCCTTTCCCTCCTTCGAAAGGTTACACTCATATTCTTGTTGCCGTTGATTATGTTACTAAGTGGGTAGAAGCCATTCCTACAAAGAGTGCTGACGGGGAGACTTCTCTAAAAATGCTTAAGGATGTTATCTTTCCTAGGTTTGGGGTGCCTATGTATCTCATGACTGATGGGGGTTCTCATTTCATTCATGGTGGTTTTCGGAAGACCCTTGCTAAATATGATGTTAATCATAGAATTGCTTCAGCTTATCACCCCCAAACTAGCGGGCAAGTAGAGTTATCAAATAGAGAAATTAAATCTATCTTGCAAAAGACTGTTAATAGATCTAAAAAAACTGGGCTAAAAAGTTGAATGATGCTTTATGGGCTTATAGAACTGCTTACAAAAATCCTATGGGGATGTCTCCTTATAAAATGGTTTATGGGAAAGCTTGTCACCTACCCTTAGAATTAGAACACAAAGCTTACTGGGCAGTTAAAGAACTAAATAGAGATTGTAAGCTCGCTGGTGAGAAAAGATTATTTGACTTAAGTTCTTTAGATGAATGGAGGAGTGAAGCCTATGAAAATGCTAGGCTCTTTAAGGAAAAGGTTAAAAGATGGCATGACAAGCGAATACTTAAGAGAGAATTTCATGTTGGTGAGAAAGTTCTATTGTATAGGTCTCGTCTCAGATTTTTTGCAGGAAAGCTACTATCAAAATGGGAAGGACCTTTCATTATTGAAGAAGTATACCGTTCAGGAGCAATAAAAATTTCTTCTTTAAAAGATAATACTACACAAGTAGTGAATGGGCAGCGACTCAAGCACTATATTGCTGGAGATTATTGCAATGAAGATGTTGATGCCTTTCAAGTTATAACTCTGGAGGAATTCATCAAGGACCAAATTCAGAGACTTGCAGAGTCTGTTTTCAAATAGGTAATAGTTCTGGCAAGAAAAGTTCCACGAAAATACAATCCAACTATATTTTTGCAGTTTTCAGTCGATAAGGAAAGTTACGAAGCGAAAAAGGGACGAAAACGGAGCCAGGGTGGCCCACACCACCCTGTGGCGCGGGCCCACCCTTGGCCGCGCCACCAGGTGGTGAGGCCACCCCAGACTCCGCCTCCGACCCGTTTTCACCCAGTACCTTCCTCTTGTTATGAAACTTCGTAATATGTAACCCCCGGATCTTCCAAGGTTCGTATATCGTGTTTTCATCGTGTTTTTGTTTCGATCTGTTTCTGCCAGGTAGAATCCCAGATTTGGAGCCACAATGTCTTCCACTGGATCAGCCGGGGGAGATTCCTTAGAAGATATCATCAACCCATACATGAGAGAGTTGAAGATTCATCCCAAGGAGTTGTTGCTCGAAGATGGGGAGGTCCGGATTAAAGAGGTTCAAGGCCCTAAAGGTGAAGGAAGTCTGGAGGACAGGATGGAAGCACTGGAGCAAGAAGTCTTTAGGTACAAGAAGATGGCAGAGCGCGAAGTGGATATCATCCATAAGATTTGTTCCGAACTCATCACCGAGCACCAAAAGGAGACTGCTGAACTCAAAGACAAAGTCCTCTCACTCCGCCAAACAACCAACGAACTGCAAGCACATTTCTATGACGTTCAAAATCAAAACTGTGAGTATGAGGCTAGATTTAAATGCATAAGTGCTGTTGCAAGTTTCAGGATGTTGGAAACCACGATGTCCTTTGTTGATGGGAAGCCTTTACCCTAGAAGATATACGAAGATGAGAGGATACCACCACCACCAAAGGAGTAATTCATCATCAGGTTTGGCATCCCCTTGGTTTGTTCCAAGCTTGGGGGAGTGCCGCGGTATCACATCACTATCTTCTATCTTTTTACATATTAGTAGATTCATATCATGAATAGAGGAGTTATTATGTAGTATGGTTTGCATTATGGAAGTGTCCCCTCTCTCGTTAGATATGTATCCCTTGGTGTGAGTTGCCATTATGGAATATTAATGAGAAGTTCTATCATTCACTCTTTTGCATAGCTTATATTAGTTTTCAATTCGTGGTTATATGATTGATCTTGTTGTTAGTATTGGTGTCACTTTGGGATCATTGAGT